>BDMV01000006.1:30232342-30832342 GCA_008326285.1 Oryza officinalis | reverse complement strand
TTTGTTAGTTTATGGGTATAAATATGTAAGCCCAAGGTTCATGTATCTCATCACACGATCAATACAACTTCGGCGCATCGCCACCTTTTTACTTTCGTCTTCTTCGGCGAGTTCATGCCCTTCACACGAAGGTTAAGTCTCGTTATGGCTGCCTGCGCTGTCGGGGCTAGGGCTTCGACGTTCTGATCTCGTCAACGTAAGCACCTACTATCATATATCTTAGTCAATCTGGTTCGGCTTCTCGATTTAGTCTTATCGGCCGAGATTCACTTTAGGGTTTATGCCGGTATCGACTAAATCACCTTGCTAGATTGGATTGGCTAAGGTATCCACCACTCTGAAAATCAGTCAAGGGCTTGATTGTCTAGGTCTTGCGTTTCTTTTCATACTTAGTGCTGCATCAGTTCGGTTTGACCGACTAAGTCGTGATTAGAACCGTAATTTCTAGCCTGCTTGTTGGTTGCCAATAAGGGTTTCATCAGGGTTTCAGCCGGTGAGTTATCTGGACGTTGCATCGGCCCAAGAGTTTTACATATAGAATTGGATCTGGCCGATGACAACAGAGTATATATTGTTTATCTGCTTGTTGAGAGTTTATGCCATCGGATTTCTGGCCGATGTGTGCTTTAATCTTCAGATCAATGTTTATCTTATATTTATCTGGATTATGCTATATCATATTGCTACATCATCATGTTATTGTTAGCCGATCGTCTCTATATAGATATTTGTTCAGTACATCGGCTGGAATTGTGCCATCGGCCCATCGGCTGATCGGTTGTTTTGGCTATCGGCCTATCGGCCGATACGTTTTTGCCTTATCGGTCTATCGGCCGATAGACCTTCTGCTCTGCTATTTTGCATATCTTGTCAGTGGCAGGATCAAACTGACTGGCACGCCTGCACTTCATCAATTTTAGAACCTGCACTAGAGCTAAGCAGATCTTCCAGGCCTTCGTGTGTCCGCACGCCGGATCCTCATCGGCGGTACGGATTCGGCGTCAACACGATGCTATAAAGAAAATCAAACCTCCGACAAACAAGACCAAGTTACAATCTCTGCTCGGCAAGATCAATTTCGTTCGGTGCTTTATATCGAACCTATCAGGAAGGATAGAGCCGTTTACTCCGTTATTGAAGATAAAAGAGGATGAAGATTTCGTATGGGGTGATAGGCAGCAGAAGGCGCTGGACGATATCAAGGAGTATTTAACTTCTCCGCCAGTTCTAATCCCTCCACAGAAAGGGGTTCCGTTCAGTCTGTACCTATCGGCCGATGAGAAATCCATCGGCTCAGTCTTGGTTTAGAATATTGATGGTAAGGAAAGAGCTATTTTTTATCTCAGTAGGAGGATGTTAGACGCTGAGACAAGGTATACACCGGTGGAGAAATTATGTTTGTGCTTATATTTTTCATGTACTAAATTGAGGCATTATTTACTTTCCAACGAGTGTATTGTGGTAAGTAAGACCGATGTGATGAGATACATGTTATCGGCCCCTGTGTTAAAAGGACGAATTGGGAAGTGGATTTTTGCCTTAACAGAGTTTGACCTCAGATATGAATCGGCCAAAGCAGTCAAAGGACAAGCCCTGGCCGATTTCATTGTTCAACACAGAGACGAGTCAGTTGCATATGCAGATATCGTGCCATGGACCTTGTATTTCGATGGATCCGTCTGCAGACATGGATGCGGTATCGGCCAAGTTATCATATCCCCTCGGGGGGCAAGCTTTGAGTTTGCTTTTACTATCAAGCCTTATTATACTAACAATCAAGTAGAGTACGAAGCGGTGCTTAAAGGCTTGCAGTTATTACAAGAAGTCGAGGCCGATTCCGTAGAGATCATTGGTGACTCACAACTGGTGATTAATCAACTTTCTGGAGAGTATGAATGCAAAGATGACATCCTCAAAATCTACAATGAAGAGTGTAAGGTGTTGCTTCAGGCATTCAAGATCGTAACGATGAGGCATATACCCAGGAAGCAAAACTTCGAGGCCAATGACCTGGCTCAGGGGGCATCGGGATACAGGCCGACGGCCAAGGATGCACGAGTTCAAATCGCCACCGTGGACGCCGACGATTGGTGATTTGCTATCATTGCTTATTTGAAGAATCCTTCCCAATCGGCGTCACAAAAGATGAAATACAAAGTATTGCAATATGTCCTGTTAGATGATGATTTATACCATCGGACGATTGATGGTGTCTTGCTCAAGTGCCTAGGTCCTGAGGAGGCCAAAGTCGTTATGAGCGAGGTCCATGAAGGGATTTGTGGAACACATCAATCGGCCCATAAAACGAGATGGCTGTTGAAACGCATTGGGTATTTTTGGCCAACCATGCTAGAGGATTGTTTCAAGTATTATAAAGGATGTCAGGATTGTCAGAAGTTTGGAGCAATTCAAAGAGCACCGACATCGGCTATGCATCCCATCATAAAGCCGTGGCCGTTTCATGGATGGGGAATAGATATGATCGGCCAGATTAACCCGCCATCGAGCAAGGGACACAAATATATCTTGGTGGCTACCGATTACTTCATAAAGTGCGTTGAGGCCGTTCCCCTTAAGAAGGTTAATTCCAAAGATGCAATTCAGTTTGTCAAGGAATATATTATATATCGGTTTGGGTTACCTCAGACGATAACCACCGATCAAGGATCAATCTTCGTGTCCGATGAGTTCGTCCAGTTCGCCGATAGCATGGGCATTAAATTATTAAATTCTTCTCCTTACTACGCGCAAGCTAATGGACAGGCAGAGGCTTCTAATAAGACTTTAATCAAGTTAATCAAGAGGAAAATCGACGAACAGCCGAGGCAATGGCACACAACGCTGGTCGATTCCCTTTGGGCGTATCGGATGGCTTGCCATGGTGCAATTCAATTGCCTCCGTATCAGCTGGTTTATGGACATGAAGAGGTGCTGCCGTGGGAAACCAACATTGGCTCAAGGAGGATTGCTTTGCAAGACGACTTGACAACCAATGAGTACCATAATCTTATGGTGGATGAGTTAGACGATTTGGCGCATGTCCGATTACGGGCCCTAGAGAAGATCAAACGTGATAAAGATAGAGTGGCTCGTCATTACAACAAAAAAGTTGTCGCCAAGTCGTTTGAAGAAGGGGATCTTGTATGGAAATTAATAATGCCGATTGGTTCCAGAGATAATAAATTCGGCAAGTGGTCACCTAATTGGGAAGGTCCTTTTTAAATTCATCGCTGTGTTCCTCGCCATGCTTATTTGCTCAAGGGGTTGGATGGCGAGATTTATGGACGAGCTCTTAATGGCAAGTACTTGAAGAAATATTATCCTAACGTCTGGATCGACTCATGATCAGCCCTCCAGCCGATTTATGATTACAGCCGATGTGTTATGCATAGTCTTTAGATGGCCGATACATACTATCGCCCTTAGTTCAAATTTTACAACATGAGCCCTCATCTTCTAAAATTTGGGGGGCATATATATATATACAAGCACAGAATTTTTTTTAAGGAATTTTCTTCTTCAGAGTAAGATCGAATTCGGCTTTCTGGCCGATGAGACTGATTGGTAAAGAATTTTCTTCTTCAGAGTAAGATCGAATTCGGCTTTCTGGCCGATGAGACTGATTGGTAAAGGGACATCTGTTTGCAGGATGGATTTCAGAAACAATTTTCACACTAGAATTTTCAGATCAAATTCGGCTACGTGGCCGATAAGGTTTGCGTTTACACGGTAAAAAGAAGAAATAGGTTACATCACCCTATAAAGTCTGCAATAGCTGCAATGGCTCTACGGCGGATTTGTTCAATATCTTCTATAGCTTGGGCGTCATCGGCCGTCGACCCTGGGATTGGCTTCAATGACTTACTCAGGGTGGCAAGATACTTGGCCGATGCCTTGAGCTTTGCCGTCTGGTCTTCGATAGCCTTGGGTGATGCAGCTATCCCGGCTTCAACTTCTTGGATTTCGCGGCGCGTGGTTTCCAGCTTCGATTCGAGCTCTGCTTCGAGACGACGGAGTTCTTCGAGTCTGTGCTTCAAGACAATCGGCTCCACCGCTAGCTCGTCCAACTTGGTCTTGTCAGCATTGACTTGAGCCCTGCTAGCGGACAAGGCCGATTCCAGTTGCTCACGCTCTCGTCGCTCTGCGAGTCTTTCTTTTGCCTTGTTGAGCTTGAATCGGTATTGCTCCAAGAAGATGGCCGGTGTTAGAATCTCCATCAGGCTTTCGGGCAGGTCATCCTGAATTTCTTGTACCCTAACCCTGATGGGGGTGCAATCTTCCACCAAGTACTCCAATGAGGACTCCAGCCGATTGGCGATGTCGGTCAGCCGATTCTTTAGGTCATCAGGAATTGACGCCCTGGCTGTGGTGGGTGGCTCCTTGTCCTCATCATCAAGAAACTGGCCGATATCAAAAGAAAACATATCGGCTAGGTTCTGCAAATATCAATATGGGTCGAGGTTAGCCTCGTTAATCAGGAATCGGCAGAAAGGGGATCAGGGTAATCGTGGTTACCTGTGTTGGAGCATCGGTGGTGCTTGCATCGGCCTCCCTTTGCTGTGTTGAGGCAGTAGGTGAGGGGGTTGGCCGATGTGTTGAAGGTGATGGAGCCCTAGGCTGAAAAGCAAGAAATTGGTAAATAGGGTTATGTAAATAGCAAGATAATGCGAAAATCAACTCTTACCGAGACAGTCGGAGAGGGTGGTGGAGAAGGAGAAGGAGTCCTCAATCGTGCCTTGGCTCGTTCGCGCCGTTGTAAAGTGGCTTTCTTGGTTCTGGGTGAAGGGGCCGATCGAGTTCTCTCCTTCAATATAGATGACGCCGCGGCATGAAGAGGATATGAAGTTAAAGTATGACATTACAAGGGGGTTGTGTAAACACAAGAAAGGGATTACATTGACCTTGCGAACTGCATGTCTGGTCCTCTTTGGTTGGGGGGCATCGCCTGGGTCATCGGCTGGCGGGATCTCAGTAGCTTCGGCCGATGGCTCCTTGGTGGTTTCGGCCGATGGGTTCTCTTCTTCATGTGCATCGGCCGGTGCCGCATCAACTTCCTCCATTATTTGTTCATCAAGGAATTCTTTCAAGGAGGGGTCTAGCTCTTCGGCATCGGCCTGGTCATCGGTTTTTGCCTTCTGGCTGGCTTTCTGCGATTTGCTTTTGGCCGGCGCTTTCCTCTTGGGGTTTTCTTTAGGCATCGGACCTTGGAGAAGCAACGCCACTTTTGGGGCAGTGAGGCCGATGATGGATTCCAGGATGGTTGACCCTGATGGAGCTATGGCTTGAGCGTAGAAGATCTTCTGTCCACTGTTGCTCACAGATGGAATCGGCTCGTCTAGAACTTGAGGGCTGATACCTTGGATAAGCTCCGTCACATAAAACCTGGCCGATTGATGAAAAATGTGAGCGGCCCATTCTTGCCACCATGTTTGGAAGTTGATATGGATGAAGGCATTCAAATGCAATCGGTCGCGGTCGCCATGATTTGGTAGCTCAATTTCCAGCGCTTTGCTCATGATCAGTGCTGATGGAATCATGCCTCTGCTCTCTAGGAGCTTATGAAGGTACAGACTGATGGGGAGTTGCCCGAGCCCGCATTGCCTAGCAGCTATCATTGGGTTGTAAAACTCATAGGACAGACTGGTGCTTCTTCCCTAAAATATGCCTACTGGGAGCAGGCACGGAGTGAGGCCGATCATGAATAATTCCCATGACTCCATGTCATCATTTATCAAGCTCAGCTGGAGGTCGTCAGGGAGTTCAAAATCTCGGTCCGATGTATAGACAAACATGTCCATCCTGGCTGATGGAGGGCCGGTGAAGAAACGAATGAACCAGGTGGACATGTCTTCGGCCGATTGGTCTGCACCTGGATAGACGGAGGCTGCTTCCCCATAGGACATGCATCGTCTGCTCCTGGGATCTTCGTGATCGGCATATTTCGATGGGAAACGCGAATCCGATAGAGGTGGCCGATCAACCATGGTGTTAGTGTGAATGGTTAGCCAGAGTTGAATGAACCACCATGGTCCTCCATGTGCCACGGTCTGTTTTAGCATCAAATCTTGCGTGGCGATATGGAGTAGCCGATATACAGCTCCCAAGAGGTATCGGCCTAGAGGGATTTGCTTCTTGTTGACCAGGGCCTGAGCCAAGTGTTGACAGTTTGTAGTGGGGCCGCAGGTCGATCCACAGATGACAAATCTTTCCAACCACAATGTCAGGAAGGCTACATGTTCTCGCTCTGAGACCGATCCTTGTTCCATGTGTTCAGAAATGTACCCAGACCAGCCTCCAATTTTCTTGGTCTTCAACTTGTGGCTGCTGTTTATCAGGAGGCTGAAGGGATTGATCTCAGAGTCGATATCTAGTCCTGTCAGTATCTTGACATCTACAAGGGTGGGGGTCATCGGACCCTGCTTGAACATGAAGGCATTCAAGGTACTGGACCAGAAGAAGCTAGCAGCCGACATGAGTGGCTCATTCTTCTTGGTATCGGCCAGGGACAGAGTTATGCATTGGCCGATCCCAATCTCGTCCCAGTGGACTTGCTTGGTGGCAGCAATCCTTTTATGCCAGGTTCTGTATCCGTTCAGCTTCGACGGCCACGACCTGAAGGTATGTTTCCATGCAGAAACAGTGGGCTTGGCTTGCTTGAAGGGGATTCTGTCAGTCTCGGCGTTGATTAGCCAAGTCGGGTCACAGTCGCCCATGGGGCCTAGCAGAAAGCGGTGAGATTTGTCGTCGGTGGGGATTAAGATTTGGTTTTTGAAGACCTAAATCATGAGAATGGCGATGAAGATATAAGACCCGGGGGGCAGAGAGTAAAAACCTTAACTTAGAGAAATCGGCGGAAAAGGTAATAATGCGGACTTTGAAGGAATTGACTTACCGCAGGGATCTCAGAGGCGTAGAATGGGGCGGAAGCCATCATTGTCGTTGAAGGGGTTGCTGTGGAGAGGGTCGATGTTGACAGGACGTCGAGGGGTCGCCGGAGTAGAACACGAAGGGTTTGTTGAATCGGCGGCGGAAGGGTTCGAATCTGGATCTGCGCGGTTTTCAGACAAGACCTAGCGAAGAAGTCGATGGGTTCCTCGGAGCTAATTCCGCCACATTATATAATGAAGCGAAATTGGGGGGCATGTGTTAACGGTGAAATTTTGTAATCGACTTGGAAGCGGAAGGGGAACCGAAGCAGAGAGGAAAGATTGAGTTGGAGACAGACCAGGTTTCGTATCGGACCCGGTGGTCGTATCGGACTGGGAAAGAGCATATCGGCCAATTCGGATTCAGTTTGGTGGTGGGCCGATACGGGTTGTAAGTTGACAGCGTTGACGTGGGCTTGGTCTGGGCTTGAGATAAGCTTTAAAGGGGTTGCCAAATAGAGATAAAGCTCGTTTTTAGGCAATTGTATCTTGTAAATTAGGTAGTTTAGATCTAATCTGTGGCTAGAATCTGCAGCAAAGACTTGTTTGTTAGTTGTAGATAAGATCGTACCCGACAAGGGGTCTGTTGTAATCTCGGGTATAAATATCCCGATAGTTTGTACATGTAATCTTTCTCAATCAATCAAAATATACAACCAATTCAATCTACAGAGTGTTTCTTTTTAAAAGGTTTTTTTGTGGTTGGTGTATTTATGTTAGTCGATTGACTTGTATAAGTCTACACTAGAGTAATAGCTAGTGCAGTTATCTTCATGAAACCCTCACCGGCTAATTTCATTAATCTGTCACACGATTCTGGCATAGGCCGATGAGATTAAATCTTGTCAATTTGCTTATTATAATTGAGTAAGCCGATACAGCTTTGCCCTATCGGCTGGGCTATAACAATGTGACATCGGCCTATCGGCCGATCGACCATTGTTTTCTGATATGGTTTACTTGTTTCTTGTTGATTGCAGATCAAATCAACTGGCACGCTCTGCGCACGACTAGGCAAGCCAATTTGGACCTGCACTGGAGTTAAGCAGATCTCTCAGGCCGCCGTGGTAACGCGGAACCCGTTTTGTTGCTGGACGGGTCCAAATTCTGCGCCAACACCGTGCCAACCACAAGCCAGCGTGGGCAACGGCTTTACCTTTTGTATAGCATGGTTCATTGCGGGGTGCCAGACTGAGAAGCGGCGAGAAGTCCGTGAGGGTCGCTGGGGAGTCCATGCCTCTGGTTGCAGAGGGGGTGATTATGATCCAGGAATGGTGCACTGTGGTGAGTTGTGTTGTGCGAGGGGTACTGTCACAGTTCCTTTCCAAGGTACCGTGGTGGTATTAAGGCGCATGGTGACATGTCGTGGAGCTGTGTCTTGTGGGTACAGTGGTACATCTCTGGCCAGAGTAAAACTATTCGAATAGCCGTGCCCGCGGTTATGGGCGAGTCTAACAATGTTTTTCGTTATTAGTCTCACACTGTTCATTAATGGAGGGAATGTGATAATGTGATGAATGATGATATTTTCTTAACTCCTGGTATGGATTGGTTAATTCCGGTTTGGAGGTTTGATTTGTACGACCGGGATTGGTTGTTCAAGTTTGGTTGGGCCTATGCAGCATTGGTGTGTTGTGCAATGATTGGTTAATATTGATATTTAGTAACTCAACTGTTTTACAATTCTTGAATATTTGCTAAATGCTGCCTTTGCAAATGAACCCTATTATTGCCATCCTTTGTATCCCGGTGCACTTGCATACTTGCTGTGTGTCTTGTTGAGTATTCCATGTACTCACCTTGCAATAATCATCAAACCTCAGTTGAAGAAAAAGGATTCAGAAGGAGAAGACGTTTGGCTTATACCCCAGTTGAGCTGCCTGTGAGAGTGGAGTTGAAGCCATCGTTAGATCGTTTGTCCGCTACTATTTTCTTTATTTTTTTTGTAAGTATGTATCGTTATTATTTTGATGATTCTTTATATTAAATTGTCGATTTGTGTACCTCGGCTGATTCCTGGACGAGGATTGTATGCACAAATTAGTTCGGAAATTACTTGTGAATTTCCGGGCGTGACAAATCCTCGTCGTCGTGTAACTCGCAAGGTTAAGGTGAATACTGTAATCTCTTTTCCTCCTCGTAATCATCAGCATCTGCCAATACTTTTCATTTTCTCGCAGCCAAAAGTCATATCGAGTCTTGCTCGCCAGAAACAAACTCGCCAACCATCTCCTTCACCAAGTCCTCAAACATCACCCCTTGTTTCGGCAAGTTTCTCTTTATTTCCACCTTATTCCACTCCAACCAATATTAATATAATTCTGACACCTGTTCTCCTTTAGCATGGAGCTCCATGGGCCACTCCCCATCGATCATCAAGTGAACACACTCCCTCTGCCATCGGTAGTCATCATGGGAAAGAAGAACAAGGCACCACTACTGTTCCGATGATCCAAGTAAGCATATTTGAGAAAATATCTTCAATCGGGTTAATGTTGTTTAATATTCTAATCTCAACTCCATATTGTAGAATCTAGCTGATATGTTCTCCTTCGACATAAGGCAGTTTTTGGATGAGGATAATGAAGAAACCACTAGCATGTCAAATCCCTCATCTCTGAAGAGCTGAGAGCCCAACTGCTGGATATATCTGATTGGCTGAATACATCACGAGACGCCCTAGTTATAAATAATGGGCCGATCAGAAGCAGAATCCAAGAAATTCAAGACCAGCTATCTGATGAAGTAATTGATGCCATCTCCCGAGCAGCTTTTCTTGAATCCCACAAATTCAAGGTCCCAAGAGCTAGGCAAAGACTTGTAGATCGCCTTGAACTAAAAGCATTAGAATCGGCTCTTCAGACCAACCAACAACAAGTCAATGGAAACAAAGCCAAGCTTGATGAGTTAACTGCCAGCCCTAAAACAACCTAGAAGCATATCTCCGAACTGGAACAACAAGAAGCCGATCTCTTGGCCAAGCTGGAACAAACACGCAAAAAGATTGTTTAAGAAAACCAGAAGCTAGTTGATCTTCCATAGGCCATCGAAGAACAAAGAGCAAAATTCAAAGCATCAGCTAAGGACTTGGCTGCTCAGAACAAAGCCTTGAAACTGGTGCCAGGAATAGAAGCCGATGATGTGTGCATCATTAATGAAGTAGATCAAATTTGCCTGCGTGTGATATCTGCAATTCAGAATTTTCTGGGTTGATGTAATAGTCTATGTCCCTAATATTTTCATTCAAAGTATTTGAAACATTTTTATGTAATATAACTATCGGCCTTCGAGCCAATTTTATTCCTGCTAAACAACCGATTATAAATTAATCCAAACACTTGGGTAGTATTTCTTCAAATATTTTTCATTTAATGCTTTTCCAAAAACTTGTGCATCAAATCCTTCAAGCATATATGGATTCTTAGGCACACAACGATGAATCCGATAGGGTCCTTCCCAATTAGGTGCCACTTTCCAAATTTGTTATCTCCTGTCCCTATCGGCAAAATCAACTTCCAAAAAACACTCCTTCCTGAAAAGACTTTGGTACAACCTTTTTATTATAATGGCTTAAACTCTTTCCTTATCCCTTTTTATTTTTTCCAAAGCATGCAATCAAACCTGCGCCAAATCCTCTAAGTTGTCAATCATCAAACTGTGATATTCATCAGCCGATAGCTCATTTTGTAAAGAAATTCTTCTTGACCCAATATTATTTTCTCAAGGTAAAATAGTTTCATGCCCACATACAAGTTGATAAGGTGTCACTTGTGTAGCTCAATGACATGCCATCCGATATGCCCACAATGAATTGGCCAAAGTAGTATGCCATTTCTTAGATTGTTCTACAATCTTTCTCTTAATCAGCTTGATCAAATTTTTGTTAGAAGCTTAAGCCTGCCCATTGGCTTGTGCATAATAAGAAGAAGAATTCAACAATTTGATACCCATACTATTTACAAACTGAACAAACTCATAGAACACAAAGATAGATCCTTGATCTGTTGTTATTGTCTACGGAATTCCAAACCGATAGACAATATGTCCCTTAACAAATTAAATGGCATCCTTGGAGTCAACTTTCTTTAAATGAATTGCTTCAACCCACTTTGTAAAATAATCCATTGCCACTAAAATATATTTATGCCCCTTGCTTGATGGTGGATTAATTTGGCGATCATATCAATTCCCCAACCTCTGAACGGTCATGGCTTGATAATTGGATTCATAGCTGATACTAGTGCTCTTTAAACTGCTCCAAATTTCTGACAATCCTGACATCCTTTATAATACCTAAAGCAATCTTCTAGCATTTTCGACCAAAAATACCTAGCTCTTTGAACCAACCATTTCATCTTATGAGCCGATTGATGTGTAACACAAATACCTTCTAGTACTTCACACATAACAATTTTGGCTTCTTCCAAATTCAAACACTTAAGCAAAACCCCATCAATCGTCTGGTAGTACAAATCATCATCAAGCAACAAATCTTCTTCATCGTCGTCTAGTTCGCACGGCTGCAGTGGTCGCCGGCCACCCTTCCCTCCTAGAGGCCGATGTAGGGCCTTTAAGCCTTCCCTTCGAGAAGTAAATTGGCTCCCAAAATTCCGTCCCGCGGTAGTCGACAAGTACGACGGGAGCACAGATTCAAAGGAGTTCCTACACGTCTACTCTACTGTTCTATACGCCGCCGGCGCAGATGACAACGTGCTCACAAATTATTTGCCCACAGTGTTGAAGGGATCAACTCGTTCATCTTCCCCAAAATTTGATATCTTCCTGGGTGGATATTTTGAAGTAGTTTGTCGCAAATTTTCAAGGCACTTATAAGGGGCATGCGGTTGAGGATGATTTCCACGCCCTTATATAGAAGCCCGGCAAAATCCTCTGAGACATTATTCAGTGCTTTAACGAGTGTCGGAACACAATCCCCAAGATCACCGATGCATCTGTGATACAGGCCTTCAAATCCGGCGTCCAAGATCGCTATACAATTCAAGAGCTGGAGACAAGGCAAGTGTCGTCTGCCATGAAGCTGTTCGAGATCAATGACAAGTGCACTCATGTAGACAAAGCTATCCGAAGAAAAGACAACCCGAAACCAAGTCGCAAATCCAGTCGCAAGAAAGGAGGAGATAGAAAGGCACAATCAGAGGTCCTTGTCATGGAACAAGATAAGCAAACTCAGCAATGACCTCCTCCGCAAGACGACGGCCAAGAATGACAATGGTGTCTGGTGCACAGGACCAGCGCTCACACATTTGAGGAGTGTAGCGTGTTTCAAAAGGCTATGACTAGGAAGATCGCTCAAGACAAGGGAAAAAGAGTTTGCATGGTAGAGAAGGACGACCGCAACCCTCCGACTGACAGCGAACCAGAACTCCCCGACTTCATCAATTTTGGCCAGTACGTATCCCACATCTTCAGCGCATCAACCTCTGATTCTTCAAAAAGGGAATACAAGAAGGTGGAACACGAAGTATGCTCTACAACTCGGGGGACATTGTCTAAAATGAAGTGGTCAGATCAAAAGATCGAGTTCTCCAACGATGACCACCCAACCCTGATGGCAATCCCCAGCCGATAGTGGTTGAGCCTACTATACAGAACGTCAAAGTCGCTCAAGTCCTCGTTGACGGTGGCAGCTTCGTCAACCTCCTCTTCTCCAGCACGCTTGACGCAATGGGGATCCCGAGAAGCGAGCTGGTCCATTCCGAACAGCCCTTACATGGCATTACCCTAGACTCATCGTTAAGGCCTTTAGGGAAGATCACGTTGCTGGTGACGTTTGGCAAAGCTGACAACTTCTGATCAGAATAGATCACGTTCAACGTTGCCGAGTTCGACACAGCCTACCACGCTATTCTCGGATGGATAGTACTAGCCAAGTTCATGGTAGCTTCACATTATGCATATCAGCTGATCAAGATACCAGGACCCAAACGGACAATCACGATATCGAGGAACACGAAGATGATCATGCAGTGTGACAAGAGAAGCCTCGACATGGTTGAACAAACTCCCACCATGCCCATCCCAACTGAACCTCGTCGGAAGTTTATCCACAGATCCATAAACTACTCTACACTCTACTTCCAAGCCCACAAGGTCACGGTCTTCTCCTCGTACCCCATTAGTGAGGTTGTCAGAAATAAAGAAGTCGTAGGATGCATTGCAAAATGGGTTGTCGAGCTTAGCCAATTCGATGTCCACTTCATTCCATGAACAGCCATCAAGTCTCAGGTACTCGTAGATTTTGTCGCTGACTGGATCGCCCCCGAGGACGGTAGAGCCGATCGAACGAACAATGAGAGATTGACAATGGAGTTCGATGGAGCGTTTAACAGCCAAGGACTAGGTGTCGGATTTGTTCTAACTTCACCAATCGGAGATCAATTCAGACGCGCCGTGCAACTAAACTTCCATGCAACCAACAACACCGCCGAGTAGGAAGGACTTCTCATCTGACTAACAGCCACAATATCACTCTGGGTCAAGCGACTAATTGTGAAAGGGGACTCCGAAATAGTCGCTAACTAGGTACATAAGGACTACAAGTGCTCTAACTCTGAGTTGTCCAAGTATCTCGCCGAGGTCAGAAAGCTAGAAAGAAGGTTCGACGGGTTCGAGGTACGCCATGTCTATCAAAAGGACAATGCCGACGCTGACAACCTTGCCCGCCAAGCTTCCAGAAGAGAATCAATGGAACCAATGCTTAGTCAAGAGCTCATCAATAGCACCACCGAAGTTGGCTCGGGGGCTACTACTCAGACCGACAAGCTCGTCGCCGACATCGAGACAACTACGGATTGGTGCATACCACTCATCGAATTCCTCAACACCGAAAAGTTGTCGAACGACGACGCAGAAGCAGAAAAGCTTTCTCGACAAGCCATGGCTTACTGTATGATTTGGGACGATCTATACAAGAAAGTTGTCAATAGAGTGCTGTTGAAGTGTGTCGCGTCCAACAACGGCAAAGAGCTACCGCTCGACATTCACAAAGGAATCTACGGATCACATGCTGGAGCGAGAACGTTGGTCGACAAGGCTTTTACTGGCCATCAGCTCTTACAAATGCCTCCGACATGGTACAACAGTGCGAAGCCTGTCAGTTTCGCAGCAAGTACACCAAGTTACCAGCTCAAGCCCTCCAAACTATCCCTTTATCGGGGTCGTTCTCGTGCTAGGGGCTAGACATCCTCGGACCTTTTCCAAGAGGACAAGGCGGGTACAAATTATTGTTCATGGATATCGATAAATTCACTAAGTGGGTTGAAGTGGAGCCAACAGGAGAAATCAGAGTCAAAAACGCAATCAAGTTCATCAAAGGGATATTTTGTCGATACGGGCTTACAAATTGGATATTGAGGGGCAATGGCTCCCAGTTCACGACCGCTGCCTTCCAGGACTTCTGCTCAGAATACGGGGTCAAGATTTGCTTTGCTTCAGTGTCCCATCCTCAGAGCAATGGACAAGTCGAGCGGGCAAACGGGATCATGCTCCAAGGGATCAAAACACGTGTATATGACAGGCTTCTACCCTATGATTCACTATGGGTTGACGAACTCCCTTCTGTTCTATGGACCATCTGTACCACGCCGACTACGCCAACCAAAGAGACACCGTTCTTTCTCGTGTATGGATCTGAAGCCATGCCCCCTACCGAGTTGTGCTATCGATCGACATGAGTGCGGGAGTACTTAGATGGGGACGCCTGACACTGTGAGCTAGTCGGACGCTAAGGGTCAAATGGTCATGTCAAATTCGGCAATTTCAGAGTACCCACTAAAACGTATTAATTAGTTGTGTAATCGGAAATTAGTTTCCCAACTTTACGGCTGGGGGCTGGGAATTCGCTGCTTCAATTCGGTCAAGTATGAAAATTTAAGCTACTTTTATCGAAACTTGTTTTCCATAAAACTAGCTAGGGCCTAAGAGTACTTTACAATCATATGCTTTAGTAGCTTACAAAAATTAATCAAGTTTTAGTTTCTACTAATATCTTGTCTAAAATTACTTTACAGGGAAACACAGCAACTAAAAACTACCAGGAAGGTCATTGCCAATTCATTGAGGAAAAGATATCTAGAGCCAGAGGAACAAGAGACTACGCAAGTTGGTTGATCTCGGCGACGGTCGTCCGAGAACGTGTAAATCCCTCTTGAAGAAAGCCTAGGTGCAGTTGGGGATGAGATTCACGAATACAGGCAAGCATGTGTCCTCCGGCGTATCGGCTGGCTCGATGACCATCTTACTTCAGGCTGTCGTTGATCCGCTGATCGGTGCCGAGGACAAGCCACGCGCAACTTTGTGCATAACCACAGTAGAACGGAGCAACAGTACTCGAGGTGCGCCGAAATCCATATCTCCCTGCCCTTCAGAAGCTCTGTGCCTTCTTTCCTAATGTTGTCGGCGGCCCTCTCCAGTTTTTCCTTCTTGTTCATTGTCTTCCAGTACTCGGCCCGCCCTTGTATCTCTGCAAGAGAATGACCAAGGTCTAGAAAAAATAACATCATTAGACAATATGCTACAATGTTATAATTTTCTTACTATGGTATTCTTCGCACAGCAACGTCACTTGGTTCTCTTCGGAGACTAAGGCGTTGCCGGGAGTGATGGCGACCAGAGCACATTTTCCATCACTTGACGCCGAGGAACCCTAGGGCATACTGGGTTCGACAACGATGTGTGTCGGGTGTCCGCCTTGCTGGACGTCCTCATTCATGACTTTGAAAAATCTACAATACAGAAACATCGAACATACGAAAACTCAAAAATGGACATTCCAGAAAGGGACTGTTTTCTAATCATCAAGCCCAACACTTGTCCATTTTTGTTACAATAAAGGGTAAAAATAAAAATTTACTCCTCAAAAAGGGGGATGACCGAATCCCCAAGTTCTTCCACCTCCGACATCATGTCCTTGCGGCGCTCGTCAGCTCGTCTCCATGAGCTCATGCTCGAGACCCCGACGCTGGCGATCATTCCCTGCCACCACCTCTCACGGCTTGGCGTTGTCAGCCCATGCTTCTCTCAACTGGGTTTCTAACGCAGCGATGCGGTCGTCGGCCGTAGATGCGGCTTTCCCAAGCTGTCTGACCTTGGCAACGAGATCTCGAACGCTCGTCTCAATCAACCGGCATGCTTGTTGGCGGATAAAGACGGCCCTGAGATTATGAGGGTGCTAACTGAGGGAGGGTGAGGAGGCAGAACAGCAGTCGAGAGAGGTGATTTGGAGCTCGTCTCTTCTTGGGCTCTGGTGCTCTGGCCTGAGTTGGATGAGGAGGGGCTTTAATCAAAAGAAGCCTCATTACAACAAAGAACGGAGAAAGGTGGATTTCGGTAGGACAGGCTTTCACTTACCTTGTTTTCTGCTTCTTTAGCAGCCACTTCTTCTTCACGAAGGCCAGCTTTGCACTAGAGGTGGTCGTAGAGCTGAACAGGGATGTTGGCGGTAGACGACGATGGGTTGACTACCACCTTGCCGACTCACTCAACCATGGTGTCCTCAAGGAGCTCTACAATGGACATAACAATAACAAGGTTATCGGTGAAAAAAAAAACCATGGTTCTCTACATCAACAATAGAAGAACTATAAGTTGTACCCCGATGTGAAAGCTGTGTCTCATCATGTTCCCTCGTGTACAGGTACGCGGGGTGAAAACCTGCTTGGAGAGGTTGGATCCGACGACGGACAAAGTCTTGGATGACTTCATATCCAGTCAGAACAGGTCCTCACAGATCATGGATTTTTTCTATGAAGCTTGCTAAGGCAGGAGTCATCAAGGGTTTGGAGGTACATGTCTTTAGGCGTGTTGGTTTCTCATCAAGGACTTCAAATATAGGAGATTTGTCCTCGATGTGAAGATAGGACTAGCATTTCCGCCAGTCTTTCCTTGAAGACGGGCAGTTAAACGGATGTACTCATCTTTCATCCCATCCCAAAGACAGAGGCCACTACACCCTGAGATTTTGGAGGCCTCCATCCATCTAAAATCGTATAGTATCTAAACAAATCTACAAAAGGGTACGCCTCGCATAGTGTCGAGCACCCGAAATTTATATTGTCCGGTGTCATTTGTGATCACCACATGATTTTGGGAGAGTGGGATCCATACACGCATTATAGCCACTCAAGCCTCAATGTGCCCCATGATCACAGCTAATCACCATTCAATATAAATAACGTAGTGCCGAATATTGAGCAAAGGAGACATTGCTGGGACTTAGCGTGTCAGTCAACTTCAACCTGAGACGTGCCCGTTAAACCACACAAAGGCAGCGACCAGATGTGTTACACATCCCAGGAGACTTGACAAATTGCTAAGCTCTACAACATCTCGTTTGTTCAACATCCATACTCATGCCTAGATAGTTCTATAAGCTAGAACATACCAAGACACTTTCATCAAAGCAAATGATATTCATAAATGACTACTAAGACACAAATAACTTAGAATCTAAGTCTAAGACATATATATGGCCAAACGGCCTTATAATTTAAAGATTCGCACGGAAACTTAATTACCCAAGACCCTTAAGCAATCCGACTAGGGGTAAACCCCTAATGAACCGTCCTGAAGAGATCAATGGAACCCGTAGCACTCAACTAACCTGCTAAATGGATATTCCAATCGAACAAGTGTCAGTACATTAACTATGTTAATGTACTGGCAAGGCAATATAATCCTACATACATGCAAGCTCTAATTATCAAAGAATGGCTATTTGTAGGTTCATTTGCATAAAGCTAAGTTGGTTCACAACATTTCACAAAACGGTAACTTTGTAAAGTATTTGTAAGACAAGTATATAGTAAACCATGGTGATCCATATAAATAACTATAGAAATATAATCATCATTTCTCCTCATCATCATCAACATAAACCATAAACATCATCTTGCACCTTCCCTGGTAAGTCATCATTAACATCAAAATAATCTTCAATTCCCCACCTCAACCATTTTTATAAAGCATTTTAGAAAAGATAAAATTACACTCATGCTATTTTCCCAAGTCGCTCATGACCATGAGCATGGCTAACCGGTTAGTTTTAACTCTGCAGAGTTCGTACAAATCCACATGATGCGATAAAAGCCCAGAGGCTACACTCTAGTTGGTTCGGTGCTGGCCTAGCACCCCACACTCTACCCGTTGAGTGCAGACTAGAGGTCACAACTTAGCCGTTACATTGCCTAGTGTCTAACCTTGCATCAGCGATGGCAAGTGTGAATACATCCTGGGCATGACCCAGAATCGTTACGTGGCGGGCTCACGCCTTAAACCTAACGCCGTAGCAGCGAACACATCCGTTCCCCCACGAGGCACTATACCATTGAATTGGACAGACTTAGACGCCTAAACTACCCCCATAATCAGCGGGGTGAATAGCTAGTTCCTATGAATCATCGCTCAGACTAATTCATTCTACTCCGGCTTACCAATATGCAAGGCTAAACACTGGACAACTTAATAAGCTAAGGTCATCCCATACTAACACATGTGGCAGTACTGAATACTTAGTTGGTAACATAGAGTTCAGTCCTTAATCGACTCAGGCGAACACTTCCCCTATCGGTGCACAACTACTACCATATGTACACCACTCGCCGCCCAAGTCTAGAAATATATTTAACTCCATTTTATTTCACAAATAACCAGAGGCTTCACCTCTATCCAGAAGTTTGTAAATTATCCATTTTCAAAAGCATAAGGTGATCACAACATCTGAAATCATCTCACTAGGCATGGCTAAGCTTATAACATTATAAGCAACAATTATAAGCCCACTTGAGCACATAGAGAGTACTCTAAATCATCCTAAGGTTACAAACATTAAGGATAGCAATTCTCAAGGAGGATTATGCAACAAATAGGTCATAACTACCATTCCATTGTTTTCAAGTAATTTTTCCAAACATAACTATCTAACGTATGCAACTTTGCAATAGAAAACATTTGCCCAATAAAAACATAGGATCAAAGTGTTCAAAGGAGGAGGGCACTTGCCTTAGTTAGAATCTCCCTCACGGTCAGCAACAGAACCGAAACTTCTCACCGAAAGCGATATCGTTCACTATACGAAATAACGGTAACGATATAAACACCAAAACAAGTAAAGATCCAAAATGCTTATAATATGCATGAATTTAATATAATATGCATGAATTTAATATAATAGATGGGTAATGTCTAAAAATGATTTATTGTGAAGTAATTTTCATTTTCTCACTTATATTTTAGGGTATATGAATTTTATAAGTTCTATACTAGACATAGACTAATTAAGCTCTATTAGTATTTTAATTGCATTTTAAGTTCAAGATTTGTGAAGTGTTTGGCTGCTGCTGTGAGGTCTGGGTCCCCAGGAGTTTGACAAAGTTGGTTTCACAATTTTTAGAGTTAGCATGAATTTCTTATAAATTTTAGAAACTAAATTGTACACGTGGTGGTTAATTTGATTATATAAATTAATATAATCATTAGTACTGTTTCCTGTATAGAAAAGGTCATATTTTATTTTACTAGGTTAAAGTCCATACTTTACTGATTCTACAAAAAAATTAGTTCTAAATGGAGTATAAATGAATTTTCTACAAATTTTACAAGTTTTATATCAGCTATCTCTTATATGAAATTTTAGAAGCAAATATTATACTGTAAGCATAGAATTTTATTCTATAACATTAAAGTACACAATTTTATGAATCTACTGAAATTGATTTCGCCTCAAAATGAGCTATATTTGATTTTATATGGATTTTACAAGTTTGGGCATTTTTCTGTTGAACAAATATTAGTTTGAGTATATCTCTTAATATTTTTCCAGATTTTTTTTAAAAGGATGGGTCCACAGGTCAGTCTCTGCTAATAAGCAAAAAGGCCCCTGGGGTTTGCAGAAACCAACCCGAAGTCCCTAGCACATGTCTAAATACTTCTTCATTAAGAACTACTCAAGCTCTAAAGTATTACTAATAGGTCCTTAGCCCCACATGTCATACATAGAGATTTTACAAATAGAACCTTGATATGTTTTAATCTCTTGCTAACCAAGTCCTGGTCTTTTAGATAAAGTGGGGCCCATTTGTCATGGGCTCAGTGGAGAGAAACATGCAGCAGCAGTAGCAGCAGAGCTCACCGGCGAGCTTGCCAACGGCGTCGGCGGCGAATGGCGGCTCCTCGGACGATGGGGCCAAAGGAGGAAATGGAGAGGGGAGCCTTGCGAACCCAATGGTGGTCTTCTCATCGCCGGAGATGGTCGGAGTCGACGGTGGCAACGGTGCAAGCGGCGACGGTTTCATGGCTGCATAGGGGAAGACAAGTCACGGCTTGGTCCAGCCGATTTGAATGCAAGGTCGTGGTTCTTTCGTGCACTAGGAAACTCATCGAATGACTTGCCGAGACGGAAGAGCATCGGTGAGGTGGTGGCGATGAAGAAATCCGGCGGCGGCGGGGAAAAACTCCGGGGCGACGTCGATAGGCCAAATCGGCCAACAACCTACCAAACTAAAATGTTCGCAAGATTATGAACCACTAGAGGATGGAGTAGGTGCAAGGAATCGGCGTGGAGCTCACCGGAGAGGGAGAAATCGTCGACGGCGTCGGTTGGCCGGAGTTGAGGAAGACGACGGCGATCTCCGTTCTCGGTGCACCAAACTTGGGGATTCTTGAGGGGTCTTGGCCGTGATGTTGAGACAATGCTGGTGGTGCGACGGCTTGGCCTGAAGTGGTCCACAGCGGCTGGAACGACGAAGGCGATGCGACGGTGGTCTTCAGTGCGCGCTCCAGAACTTCGTGGGCGCGTCGGCGTTCCCGTCGCTACGAAGGACGAAACGCGGTAGATATGGGGATGGAGATGGCTTGACAGTGACGGTGGGGGTCGTCTTCCTCGTAGCCGGTGGCAAAGATGAGAGTGACGGACAGGCTAGGGTTTCTCTTCCTCGGTGTTCACAGCTTCCGATCGACGACTGGAGACGGGCGACGCGGTCGGGAGAAGAAAAGGGAGACGCCCGGCGTCGCCACGTCGAGTCCACGCGTCGAGCAGGCTCGTTGCACACGTCGTCCATGCCACCGCCCCCGATCTCTCTCTCTCGGGTGTGTTCTGAGTAGAATAGTTGAGGGGTAGAGGTGGACAGGGTGAGGGCAAGCCAAAGACACTGTCATGTGGGTCCCAAACGATGCAAACAAGGCTAGGCAGAGAGAGGTGGGTAGAACTCTGAGTAAGTTTACTGTTTAGCAAATTTTCAGGATTATTTCTTTCTATTTTCTTTGTAATACTATAATTTAGTTTCTAGACCAGATAAATTAGATTGGATTTTTCTGGAGGTAGATAAAAATGTATAGTTTCCATTTTCCTTGGTTGCACTCAAAAATTCCTTATTGTTTATTCTCAGCAAAATAAAGAAAATGGGCCTGGCTGAAATTAAATTGAATTTTTAGGGGGTCAAAACTAATAAAATGAATTCTGAAAAAATTATATTAATTCATGGTAAATAAGCTAGTATTTGAATAAATTATGTTCCATATAAAATTTCATATAATTTAATGCATTATTGGATGAGGTATGAGTTTTGCCGATTAGGGTTTAGAATTAAATCGGATTTTGACTTTCTTAACCAATTTAATTGAGCGTCTAGATGTAAAGATAAAATCATGCCAAATTTTCAATGAGTCTAATCCATTGAATAGAATCCACATGAATTTTTCCATGATTTTATCTTACACCAATTATTTTTTAGAAATTCACTAAGCTTATCTTTACATATAAGTTTCCTATTATAAAATATAATTAAAGGATTGTAAAATTATACTTAGATGATTCTTGACCTGACATGATATTGTTGAGCATGATTTATACTTTTAGTTACTCAACCTTATATTTTACATGTACATACATTCTTGTAAATATATATTTAGTATTTGCCTCAACACTTTTTAATTTATGCTCATCCTATTATGAAATGCTAGTAAAATCCAAAAACAAGCAAAACGACCCAAGTCACAACAATACATTATGCAATTACATGCACACACTATGTTTTATTTTTTTTCTGTCGAGCTATCAAGTAAAGGATTTAAATTATTCACAAATTTGTATATTAAAACTGGTCCTATCAGACTCACCTAGGTTTTTAGTTGGAAAATATTAGTATTCCTATTTATGAAAAATATTCTCGACATTTTTAGATGCCAAATTTGAAAGTCAAATTTTGGGTATGTTACACATAGATGGGTATAGATGCTCAGGAAGGAAATGGAATTCGAGTTAAGGTGGAGGAGGTAGATGTTGTAGATGTCAAGAAGCAAAGAAAGAAATTCGGAAGGAGGAACAAAAAGCCGCATTGGACGAAAGAGACTAATGCAATCATTTGCCAAAGATTGATCAAGGGATCTGTACCTCCTTCCGATCGCGCCACGACTTTTGCCCTCAGTAGAGCACTGTCCTGCTGCAGTTCCCTTAGCTCGAGATGACCGGTGACGGACTCCGAGAGATCCATGGAGTTTTCGGTGAAAGGAGTAAGGGAAGGCTGTGGTTTAGGGGCTTTCGCACATTGAGGCGATGAAGGTTGGAAGCATAGGGGAAACGTTTGGGGTTTTTTTTGTTTTGGCAAGCGAAACCCAGATGAATATCAAAAGTACAATTTATTGGTCCCATCCGACGGTTTGAATTTCGAAAAAGGCGGTGAGATCATTGGCGGGATTTTAGCCAATTTATTTACCACCGTTAGGATTTTCTGACTTCAATTCAAATGACTAGCCTACGTTGAGTCCTCAGATTTGGGACAACCATGTCACCAGCTCTATACCTTCTCGCCGTTCGAGAACAGTTTGATGAGTTTGACAATGATTGTTCTTGGAAAAACAGTTGAAGGATGTCGGCAGAATCATTTGCACTGTAGTCGGGGGCTACTGTCAGAGTCAAGGATAAGGCTTACGTCCTATACACCGGTTAACAAAATACGGTGGAACCATATACCCGATAGTATATGAAAAGGTGTCTTTTAATCAAACAAATATGGTTGAAAGAGAAAGAAATTATCTTCCTGGAATAGAACGTGTCAGAGTCCTGGTCGGGGAAGGTAAGGTCCCTTGAGCCATATTCAATTCTATTTCCTCGAGTTCTACTAGAAGAAGGGGGTGATCTATACTATATACACAAGGCCCCTATGATTCAGGTGGGGTAACTAGTTACAAATCAAGCCAAAATCTACGCCTAGAAGCAATCCAGAGGAAGTCTATGCCGTATTCGCAAGATAGATCTCGTCGGACTGTTCTCGATAGCTTCTACTTGACAAAATCAGTCAGCTGTTCTATCCCTTATTATATTCTGAGCGTATTTTTCAATATTAATCCGTATAAACTACAGTAGGTCTATTACTCACCTTGAGGGCCCGAACCGGTATAAATCTTTGCCTTTTGTCTATTTGATCTACTCTCGCGAATACCCTGGTTCCGATGATACCCATACTCTACAAATAACTTGGTCAACGGTCAATACGTTGACACACATTCCTTGTGTTCGATACCCTTGGAATACTCTAAGGGGAAGTGCTACAACGGTATCCGTGCGCTTGCGGATTTATCTATGTGCATAGCAAATATCAACAAGCATTTCTAGCGCTGTTGCCGAGGAACGGTTCCTGCATCATCTTCGAACTTGGTTCATCCTTGTATCTTTTCTTTCCTTTCCTTTCATTCCTTCATTTCTCTTCTTACCTACCATGGAGCAACCTTCTATTCGAAACCTTTCTACTTCAAGGACCGAGTTCTATGAGCCACCCCATTTTTCAAAACGAATTTGTGCGTCTGGCTATGAACCTAGTCCTAGATTTATAGCCATGGTTAGGGGACAATCATTCTCGGGGCGCGGAAGCGAAAATCCCTATGATCACCTACGAGAGTTTGAGCAATCGCGGGAATGGCACAAGACAACTTACGGTGGAAGTTGTTTCCCTTTTCTCTTACGGAAGGGGCGAAACAATGGTACACCCTTACGGTGGGAAAACTATAAGCTTAATGGGAGGAGTTGAAAACCAGGTTCTGCCTTGCTTTCTTCCTGTTAACCCATGTAGTTTCTCTCTGTAAGGAGGTTCTCAACTTTCAGCAGGATCAGAAGGAATCCATCGGTGTAGCCTGGGCACGATTTTCCTTGTTAACTCAAGCTAGTCTAGACTTGTCTCTACCTGACCACGTGTTGTTACAACACTTCCGTTCTGGGTTTAGACAAGGAGTCTGCCATGTATCTCGATACTTCTGCCAGAGGCTCGCTCGCTCACAAAACGACATCAGAAGGTAGGGAACTCATGGATCGTATCTTGGAAAACACTACTTTCATTCATTGTGAAACTGTTCAGAAATCGAGCATACACAAGAGAAACCCTCAGCAGTTGAATTGGAGCCTTTAACCTCCATATCCCAAGAGTCAACCGTTGAATACTCACCCGAACCATCGGAAACGAAGGAAGAAGAAATTCAGCATCCGGAATTCCTATTCCAGTTTGAGGGTATTCTTTTTGAAGATTATGTAAACAGCTCAAACTATTCTACACAAAAGAGACCACCGGTCCCGCGTAGTTCGAATGAACCCCTCGAGGAAAATTTCCTCAAAGAGGCGGTTCATGAACTAAATACCATAATGAGCGAAGAGTGGTTAAGGGAGGTAGATATCTCTTCTGAAGCAACTCGGATTAGCTCCCCGTCCTTAACAATTCCTTGTCTCGTGAGTGAGGCCATGGTGAAAACTCTTTATAATCCCACTGTTGGTGTGAATATTATGTCTGCAACCTTCGCACTATCGTGCCTAGGGGACGAACCGTTGGCACCAACAAATAAAACGTTTCGGGATCCATCCGGTCCTACCATCGAAGGGTATGGGGTTATTCACAGAGTGCCGATCAGGGACAATGATCTTGAGGTTATCCTTGATTTCCATGTGTTCGAAGTTCATGACTTCGATCTCCTCATAGGCCACCCCATAGGAAAAGTCTTGTTAGATGTGCCTCGAACCAGAGTCCCTGACATCAAGCTTGGGAAGCTGGCATTTTTTGTCCTCGACATCAAGCTCGGGAAACTGGCATCACGGAACCCATTCCTGAGTCCGAGCCAATTGAGGAAGTGTTGGCTGTCCCTCCATTTGAGTCCCCTGAATCCTTCCTTGAAGATAATGCCATTGCATTTGTCGAGGAAGAGGACGATCCTGGAGAGGTGATCGAGCTCCTGTCGAGCTCAAATCTCTTCCTTCAGGCCTACGCTATACTTTTCTACATGTTCATACAGAGTCGCCCGTTATCATAAGTGACAAACTGACCGATGACGAGACCTGATGATTCACAGTCGTGCTAAAAAAAGATCGCTCTGTTCTAGGCTACTCACTTGAAGATCCTTTAGTCTGGCTCTCTGCACACATCGCATTCCTTTAGATCCTTCTTCTGCGCCCTCTCGAGAGCCGCAACGGAGGCTAAATAATGCGATGAGAGAAGTTGTGAAAAAAAAGGTCTTGAAATTCCTACACGCAAGGATAATCTATCCCATACCATATAGCGAGTTGGTTAGCCCAGTTCAGGTTGTGCTTAAGAAAGGAGGTATGATGGTTGTTGAAAACTCTAAAAATGAGTTGATCCCACAATGAACCGTCACGGGATGGAGTATGTATATAGACTATAGAAAGCTCAAGAAGGCTACAAAGGACCATTTCCTGCTACCTTTCATCAATGAGATGCTAGAGCGATTGGCTAATCGCTCCTTCTTTTGTTTCCTTGATGAGTATTCTGGCTATCATCAAAATCCTATGCATCCAGACGATGAAAGCAAGACAACGTTTACATGTCGGTACGGAACGTATGCTTACCGGTGAATGTTGTTCGGGTTGTGTAATGCACCCACGTCATTCCAACGGTGCATGATGTCTAACTTTTCCGACATGATTGAGGAAATAATGGAAGTTTACATGGACGACTTCTCCGTCTTTGGAAAAACTTTTGATCATTGTTTGGAGAATCTAAACAAAGTCTTGCAACGATGTCAAGCAAAATACTTGATGCTTAATTGGGAAAAGTGCCACTTCATGGTCCGTGGAGGTAAAGTCCTAGGACATCAAATCTCTGAAAGAGGACTACAGGTGGACAAGGTTAAAATTGAGGTAATCTAACAACTTCCACCTCCTACCAATGTTAAGGGAGTCCGTAGGTTTTTGGGTCATGTGGGGTTTTATCGTCGGTTTATTAAAGATTTCTCTTTAATAGCTAGACCCCTCATCAGTTTGCTAGCTAAGGATGCCTCCTTTAACTTTGATAATGAGTGTCTAAAAACTTTTAATATCCTAAAAGAAGCACTCATTTCAGCACCAATCATCCAACCTCCTGATTGGTCGCTTCCATTTGAAATCATGTGCGATGCTAGTGATTATGCTTTAGGGGCCATTCTCGATCAAACTAAAGATAAAAACCACCATGCTTTCGCATATGGTAGTAAAATGTTGACAGGAGCTAAGCTTAATTATGCCACAACTGAAAAGGAGCTCCTGACTATGGTTTTTGCTATTGATAAATTCAGATCTTACTTAGTTGGAGCAAAGGTAATTGTTTAAACTGATCGTGCTGCTCTAAAATACTTGCTCACTAAGAAAGATGCAAAACCTCAGTTGATTAGATGAGGTTTTCTACTTCAAGAATTTGATCTTGAAATTAATGATAAAAAGGGAGTAGAAAATTATGTAGCAGATCATTTGTCGCATATGCAAATCACTAACATGTAGGAACTATCGATAAATGATTTTCTACGGACATGCTGCTAAATGTGACAGACTCAAACCCATGGTATGCAAACATCGTCAACTAAATGGCTACAGGATATGTGCCACCTAGGGAGAACAAGCGGAAGCTCATCTATGAAAGCAGAACGCATCTGCTCAGACAGTCTGCTCAGAAGGTGTGTACCAATAGCCAAAGGCATATGGATCATTGAAAATTGCCACACGACACTATATGGAGGCCACTATGGTGTATTCCGCACCCAGGCAAAGATCTGACAAAGTGGATTCTTTTCACCTACAATGTATGAAGACACAAAGGAATTCATTCGGAGATGTGCAAGGTGCCAGAACCATGGAGGTATCACCGCTCGTAATGAGATGCCCCTAACATACAAACCTCAAGTGAAACTCTTTGATGTGTGGAGTATTGACTTCATGGGACCTATTCCAAAGACCCATGACTAGGAGTACATTCTAGTGGTCGTCGACTATGTGTCCAAAAGGGTGTAAGAAATGTCATGCCGCCGATGCCAAGCATGCCTATAAGATGTTCCACGAGGTCATCTTCCCTCAGTTCGGAACACCGTGAATGGTAATAAGTGACGGAGGGTCTCATTTCATCAATAAGACTTTCTGGAACTTTCTACAAAAGCTTGGGGCATAGCACAACATCGCCACTCCATACCATCCCCAAACAAGTCGTCAGGCAAAAATATCCAATAAGCAAAACAAAAACATTCTACAGAAGACCATGAATGAAATGGGAGCACATGGATTGAGGGGCCCACAAGTCAGCTCAATCCAACTTAAAGTGAGGCTACACCACTGGGAACCGCCTTAAGGGCCCACATGTCATACAATAGAAGAAAGGCGGTTGCAACGGGGTGGGCCCAAGGGTTGGCCAAACCATGGATTCGGCTGAACCGCCTTCAGCTCCCCTCATCCTGGCCCTCCACGTGGCAACTCCCCATAGGTACCCAATGACGGTTATGGGAGGTCGGTTCCTAGTAACCATCATCAAACCGTCGTTAGCAGGCTATAAATAGAGTGGAGCGTCTCACTTCACTCACACACACCTCAAGGAGCTATTCTCTCTTCCTCATATTGTATTCTCTATAGTTTAGTAGAAATAAAGCATAGGAGCTTCGGTCCTATAGTCTTCTCGGAGTTTCGGGTATGTCTTCAATACTTTATTCTTCTTGTAAGACTATAGTTAGATTAATAGAATTATCTTTTTTGTTTAATTATGTTTCTAGTCTATGTATTCCTGTATTTGAATATGTGTTCTATAAGTGGTATATGCTTTTATGTATTCTTCTTGTAAGACTATAGTCAGATTAATAGAATTATCTTTTTTATTTAATTATACTTCTATTCTACGTATTCCTGTATTGAATATGTGTTGTATAAGTGGTATATACTATGCATATATGCTTCATCCAATGGTAATCAATCCATGCTACGGTAACAGTCTAATGACGTTTATAGGTTGCTCTAGCTCTAACTTGTTCATCCGTAGGGTGAGCGTCCTGGGGGAGTTAGTGATATTGTTTACTAGCGCAAACGTGGTGCTTAGGCTAGATAAATATCGTTGGATGCGCGTGTGCCCCACAGAAGGTGAGGTAGGCGGCAGGTGGTGACAGCCCTATATGTCTTTTGCATTCCTCCACGTTCGGGTATAACGTAAGAGTACGTAAATGCCCTAACCACGCTGACAGACCAGTAGGGAGTGGTCTCTCGGTAGTACCTGGGTGCCTGGAACTATGTCCTATGGTGTAAGCATATATATGTTAAGTTTATACTAGACATAGTTAAATTAGAAATACATTTGTACCTTAGTTTCCTCATGCTAGTTTCTACTAACATTTCTTATTATGAGGTGAATCTCCTTGTGTGTCCACTACCTTATGATTATCATATTAACCCCTGTTTAGACTATGGTGGAATTATTATAGATTGATTAAAGATAACAAAACAATAATCTATGTGTCATCGCCTTCCCTGTGGAAATAAATACGATACCCGTGTGCTTGCAGATTTATCTGTGAACGTAGGAAATACCAACAAGCATTTCTAGCGTCGTTGTCGGGGAAGACACTGCCATAAAGATAATTGTTTATATATCATTGATCATACTATGATTAATGAAACCTTAGTCTAAACAAGTTAACCTTGATTTGTTTTCTCTTTTGTGAGAAAACAGGTAGTGTATGAGTGGTTTTAGCTTGTCGACAAATTTCATTGATAATCCAAAGAAGCTTGTGAGAAGGGTTCGGTCTCGTGTCGTTCCTCCACAAGTCAAGCTCTCGGCACCTGAACCAGTCATCTTTCCACCAATACGCTTGCAACAGATGGCTTAGAAGACCCTTCGTGAATACTCGACTCCCTTTGCTTCAAATGTGCCTGTTGGGCCAGCTATCAATACTAGGGATGCCAATTTCGAGATCAAGACAGGTCTTATCACTATGGTGCAGGCCTCTCCATTTTGTTGGAAGGCCAATGAGGACGCCAATGCACATCTCCAGCGATTCCTTCAGCTTTGTGACACTATCGCCATTAAGGGGGTGACCCAGGACGTTATCAGGCTCCGTCTGTTCCCGTTCTCTCTATTCAGGAGAGTGAAACAGTGGTTCTACTCCAAGAGGGGTGCCATAGACACATGGGAGAGGTGCTTGACAGCGTTTCTTGCTAAATTCTTCTAGATAGGCAAGACCAATGCCCTTCGTGGGAGAATTTCAAGCTTCCAGCAGGCCAGCAATGAGTCGATACCAGAAACATGGGAGAAGCTCCAGGAATATGTCATGGCTTGTCCTGACCATGACATGGACAATTAGCTTATCATTCAGAACTTCTACAATGGGTTGACGCAGTCGGCTCGTGATTATGTGGATGCTGCTGCTAGAGGAGCTTTCTTCTGTTTAATCGTCGCTCGTGCATCAAAATTAATTGAGAAGATGGTCTCCAACAAAGGATGGAGTGAAGAGCGGCTCCAGTCCCGTCAGCGGGGCATGCATACTATCCAGGAAACTGACATGCTCACCGCTAAAATGGACCTCCTCCTGAAGCGTTTGGAAGAACGTGCTCGGGACAAGGTGGATATGTACAGTATGGTCCAGGCCTTGGACGTCCCCAAGGCGGAATGATTGCACTAAGACCCGTGAAGACCTATCCTTCATGAAAAACAACAACAACAACGGGTACCGTCCACAAGGAGGCCAGGGGTGGAACCAGTCACGCCCCTACTACCAAGGAGGGAACAACAGTAATTTCAATCCTAATCAACCCTCCTTGAAAGATCTTGTCTATGACCAGGCCAAGGTGAACGAGACTATATCCAAGAGACTGGCAGCCAACGACAAGGCCTTGGAGAGCATCCACATCAAGATGGAGGGACTCTCCTCGGCGATCAAGAACCAGTTGAGATTCAACAAGATGTTGGAGACGCAACAATCGCAGTTGGCTGTTGCCGTTCCCTTTGCCGAGACAGGGAAGATCCCGGGGCAACCCGAGCCATCCTTGGAGAACGTAAACATCATTACTACAAGAGGAGGCAGGTCCACTCGTGACCCGCCGTATCCAACGGAGGTAGCTAAGGGGAAGGAGACGAAGTTGGAGGAACCAACTCCTGACGACTCCAACACGGCACAAGACGGGAGGACAGCTCCACAAGAATTCATGGATACAAACATATTGCCGTTTCCTTGCTGTAGCAGGAAGCCTATCGTGGATGAGCAATTTAGCTACTTCATTGAGGTAATCCAGAACATATACATCAATATTCAATTTCTGGATGCGGTAGAAGTACCCACCTATGCACGTTACCTCAAGGATATGTTAACAGCAAAATTTGGCAAGGATACGCAAGGATAAAGATAGATTCGAAACGGATCTGGAGGAGATAGGGTTGTTTCCAAAAACAGAGTAGCGAATCGGATGGAAGTTGTATTGGCTGATATAGAATCAGACTCGGTTAGCCGATACGGGCAGTGCAAGTTCATATTAGACTCAGAAAAAAGATCTAAAGATACTACCAAACAAGGATTGAGTCCGGAAGAGGCAACTGTATCTATTAATTAGGATTAAAAGTTAGTTGTTTCCTTTAGGGAATTTGTGGTAAGAGTCCACCTAGGGACTTGTTTGTTTATTTTGTGCTGGGGACAGTTTGTGTCATGTTCGATATGGACAAGGTTTGTATGTTCAGGTATAAATATATGCCTAGGGTCTTGTAAGAAAAACAACAACAGTTTAATACACGCTTTCGGTGCATCGCCACCCATTTACTTTTACTTTTGAACGAGTTCTTATTTCGAGTTGGGCTGCATCGGCTTTGATCTCCAACAGGAGGTATTGCTTGTCATAGCGGCTTGTATCGGCGGATTAGGTTATCGTTTTAGATGTTTTAATCTTTCTTGTACAATTGCTGACTATCATATATCTTAATTAATCTAACTTGATGGCTCGATTTACATGTATCGGCCAGGCCTTTTCTAGGGTTTTGTCAATATCGGCTAAATTGTTTCGTCAAGTTTAGATTAGCTAAGGTATTCACCATCCTGAAAATCATTCAAGGGCTTGATTCTTTAGATTTTATGCTTCTTTTCATACTTAGTGTTGCATCAATTGGGTTTGACCTACTAAGTCGTGTTTAGAATCATAAAAACTAACCTTCTTATTAATTGCCAATAGGGATAGAATCGGGGTTTCAGCCGATCTTACGTGATATAACTGTTTTGCATTTAAGTTTACATGCTTTAATTTGCTTAACATGTTATATCTATCATCTTATACAAGTACATCAATCCTTTAAATATATTAAACTTGTTTCAAACATCATGCTGCCATCAGTTAGGTTTGATCCGTCGAGATTGAAACTTGTTTAACATATTTGATCAAGATTGATATTCTTATATAAGGCTGTATCGGAGTTCTAGCCGATACATTATCTGAAATACCCTAAAATATCTCATCACCAATGATATATGTTCATATAATTATTTATTTATCTGATCTTGCATCTAAGAGAAGGATCAAATGAATAATTGCCAGCTACTTCTCTCTACAGCCGATCATGATTGTTTTGGGTTTTGGCTACAATATCTACCCATCGGCTAGTTTTTTCTTTTAAGCCATATAATTATATGACAATCGACTTTAACGGATATCAATCTCATGCTACATCGATTGGGTTCGACCTATAAGATTGATTCTGTTAAGGAAAAGTTGTTCACAATTATATTTAACCAAATCTTGCTTATGGGTAGCTTTTTCTTCCTTACAGCTGATTCAACTTGTTTGTATCAGCTAGGTCTCAACGATATGTCATCGGCCCACCAGCCGATCAGCTATCGTTCACTAACATTGCTTTCTTGTATATCTTGTTGGTTGCATGATCAAACCAACTGGCATGCCCTGAACCCGAAAGCAAGATTTGGACCTGCACTTGTGCTAAGCAGAACTCCCAGGCCACCGTGTTTTCTCATCAACATGCTTTTGGCACGCCCAGTGGGACAGATTTCAAGGCTTTCATCATTCCTGCTGAACTTACAAAAGAAAATATTATTCCAGTCATTGTTGAACAACTATCAGAAAATGAGAAGGCGGAGATGGAACAATTGATTTCAGTCACTGTTGCAGCTGGCTGATTCTATGGTCCATTATCCAGCAGGGATTGCCAAAGATATTCTGGTGAGAATCCGGGGTTGTTTCATCCCCATGGATTTTGTGGTGCTAGACTTGGACACCGACGAAGACAACACTCTTATCCTTGGGTGCCCGTTCCTAAACACCATAGATGCATGCATTGATGTGGGGGCTGGAGAAATCCGACTCCACATTAACGGGAAGGAGGAGAAGTTTGAGTTCAAGCCCAGAAAAGAGCAATGCTCCATGATCAAGATTAAGTATGGGCCAAACAGCAAGAATACTCGTTAGGTCGAAGTGATACCCCCGAAGAAGGATAGCCTCATCATATTCATGGAGAAGGTATTGAAGAAGGAATTCCCTCTCCAGTATCAGAATGTCAGAACACCATGAAGGAAAGGGGTGCAGTCGAGGCCACGATCCCTGTAGTCCGCTGAATCGTCCACACCATGAAAAACAAGAAAAACCCAAGAAGGTGTTAAGAAGCAGAAGTCGTCCGCCGCATCATCTCCGAAGCCGAACGTCGCGACAAGCTAAATGGAAAGGACATGTCCCGCTCGTTGGATTTAAAATAATGAGTCCTCCGCCAAAAGGTAAATTTGGTAGTTTTCTCATATTTATTTTCCAATTGCATATTTAATTCCTCTCACTTGCATTAGCATATTTGATTTCCAACTCATGTTTAATTTCTTGCATTTGCAAAATCCTTTTGAAAAAATAATTCAAATTTGAGTCATGCCATGAGTAGTGGGCTGATCTGTTTTGAGATGTAGCTCCACTAATTAGAATCTTTGGAGATATATGAGTTGGTACACTAAAACTTATCTTTTTGAAAGTATAAAATTGGACCACTTGAGGAAACAATGTGGTCTGAATTGGCATTTTTCTTGGGAACAAGCTTTCACTTTAATTTAATGGAGGATGTCATTATTCTTGCCTTGAAGGTTGAGCAACATAGGGACCAAGGAGAGTTCAGTCGAACCCCAGGTTCGGCTGAACCATGGGTACCTCCCCTCCTATAAATGCTGCTTCATGGTCATTGCCCTCCTTGCCCTAAACCAAGTAGCACTATTTTGCTCTTGTGTTCTCTCTTTCTCCTATAGTTTACTTCATGTGCATGCTTTAAGTTTGAGTAAAAATATTTCCCTTCTTCCTCTTACATAACAAGTTATCGAAGTGGTACTACAAGAACGTGTTGTAGTGCTATCGCTACCCGGCAAGAATGATTGTTGTGGTGCGCTCTCACCCACAAGAACTATTTTGTGGAGTGTTACTACCCACAAGGACAGCTTTTGTGCTGGCAACCAAGCTCCACAAGAACGACTAACTCTTTAACGGCTAACCCATTTTCACTAACATAACCCGTTCTTCGAGTGTTCTTGTTTGTTGTGTGCAGGATGAAGAAAGGTGCCAAGCGTCTCCTTACCGTGATGAAGCGGGCAACAGGCTCGAGCTCACATCACCAACCCTCCAGCTCGAGTGTGTGCCCGTCTTACGAGTACACGCTGAGTGAAGGACAAGCGGAGTCCCATGGCCATGTGCCTATGGACGAGGAGCATGGTGAGGCGAACATCCATCCCGATACTGCACTTGACTTGCAATGCGATCGGGAGCTGCAAGCCTACAACCACCTCAAGGATCGTGTGTTCGCTCATACGTGAGCATACAACCCAACTCTGCTCTCCAAAACAGGTATGGACGTGGATTTTGCTATTGTGTGGAAGGCTATAGGTCGGTATGGTTTTGTGCCAGTGGATGAACTGGGTTCGCGTTTTCATACTATTCAATTTCTCTGTATGTTGCAAGACATGGGAGATGGTATTATGTTCCGATTATTTGGGATGGAATACTACCTCACATGGAAGGATCTCAGCTTACACCTGGGATTCAACAAAAAATGCACTATTCACTTGGAGTCTGCAACTCGGGGTTTCAATAAGCACGATTTCTGGCAACGTATCACTGGAGAATTTGAATATGGGAAACCACGAGCCCAGAGCATCCATAACCCCACCTTACGCTTGATGCACAAGTGGTTGGCTTTTACTCTCTTTCCTCGGGAAGATATAAGGCCAATCCGCATAGACGAGTTGAGAATCCTATATGCCATGGTGAAAAAGACTAAAATCTCTCCTATTAGACCCATGATCAAACAATGGTTAGAATATATATGGATGGTAGGACTTATAGAATGCATTTCATTAATTACTCATATTGCTACTAAGGTTGGAGCATTAGAGAATGGCCATATCTTGGACATTCCCCAATCTCGCTCCATCATTAATGAGGATTATTTTGAGCAAGGACATATTTTAAAACATGGTCCCAATGCCTCTTTAATTTATTTCTTTCCTAGATATACAAGGGAAATTCCGTTACCTAACCTAGAGTTTCACTTGTATAATTGCTAGGAGCTAACCATTGCATTGCATGAGGGGGCTCGAAGGAGCAGTTTTTCTAGCAGGACAACTATAAGTATGGCGCGAAATGCTGCAGCAGAGTAGCCACAGCAGCAGCCACAGTACCCGTTCATGCAACAGGCAAATTGGGGCCAACCTGGGTATGCATCCAGTTGGGACCAATCTTTGCCTGTTCATGACGAAGGTACCTCGGCGTGGGCAAGTGAGCAGTGGTCGCTGGGAGCATCCCATGAGCACCCGTTGGGCTAATTTCTGCATCAGCGACCACTCCTCCAGCTCAAGTGGGATACCCCCACAGTCAAGTGCATGTCACTCATTCTCGTCTCGAAGTTTTTGTGACTTCGGGCGAGTATTTGCGAACGTCACTCGATAGCTGGGAGAGCTTGATCTCCGGACCAGTGAGATGTATGACACGCTACATCAGCATGTCGAGAAGAACCACTCATGGCAGTAACACACCGACGACCAGCTAGCGGAAATCAATGCCGCCATACAGCAAAATCAGGCTCATCTAATGGCCTATTTTGGATCACAAGGTTTCGACCCTCATCAAGCACCATGAGCAAGAAGCTAGCTTCGGGCAGTCCCTTCTCCACCAAGGTAACTTGTATCTTTATTTTTCTCCATTGCATGATAAAACATAAAAATGATAAAAATTTGCATAAACTTAAAAATACCAAAAAGATTTTTTTTCTATATGTGGTAAGAATGCCTTAGTTTTTTTGCTGAAATGATGAATAATTGCTCTGTTTTATTTTTCTCTAATGCTTAGTTTACAACATAATCTTCACCTTAATTTTTGAGTTTGTTGGTCAAGAATCTTGCCTTGAACTTGAAACTTGCGGATTGCATATGCATGATCTAAGTCTAGGTTATTGTTGATATGAACTGGTGAAATAGAGTTGCTATGATCTTTCTCTAAGTGAAACTGAATTTTCAAAGAATTTTTTTTCAAAAGGAATAAAATTTGTAAGTTCCTCAATGATGATGAATTCCCACCTAAGACATATGATGATCATATTGAAAACCTTATACTCATATGTTGTTTGTTATTACATTGAGCTTTATCAAATTGTTTGATCCTAGTGAGATTCTTTTCATGCTTTCTTGATCAAGATACCCACTCACGTGCACCCATCATATATGCTTGATCTCTACACTAGAGATTAGCAAAAACATGCCATTCACCCACCATAGTTGTTTTAACACTACACTGGGGGTTAGCAACAATTTCGATCCACCAAATAAATGCTCCACCATGTTATCAAAATGTCTCTCCTAGCAGATTGCAATAAGAGGTGGCTAAAAAAAAGAGGAGAAAAGAACAAAAAAAAGAGAAAAAGGAGAGAATGAGTACTCATGAAAATTCTTGGGAAACCACAAAAATATAGTTGGAGAAAAGTAGCCATATCTAAAGTTAGGAATCAAAGAGAGCCAATGACAAAGGAGTACCACATACACCTTCCACCGTATAGCACACACTTTGCACATCTTGATCAAGGTTGTATGATTTGTTATCTCCATGGATCATCTTTTTGATTTTGCAATATATGTGATGCAAGTATTGCTCTATCTTTTATCCCTATCTTGAGCTCCACATATAAACCTTTAGAAGTAGGATGATAAAAGAGGCAACACAATGTCTGGGTGACAAAATTTATACACATTGAGTGATGGAGTGTATCATTTGAGGAACTTGGCTTTCATTTGCGAAAATTCTTTAAAAACCTCCAGAATGAAAGTTGAGCAAAGAGTTGGTGATTGGTGATCTATGATCCACTCAATTCTTCAACTACCCAAGGCAAGGAGAAACTATAAGCCCCATGAGGAATGAGGTAATAAAGGTAAAGTAGTATTGACAACTTATTCAAATTTTAGGTAGAAGAATATGTTGTAGACATAGTACTATTGTAAAATAAAACATGGGTAGCAACTCCTGATCAACAATCTAAGTTCTATCTTTACTCGGGAAGAGCAAAGGATTAGCTTGGGAGTGTTGTTGACGGTCATTAAGTACCAATTTTGACCGCCAACTTGTATCACAATTAAAGGAAAAATTAGCATTTCTTACGCATATCATAATAATGAATAATGTAATTGTACTAGATTTGGAGAACTAATATGGATGCAGAGAAAATACATCAAAGTGAAGGAGAAATACGGCCGCCATGCAAAGAAACATACCTTCGGCGAATCACATGCGAGCATACGGATTGAGGGGCCCACAAGTCAGCTCAAACCAACTTAAAGTGGGGCCAAACCACTGGGAACCGCCTTAAGGGCCCACATGTCATACTCTGGAAGAAAGGTGGTTGCAAGGGGGTGGGGCCAGGGGTCGGCTGAACCGTTGGTTTGGCCGAATCGCCTTTAGCTCCCCTCATCCTGGCCCTCCACGTGGCAACTCCCCATAGGTCCCCAATGACGGTTATGGGAGGTCGGTTGCTAGTAACCATCATCAAATTATCATTAAGAGGCTATAAATAGAGTGGAGCTTCTCACTTCACTCACACACACCTCAAGGAGCCATTCTCTCTTCCTCATATTGTATTCTCTATAGTTTAGTAGAAATAAAGCATAGGAGCTTTGGTCCTATAGTCTTCTCGGAGTTTCGGAGTTTCAGAGTTTCGGCCCCCATTATCAGTACCGGTGGAGTCGTGGAGAAAAAGAATACGGTGATCGCAATCTCTCTTTTGAAAATTCATTCGATCGCCGTTTCCTTTCTTCCTCCTCTCTTCCTCCATCCCTCTTGAACACTAGCCATTTCCTTCTCATTTCTCCACCAAAATAATGTCGGGGAAGGCATTGATATCCCTCACCGGCTCAAACTACATTTTCCACCTTGAGGGGGAGATCCAACCCGCCAATCTGCCTTATCCGGCGATCAAAGACGGCGAACCCAGGGTTTTGGAACCCCAGGCAATCTTGCCCCCGCTCAATCACAATGAGGGACTGGCGGCCGAACCAGCCTTGGCCCACCTTGGCACCTCGTTCGACTACGCGCTCAAGTTTACCCCAGAAGATCCAGAAGACCCCAGCTCGGTCGTCAAGCCCCTAGCAGAGGCCAACAACGGGTAAGATCGGCTCTCAAAAGCTGATTTGCGCTAGTTTGTCCCAAGGGGATGATGCACCATAGCTTAGACCTGGTGAGCGCCAAGTGAAAATGGTGGTCACAAAAGCCAGGGACGTGTGCTGCCATTGGTATAGCCAAGACGCCTCGTCTTGCTCACTGGAAAGCCCACGACCGTAGCCCTATTTCCGGGTTCTAGGTGAACGAACACCTACAGGATACGGGAAGGTTCATAAGCCCGCCATCACACGTAGTGAGAAAAAGGCCACCTCTCTTGATTACCTGCCAATCAAGTGATGCCTCTCTACCTCCCATTAAGAGGTTGGAAGGGACTTTGAGAGTGACGGAGAGAAATCTCTGCGAGAGCCTACGGTGGTCCTTTTGGCCTCCACTGTTGCTCAGTTGCGCACTGAGAACAGGAGGTTGAAGGACACCATGGCAGAGGACCAGGTCGAGCTCAATGAGTTTAGAACTGACCTTGCGTTCGTCTGTCGTGGCCTTTGTGCCAAGCTTCTTCGCTTGTACAAGGCCATAGGGAAGGAAGACCTCTACCTTGCTCCTAGCCCTTAGACCTTCCCTAGTTATCCTTAGGATTACGATAGGTGCCTTCGGTTTATTTTATTTTATTTTCTTCTTTTATTTCAATTCCTTCATGTAATTGTGCCTATCAATAAAGTTGAAATAAAATAAAAGGCTCATCAGGCTTCATCGGGTGAGTTTCTCTGCTTTCATTTTCTTTTGTCTTTTTGTATTCATGAAGCACCCCAGGTACAAGAACAAGTGTGAGGATGATCCTGCGCTCACACGACGTAATCACACGCCAAGATCACCCATGTCCGTGCTACACCATGACTCATGCACATTCACGAGATGAGATGTAGCAACCTTGCGCACACGGCTGGTCGTCATCACACTCACAATTGAGCGATTGGTTTGCACTTTATCCCTTATCTCGCTAATCCTTGAATTGGATTAATTTTTCCATATCTAAAATTAACTCAAGAATTAAAATGAGTATTGACATGATCAACTGGAGTATATGACTTTCTTGAAATGACTTACATACTCTTTATTCTTTGATCATCACTTATCACTTGTGAACCATATTCTTAGGACCACATGTTATCTAAATAATTGATGAATGAGAGATAGCCTGATGATCTGTGTGCATAGCAAATACCAATACCTTCACCGCCGGCCTTCGCGTGCCTCCTCCGTCCTCCCCCGTCGCCATCGGGAAGGAGGAGAGGGGGATAAGAGGAGGCCGGGAGAGGAGATTCGGGGAGAAGACGAGGCCGGGAGAGGAGGCCAAGGGAGTCGAGGAGTGGGGGAGAAATGGCGAGAGCAGGAGGCAGGGGGAGAAGAGGAGGCTAGGAGAGGAGGGAGTGGGGAGAGGACTTAGTGGGAGAGAGAGAGAGGAAGGGAGAATAAAAAAGAGTGGGTTATTTTCGCATGCGGACCACTTAAGAGGTCCGCATGCAAAAATAGGCTTATTTTTACATGCGGCCCCTTAAGAAGCCTGCCTGCGAAAATAGATTTTTGCATACGGGACTTTTACGAAACCATATGCGAAAATGGAGGACGATTTTTGTAGATACGAGAAGGTACGGTCTGCTTGCAACCTATAGGGGTTCTCGTACATAAAAATCATTTCTGTCGTAGTGACAGGACAGTGACTTAGGCAAAAATGAGGAAGAAATACAATGAAAGTGGTTCGGCCGAACCAGGAGTGCGGTCAATCGCCCCCAACTTTCACGTGTCGCTTCCTCAACGGCAGTTATTCTTAATTTCTGGATAGTTATCGACTTAAACCATCACCATTGGTAGCAACACAAGTGGAGTACAACTCATTATCATACTTAGGCTACTCACTAGTAGAGTTATTATATGGGAAGAGAGTGAGGAGAAGCTCCGGAGGAGTGCCGGAGATGTCGCAATTCTCTTCGGGGTATTTCTGGAGGAGTGCCGGAGATGTCAGCACTCTCTTCGAGGAAGTTCGAAAGGATCGCCGGAGTTGTCGGCTCTCTCTCTCTGATCTTGTACCTTGACGAATGCTTTTTTATATAAGTAAATATACGTGACATCTTTTGGGTATTTAATATTCTTATTTAAGTAAGATATATTCTCATCATTGCGGGTTCATCGCTTTTATACTTATATTGAGTGCTCTATTACTAAGACTCTAGATAAAGAAGATAGTTTATGGCCAAGGCTAGAGTAGTAATCAATAATATAGATGTGGTGTCAAGGTTAGAGGTTACCTTCGTTTGTTGTGTGCTCCACGGGTTGTAGAGGTAGGCGGCAGCTGGTGACAACCATGTGCATTGAATCCTCCATGTTCGGGTACGGCCGGACTGTCGAGCAAGACCAGGAGAGAAAGTCGGTGCCCGAAGCAACTGATAGAGTTTTACCTTAACTTAAATAAGAACTTTAACCCGTAGGAATCCTCTCTATCATAAGCCTACCATTTAGTTGTTGTCCTTGGATGAATCATGTTCTTAGATTCTACATACACGTTCCCTATGATTCTATACCCTTGGAATACCCTGAGGTGAAGTGCTACATCTGTATCCGCGCGCTTGCGGATTTATTTGTGACCGTAACAAATACCGACAAGCATTTGTGACGTCATTGCCGAGGAACGGTTGTTGTATTATCTTCAAACTTGTTTTGTCCTCATATCTTCTCTTTTTATTTCTTCCTTCCTTTTCTACCATCGAGCAGTTATTTGTTCAAAATATTTCTGCTCCGAAGGGTGAGTTCTGTGAGCCACCACCTTCTTCAAAACCTATTCTCATATCTGGCTATGAACTTCGTCCTGGCTTAATAGCGATGGTTTGAGGGCAATCCTTCTCACGCCGTTAGGAAGATGCACAGTGAATGGGGGAACTCAAAAGTAGGTTTTGTCTTGCTTTCTTCCCGTTAACCCGTGATTGTCTCTACAGATGGAAATTCTCAGCTTTCAGCAGAGCAAGGAGTCTACTTTTTATCTTGCTATTTCTATTGGAGATTCGTACGCATGATAGAAGGAAGGGAATTCTTGGATCATGTCTTGAAGAACACCTCCTTCATCCATGGTGAAACCCTCCAGGAAATCGAGCATGCCCATGAAGGGCCCTCAATTGTTGAATCCGAGCCTATACCTTCTACATCCCAAGTTCAACCTTTGAGCCCTCACCTGAACCTCATGAACCGAACAAGGATGAAATTCAACCTTTGGAAATCCCTTTCAAGTTCGAGGATGGTGTTTTTGAAGACTATAGATAGACCTCAAAATATTTCTGTCAAAAGAGACCACCTATCCCGAGAAGCCCCTTTGAGCCACTCAAAGAAAATGTCCTCAAAGAGACGGTGAGGGAATTAACTACCATCATGAGCAATGATTGGTTAAGGCAGGTGGAGCTTTGTCCTAAAGCAATTTGGATTAGCTCCCCGTCATTAACTATTCAATGTCTCATGCAAGAGGCTTTGGTGAATGTTCTCTATAATCCCACTATCGGTACTGACATTATGTCTACAACCTTTGCATTAGCTTGCTTAGGGGACGAATTTGGCACCAACCGACAAAATATGCCAGAGTCCCTCAGGTGCTATCATAGAAGGGATCATTTCCTATTTCCCTTCATTGATGAAATGTTACGGCAGCTTGCAAATCATTTCTTCTTTTTTTTCCTTGATGGGTATTACGGTTATCATCAAATTCCCATCCATCCCGATGTTCAAACAAGACCACGTTCACATACCCTTATGAAACGTATGCTTACCACAAAATGTTGTTCGAGTTGGGTAATGCACCTGCATTATTCCAAAGGTGCATGATATCTATTTTCTCTGACATGATCAAGAGAATCATGGAAGTTTTCATGGACAACTTCTCAGTCAATGGAAAAATATTCAACCATTGTCTAGAGAATTTAGATATGGTCTTGCAATGGTGTCAAGAAAATGACTGGTACTTGATTGGGAAATTGTTGATGGCTGTTAAATACCAAATTTACACCGTCAATACCTGCATAAATTAATAAATGTAAAAGATCCAACATAATGATAAGGTTTATTCCTAGAAATTTCCACGAGTGTTGGTGTATATTTGGATGCAGGTCACAAACTACTAAAGTTGAGAGGAAATATATAAGAAGGATGGAAATAATACTTCCATATCCAAGCTCCTGAAGATTTAAGCCCACAAACCCAACAAGATCATAATTAGATGGGCCAACTCAAGTGAAATACTGCAGAGGACCCACATGTTAGGGCCCAGGAGGAAGAAGTGAGCCAGAGGGGCCAGCCAGGGGTCAGCCCAGGCCTAGCCCAATCCAGCCAATATCCGCCTTTGTCAGTTACTACCAACCTTGTTATGGCGGTTGTGATCGGTATCTGCGCTCTAAACCGCCTTTGAGCAACTATAAATAGAGATCTCATAATTCATTTCAACACACACCAAGACTTAAGCTGAATTATAAGAGGCTCTTTGTATTCTTTTATACGTAGAATAAGGGAGAGAGTGAGGAAGAAAGAGTTGGAGGAGTTCCAGAGTTGTCGATATCTCTCTCTATTCTTTTGTACCTTATTAATTACTTTACTTTAGTTGAGTAATTAAGATTTATCTTGTGTGGTATACTTCTTAGTTAGTTCCTATTTAGCTTGCTGGATCAGTGTTCACTATTGCTCATTAAGAGATAGTGATTGCTTTGGTGAGTTATAAACACTAAAGTAGTAATTAATATCTTAGACGTGGTGTCTAGGTTCTTAATTTCCAGTGTTTGTTGTGTATCCCACAGTACGTTAGAGGTTGGTGTAGAGGTGGTGACAACCCTCGAGATCACCGTAGTCCTCCCTGTCCGGGTACAGAGTAGAGCACGTTCTAGTAGCAGCAAGCAAGCCAGTGTCTGAAGTATAGCTATAGGATTAAAGTAAGTTTTCTAAACGACCATGTACCACATTAGAAAATCCTCTCTATCCCTTGGCCAACATTTTTCTTGTGTCCTTGGATGAACCTGAAGAAGAGCTTAACACACGCGTTCCCCGTGGAAATTCGATACCTTGGAATACTCCTTGGTGAAGTGCTACAGCGGTATCTCTGTGCGCTTGCGGATTTTATCTATGAACATAAGAAATACCAACAGAAATGTGCCACTTCGTGATCCATAAAGGTATAGTCGTAGGACACTGAATCTCCGAAAGGGGAATAGAGGAGGATAGAGCAAAAATTGAAGTAACTCAACAACTTCCACCTCTTATCAATGTTAAAGGAATCCACAGCTTGCTAGTTCAAGCTGGGTTCTACCCGCACTTTATTAAAAATTTTCTCAAGATGTTAGACCCCTAACTTCCATATTAGCTAAAGTTACTCCTTTTGACATTAATGATGAGTGCTTAAAATCATCTAATATCCTTGAAGAAGCTCTCATCTCCTCACTAATCATTCAAGCCTATGATTGGTCGCTGTCATTTGAAATCATGTGCGATGCTAGTGATTATGCTTGCTGGTATTTGTTACGAACCCAGATAAATCCGCAAGCGCACGAATACTGCTGTAGTATTTCACCCGGGAGTATTCCATGGGTATCATTATTTGCTTTTCCGCAGGGAAGCCGATGGTGTAAAAAGATAGAATTCATAGATTCGTAATCAAGCTATTATTATATATACCAAGTCTGAACAAGAGGTTTCGATAATAATGACAAGAGGGTAGTTTGATACACAGGAGATTCATCTCTATAATAATACAATGACTAGTGGAGAAGAGCAAAAGAGATCTAAGGTTTATATGTACTTCTATAATTCTATGGTTTAGTATACACTTAACAGTTACATGCTTACAAGGCTAGGACTTAGTTCTATAAACCCAGGTACTACCGAGAGATCACTTCCTACTGGTCTACCAGCATGGTTATGGCATTTTACGAACTCTTACGTCATACCCGGACGTGGAGGAATACAAAAGATGGACTGGGCTGTCACCACCTGCCGCTTACCTCACCTTCCATTGGGTATAACCGCATTCAATGACATTTAACTAACCTAAGCACCATGTTTATGTTAATAAATAATGTCACTAATTTCCCCGGGATTTTCATCCTTCGGATGGACAAGTTAGAACTAGTGCAACCCGTTAAGATCATTGACCGTTACCTAATCAAGTGAAGCATATAAATGAAATATATCCTATTCATAGAATACATTACTAGTAAAGTAGTATAAGAACTATGAACATAACTAAAGAAAGAAGATAATTCTTTTATTGAAACTATAATATTACTAGAAGAGTAAAGCACTAAAGACATATCGGAATCTCCAAGAAAATACAATGTAAGATAGAGAGAATTGCTTGGGATGTGAGAAAGCTCCTCCTTTTATAGCTGCTTATGACGGTTGTTAAGATCGGTAACCCACACAACCGTCATTCTCCTTTTATAGCTCCTCCTTTTATAACTGCTTAAGACACGTCCAATCTTATCGAGTGAATATTGGAGGAGCCCGAAAACAGCTAGTTGATAACCACCATGCCTGAGCTCTATGGTGATAGAGTGGTATACTAGATTAGTGCTTTCTATCCCCATACTTTTGTTAGTGTTCTAGATATGGGACACCCTATTAACGTGTACTTAGCTTGATGAAAACATCATACCAAGTTCTATATGAAAACAAACATCATACTTACGGTGGATAAAGTCCGAAGTAGATAATAAAGGAGTGGTAGATAAGAAGAGAAATAGAAAGTCTTATTTGGGCCCAACCAGGACTAGGATCATATGCGTAGTTGGCTCCCTAGCTCTACACCGATATACTGGCGGACTAGATTAGGTTTTCTCTCCTCATAATTTAAACTATTGATATATGATAATAATACTGGATTCGGCTAACAGGAGTAGGGCTATTACCAATATTCGGAGGCCTAAACCTATATAAAAATCACTATCTTCCTTGCTCTCTCTTAACTTACAACTTTGTTTAAATCCTCGTATCAACTGATCCCTATGTCCTCAAAATGCATCGTATATGTACAGATGCTATGATTGGGGTATAACCCAACAACAACTTTGTATTCATGAGATTGATATAATGGCAACATCAGCCTCTTATCAATCGGAGTACCGCTATTACCCTTCACAGGAGGCCCAACACTACTATAGAAACAGTCAAAGGTGCCGGTTTTAGAACCGGCACCTATAGAGATTATAGGTGCTGGTTCTTAGTTTTCAACCGACACCTATCAGGCACAAACGAGCCAAAAAAAATCGAGCCGATGCATATGAGGTATTTCCGGTTGCCCAAATCCGAATACAACTCACAATCCAAATCAAACAAGAAATCCAAATTCATTTTTCGGCAACCATTTTCTGCATTGATGCAATCCATCAGATCACACACATTCACACATTTATAGTTCATACTGTATTCATGATTCATTAAACAAACAACTAAGAATTAGCTCTGCAGCAACAGCATATAGAAATCTTGAAGTAGTTAGTGTACTGACCCTCGTAGGAGTAGCAGTTCACCATGGCTTCTAGGTCGTCAAAGCAGCCCCAACCTGTGCCCACCGCCACGTCAACGAACGCCTCATCACAGCCGTCGAGATCCAGCCCCACCATCGCAACCGCTCCTCCGCCCCCACAGCGCCACACCTCCTCCACCAGATCTGCGCGCCACCGGTGGGAGGCCGACGGAGAGGGAGAGGAAGAGGTTGCCCGTGGGAAGGCCGCCCGCCGCCTCCCTTGGCCACCGCCGCCGCCAACCCACCATCCCGACCACCCCCTCCCTAGATCTGGCCGCCTCCGGTGAGGCCGACGGAGAGGGAGCGGGGAGGCGGCTAGTCACATGCGCCGCTGCTCGCCGGAGGGAAGCGGCCGGCCGGCTGGGAGAGGGGGGCGGAGGGGAAGGGAAGCGAACGGGGAGGGATTGGGAGAGGGTGGCGGCTGGAGGGGGAGGGGAAGGGGAGGGTGGCGGAGGAGATCAGGAGGCGGGGTCATGGGGATCTCCGCCAGCTCAGCTCGTGATCCGGTTTTTAATTAACCGGCACCTATAATATATTATAGGTACCGGTTTTTAATTAACCGGCACCTATAATATATTATAGGTGTGATTCTTTTTAAAAAACCGGTACCAATAGTATTGGTGTCGGTTTTTTTTGAACCGACACCTATAGTTGTTCAAAGGTGCCAGTTCTTTATTTTTTAAACCGCGGGAGGTGGAAAAAGGTTAATAGATGTTGATTTTAAATAAACCGGCACCTATAAGACCGGTCCTATAAGGGTTTTTGTAACCGTGCAAACATGTATAAAACTTCATCCGTCCCCTTGTTCTAATTAACTATAAAGTTATATATCCTCACATCAGTTAACCCCTACGCCCTCAAATGCAACGCATACATGGGGATCCTATTGTCCGAATATTACCCATCGATTGTTATCATCGAGGGGTTTGTGATTAATTATATGTACATCTTCGTTACTACAAATACAAGCACGGTATCCTGCAACTTCTAACCGTGACGTGGTTTCATGAGAGTCAGTTCGCTATCTCTTCACACCTTCTCCTCTCTCTCTCTCTCTCACTGGTACATACATATAGGTACCCCAGTGACAGAGCACGCGAGGCATGACAGTTCTACTCCTTCCTTGCTGCAAATACCGGCATACCTACGCAGCATCCACCGCGTTTGTGACAATGCGAGTGCGGCATGCATTGGCATATCGAGTCGGCGGTCTCCATATGGACGTCTCGTTGTGTGCACATTGGCAAAGAAACTCTGACATTGAGCAGTTAACGTATACGCACGTGATCAAGTACCATGAAAGTTGAAACGTCTACCTGCATCTTTTCCCTTAAAATATATTCCAGTAAGTAATTGATGTCTACCTAATACCACTACTGCAGAAACCTTGGTATCGGTTGAAAACCTCACAAAGATGACGGATTTTTTAACCGACACCTAGAAAGCGATACTGATGTGGAGGAAAAACAGGTGCCGGTTTAGAACCAGCACCTTTGAGATTCCATGAATAAAAAAAAGCCGGCTCGATGCATCGGCTTTGAGCCGATGCATCAACTAGCTCCCCTTCACCTCAACCAATCCAAAAACATCAAAGAACACAAGAATATTCAAGAACACTAAAAACATTAAGGATGGGCCGACGTTGAGGAAGGCGCCGCCGTCGTCGCCAGGGGATCGGTAGCCCGCCACCGCACACCGCTGCCGCAGCCTCCCCTCTTGCCGGATCTGGCAGACGAGAGGTCACCGCCGGTGCTGCCACCTCCCCTCCCACCGCCGCCCACCCCTGCCGCCGCCTCCCCATCCTCTGCCACACGCCACTGCTGTCGCCTCCACTCCCGCCGAATCTAGCAGAGGGGAGGGCGGCGCCCGCTATTGCCGTCGCCTCCCGTCCCATCGGATCTGGCAAAGGGGAGGACGCCGCCCGCCACTGCCGCTGCCTCCCTCCTGCCGCTGTCGCCGCCTCCCATCCCACCGGGCCGCCAATGCCTAGTCAGGGGAACCGATTGAGAGAGCCGAGAGAGAGGGGGACCGAGAGAGAGGAGAGGGTATGGTCAAGGAGAAAGGATGAGAGGATAAGGACGGAAGAGAGAGATTAGGACGAGGAGAGGATAAGGACAGAAGGCCACCGGTTCGGCTTGGCTCAATTTTAGGGGTGCCGGTTTTTTTTAAAAAGACACCTATAATAATTAACCGACATCTATAATATATTAAAGATTCTAATTTTTTTCAAAAATCCGCCATCTATACTATTAGTTTTTATTTAGAACCGGTACCTATAGTTGCTTAAGGGTATCGATCTTTTGTTTTTAGTCTGCGGAGGTGGAAAAAGGTCTATAGGCCCTAACTTTTTGTAGTAGTGTACATATTACTCCTCCCGTTTCACAAAATAGATGATGTTGTCGTTGACTTTTGGCACGATGTTTGATCATTCGTTTTATTTTAAGAAAAATATATAAATATTATTTGTTTTGTTGTGAATTGTTTTATTATTAAAAAACTTGAAGTATGACAGCATATTTTTTAAAAATTTTAAATAAGATGACTGGTCAAACGTTATTATAAAAGTCAACGATATCATCTATTTAAAATACAAAGATAGTACTCGTTTCATTAATTATAGTTACGTATGTATTGTACGGACTCTAACTGTTGTTCTAATTTATATGGCTTCGGATGCGATGAATTAATAGTAATAGTCGCAGCAAGTCGAGCACCATGCATGGTCTTCGAATGTTTGATCCGTTCCAAGTCTCCAGCACTGTATAAACGATGTTTTCAATACCTTTATTTTTGGTTCCTGAGGCCAGTTTGGAAACAAACATGTCATCTTGTGATTGTCACCAATAGAAAAAGGATTAGTTGGTATTGACCAACACTGAGTTTATAGCTAGGAAGAAAGTGACGACGAAGAGCACGGGGTCAAAAGGTTTACTAATTAGGGAAATATAAAGTGGCAAATAATTTGAGCGTTGTTCACTGAGAGTCTCAAAGTCAATGGAGTATACCGTTGTAAGCACAATACTAACATGCTAGTAAATTATTGGAATGAAATTACATTAACAATATTATTGTCAATTAATGGATACCCAGTGGCCAGTGGCACGGCTCCCTTTGAAACGCAGGTATTGAAGTGGAATACTAGTGTCAATTTCAATCCTATAGGGAATGATAACACACAAAAGGGAAGAGGAGCCAGGGCCCATTGATTACACCATTGAAAAAATTCAACCAAACGAAAGTTTCACGAGAGATCTAACATCTTGCTTATTTTCCTATGGAATTGTTGATGTATTATATCTGTTAGTGCTAGGAATAAGGCATATCTAATTATTTTGGATTACGCTCGGCGGGGCCTATTATATGTCAAGTTTTATACGAAATTATGTCTCATATATGAAAGGTGTTCCGCATAAGAAAAGAGAAGCAGAGTTCAAGTACGAAACTACAAAGACTACTTGAATCGTATTCATATTTGTCTCCCTAATTCTACTTGGACAAGGAGACATTTATAGGTATAAATACAAAACCGCCTAGAAAGAGAGAGAACAGACCAATATTACGCCGCCAGATACCAATATCAGAGACAAGCCTAGGCAGATTCAATCTGGAGCCATAGAAGCCGACATGAGAGATCTAGGGCTATCCCCCAAATCTCGCCGAGATTGTATTCGAGGAAAAAGACTACCCTGTCATCGACTACGTGCTGGAGATCCATGCCGCCAAGTCGACGATGACTAGACTAGGTTATCCCAAATATTGTACTCGTGTGATATGATATATAAGATCAACAAAAGCTTCGGTCAACAGGAGTAGGGCTATTACCTGTCAGATAAGGGACTTGAACCTGTATAAAAATCTCTGTCTCCCATCTCTTTTACATCAATCTCGCATATACCTTGGTTCCAACGATCCTCATACTATACAAATACCGCAGTCACAATCTACTCCATCAACATTAGCGCGTCAGGTAGGGAGATTTTGGTGCTAAAAAGATTCTACGAGATGGGTTTCAAGAGACGGATTATTTGACGACAAACTATTCGATGACTCCGGCTTAGGGAGATACGACCCGACCGAAATACGTTCTCCGATAGATCGGGACCCTCGTCATCTCAAACTTCGTCAAGTTATCGCCGCTGCGAATTTTTCGACGAGGGATACTTCAATGATTTGGTCCTAGGAGATCTGACCTGATCAAAGTACGTTTTCCGACTAGATCGAAATTATTGTCGTCAATAATTTAATCTATCAAGACCAACTAAACTTCAAGACGTCGCCGTCGCAGAGGTCATCATTTCAATATCGTCGACCAAGAGGCTATGGCGCGGATCGACTAGTTAGAAACCGTTGGCCGAATTCGGTTCCATGATGGCTGACGCTTCCCATCTCTATCGATTTGCTTCCTACTCGGTCACGTTAATCCAGAAACAGCAAGTCACAGAGCCACGTGAGAGGCTGGCAAGCATATGGACTTCGGACAAATCAGTGGCTCGTATTAATCCCTTGAACTCCTGCACAGCCGCGTCATCTCCTTGCCACGCGACAAGCAGCCGGCCGAACTGTAACCGACACTTATACATGCAGTATACGTACATGTCTGTTTGACATGAGAACGTGCACACGTATAAGCGTCGGTACATCAACATATCAAGCTAATGTCTTCTAAGGTAATTAGTCAGATTGATTCTTAAATTTATCTATTAATTTCATAGATACATCTGATATGTATCTACTCAGGTACATAATATTTTATATGTAATTTATCGTATCCATTTTCAAATCGATACAATGTTGTCAGATTCGTAATTTATTATGTTTACCTAGAGCATGTCTTTTATACAATATCTGTTATGTGAACGTCTCCTATATTAGGCCACTACGGTCTAATACTAGGGGCTCACTCTGTTTTTCCTGTATAAATCATGTCTGTTTATGATTTACATAGTACCCGATATTTAATCTGAATATGCTCGTTATGTCTTGATAATACTAGAAGTTTTATACAATTTTCTTAAGTACGCGTTCGATATTCTCTGCTATATATCTTGCCTTCTTGAAAATATTTTTCAGGGACAGTCGAATACTCGAGTAGGCAGCGATCGAGTATACCCCATTATCGAGAACGTTCTCGAACAAATGCGTGTCAGACAAAACCTACCAAGAGAGACCGACCACCTATCTCACATTTAGTATTGGTCATGTCCAAACTATTTGTGAAAAGTATGTTACGAATAATTCCCTCGCGAACATTGTCTGCTTGATCACCCGGCATGATTGTGAACGGATGGCCGATATGCTACTAGTTGGGTATATGAGTCATGTTGGCCATATGAGGTACACATGTAATAACCAACTCAAGCGCCCCTCAGAGTGGTCGTGATACGAACACGCTTATTTCTTGACCAGCGTTGTAGCGATCTTGCCAACTCTCCAAATCTTCTACAAGTGGTCGAGAACGACTACACGCCTGGTTCTCAACCAGCGTTGTAACGATTTCGCCAACTCTCTAAATCATCTATGAGTGCTCGAGTATGACTACACACCTGGTTCTCAACCAGCGTTGTAGCGATCTCACCAATTCTCCAAATCTTCAATAAGTGGTCGAGTATGACTACATACCTAGTTCTCAACCAGTATTGTAGCGATCTCGCCAAATCTTCTACGAGTGGTCAAGTACGACTACACACCTGGTTCTCAACCAGCGTTGTAGCGATCTCACCAATTCTCCAAATCTTCAATAAGTGGTCGAGTATGACTACATACCTGGTTCTCAACCAGCATTGTAGCGATCACGCCAAATCTTGTACGAGTGGTCGAGTACGACTACACATCTGATTCTCAACCAGCGTTGTATTGATTTCGCCAAATCTTCAAATCTTCTGCGAGTGGTCGAGTACGACTATACATCTGATTCTCAACCAACGTTGTAGCCATCTCGCCATCTCACCAAATCTTCTACGAGTGGTCGAGTACAACTACACACCTGGTTCTCAACCAGTGTTGTAGCGATCTCGCCATCTCGCCAAATCTTCTATGAGTGGTCGAGTACAACTACACACCTGGTTCTCAACCAGCGTTGTAGCGATCTCGCCAACTCTCCAAATTTTTTACAAGTGGTCGAGGTACGACTACAAATCTGGTCTTAGTACAAGCGTGGTAGCGATCCGACCATCTCTCCCAGTTCTTTACAGGTGGTTGAGGGATGACTACGTCTGGTTCTCGACCAGAGATTGTAGTGATTTCCCTCTCACTTCTCCAAGCTACCCACGAGGGTTCAAGGGATAACTACACCTGGGCCTCGCCCGACGGTGGTAGTCATCCTCTCTCCTTCTCTCCGCGTTGCCTTCGAGTGGTCGTAGGATAACTACATCTGGTCCTCGGCCGGTGATGGTAGTCATCCTCTCAGCATCTCTTCGAGCTGTCTTTAGGTGGTCGAGGTATGTCTACACCTGGTCTTCGACCAGCGTGGTAGCGGTCCTCCCACCACATCTTCGAGTGGTCGAGGTAAGTCTACATCTGGTCTTCGACCAGCAACGTAGCAGTCCTCCCATCATGTCGTCGAGTGGTCGAGGTATGTCTACACCTGATCTTCGAGCAACGTTGTAGCGGTCTGTAACATCCTGAATATTTCGACTTTGGAATACGGAATTAAAAATTCAGAATCACCAAAAATCTCTTTCAAAATACATTCATGTCTGAACTAACTCAATTCGATCTGTCGTTTTTCGTTTACACGTGGGCTAATAGACGAACGTCTGAGGATACGTCGGTATTTGATTTCAAATATTATTTATTCAAGGAGCTATGATTTGCATATGCCAATTATTTTCGAAAAACAAAAACCCTCAGGCATATTTACTTTATAAATAAAGCTATATACCTAAATGTATCACCATTTTGGATAAAACCCATTAAGGGATAGTTTATTAAAACAAATATTGTTCCACTACAGAAATAGCTTTGATTATTTTCTATGAACCTTTATATAGAGTGATAAGCTTTTGTAAATTATTTGCAAAATAATGTCTATTGGTAAAGTATTTACTAGAAACCTTAATTGCGAAATATAAATTCCTAATAGGCTATTTTCAAAGATATGACCTCCTCAGACAACGTCTAGTCCTAAGCATAATTTTAGTTTGCTTGTTAATTGTTTATTTGTGTGTGTCTAGAATCTGTGCCAAAGATCTCGATTAAATCCATCCTTGAGAACCTAAATTCTTGCCATGCATTGAATTCCTTAGTGTTCGAATTTCGTAAATCGATCCTCTTCCTGAATTGAACACCTCTCGGGGTAATATCCCTCCTTTGTCTTCTCGACCATCCATCTATTCTGGTAATTGCGGTTCTCTAATCAAAGTCTCGAGAGCTATTGTCAATTATCGAAATGTCACGTCCCTCCTTGACATCCTCGACTACCACAATTGAATATTAAACCCAACTCTATTTAATCGAAATTTTCTCTGTTCGAATCATTTTTCGTCATAAATCATTTTATTCAAAATTCCCTAATTTAGTCCCTTCCTTGGAATCCTAGGACTACCGATGAATTCGTATATCGAACGTTGATTCGGTAACGCGGTCCATCCATCCGATTAAATTCGGGGAAATCTCTAAGTCTGATCCTTGCCCATCTAAATGCCAGATTAAATCCAAGAGCTCACTTAACAGTCCAATTGTAATTCAAACTCAAAATTAAATGTCCATTTATACAGGCCCTTTACAATTTTGGAATTTAATCTCATTCAAATTCCATAAATCCAAATTTCTATAAAATTACAAAACATCCTATTCCTTTGGACTCTTTCCTGTTCGGCCCAACTCTTTTCTCCCTCCCTCTCCTTATTGGGCCAGCCCATCTTCCTCTAGGCCAGCCTAGTACTCTTCCCTTCCCCTGGCCCAAGGCCTGCCCAGCAAAACAAGTCTGTTTGTTGTCCCTCTTCCTCAGCCAGCTCGCACGCCAGGTGTTCGACGGAATGCCTGCAAGCACCGAGCCCCACGGCTCCCCCCCTGCACCGAGCTTCCAGTCCACCGAGGCTTTCCCCCAAAACACCGGCAACACAGTGAGCAAGGTCCACACCGAACGCGTACGCCGCGTCCACGCCATGACTCCCTGTCGACGACGACCGCCCCACAGGACCGTCGGCCCCACTCGGCCGAGCAAGCTTGTCGCTGTCCGCCAGCTGCGACGGCTATAAAAGCCGCCCTTTTTCGCTCACTGTCGCTATCACACCGACGGGCCGAACACCGTTGTCGTTCGATCGGCCGCCTTCTTGCCGTGCACTGCAGCTCTGCGTCATCACAGGGTTGGTATCAGAGCAAGACGACTGCAGGACCTAAGGACCCTTTAAACCACCCTTAAAACCTAGGACTGGTTTAGTGCAGCCTATTACCCTCAAGCTATATATTTGCAAAAAACTATTTTTGACAAAGCCATGGGTTCTTACTACTCCTCTTTCTCGAGTAATTTTGAAAATTCATTTATATCCAACCTCTACTCACCGCTCTAATTTCAAATACTCCTATACAGACTATAAGGATTAAGGATGAAGAGATAGCTGGTTTATTAGGACCACATGAACCACTAACCGATCTGACTAAATACCCTTAGATGTGTGTCGTAGACGTTGTATTGTGCATTAGCCGCCTCCTATTGTGAGTTATCGCAGTATGGGGTGGCAACCCATTGTTTTGTGCATTGATTTTCTTGTTGTGTAGTAGCTCTTAGGCAGTTAACTACTCACCCCCCCTCCTTGTGTGCTCACCAAGTATATGATACACATCACCCGAACAATTAAAACTTCCCATTAAGCAGCCCTTTCTTAGAAAACTCTATTTCTTTCTTTCCGATGGACTTTCTCATTCCTCCCTAATCTTCCAAATACCGGTGTTGTCAGGATGAAGGATAATTACCAACATGAGTACAATTAGAATCGACAAGTGTTAAGTTAAGACCCCACCCGGTACAGCCACAGTAAGCCGACCACAACAAAACCACTTGGGAATTCGGCAACCTACGAAGATAGGAGTGCGACCTCAGCCGAAAGCTTCGACCACAAGGACGGCGACCCAAACAGTACCGACCAAGGACTCCGGAAGACCCGGGAACCGCCGTATTTCAACAGTACCCACAGGAACACAACAGGAGCCTCGATTGACAGGATCCACAATAGCATACTGCTCGTCGCCAATAATTGGAACAGGCCACACCGGGACGCACAAGCACTGCAGTTGCTGACCTCATCACAGTAGCCCCAGTGGTTGGTGCCTATAAAAGGAACCCCAGCCTACCCCAAGGAAATGCACCACTCCTCCTCCTTCTTTCTGAAGCTAGAGAAACCTTAGCCTTATGGCAGACCCCATGGTAACCACATGGAGTCTTCCTCAGAACAACCCCATGACAACTACAGAGAATCCCCCTCAAGGTGACCCCATGGTAACCACAGATAGTCCTCCTCAGGACAACCCCAATGCATATGCCAAGCAGCTGGAGCACCTACTTCGGCGGCTCGATGCTTTCACCGAACCCATCTACCGTAGTGAGCAGATCGTCCGAGGATCCCGGAAGTACTGGAAGATGAAGATTTTTCTCCCCTTTCAGGGAGAAGAAGAAGGAACCGCGCTCTCCTTCCAGACACGTCATCCCCGAATCACCCCTGAAGCTGCCTTCCAGGATGTGCTTCGTGAAACCCTTTACCGGTTTTGCAAGATCTCCGCCCCTTTGGGTATAGACCATGACTATGGCTTGCACCCATTCCGCACCGAAGACGACAACCGGTACCACCTCCGCGTGACCAGACAGGACCAAGGAACCCGGTGCGCTCTCCTCTCCGAGTTAGCCTGCACTATCGAGAATGCCTATGAGCAGGCACTCGAGGAGCTGGACGAGCTTCAAGACCAGTACACAGACCTGGAAGCCCGCTACCAGCAGCTGAACCACAGGAACACCTCTGCACTGCTCGCACAGGCGAACGTGGCGGCCAACATGATGAAAGCCCGCGAGATGAGCAGAAAACGCGGAAAGTCCCCCCTGGGGATGGATCCACTCTCCCCTGCGCCATCGCCATGAGTAGCGTTAGGTGTGTAAGCCCTGTTAGGCTTTGCACTATTAGGCGTGGTAGCTCCTTTTCCCCCTTTCGCTTGAATTGTACCCCACCTCCTGGAGTTGTACCCCTCTGTATCCTGTTATGAGAATGAATGGAATGAAGCCGTTGGTCCGACATGAGTTCATGGTTTGCAACCGAATATTTTGTTCATAGCTAAAACATCACGCCTTCCTCTGGGAAGCCCACTGTTGTCAGTATGGGTGATTCCAAGTCCTGGTTAATAAGCACACCTAGCAGAAAGGAGCGACCCTCGTTACCCGAGCAAAAAGCGAAGTAAGCATAGTAAGGAACTGGTAATAAAATCAGTATCCAAGCCCTCATCAACGAGCGGCACTAGACAGACTCAACAAGGACCCGAAGTAACCATGCTCATGACAAAACAGAACAAAGAAAAAGTACATTGGACACTAGGACTGATACATGAGGAAATCCTTGTTAAAGACTGGTAATGCTAACCATACATGCCTACTCTAACATCGCCTTCAGAACGGAAATGAAGACGATGGGCGCCAACACTATGAGGAGGAACACCGCCTCACATAGGTGGTCGGCATACTCGTCCGCAACAAGCACGCGCCACCACCCCCAAAGGATGACCACTGGACGCACCAACCAAGATAAAGTGGCGCAAATAGTTGCGCTAACAAACCGTAGGCCGGACCATACCCACACCCAGTACAAGGCAATGCACACCCACGACAAGAAGGTCCCTCTTCGATTGGGATGTCCCCGCGCCATCATCACAGCAGCCCCGCCCCCAATGGCGTCGCTTGCCGCCTGCGCCGGAGAAGAAGCACGCCGCTGCGACTCAACCGCAGCAGACGCCGACCCCGACCGCCGGCGTAGCTCACCCCTGGCCGCAACGCCCCCGCTCGGAGCACCTTGCGCCGCAGCGCCTCGCTCCGCGCCGCCACCGGCACCGTGGTAGCTAGCGCCGCGCTCGCCGCCATCCAGGTCGCTTCCACCGCCGAGCCGCCGCTCCATCTCCTCCCTTAGTTGAGCTACACCACCCTCCACTCACACTCCGCTCGGGGCTACCGCGCAAAGAGGCGTAAAGCAGCCCCCTCTCTCTTCCCCTTTTTATCAAAAGTTGCACGCCTGGCAAAGCAACTACCCAAGTGTACAGGGCGATTTGAAATTTTGGATAGACCGGTGTATTTCGAAACGAGCCGTTGAATATTTGGATGCCCCGGTTAATGGCTATGAACCTCGCAGAGTACACAAGGTACCACTGCGACAACCAGTCGTTGCGCGCTACAACCACTGCCACATGCGCATGCATATGAATCACAAAAAAAGGATAAAGGTACCGACGCCTGTCCCCAGAAAAAGTGCAAGCTTATCCGCGTGAAAAAGGAGTTTAAAATGGTCAGGACAGTGAACCAGGATGTTCTTCACCAGCCCAGCACCGAACCTGTATAATTTGGAAAATTCATGGTACCTCAGCCTCTGTGTTTCTTCAGAAGTCTCCCGGAGTGCAACCATCCCTCTCTTTTTCTAACCCCTAAGTAATCTCGGGGACGAGATTATTTTAAGGGGGGTAGGTTTAAGACGATGTCAGCTTGAGATATACAACTGTGCCATGTGTGTACCATCTACTGATCCAGGGAATGGTATTGTAATACACATGGGGTTCCCGGTATACAAAACCGGGGGCCCACACGGTCCTCCCACCACGTCTTCGAGTGGTCGAGGTATGTCTACACCTAGTCTTTGACCAATATTGTAGCGGTCCTCCGACCACGTCTTCGAGTGGTCGAGATATGTCTGCACCTGGTCTTTGACTAGCGGTTGTAGCGATTCTCCCACCACCCCTACGAGTGGTTGAGAACGACTACATACCTGGTCCTCAACCAGTGGTTATAGCGATTCTCCTACTTCCCCTGCGATTTGTTGAGTACGACTATACAACTGGTTTTTGACCAATGTGGTAGCGATTTCATCACACCCCGTGCATCATTCTCTATAAGTGTTTATACATATAAAATGTGCAATATTTGTCCGTTGATCCCCTTTTCTTATATCGCTACGTCTCGAAGTCGATCCTACTATCCTCTTACGCTAGTCTAGCAAGCTTCAGGGTCCCATGGACCTCGGCTGGGGATGTCTAGCACTATGAAAGTTTGTCAGGTCATGCAGGGTCAAACGACCATGATAGATCTGGTCATGTTAGAATACCCACTTGAGAGTATTAACCAACCCATGTAACCCGAATTGGTTTTCCCAACTTCATGGCTGGGGTTAGAAATTCAGTGCTTCAGCATAGTTTGTCATAAGATTTAAGCTGCCTTTGTGGAAAACAACTTTTTCGTAAATACAGTTGGGGGGCTAGGAAGGGTACTCCGATTGCCGAGGGCAGCTCCGGCGAGAGTACTCTTTTATTGTCATAAATAGATTCAGTTTATTTTCAATTTTTCAATTCACATTTTACGTCCAAATGTTCGCTCGGGGGCTTTTTCTATCTAACAATTTGCTCTGAGTAATTGATTTCAGGAGAGTCAGATATCGGAGCAGTTAAGTCAGACATAAGGACTTTGTTGCATACTTTGCACCTATTCAGCTGTCCGAGAAAGGTTGGTTGAGTTCGACAAGGGTTACTGGATAAAGCAATGGTGTACCCGCCGAGATGGAAGCTTTTTTGAGTTCAATCCAAATTCTCGATCAAGGCTGGACAGGGAACTTAGTCGCATACTCCACACCTTCTCGATCATCCAAGAATGGTTAGGTGAGTTCAACAACTGTTGTTTCAAGGTCTTCAGTCAAGAACGTCAACTCGTTCATTTGCATTGAAGTCGGGGGCTATTGTCAGTGTTAACGATAAGGCATACCCAATGATTTTGAATTGGGCTTGGCAGGACCAATCATATACCAAGTCTTATACAGAATCATGCCTCATATACGGAAGGTGTTCCACATAAGGAAGGAGAAGCAGAGTTCAAGTTCAAAACTACAAGGACTACTCGGATCATATCCATATTTGTCTCCCTAGTTCTACCTAGACAAGGGGACATCTGTGGGTATAAATACAAGACCCCTTGGAGGAGACGGGACAGATCAATATTACACCGCTAGGTACCAACATCAGAGACAAGCCTAGACAGACTCAACCTGAAGCTACAGAAGCCGACATGAGAGATCTAGGGCTACCCCCCAAATCTCGCCGAGATCGTATTCGAGGAAGAAGACTACCCTGCCGTCGACTACATGTTAGAGATCCATACCGCCAAGTCGACGACGACTAGACTAGGTTCTTCCAAATATTGTACTTGTATGATCTGATATATAAGAGTAACAACGGCTTCGGCCAACAGGAGTAGGGCTATTACCTATCAGTTAAGAGGCCTGAACCTGTATAAAAATCCATGTCTCCCGTCTCTTTTACCTCAATCTCACATATACCTTAGTTCCAACGATCCCCATACTCTACAAATACCGTAGTTGCGATCTACTCCGTTGACAATATCGATAAAAATAAAGGGGTAGTACACGAGAACTATAACTGGATAGATGCAAAGACAAGGATTTAGATAACTTCAAACCCTCTCGATGAGAGATAAAACACTATACCTATTTAGATCCATCGGATTGTATTGACCATGGTGATCTTGGTTATTATCTGGTTGTCCTTGATGGGGCTCCCTGCCAACCTTATTTAGGTTGGGGATTAGGGTTATAAAGAGGAAAAGATGACCAGATACAGTTTCTGTTTCCTAATATATACATGATATTATTCGGTCGGGGATCTATGTCTTGTCCTAGGATACAAGGCAAGATGGTGACTGAGTCCTACTCTATTGTTTATAAATATATATTATATGGATCCGGCCACATCTCCTATCTGTACTTAAGTATGTAGGTCATGTAGGTACTTGGTACCTGTATTCTTCATAGAAATGCAATCCTATTCTTTTCCCATGAATCAAATGGTTCAATTAATTATCTAATTTATGACTCAATTATATCATTCTTTTTCTTACAATTAAATCATTATAACAAGATCTCACGTGATTTCATTTTGATAAAAAAAATTTGAACGTTGTTTCACTATTTAGAGAAATTTGTTTCATCCCTTGGTAAAATATATTTCAATTCACTATATTAAATATTTTAGAAAAATACAACATTCAACGATACTGACGACAACACTGACAACCACGACAAAAACATTAATTACTAACAAGTAAAACATAGAAAAAAATCATATAAAAGATACCATATATTTGCAAAAACTTGATAATGTTGAAACATTTTTACATCATGTCCGAAACATTTTATAAAATAGCTACTAGAACATTCAAATAACACCATGCAACATTTACAAATTAACTAGTAGTGAAATATCAAAAAATACTAGCTAAAACATTTAAATAAAACCATATGCATCGCTTAAAACAAATATATTTTTAAAAAAGCTAAATATTTTTTCATCGGAATAAAACCATGTGTGATCTTGTTGTAAAGATTTAATTACAACGAATTTAATGATATAATCCGATCATAGAATACAAAAGTAGTGTGGAAGAAAAACCATTTAAAAATTATATAAAGGGAGATGTATATGTGCATGGTATGGGTGATGCATGCTGCCTTGTGCAAGCAAGTGCGTGGCAAGACGTCGGGGCAAAATACACTACTACAGAAAGCCTGATCAGTGTCGGTCCCAAACCTCTCATATGTGTCAGATTGGGAACCAGCACTGCGACTGCGATAGCGACACTGATGAATTCCTCTAGTACAGATAAAAGGGACACGATAAAGAAAAATAGTCGGCTCGGCTCCAAGCCGAGCCGATGCATCATCAGTTCGTCACCACCAGCGTCTTCTTCACAAAGCAAAGCAATCAACACTTACACAGAAAATAGATCAAAAACTTGATGATCTGAATCCAAACATGCATCTCGAATCCATAGCAAATCACATAATCAACAAGTACATCCAAAGATTAAAAAAAAACTTCCACAACAGATCAAGAACAAGGACATCTAAGACCTATCCACTTAATCAACTTAGTTGTCTGCATCATCATTGGCATCGCTGCTCGCCGTGGGCAGATAAGTCCGACCACCCGTGTGTGCCATTGACAAGCGGGCCAACCATGTGTGGATTGGGCCATCCCCAACATCACTGGATCTAGCCGCCCCAAACCTCGTGGTGGCCAGATCTAGTAGCCCATGCCGAGGCGGAGGCTGAGGAGAGAGGTGGGGCGACCGATGACCGCTTGCATACGAGGACATCGAGGAAGCTGTCGGTGTACCTCGTTGCAGATGGATCTGGCCAGTGGGAGAGGACAAGACGAGGACACTGCCATCCCAGGGAGACACACCAGCCATGCCTCCGCCACCATCTCCCTCTACCAGATCCGGTGGTGCTTTAGGCAGATCGATGGCCAAGAAATGAGGAGGCTGAGGGGGAGAGGGAGAGGGGGAGGGAGAGTTGCCTTGGGCAGGGGAGAAAACAGCACCGCTGTTGCCTCTGTCATCCTCCCTCGAGTCCCCGCCATCGCCGTGGACTAGGGAGAAAACGGCCGTCGCGCCGTGCCAAGGACGGGAGGTCGCCACACGCTGAGGAGGACGGGAGGAGAAAGCAACGGGGCAATAGCAAAGAAAGAAAGGGGATATAGTGTGGGCAAGATAGAGGCGGCATGAGTGAGATAGAAGAAAGGGGGAGGCAACGAGCGAGAGAGAAAGGGGGCGGCAACAGGGGAATGTTGACTCCATCCCACGGGCGGCTTGGCTCTTTTTTTAATAGGTACCGGTTATTTAAAAAATCGGCACCTATAATACAATATAAAACCGATACTATACTACATGTACTGGTTTTTATCCAGAACTAGCACCTATAATATATTATAGTATAGGTGTTGACTATTTTTTTAAAAAAGGGCATAGTATAATGCTGATTTTTATCTAGATTTTTTTTTGTCTAGTAGAGATGAAAAATAGTAAATAGTACCAGTTTTAAATAAACTGGCACCTTGAATCGTAACCTATTAGGTATTTTGTACTAACAGTAATCTCTCATGCATTATAGAAAAAAAAAACAAATGAAGTACAAATGAATAATACACCGTACAGTTTATTGCACAATCAAATCGAAAGGAATTTCACACTTACAATTACAAATGAGTCCAACATAATTGTGTTGTACTCCATACTCGACAGTATAATTAACAAGAGGAGCATCAGTAATGGGTGTTGGCCACCGAGCACTTGAGCCTCACCTCCGCCGGAGTCCACCAATGCTTCGGGCGTATGTTCCCCATCTTCACCATCGCCTTGGCGAAGTCGGCGAAGAACACGTCGCCGTTCATGGCGTACGTCTTCACCAGGTCGCCGGTCTCACACCCCTGGGTGTAGAGCACCTGATCGGAGGTGAGGAGCCCGCGCCTCGCGAGCAGGTTGACGAAGTAGGCGTTGTCGAACTTGGCCGGCGTCCGCTCGTCCAACGCCGCCTCGGCCTCGCCTTGCTTCTGCTCGCACTCCTGCCGGCGTTGTGCAGCGAAGGAGGGGTCGATGCTGTCGCCGCCCTGGGCCACGCGGCCGTAGATGCGGTCCTCATAGTTCTTGCAGTCATGTGCCATGCCGACGGTGTGCGCGCCGGAGAGCGCGGTGAGGTCGCGCTCGTCGAGGCCGTTCTCCTTGAACATCCTGATGAGCTCGGCCAGGCTGTCTTTCGGGCTCGGGAGATCCTCGTTGGCCATGTCCTTGCTGGCGGTAATGGAATCCTTGCGGCCGAGCAGCACGCCCCAGCTGGGCCCGCCGAGCATGGCGACGGCGTCGCGGGCGGCGAGGGCGAGGGCGTCGGCGCAGGAGACGGTGGCCGGGCAGCTGCGCTCGAGTTCCGACTTGATGTCGTCGATCACGCTGAAGCCGGCGAGGGTGGCGTTGGGATCGGCGTCCCTCTCGCTCTCCATGGAGTCGGTAGCGTTCAGGAGGACGGAGGCATCACAACCCTGCAATGTCACCGATGATTTTTGTGAGATCGACAAAAGCATTTCGTGATGCTCTAATGATGGCCTCGTACGATCGAGAGATTCAATTCATGTACTTACGTTGACGAAGCAGTCGTGGAAGAAGAGGCGGAGGATGGCCGGCGCCGTCCGGGGGTCGGCGGCGGCATGGCGCTCCATGACCGAGCGCACGATGCTCTGCGCGTTGGGGCACGTCTCGTCGTAGTAACTCTCCTTGAACTCCTCGTGACCAAAGGGATATGGTAATCCCTGAACGGCGGAGGCGAGAACAGCGACGAGCACAGCGACCGAAGCGACGACAACGACGCCCTTATTATAGCTGAACGCCATGGCTGACCTCGTACCGACCATGAGATTGATCTCGATCGACAAGCTCCGAAACGAGAGATCGATCGAGCTCTAGTTGAGCTTGATGCTGACAAGCTCCAGAGTGATCGTGAGCTGCTGCTGCTTCTGCTAGCTTGCAGATGTTGGCAGTGGATGATGAGTACGAAGCATGCAGCGAAGCGTGCGTTATATAGATTGCTAGTTCACGCGTGGCGTGTCCCCAACCTGCACACGACGGGGTCCCTGGTCTCTGCAAGCGCAAGACTGCAAATCTCGTGCGCGCTTGGCGGCAACTCGTGACGAGGTCGCCAACAAGAGGAAAAATGGGAAAGGAGAGAAAAACGAAACGTAAGGAAACAAACCAAAACAAAACGTGTCTCTCTAAAATATTAACAAGTTGACACAATGACACGTACGTACGCAATGCGGACCAGTAGTGGTCACATCGTACACTTGCAGGTTGCAGCAATGAATTGATCAAAGGATATATTCATCGCCGCTGGACGGGCTAGACTTTGATCATTATTACATGGTCGGATTAACATATGTATGAACTACTGTTCACATCTCTTAATTATTTTATGAAGCACGGACCTAATCATTTGGTGACTTCTCAAGTAGTGATTCGATGCATGCATGCATCCATCGATCTGTTATTATTCAGGAAAAATAACTTGGTGATGACCGATGGATCCTTGATCCATTCCAAGTCTCCAACGAGGCAGGTGAGCACTGATTTTTCGAATAATTAATCTCTGATCGTGAGGCTAGTTTATTATCTGGTATTAATTAATGAAAGCACGTCTCTGTAGCTTTTGTTGTCCCAAATAGACGATCGAGCTGATTATTTGGACCACCGCGTAAGAATTCATGCAATGAACACATTCCGAATGCATGTTTTTAAGTTTGGAAAGGTTCTGATCGCAGTCAAACAGTTGACGTGCGAAGTTCGTTGATGGATTCATATTCAACCTCGGGACTAGTTATTGCTCACTCACACAATTTTAAGAGAAAAAATCACACAGATTTTTAACCATGATTAATATATATCTTACATTAGAACATACGAACAATATGAGACACATAAAAGTAATTACAAGATTAAAACAATAAGTAGCTTAATTAAAAACACTACACCCGACACACCTCCTAACCAAATTAGTCAATTTTTTGGGATAATTGCTCATTTGACCCTGCTTTGAAGTCTTACTACTAATTTGACCCTATTTTTTCTAGTTTGCTTATTTGACCCTGTTTTTCAAAATCGAAGCTACCATCTGACCCTATTTTTACTATGTTGTTAAGTTTCATTTAGAAAATAAGAAAAAAATCTATTTACCAATCAAAGTGACCAAAATACCCTTGATGACACTATAACCCAATCTATTCATTCTCTTCTAACCCTATCCATTCGTTCTCTCCCAGCACTAGGTGAGGCGACTGCCGCACGGAGGTCGGAGGGAGGGAGGGAGCGACAGCGCGCAGCTCAACAACGATGAGGAGGAGCGATGGCGGCGGGGCCTAGACGGCGGAGCTCGGGCCACGGCGGGTGGATCCGGTGGGGGGAAGGGGAGGGGCAACGGCGGCTCAGCGACGACGAGGAGGAGCTGCGGCGACGGGCTCAGGCGGTGGTGCTCGGGCTATGACCGGTGGATCTGGTGGGGGAGGGATGACGATGCCTCGGTGACGACGAGGAGGTGCAGCGGCAGTGGAGCTCGAGCTGTGACGGGTGGATCTGGTGGGGGAGGGGCGACGACGGCTCGGCAACGACGACGAGGAGCGACGGCGGCGATGCGTGGGCTGTGAGGAGGAAGGGAGGGAGCGACGACGGCGATAGCGGTGCAGAGAGAAAAGGGGTAGCGACATCGGTGAGTGGAGGGAGGAGCGGTGGCGTTAGCTGCTTGGGGCGGATGGAACGATGACGACGATTGCTGCCTGCGGAAGGAGCAGCAACGACGGCTAGGTCGCGCGGCCACAAAATTAGGCAATATGCTGTCAAAAGTTTGTAATGTTCTGCCATAATTTTATCAAATTTTGTAACTTGATTTCTGCCATAACAAGTGAAAATAAGCAAGGGCAAAAGGGACTTTTTACCCCTTAGTTAACACTGTTATGTTGACTTCAAGGAGTAGGGTCAAGCTTCATCTTCGATTTTGAAAAACAAAGTCAAATCAGCAAACTAGAAAAAATAGGATCAGATTGGTAGTTAGACTTCCAAAAAAGATCAAATGAGCAATTGCCCCAATTTTTTAATCATGTAACACTTGAGACCTCCAAGTATATATAAGTACTTACATTGCACAGTTTATTTACTAGATTATTATATTACAATATTTCCTAATTTAAAATAAAAATATTACCAATACATAACTTAAAAGTTTGTAACTACTGTGTTATTTTGTTGTATGAGCTCGGGGCAACTTGGGCCTATGTACGGAGGACAAGTACCAGAACGGGGACTATGCCCTGACCATCGCCGAAGTCCTGAGGTCTCGAGCGAAACCCCTTAGTTGGGCCAGCTTAGACGACGGCGACTGGCTATAGTGCTCGGTCTGGCCTGTTACACTCCAGGCACTACCGATGTCCGGGGACCACAGTCATTAGCCCAAGATTGTGCGCTTGGGGCTTCCTACTGCTCCCGAGCACGTGGGGCACACGACATAGGGTGCGAGTGAGCGAGGGATCGGCCCAGTTAACACTGAAGTTATTAAGATCAACATCGACAAGGATGGTCTCAACCTCAGTCCCATTTGGCTCCGTGCCCGGGGTCGAGGCGGGGGCTACTATTATTGAAATGGGTACCAAGGCCCCTACTACCGGATGCGCAGGGTGCCACGAGACACGCCATCGGATTGGGTGGCCCACACAACTAGCAATCGACCCCAAGCAAAATGACTAAGATGCACCCGAGGATAAATGGAATAAGAACATGGGTCCACCACCTAGCAGGGGTCGGTGAGCTCTAGGTCATCCCTATGGCCGCTAGCCGGAACCCGAGCTCAGTATCTTGAGCTCGGGGTCATTCCTACGACAGTAGGCCGGGCCCTGAGCTCGAGGTACGGCTGCCACCAACCCCCTAGCTCGGGCCCCAAGGGCTGCTCGAGGTAAAGGCAGCACATTAACCAAGATGGGATACGACATGCTGTAGCTGTCAGCACCAACAAAGTAAGCCTTGTATTAAATAGGAGGCGATGCATACCAACCCATTGTGTGACCGAGGCGACAAGCGACAAGACAATGCCTGCACAGCTATCGCATGTGCCATTATCACCCCTATGGGGGAGTGGTGTAGGGTGCCAAGTGGCATGGTTTTACTACCAAGGGCCATCTCTTTACTAGAATCCATTGTGATAGAAGGAGCAGCTCTAGCTTAAGCCTAAGTTGATCCTTTACTTACTGTTCAAGATGTCTACAACACAATAAGGTAGAGGAAGCCACTAGTTTACTTGCTTGAAAGAGGCAACCTTAGCAGATTCACATTACCTCCTGTTATTTCAATCCTTCCATCTACTCAACTGGGCCCACCGATCCCGCAGTTTCTTCCACCCGAGGCTAATAGGCGGGCCCCGTGTGCGCCAACAGTGCTCCGGGCTGGTACTCCAAGCCTTGCATGCATGCTCAGTTGTAACATACCCAAAATCTTGAATTTCAAATCTTTCATCCAAAATGTTGAAAATAATTTTCGTGAATTAGAAATACTAAAATTTCCTAACTAAAGACCTAGATGAGTCCAATATAGCTAGTACCCTTATGAAAATTTGAGAATAATTTAAAACTTTTCCATTGATAACCTAAGAAGAAAATAAAACATAGCGTGTGCATGTATTTGCATAAATGTATTGAGTGTGACTTGAGTCTTTTATGTGTTTTGGATCTTATAGCATTAGGTCTCATGAGCATTAGTTAAAAACTTGAAGCAACTAATTAAATTAAAATGGACCTAAAGTCAAATATTAGAAACCATTTCCTAAAATTAGTAAAACCCAATTACTACACCATGACCAATGTCAAACTTCATAAATTAATCTGACCTTTCATCTGAACACAATAAGTAATAAGAGTTAATAAACACAATAACACAATTTTATTAAACTCTCACCACAAGTCTCACTTAACTTAATCCAACTATATACATATATAAGTTTACAAATAGCATATGAGATTGTGCATGGTAAACTGAAAATCAAGCCTAACAACATCACCTCAGGTCAAGAATAATCTAGATATAATTTTTATAAATACTTGTAAAGTTAAGCTTAGCAAATTTCTAAAAATATTTGGAGTAAGATAAAATCATGGGAAAATTCATGTAGATGACACTCAGTATTTTAAACACACTGTAATTTTGGATAAAATTTATCACATCATTAAGTAGCTCAAATAAATTACTCATTAAATTCAAAATCTGGACAATTACAGATTCTCTAGAGCCTAATTTGGCACTCTCCCAAATTTCGAACAAAATGCTTTTGACTGTGGAACTTGATCCAAAACATAGAGTAAGTTTCATACTACATTTTTACTATTGACCACCTGTTAACGACGGATTTTGGTAATTGACTTGGAAAGAAAAGAGGAAACCGAAGCAGAGAGGAAGGATTGAGTTGGAGTCGGACCAGGCTTCGTATCGGACCCGGTAACCGTATCGGACTAGGGAGGTGTTGCCAGAAAGAGTGTATCGGCCGATACGGGTTCGATATGATTGTTGGCCGATACGGGTTGTAAGTTGACAGAGTCAGCGTGGACTTGGTCTGGGCTCAAGATAAGCTTTAAGGAAGTTGCCAAATAGAGATAAAGCTCGGTTTTAGGCAATTGTATCTTGTAAATTAAGTAGTTTAGATCTAATCTGTGGCTTAAATCTGCCGCAAAGGCTTGTTTGTTAGTTGTAGATAAGATCGTGCCCTACAAGGGTCCTGTTGTAACCTCGGGTATAAATATCCTGATAGTTTGTACATAGAATCTCTCTCTCAATCAATCATACAATCAAACTAATCTACTTTCGGCGCATCACCAACCCTCGCAAGAGGTTGACTTCCGACGAGTTCTTGCTTCCCAAGAGCAAGGTAAGAACTCGTACCCGACGATTTACATTGTCGGGGCTAGCGTGTCGCTTTAGGCATGTTAAGCCCTGATGATGTGATCGTCGTTTATCGTGTGTTAGCTAATCTTGACGCGGTCTTCTGATTCTGTCTCGTCAGCAGTTGACTCGTTTTAGGGTTTATTGCCGACGATGGTTGAATCAGTTTGCTAGTTTAGATTATCTAAGGCATTTACCATCCCCAAAAGTAATCGACGGCTTGATTTTCTTTGTGTTAAGTCTCGATTCACACTTTGAGTTGCTATCGACCTTAGTCCTGTTTTGAGATCTAACACGAAGCTTGCTTTCGATTGTAATTAAGGATAGCGCCGGGGTTTCAGCCGGTCTTATCTAATGCATGTGATTATTTATGTTCTTGCATGTGTTTGTCACTTATACATGTGGATCGACGAATATAAACATATCGGTCACAGAGTGTTTTTAAAGACTTCTTTGTGGTTGGTGTATTTATGTTAGCCGATTGACTTGTATAAGTTTACACTGGAGTAATAGCTAGTGTAGTTATCCTCGTGAAATCCTCATCGGCCAATTCTATTAATTTGTCACACGCTTTTGGCATGGGCCGATGAGATTAGGTCTCTTCAATTTGCTTATTATATTGAGTAAGCCGATACAGCTTTGCCCTATCGGCTGGGCTATAACAATGTGACATTGGCCTATCGGCCGATCGACCATTGTTTTCTGACATGGTTTACTTGTTTCTTGTTGATTGCAGATCAAATCAACTGGCACGCTCTGCGCATGACTAGGCAAGCCAATTTGGACCTGCACTGGAGTTAAGCAGATCTCCCAGGCCACCGTGGAAACGCAGAGCCCGTCTTTTGTTGCGAGGCGGGTCTAAATTTTGCGCCAACACGCTTTTGGCACGCCTGGTGGGACATCGATTTTCAACTTCACTTCCAGAGAGACCACGATCTACCGTTTGCCAAAAGCTGTGTTTCGCCAACACGCTTTTGGCACGCCCAGTGGAACCAAACAACGCAAACCCAGCAACCACAACAAGATCTCCTCAAGATGTCGAAGCAGGTCGAGATTTCCGAGGAGAACATCGTCCCTGTGACTGCCGACCAGCTCAATGCAGAGCAAAAGGCTGAGATGGAAAATCTGGTCGAGCAGTTCCAGAATATGTACCTGCAAACATATTCTAGGACTCAGCAAGGCACCTTGATCCAAAAATCCAAGGTAGTTATACCGAGTCCCGGAGATGGAGCTGGCACGTCGGCGGCGGCACATGACCACGCCGTCAAGACCGAGGATACTGCAGCACCGACGTTGCAAGATAGGATTGACTCCGCAGTTCATTCTGCGCTAGTCAACCAGTCGGGGATTCTGGTGAACAAATTGACCAATATGGTCAAATCGATCCTAGATGGGACGATTCACCAGTACAAGCCTCAGGGGCCGATTTTCTTACCAGAAAATAAGTTCCCTGCCTATCGGACCCTGAGAAACGACCTGAGCACGGCTCAGCTAACAGCGCCGATGCCACCCCCATCGGCGCAGCCAATGACAACACTGCCATTGGTCCTTACCAAGCAGACAGGGGGGAGCCCTCAGCATATCACGAAGGAGCAGTATGCACAATGGACCAAGGGGAAGCAACCAGTGATCGAGCCGATGCAGCAAGTTCATATCAACCAACCATCGGCCGGACAGTCGCAAGCCCCGGTTTTCAACAATCCTCCACCACAGGCGGTTTACAATACGCCACAGGGCTACCAGCAGCACACCACAGGGCAGTATGGCGCGCAGAACCTTGATCACCATTATCAGCCGTACTCCCCCAGGCAGTATCAAGCAGAGGGTTTGCAACAATCGTACCAGCAATACCTCCCACATCGGCCCGCAGGATACTGGGCCGATATGATATCCAAAGTGATGTGTGATCAGTTCGGCTTGAAGCCCAAGGAGAACTCTGCAGTGTATCGGCACCCGTACCCCGAGGAATTTGACAGAGTGCCATTGCCAGGCTGATACAAGATCCCGGACTTCTCCAAGTTTTTGGGGCAGGACAACGTCTCGACTTACGAGCATGTAAGCCGATTCCTAGCACAGTGCGGGGAGGCATCGGCTATCGAGGCGTTGGGGGTGAGATTTTTCCCTCTGTCCTTGTCAGGGTCTGCGTTTACGTGGTTTTCATCTTTACCCTGCAATTCCATCAGAGGATGGACAGATCTGGAGAAACAGTTTCATAGGTATTTCTATAACGGCGTACAAGAAATGAAACTGTCCGATCTGACCACCATTAGGCAACGAGTCGACGAATCGGTCCCAGAGTATATTCAACGATTCAGGGACATAAGGAACAGATGCTACAGCCTTAGCTTGACCGATTCACAGCTCGCCGATTTGGCGTTCCAAGGATTGTTAGGGCCGATAAGCGAGAGGTTCTCCTCGCAGGAATTTGAAAGCCTAGCTCACCTAGCACAACGGGTGTCGGCCCACGAACAACGATTCCAGGAGGCTAAGAAATTTGCAAAAAAGATCAATACAGTTCATCAGTATGCCTCCGACGACGACGACGAAGAAGATGTTGATGTCGACCTGGCTGAGTGGGCCCGGATGAGGAAGCCGACAAATTGCTAATAGGTAAAAAAGGGCGACAAAGAAGACAAATTCGACTTCGACATCAACAAGGCCGATAAAATATTTGACCTACTGTTGCAAGAAAAGCAAATTTAGTTGCCAGTAGGTCATGTATTGCCATCGGCCAAAGAGATCAAGAAACGGAGATATTGCAAGTGGCACAACTCTTATTCACACCATACAAATGAATGCAAGATCTTCAGACAACAGATTCAATCGGCCATCGAGCAAGGCAGGATAAAAATCAATGATGCCAAGCGGCCGATGAAGATCGAAGGACACCCGTTCCCAGTCAACATGGTGCGGGCGGACAGGACCGATGGCAGTGCCCATCGGACCGGCAAGCAACCTTATCAGACCTCTGAGGGCCTGATTAGAAAATACCAGCGGAGGCAGGAAGAACAAGCTCAAGACCACGTTGATCAAGACAACTCTTACGACCCACATTGGGAGTGCGAGTTTTTCCGGTTTTGCTGGAATGAGGGGATGAGGTTGCCATCCATTTAGGAGTGCCCTACGTGCAACGGAGCAGAAGATTATTATCAGGGCAACTCAAGCAGGCAAGCGCATCGGCCGGCCAAGCAAAGGAAATCTGTTCATGAGAGGTTATGCCCGATACACCAAGACCAACAGACCGAAGCCGAGGAACAGGTCCAGAACCCTCAATGGTGCCCAAGCGATATATTCACTAAGACACAAAAACGGCGGGTTCAGAGGCTAAGGAGGAGAGAACAAATCCAAGAGCAACAGGTGGCAATAACCCATCGGCCGGCCATGACCAAGAAAGAGTGGAGGATAAAATCCACGGTGGTCACGGCCGATGAGGGCACCTCCAATACAGCCCGGGCCTCTGCGGCTTCAAAAGGTAAATGAGCGATATCGGTGCCTGTTAACATGATTTTTATACTGCCAGCAGAGTACAGCGTGCAGGCGACCGATGAAGCAATGGCCGACGATGAACAATCTTCAGCTAGGCTACAGTTGTCACCAGATCAAGCCATATTTGACAAGCCAGTTGACGACAACTACAGGCACTTGCGGCCGTTATACATCAAGAGATTCATCAACGGGCGGCCGATGATGAAGATGCTGGTCGACGGCGGCGCGGCGGTCAATTTGATGCCATACACAACCTTCAGGAAGCTTGGAAAGGTACCTGAAGATCTAATCAAGACAAACATGGTGTTGAAAGACTTTGGTGGCAACGTGTCCGAGGCGAAGGGGGTCCTAAACGTGGAACTCACCGTGGGCAGCAAGACAATACCCACCACCTTCTTCGTCTTCGACGGAAAGGGTTCCTACAGCTTGTTGTTGGGACGGGATTGGATCCACGCAAACTGTTGCGTCCCTTCAACAATGCACCAATGCCTCATGCAATGGCAAGGGGACCAGGTCGAGATCGTGCAGGCCGATCGGTCGGTACACATGGCCAATGCCGATCTCGCAGTATGGGAGATGGAGGGAATCGACTGCTTGTTCGGGCGAGTCTGGGACGCCGATTTCCTCAAAGTAACTGACTGCGACATCGAGACGATTGAAGATCAAGACAAGCAGTTACTTTAGCAAAGATGTGCCGTCCGCCGTTGAAGATAAACAAGCTAGTCCCTACACAGATGATGCGGTGGACAAGCTCGATGGCAAGTTAGGACAGGGTTTTACGTCGGCCGATGAACTTGAAGAGGTTGATATAGGAATAGGTGATAGGCCTAGGCCGACGTACGTAAGTGCTAACCTGCCAAAGGAATACAAGAGTAATCTTATAAATCTGTTGAAAGAATTCATGGATTGTTTTGCATGGGAATATCATGAGATGCCAGGATTAAGCCGATCGATTGTAGAACATCGGCTACCAATCAAACCAGGCTATCGGCCGTTTAAACAAGCTCCTAGGAGATTTAAGGCTGATATGCACAAAGCTATCAAGGCAGAGATCACACGACTTTATGATGCCAACTTCATCAGACCTTGCCGATACGCAGAATGGGTCTCCAACATAGTTCCAGTAATGAAGAAAAATGGCAAGCTTAGAGTATGTATTGACTTTAGAGACTTGAACAATGCAACACCGAAAGATGAGTACCCTATGCCTCTGGCCGATTTGCTTGTCGATGCCGCGTCTGGGCACAAGGTTATCAGCTTCATGGATGGGAACACAGGCTACAACCAAATTTTCATGGCCGAAGAAGATGTTCACAAAACAGCCTTCCGATGCCCAGGGGCAATCGGCCTATATGAATGGGTTGTCATGACATTCGGTTTGAAGAATGCTGGAGCTACGTATCAGAGGGCCATGAATTATATTTTTCATGATCTTATCGGCTCTTTGATTGAAGTTTATATTGATGATGTCGTCGTGAAGTCAAGAAAATATGATATGCACCTGGCCGATTTACGCAAGGTACTCGAAAGAGCGAGGAAGTATGGTTTAAAAATGAACCCTAACAAGTGTGCCTTTGGCGTATCGGCCGGTCAGTTCCTGGGTTTCTTGGTCCACGAAAGAGGAATCGAGATTACACAAAAGAATATCGATGCTATAAAGAAAATCAAACCTCCGACGAACAAGACCAAGTTACAATCTCTGCTCGGCAAGATCAATTTTGTTCGGCGCTTTATATCGAACCTGTCAGGAAGAATAGAGCCGTTCACTCTGTTATTGAAGATAAAAGAGGATGAAGAGTTCATATGGGGTGATAAGCAGCAGAAGGCGCTGGACGACATCAAGGAGTATTTGAGCTCCCCACCAATTTTAATTCCTTCACAGAAGGGAGTTCCGTTCAGGCTGTACCTATCGGCCGATGAGAAGTATATCGGCTCAGTCTTAGTTTAGGACATTGACAGCAAAGAGCGAGTCATTTCCTATCTCAGCAGGAGGTTGCTGGAGGCCGAGACAAGGTACACACCGGTAGAAAAACTCTGTTTGTGCTTATATTTCTCATGTACTAAGTTGAGGCATTATTTACTTTCCAATGAGTGCATTGTGGTAAGTAAGGCCGACGTGATGAAATACATGCTATCGGCCCCCGTATTAAAAGGAAGAATTGAGAAGTGGATTTTTGCCTTGACAGAGTTTGACCTACGGTATGAATCGGCTAAATCGATCAAGGGACAAGCCCTAGCCGATTTTATTGTTCAACACAGAGACAAGTCAGTTGCATATGCAGATATTGTGCCATGGACATTGTATTTTGATGGATCCGTCTGCAGACATGGGTGCGGTATCGGCCTAGTTATCATATCCCCTCGGAGGGCAAGTTTTGAGTTTGTTTTTACTATCAAGCCTTATTATACTAACAATCAAGCAGAGTACGAAGCGGTGCTTAAAGGCTTATAGTTATTACGAGAAGTCGAGGCCGATTCCGTAGAGATCATTGGTGATTCACAACTAGTAATTAATCAACTTTCTGGGACGTATAAATGCAAGAATGATATTCTCAGAGTATACAACGAGGAGTGCAAGGAGTTACTACAAGATTTTAAGATTGTGACGATGAGGCATATACCCAGGAAGCAGAACTTCGAGGCCAATGATTTAGCTCAGGGGGCATCGGGATACAGGCCGATGGCTAAAGATGTTCAGATTCAGATCGCTCTCGTGCATGCTGATGATTGGAGGTTTGATATCATCGAGTATTTGAGACATCCTTCTCAATCGGCGTCACGAAGAATGAAGTATAGAGTTTTACATTATGTCTTGCTGGACGATGACTTGTATTATCGGACGATTGATGGTGTCTTACTCAAGTGCCTAGCCCCGAGGAGGCCAAAACTGTTATGAGTGAAGTACATGAAGGGATTTGTGGAACCCATCAATCGGCCCATAAAATGAGGTGGCTGTTGAAGCGCGTCGGATATTTTTGGCCAACCATGCTAGAGGATTGTTTCAAGTATTATAAAGGATGTCAGGATTGTCAGAAGTTTGAAGCAATTCAAAGAGCACCGGCATCGGCTATGCATCCAATCATAAAGCCGTGGCCATTTCGTGGATGGGGAATAGATATGATCGGCTAGATTAACCCGCCATCGAGCAAGGGACACAAATATATCTTGGTGGCTACAGATTACTTCACAAAGTGGGTTGAGGCCGTCCCCCTTAAGAAGGTTGATTCCAAAGATGCAATTCAGTTTGTCAAGGAATATATTATATATCGGTTTGGGTTACCTCAGACAATAACCACCGATCAGGGATCAATCTTCGTATCCAATGAGTTCGTCCAGTTTGCCGACAGCATGGGCATTAAATTATTAAATTCTTCTCCTTACTATGCGCAGGCTAATGGGCAGGCAGAGGCTTCTAATAAGACCTTAATCAAGTTAATCAAGAGGAAAATCGACGAACAGCCGAGGCAATGGCACACAACGCTGGCCGATTCCCTTTGGGCGTATCGGATGGCTTGCCATGGTGCAATTCAAGGGCCTCCGTATCAGTTAGTTTATGGACATGAAGCTGTGCTGCTGTGGGAAACCAACATCGGCTCAAGGAGGATTGCCTTGCAAGACGACTTGACAGCCGATGAGTACCATAATCTTATGGTAGATGAGTTAAACGATTTGGCGCATGTCTGATTACGGGCCTTAGAGAAGATCAAACGTGATAAAGATAGAGTGGCTCGTTATTATAACAAAAAAGTTGTCGCCAAGTCATTTGAGGAAGGGGATCTTATATGGAAATTAATAATGCCGATTGGTTCCAGAGATAATAAATTCGGCAAGTGGTCACCTAATTGGGAAGGTCATTTTTAAATTCATTGCTGTGTTCCTCACAATGCTTATTTGCTCAAGGGGCTGGATGGTGAGATTTATGGACGAGCTCTTAATGGCAAGTACTTAAAGAGATATTATCCCAGTGTCTGGATCGACTCATGATCGGCCCTCCAGCTGATTTATGATTACAGCCGATGTGTTATGCAGCGTCTTTAGATGGCCGATATACACTATCGCCCTTAGTTCAAATTTTACAACATGAGCCCTCATCTTCTAAAATTTGGGGGGCATATATATATACAAGCGCGGAATTTTTTCAAGGAATTTTCTTTTTCAGAGTAAGATCGAATTCGGCTTTCTGGCCAATGAGATTGATTATAGTAAAGGGATATTTGTTTGCAAAGAGGATTTCAGAAGTAATATTCAGACATGGAATTTCCAGATCAAATTCGGCTGCTTGGCCGATGAGGTTTGTATTTACACAGTATAAAGACAAGATGTGCTACATCACCCTATGAAGTCTGCAATAGCTGCAATGGCTTTACGGCGAATCTGCTCGATGTCTTCTATAGCCTAGGCGTCATCGGCCGTCGACCCTGGGATCGGCTTCAGCGATCTGCTCAGGGTTGCAAGGTACTTGGCCGATGCCTTGAGCTTTGCCGTCTAGTCTTCTATGGCCTTAGGTGATGCAGCTATCCCGGCTTCGACTTCTTGGATTTCTTGACGCGTGGCTTTCAGCTTCGATTCTAGCTCTGCCTCGAGACGACGGAGTTCTTCAAGTCTGTTTTTCAAGACAATCGGCTCCACCGCTAGCTCGTCCAATTTGGTCTTGTCAGCGTTAACTTGGGCCTTGCTGGCGGACAAAGCCGATTCCAGTTGGTCACGCTCTCGTCGCTCTGCGAATCTTTCTTTGGCCTTGTTGAGCTTGAATCGGTATTGCTCCAAGAAGATGGCCGGTGTTAGGACCTCCATCAGGTCTTCAGGCAGTTTGTCTTGAATTTCTTGTACCCTGACCCTGATGGGGGTGCAATCTTCCACCAAGTACTCCAGCGAGGACTCCAGCCGATTGGCGATATCGGTCAGCCGGTTCTTCAGATCATCAGAGATTGGTGCCCTGGCTGTGCTGGGTAGCTCCTTGTCCTCGTTGTCAAGAAACTGACAGATATCAAATGAGAACATATCGGCTAGGTTCTGCAAATATCAACATGGGTCAAGGTCAGCCTCGTTAAACAGGAACCGGCAAAAAGGGGATCAGAGTAATCCTAGTTACCTGTGTTGGAGCATCGGTGGTGCTCGCATCGGCCTCCCTTTGCTGTGTCGACGCAGTAGGCGAGGGGGTTGGCCGATGTGATGAAGGTGATGCAACCCTAGGCTGAAAAAGCAGGGAATTGTTAAACAGGGTTATGGGATTAGAAAGATAATGCAAAAATCAACTCTTACCGAGACAGTCGGAGAGGGTGGTGGAGAAGGAGAAGGAGTCCTCAATCGTGCCTTGGCTCGTTCGCGCCGTTGTAAGGTTGCCTTTTTGGTTCTTCGTAAAGGGGCCGATCGAGTTCTCTCCTTCAGTACAGATGACGCCGCAGCCTAAAGAGGATATGAAGTTAAAGTGTGACAGTACAAGGGGATTATGTAAACACAAAGAAGAGATTATACTGACCTTGCGAATTGCGTGTCTAGTCCTTTTTGGTTGCGGGGCATCATCTTGGTCATCGGCTGGTGGGATCTCAGCAGCTTCGGCTGATGGCTCCTTGGTGGTTTCAACCGATGGGTCTTCTTCTTCATATGCATCGGCAGCCGCTGCATCGACTTCCTCCTCCATCACTTGTGCTTCAAGGAACTCTTCCATGGAGGGGTCCAGCCCTTCAAGATCGGTTTGGTCATCAATTTTAGCCTTCTTGCTGGATTTTTGGGATTTGCCCTTGGTTGGCGCTTTCCTCTTGGGATTTTCTTTAGTCATCGGCCCCTGAAGTAATGATGATATCTTCGGGGCAGTAAGGCCGATGATGGATTCCAGGATAGTTGATCCTGATGGAGCTATGGCTTGAGCATAAAAGATTTTCTGACCACTGTTGCTCACGGATGGAATCGACTCATCTGGGACTTGAGGGCTAATACCCTGGATAAACTCTGTCACATAAAATCTGGCCGATTGATGAAAAATGTGAGCGGCCCACTCTTGCCACCATGCCTGGAAACTGATATGGACGAAAGCGTTCAGATGCAGCCGGTCGCAATCACCGAGATTTGGGAGCTCGCTTTACTCATGACCAGCGCCGATGGAATCGTGCCTCTGCTCTCTAGGAGCTTATGAAGATACAGACTGATAGGGAGTTGCCTGAGCCCGCACTGTCTAGCAGCCACCATTGGGTTGTAAAACTCATAAGATAGGCTGGTGCTCCTTCCCTGAAATATGCCTACTGGGAGCAAGCTCGGAGTGAGGCCGATCATGAATAACTCCCGTGACTCCATGTCGTCATTTATCAAGCTCAGCTGAAGATCGTCGGGGAGTTCAAAATCTCGGTCCGATGTGTAGACAAACATGTCCATCCTGGCTGATGGATGGCCGGTGAAGAAACAAATGAACCATGTAGCCATGTCATCGGCCGATTGGTCTGCACCTGGGTAAACGGAGGTCGCTTCCCCATAGGACATGCATCTTCTGCTCTTGGGATCTTCGTGATCGGCGTATTTTGATGGAAAGCGAGACTCTGATAGAGGTGGCCGATCAACCATGGTGTTGGTGTGAATGGTTAGCTAGAGTTGAATAAACCACCATGGTCCTCCATGAGCTACAGTCTGTTTTAGCATCAAATCTTGAGTGGCGATATGGAGTAGCCGATATATAGCTCCAAAGAGGTATCGGCCTAGAGGGATTTGCTTCTTGTCGACCAAAGCTTGTGCCAAGTGTTGGCAGTTTGTAGTGGGGCCGCAGGTTGATCCACAGAAGACAAATCTTTCCAGCCACAATGTCAGGAAGGCTACGTGCTCTCGTTCTGAGACTGATCCTTGTTCCATGTGCTCAGAAATGTACCCAGACCAGCCTTCAATTTTCTTGGTCTTCAACTTGTGACTACTGTTTGCCAGGAGGCTGAAGGGGTTGATCTCGGAGTCGATATCCAATCCTGTTAGTATCTTGACATCTATAAGGGTTGGGGTCATCAGACCTTGCTTGTACATGAAGGCATTCAAGGTACTGGACCAGAAGTAGCTGGCAGCCGACATGAGTGGTTCATTCTTCTTGGTATCGACCAGGGATAAAGTGATGCATTGGCCGATCCCAATCTCGTCCCAGTGGACTTGTTTGGCAGCAGCAATCCTCTTGTGCCATGTTCTGTATTCGTTTAGCTTTGATGGCCAGGACCTGAAGGTATGTTTCCATGAAGAAACATTGGGCTTGGCTTGCCTGAAGGGGATTCTGTCTGTTTCAGCATTGATTAGCCAAGTTGGGTCGCAATCGCCCATGGGGCCTAGCAGAAAGCGATGGGATTTGTCGTCGGTGGGGATCAAGATTTGGTTTTTTAAGAACTAAATCATGAGAATGACGATGAAAATATAAGACCCGGGGGCCAGAGAGTAAAAACCTTAACTTGGAGAAATCGGCGGAGAAAGTGATAATGCGGATTTTGAAGGAATCGATTTACCGCAGGGATCTCGGAGGCGTAGAATGGAGCGGAGGCCATTGTTGTCGCTGAAGGGGTTGCTGTGAAGGGGGTCGATGTCGACGGGACGTCGAGGGGTCGCCGGAGTTGAAGAACACGAAGGGTTTGTTGAATCGGCGGCGGAAGGATTCGAATCTGGATCTGCACGGTTTTCAGACAAGACCTAGCAAGAAAGTCGATGGGTTCCTCGGAGCTAATTCCGCCACATTATATAATGAAGCGGAATTGGGGGGCATGTGTTAACGACGGATTTTGGTAATCGACTTGGAAAGAAAAGAGGAAACCGAAGCAGAGAGGAAGGATTGAGTTGGAGTCGGACCAGGCTTCGTATCGGACCCGGTAACCGTATCGGACTGGGGAGGTGTTGCCAGAAAGAGTGTATCAGCCGATACGGATTCGATATGATTGTTGGCCGATACGGGTTGTAAGTTGACAGAGTCAGCGTGGGCTTGGTCTGGGCTCAAGATAAGCTTTAAGGAAGTTGCCAAATAGAGATAAAGCTCGGTTTTAGGCAATTGTATCTTGTAAATTAAGTAGTTTAGATCTAATCTGTGGCTTAAGTCTGCCGCAAAGGCTTGTTTGTTAGTTGTAGATAAGATCCTACCCTACAAGGGTCCTGTTGTAACCTCGGGTATAAATATCCCGATAGTTTGTACATAGAATCTCTCTCTCAATCAATCATACAATCAAACTAATCTACTTTCGACGCATCGCCAACCCTCGCAAGAGGTTGACTTCCGACGAGTTCTTGCTTTCCAAGAGCAAGGTAAGAACTAGTATCCGACGATTTACATCGTCGGGGCTAGCGTGTCGCTTTAGGCACGTTAAGCCCTGATGATGTGATCGTCGTTTATCGTGTGTTAACTAATCTTGACACGGTCTTTTGATTCTGTCTCGTCAGCAGTTGACTCGTTTTAGGGTTTATTGCCGACGATGGTTGAATCAGTTTGCTAGTTTAGATTATCTAAGGCATTTACCATCCCCAAAAGTAATCGACGGCTTGATTTTCTTTGTGTTAAGTCTCGATTCACACTTTGAGTTGCTATCGACCTTAGTCCTGTTTCGACATCTAACACGAAGCCTGCTTTCGATTGTAATTAAGGATAGCGCCGAGGTTTCAGCCGGTCTTATCTAATGCATGTGATTATTTATGTTCTTGCATGTGTTTGTCACTTATACATGTGGATCGATGAATATAAACATATCGGTCACAGAGTGTTTTTAAAGACTTCTTTGTGGTTGGTGTATTTATGTTAGCCGATTGACTTGTATAAGTTTACACTGGAGTAATAGCTAGTGTAGTTATCCTCGTGAAATCCTCATCGGCCAATTCTATTAATTTGTCACACGCTTTTGGCATGGGCCGATGAGATTAGGTCTCTTCAATTTGCTTATTATATTGAGTAAGCCGATACAGCTTTGCCCTATCGGCTGGGCTATAACAATGTGACATCGGTCTATCGGCCGATCGACCATTGTTCTCTGACATGGTTTACTTGTTTCTTGTTGATTGCAGATCAAATCAACTGGCACGCTCTGCGCACGACTAGGCAAGCCAATTTGGACCTGCACTGGAGTTAAGCAGATCTCCCAGGCCGCCGTGGAAACGCAGAGCCCGTCTTTTGTTGCGAGGCGGGTCTAAATTTTGCACCAACACCACCATATTAATATAACTCAAAAAAATAATTAAACTTAGCGTCAAAGTTGGAATTTCACCACAGTCACAAACAACCACTTTTCAGCTTTTCACTCAACCTCTCTCACATCTCCCACTGCCAAGCGGGCCCAGGGCATGGTGGGACCCACTAGTCAGTCACACACATGCGCCCACATCATTCCAATGCGCAGCACGCACGCGACACGCACTCACCATGCGTCGAGCGATGCCGAGTCGCCCTTCTCGTCCTTCTCTCCGCCGACAGCCGTATATAACCCCGCCAGCCGACCATCGCTATCTTCTTCTCACCCTATTTTGATTTCGTGGAAGAACTGAGACAATTCACCCTTGATTCACCGGGAACAGAGGCATCTTCATCTGCTCCGCCAAGCTTCCCTACCAACTCATTTCTTCTCCGATGAGCTCCTCATCCTTTGAGGCCGCGTTCCAAGATCTCCTCGTCGTGCCAAGAAAATTCTATTTTGACCTCATCTTGTTTCATCCACTGCAGCGACGGGAACGCTACCATGCCATCACCGGCTTGGAGCGCGCTCTGGACCTCACCGCTGGTGGCATCGTCGTCGCACAAGATGGATGGAGCCACCGCAAGCCAAGCCATCTCGCCATCAGCTTCCCCATGAGCTCCTCTCCAAAACCCCTCAAGAATCCCCGAGGATCATCCACCGTGGAAGAAGATCGCCATCGTCTTCTCCAACTCTGGCTAACTGCTGCCATCGCTGATTCCTTCTTCTCCGGTGAGTTGCAGTCCAATTCCTTGCGCAAGTCCCCTCCCTATGACCTCACCAACCTCGTCCATGCCTCTCTATAGCAGCTCGTTGACCCATTCGAGCCATCGCCGTCTTCCCGAGGACAAGCACCGCTGTCAAGCCATTTCGCGTGCCGCCGCCGCTGTCCGGACCTCACCAATCCCGAGCAAGCCTTTGGTAAGCGCCCTGTAGCACCAAAAAGTCGCATTTATGCACTCAATTAACCACCACATGACCGTAGGCGCACATGCATCACCACCCAAAGACATCTTCCAGGACACGCTGCCGGCGTTACTCCGGTCTCTACTGGCCGAGTAAAGTAGAGGAATGGAATCGCAATAACGTGCTCTTCATTTTATCTTTTGACCTCGCCCCCAATCGAGCCACCATTCAACGCCGGCGAGCTCGCCAAACCCAAGGCCAAGCTCCCAGCCTACCAAGCTGTTGGAGGTAGAAGACGGGGACTTGGTTTTGAGAATTCAAACAACCATAGGGTTCAATATGTAAATGTACTACTCACTTACACATGGGCCTAGCACCCAAATGTAATAACTTAAAACTTCAAGCACTCATAATGAAATTGCTTACAACACGTGCTAGGGACCTCGGGACCTATTTCTAGAAAATGTAGAGGCCTTTCTGCATATTGGCCAGCCACTGACCAGTGGACCCAAGAATTTAAAATTTAGAAATATAAAAGAAAATGATTAAACCTTTATCTTTTCAACTGAAAAACATTCAAACTTGTAAAATCCATGTAAAATTAACTATAACTTATTTTGAACTAAATCTAATTCCTGTAGGTTCATAAAGTGGTGATCTTTAATGTTGTAGAATAAAAATATACACATACAGTGCATAAATATCTCTAAAATTTCATATATGAAATAGTTGACATAAAACATGCTCAAACTTTAGAAATTCATAAAAAAATCAGTTTAACTCCAATTAGGATGAACTAAATTTATGTAGATCCAGTAAAGAGTGAACTTTAGTTTAGTAAGATAAAAGTTGACACTTTCCGTATCAGGAACAGCACTAACAATTTGTATAGTAAAATAATCACCACATGTCCAATCTAGCTTCTAAAAAAATGGGAAATTCATCCTAATTCAATATGAGTTGAACCAAGTCCTGTTATGTTCAGAAACATGTATCCTTATGCACTGTAAAATAAAATATAGTACCATTAATGTAAAGAACATTTCTAAACTTTTGTATAGAAAAGTAAGTACTAAACTACAAACTAAAAGTTGTGTATTCCATATAAAATATACTTTAGCTCCAATTAATCTGAATTAAATCTGTTTAGATTCACATAAATATGCCTTGACTCATGTTGACCACAACCTGGAACCCTAAGGCTGTGTTCATTAGTTGCCTTTGGGAACTAACCCTCCCGGCACGGAAAACGAAATGGTCCATTAGCGCGTGATTAATTAATTATTAGCTAATTTTTTTTCAAAAATGGATTAATTTGATTTTTTAAGAAACTTTTATATAAAAACTTTTTGCAAAAAAATACACCGTTTAGCAGTTTAAAAAGCGTGCGCGTGAAAAAGAGAGAGGTGAGTTGGGAAAGTAAGGGGAAGAACTCACCTTAGTACATAAAATGCCTCTCAAGTCAATATGACAAATTATCAACATAGATCATATCACTACTTGTAAAATTCATGATGAATTCATTCTAGCTCTAAAAATTGTATAATTGAACTCAAGAAAATGTAATCTTTATTGCAATAATCTAAAACTTCACAGAACTTGAGCTTAAACTGTATCTAAAATTCAATAGAGCATAACTAACCTAATACTATAATAGAATTTTTAAAATTCATAACTCACAAATTCAAAGTGATAAAATAAAAATTCCTTCAACATAAATCATATTTATATAGTACCTACTCACAGTATAGAATTAATGCATATTAGAGTCATTTTGGATTTTTGCTTGTTTTGGTGTTTATACCGTTACCATTATTTCATATAGTGGTCGAATCCACTTTCGGTGAGGATTATGGGTTTATTTATGACCATGGTGGAGTTTCTAACTAAGGCAAGTGCCCCTTCCTTTGAACACATTGAATCCTATGTTTTATGGGCAACTGTTTTGTTTATAATCTTTCATGCGCTATTTAGTAGTAAAACTATACTTGATAAATAAAATGGTAGTTATAACCCACTTGTTGCATGAACCTTCATCGAATAATTCCACTCCATACTAAATTGTAACCATAGGAATGATTGGAGTGTATTGGTTGTACTTCAATGGGTTTAATTATGCTCTACATATGCCATATGCTTAGACATGCCTAGTATCGAATTTTAACATGGTGATGGATCAAATCCCTTCTATATTTTGAACTCCTATTGAACTTTTCAACTGAGGTACAACCTTGTATATTTGCGAACTGAAATGATGAAAATAATGAATTTTAGACTTGGGCGGCAAGTGGTGCACATATGGTGTTAGTTGTGCACCGATAGGAGGAGTGTTTGCCCGGGTTGATTAAGGACAGAACTTTGTGTCACTCACTATTGTTTACCGTACATCCACATGTGCTATTTATGGGGTGGCCTTAGCTAATTAAGTTATTTAATGTCTAACCTTGCATTCGGGAGCCTGTTATAGTAGAGGTAGCGGTCACGGTTTGTGGAGCTATCTTTAGGAACTACCCATGTGTGTGTGTTGAATTTAAGGCTAGCGAATATTACTAGTTGTGTGTGTGTTTCTATGAGGGGACGACTGTAATGTTCCACCTCACAGCATGAGCGTCTAAGTCTATCCAATACAACGATAACGTGCCTCGTGGGGGAAGGGTTGTGTTTGCCGCCACGGCGTTAGGTTAAAGCGTGGGTCCGCCACCTAACGGCTCTAGGACATATGCATAGGGTGGATTCACACTTATCGTGCTCATACAAGGTTAGGCATTAGGTAATGTAAAGGCTACGTTGTGACCTCTAGACCGCATTCAATGTGTAGAGTGTGGTGGTACCGATGGGTACCAGACAAACTAGAGTGATTCACATCATGTGGATAAAGCTGTACAAACTCTGCAAAGTCTAAAACTAATCGATTAGCCATGCTCACAGTCATGAGCGACATAGTGAATTGTCATGGGTATAGACTTATGTTTTACAAAAGCTTTTGAACTTAATTTATTTTGTTTGTAATGATGATTTTGCCTGGTGTGGGCTGAAGTTGAGATGCATTGCTTGCTGCTATGGAAGACACAAGAATGTTGTTATGATGATGATTATGACGCTATTATGATACTATTAGGATACCATGTCATGTTATCTATGCTATACACTTGCAAATGTTTATCTAAATTCTGTTGCAAAATGTTTGTGAAACAGAGTTAGCTTTATGCAAATATGAGACCACGAATAGTCATTCCTTGATATTTAGAGCTTGCATGTATTTAGGATTGTAATGTCGTGCCAGTACATTAACATAGTTAATGTACTATGTTAATGCCTTGCATGGCGCTTGTCTCTTTTGTGGTTTTTCTTTTAAATGTGTTGCAGGTAGCTAAGTGTTGCGGGTTTCGTTGTTTTCTTCAGGATGATTCTATTAGGGGACTACCCCTAGTCGGCTTGCTTGTGGGTTGGATCGACAAGCTTCCGCGAATCTTGAATTATTTGGCCGGTCGGTCTAGGTATACTTAAAGTAGTTGTAATCTGAATTTTAATTTAAGTTAAGCCCTTAATTTCTATATGTCATTACTTAGGTGAAAGTGCAAAGCTAGCAACTTTTTGGTGCTAGCTGAGCATGAGTATGAATAGTGAGCAATTGAGATGTTGTAGAGCTTAGCGATTTGAGACAAGTATCTTGAGATGTGTAGCACATTTGGTTGCTGCCTTCGTGTGGTTTTGACGGGCATGTCTCAGGTTGAAGTTGCCTGGCATGCTGAGTTCTAGCAATATCTTATTTGCTCATTATTCGTCATTGCGGAATTTATATTGAATGGTGTTAATTTGTGATCATGGATACATTAAGGTTTGAGTGGCTATTTATGCGTGTATGTATCCTACTTATCCGAATTTATGTGATGGACACAAAAAACACTGAACAGTATAAATTCGGCGTGCTCTACACTAGTTATTTAGCGGATTTGCAAAATTTGGACATAAAATTCTCAATTTTCATACAATTCAATGAACTTGACACTACATTTCATCTGTTGACAAAACTTGACATACAATGCATAGTTCAATAGTTCCTCTTAGGGAAAAAGTTTTGCATGTCTCTTGCTCCGGCTGGGCCATTGTGCCTGTCACTCGAGCTTGGTGGTGCTGGTGCCGCTTGGAGGAGAGGAGTGGCCCTCACTACCTTAGCCGATCCTTGCCTCCGGAACACCAGATACAGCCTCAATAAGCCATAGTCACTGCCGCCGCTGCTTGGGGAAAGGAGCGGGGAGGGATTGGTGAAGAGCCACCACCGCCACTTAGGGAGAGGACAGGGGAGGGATTTGTGGCCCACCTCGTGTCCAAGTGTAGCCACCGCCGCTAGCAGCAGAAGCAGTCGCCGCCGTCACTTGGGAAGAGGAGTAGGGAGGGATTGCTGGTGAGTCACCACCGCTAGTTGGGGAAGAGGAGAGGGAAAACTAAGGGTACAAACCACACCAGCTCTAGCAGAAGAAACCTAATACGTTGTACACATTGCAACAAGGGATCTAGCAAAAAACGTAACAGGAGTAGGGTATTACGTTTCCGGACGGCCCGAACCTATATAAATCACATGTCTCCACCTCTTTTTTTAGGCTCGAGCACAAACTCGCATCCATACCTTGCTCCCTTGTCAAATTCACAAAGGGGGGCTCCACAACTCCCCGCTATTGGAGCTCGGGCTCCAACACCAGCCAACCTCTAAACCATGCCACCTAGTCCAGTGGATCGTAAGGGTGGATAGAACTTTTACTGAAACTAATCACAAGCCAATGCGTTTCTATAGGATGGGATCTGGGGAACATGGTTTAGTCTTTTCTGATGTACATTTCTCTCAGTTGCTTAGTTAGAAATGTGATTTAATTGCTTTGGTTCTCCTGTAATTTCTCTTGGTTGATTAGTTCTTTTAGTATAATACTAAAATACATAGTGGGATGGAGTGGAAAGGAATGAAGGATGCCTGTATTTTTTTATGATATGATAGTATCTCTATCTTTATATACTTATATATTATAAAAATTTAAGGTGTTTTTGTCAATCAGTGTGGTACGTCGTCCAATTCCGCTTCGTTGCCCTCCAATCTGTTTTTCGCACGCACGCCCCGAGCCTCGCGCGAAGTCCGAGCACCCGTGCCTGCCTTTGGGCCTGATCGGTGACAAGGTGACGCGCACGAAAAGCCATTTCGTTCGCCCGTCTTCCATGTCATACGCGCGCCTGCGCCCGTCGTGACCTGCCGTGCGTGCTCAACGACCCAATCCACATCGAACTCAAGAAACGGAACCGTTCCAAATCGAACTTGAAGAGGTAGCACCTACGTGGCTGCACATCAAAGAGGAATTGGTGAGTGCGGAAGCGGCGCAGTGATTTTTGGGAGTAATTATGGCAGCGATATAAGGAGAGGTGTAGCTGGTTCGGGGAAACGAAATAAATCCGGGGGCATTTCTCTAACATTCACGAGATGATCAAGTAGAAAAAGAAGGAGCTCTCATGCACCAGGCGTCTAGGCCACCAGCCTCGTCGACCATCGCGTATCAGCAACAGCAGAAGCTCAACCAGGCCAAAAGGTCAATAAGCTAGGCGCATTCCACGCACAGCTAGCCTAGATCAATCCTTCGCCAGATGCGTTCCCGTTGCGGAATCCACCTCCGATCACTCAGCTACGTGCGCCTCCCGCCAGGTGCGCTTCAATCTCCATAGTTCAAAAACGGATCGATCCCAGTTTTGCGCATGCCGACTTGTTCGACTCCCTTTGCCCGTGCGCGTGCGTCTGCGTGCGTCCAGTGCCTAAGCCCACATCCACCGAGCAATCCAACACGACTAGCATCGATCACTTGACCACAGCCCATGTTTCTTATAGTATCGGGTCTGGAGTTCATGATTCTCCGGTCGTTCACTACTACAGAAATGCCTATTGGTGTCGGTTCGAAACGTCTAATAGGTGTCGATTTCGGACCCGACACTTATTGGTCGGCACCAATAACCAAAGACATTGGTGCCGGTTCTTCAACCGGCACCTATGTGTCTTAAAAGGTGTCGGTTCCTATTAACAACCGGCACCTATATGTCCTTATAGGTGCCGGTTGTTAATAGGAACCGGCACCTATAAGCCTACCAGAGCGTCTTAGATGTGCAATATAGGTGTTGGTTCTTGTCAAGAACCGGCACCTATAGTCTTGAGGCCAAAAAAGATAATTTCTGTATGCAATTCGTGATAATATATTTCCTGAAACACAGATTCACAGATATTCACATATTCACATATTCACTACAAGTATTCATATATTCACACATTTCACAGTATTTTTTTCTCAATGACATCAGCAAAGGGTTTGAATAATTCTAAAGTCCTGCGGCACAAAAAAATTATTAATTTCCAACTAGCATAGATGCAATATCTTGAAATTACTCTGAACCATTTGAAATAACAAATCAGATGGCTGAAAAAAATCAAATGTACCGATAACCAAACATGGATGGGACCAAAAAATTAATGCAATGGAAGGTCACATATATCTGGCTGGCTATATGCTTACGTGAAAACAAATAATATGTAGAAATTTTATTCATTAAGGACAACATGCATATCTCTTTGGTGATCCCAGCTAATCTTTTCCTGCCATAATTGGCAGGTCATGAAACAAAGACACCGGCCGGCGACTCTTCGACAGGTATGTTTATAGCTTTATATATTTTGAATGGATCAAGTGTTCATATTACTCTTAATTTACATATAGTTCGGAACTAGTGATTTACTAACATTTAAAATCTGTTTAAATCAAATTTTACACAATAATAAGGACTTATTTTAATATTACCATTCGTTATATAATAAAACATGTACAAATTTCTTTCCAATTGCACTATCAGTCAATAATTGAAGTTTTAAAATAATGACAACTCAATAATTTTATTTTCTTAGTAGTTCAGTACAATAGCAGCCGACGACTTTGCAGTTCTCAAGCTAACTTTTTGTTAAACTAATTAACGTAATTTGGTTTCGAAACCAATGAAGACATGCGTCGTATAACTGTGTATAAGAGGTTAGGCACTTGGCAAACAAAGATGCAGTTTCTAACAAGCAAACTTGTTTGAGCTGTTTTAGCATTATATGTCGTACATTTAAACAAACAAACTTTTGAAGTTAGTCTTGTTTCGATGAAATTGTAGACTCCGAAGCAATGCTGTCGAAACTTGATTTCGGCAATAGAATTTGGGGGTAGCTGTCAAGCGCCAAACACGATGGGTTAGTATGCAAAGAGGTTTAGACAGGTTCAGGCCCTCTCTAACGAGAGGTAATACCCTACTCCTGTTTCGGGGATTCGATCCGCCAAGTGATTTTATTGATCTCTTGATCTCTTGATTTCGTGGATTTGTGTACTCGTGTACTTGTGTCTCTATCTATCCACCTATCCCTCAAGAGACACCCCTACCCTCCTTATATAGTCTCGGAGGGAGGTTTACAAGTCGGAGATCCACTCATATTCTAAGTCGGACTCCTCTATCTTACCAACTTTGGACTATAAGCCATTACCTTATCTCAATGGTAACGTAATACCCAAGTCATAGCCGGTTTACATAATCATGAAACATAACCTATCCCCTATGGTAAGTCAGATAAGCTAGCCGAGTGGGTATCCGGTACCCATAATTTCCACAGTAGCCCCTGAGACCTTCACAGTCGACAAGATAACTTCGCCTTGAACCAGAATAACACATAGCCGAATGACTCCTTAGCCGAGTGCTTCTATCGCCAAGTGCTTTCATCATCTCTGCCTGAGTCTCCCGAGTGCTTTATCATCCAATAGAAAGGCTGTGAAGGGCTGAAAACATCTCAGAAATTTCTTAAGAATAAATATTTAGGTGCATCGACTGATGCACCTAATTAGGTGTAGCCCCCGACTATGTGTTTAGTTAAACAAACTAAGCATATAGTCAAGAACTATAATACTCATACTCTCCTGAGTTAAATAAATGCCTAGCCTAAGCCAAAAGCAATCATAAAAAGTCATATAACACATAACCTTATAATCAAGGCATAGTGTATAATGAATCCGAGTACTCGGTAAGCTCATGCTTATCCGAGTCGTTTTGCCCGAGTCATCTCAGAACAAACAACTCAGTCAACCCTTATGGGTAAAAAATCCGAGCACTCGGCAAGCTCATGCTTATCCGAGTCGTTGTGCCCGAGTCGTCCCGGAACATACAGCTCAATCAATTCTCATGAATAGAAAATATGAGTTAATAAATTTATCAGTCATCTGAAAAATACGACCAAAATATTAAATAGCTCTTGCCATAATATTGGTCTTGATAAAAAGAGCACACCAAGGTGGCAAATCAGCATTGATAAATAAAAAATCAAATGCTTTGTAAAAACCAAACAGCTCCTGCAACCTATAAAAAAGTTACCAGGACAGTTATAAAAAACTTTACTGTTTGTCACCTTCCAAGTTGCATCGTATCAACCTTCAACAAGTTGTGTAACTGCTGTATGAAAGGATTTTAAAAGGCATTGGGCAATAAGACACGCGCATATTGCCAGAGCAAATCTGCTTAAGTCCCTAGAGACACGTGTCAAGCCACACCTGTAATATGGGCCGTAAGCTTCTCATGGGTCTCGGCCCAAACACGAGAAAGCCTACTGATACCCTCAAATCTCTGAAGCGTCGTCGTCACCGCGCCGCTTCATCTTTCCAAAATTCCCCTCACAAACTCCTGTTCACAAGGTCGTGCAAAGAAACCGAGAGCTCATGCTCATCAATCTCCATCCATCTGGAAGCTCTTGCCCCATCAGGATTCATCATCTCTCGATAAGTTCCCGAGGGATAAATCTCCCGGGTGTCGTAGACAAAGCGCATCTCAAACTAATAGCTTTTGATCGAAATAGTTATCCCTCATGGGATACACCAAAATAGATTTGATAATTGAATCCCGTCTGGCACAAGAACTCATCTTGTGATCTTTGTAGAAAATAATAATTGATCCAGACCATGAATATAGGAGATAAGCTCGTGGCCATGAATTCATGTTGCATAAATCTAGAATAAGCCCAATATTGAAGATTGAAGGTATGATCCTGGTGCTAGAGATAGTAAGCCTCCGAGCATGCCACTTATCCTTCTGTCGTAGTCGAAGTTATCCATTGGTGGCAACTGATGCAGTCGACACGGAAGCGAGACCACCAATATGAAATCCACTAATTGGGATAGTTGCCCATCAACAGCGATGGCGAAATCCACTAACCATGGAGACGAAGAAAATAGTCGGCGGTGATAAACATGACTAGCAGCAATGATGAATGGCGGCAGCAGAGATTGTTGCCTGTTGACGGCGACCAAAGCAAGTCGGTGTTGAAGATGAAGACACACATCAGCAGCAACGATGCAGGCCGGCAATGACGGCGAAACCACCAGTCGGCAACGACGGAGATAGCCGGACGATGAAGATGAAAATGCTAATCAGCTGCGGCGTGATAGACCATCAATTGTGACCAACGCAACCGGTGCTGATGATGATCCACAGCAGGAGATCCACGAAGGAACAAGTAATGGTGCCGATGGTAACATCAATGATAATAATCCATCAAACTGTTGAGAAGATATCGAAGCCCAAGTAGTTTCCTTGACGCTAGCATGTGTGTGGCGAAGAACTCCAAACTCCATGACATACAAATTAAATCTTGAACTTGATATTTGAAAAACTTGGAGTAGACTGTAGCATCAACTGAGAGCCAAAGTTATCGGTGAAAATATTGGAGTTGCTGAAGTAGAAAGCTTGCTCTGGAGCGAAGATTTTGAGTCTTGTATTTGTGTAGCCCCCGACTCTATGCTTAGTTGGCAAACAACTAATCATAGAGTCAAGAACTATAGCTTGTCATTGAGTAGCCATTGCTTGAGTGAAGATACACATTGAGGATGTCATGTTGAGTCTCTTGGAGACGTCGTGGTTGGTGAAGCGGCGAAGCGTGTAGGCGAAGATACCAGTTGGCGGCGGCGAAGGCAAGCCGACAATGAAGTCGTAGACGCCCAACAACGTTGATGTCACCAATCAACCGTGTAGGCGGAAACACCAGTCGGCGGCGACGAAGGCGGGCCGACGATGAAGTTGTAGACGCCCAACAACGGTGATGTCACCAATCAACCGTGTAGGCGGAAACACCAGTCGGCGGCGGCGAAGGCAGGCCGACGAGAAAGACGTAGACGCCCAACAACGGTGATGTCACCAATCAACCGTGTAGGCGGAAACACCAGTCGGCGGCGGCGAAGGCAAGCCGACAAGGAAGTCGTAGACGCCCAGCAACGGTGATGTCACCAATCAACCATGTAGGCAGAAAACACCAGTCGGCGGCGGCGAAGGCAGGCCGACAATGAAGTCGTAGACGCCCAACAACGGTGGTGTGTCCAACCAACCGTGTAGGCGGAAAACACCAGTCGGCGGCGGCGAAGGCAGGCCGACGATGAGGTCGAAGACGCCCAACAATGGTGATGTCACCAATCAACCGTGTAGGCAGGAACACCAGTAGGTGGCGGCGAAGGCAGGCTGACGATGAAGTCGTAGACGCCCAGCAACGGTGATGTCACCAATCAACCATGTAGGCGGAAACACCAGTCGGCGGCGGCGAAGGCGGGCCGACGATGAAGTCGTAGGCGCCAAACAACGGTGATGTCACCAATCAACCGTGTAGGCGGAAACACCAGTCGGCGGCGGCGAAGGCAGGCCGACGATGAAGTCGTAGACGCCCGACAACGGTGATGTCACCAATCAACCATGTAGGCGGAAAACACCAGTCGACGACGGCGAAGGCGAGCCGACGATGAAGTCGTAGGCGCCAAACAACGGTGATGTCACCAATCAACCGTGTAGGCGAAAACACCAGTCGGCGGCGGCGAAGGCAGGCCGACGATGAAGTCGTAGACGCCCAACAATGGTGATGTCACCAATCAACCGTGTAGGCGGAAACACCAGTCGGCAGCGGCGAAGGCAGGCCGACAATGAAGTCGTAGACGCCCAACAACGGTGGTTTGTCCAACCAACCGTGTAGGCGGAAAACACCAGTCGGCGGCGGCGAAGGCGGGCCGACGATGAAGTCGTAGACGCCCAACAACGGTGATGTCACCAATCAACCGTGTAGGCGGAAACACCAGTCGGCGGCGGCGAAGGCAGGCCGACGAGAAAGACGTAGACGGCCAACAACGGTGATGTCACCAATCAACCATGTAGGCGGAAACACCAGTCGGCGGCGGCGAAGGCAGGCCGACGAGGAAGTCGTAGACGCCCAACAACGATGGTGTGTCCAATCAACCGTGTAGGCGGAAACACCAGTCACCGGCGGCAAAGGCAGGCCGACGATGAGGTCATAGACGCCCAACAACGGTGATGTCACCAATCAACCGTGTAGGCGGAAACACCAGTCGGCGGCGGCGAAGGCAGGCCGACGATGAAGTCGTAGACGCCCAACAACGGTGATGTCGTCAATCAACCGTGTAGGCGGAAAACACCAGTCGGCGGCGACGAAGGCATGCCGACGATGATGTATAATTGATCGATCCTGTAGTATAAACACGTAGGATGAGTAGTACCTGATGCAAACATAGTACTTGAGGAAAATTCAAGCATTTCAAAATATTTATAAGTGTGTATTTCTCCTCTTGTTGGTTTTGATTTCCCCGAGTAGATGACTCCTCACGTTTAAATACTCTACCCGACTAGTCATTAATATGAGTTCATCATTAATGGAACAAAGTTTCACATATCGGAATTTACTACTCGGGTACTTTCGTAATTGTTTAGAGCAGAAAACAAATTATCTTATCTCTATGCTTTTGATTTCTTCCGAGTAATACTTAGCACCTTGCGTTATACACTCCATCCAACGAGCCCCCGGGTGCTAGGATTCGGCCCAAGGGCAACTATCCATCGACAAACCAAATGGAAAGCATAGGGAAATAGAGTTTCATAACTCGATGGGTACTTTTTTACTCGGATTATTTCACAAGCAATCGAGATAAACATTAGAAAAATTAACTCAAAAATATGATATAACATCGGTAGCCCCCGACTCACTGCTCAACGGAGGACCAGTTGATGTAGTGAGGCAGAGAAGAAAAAAAATATCATATAAAGAAGAAAATTGATGATGACTTAGCTTTTTGATATTTCCACCAGTGACGGTAGAGGTGGCCGATCTAGGGGCAATGTCGTCCATCAATGGCGACCAAGACACCAACCGAAAAAGCAGCGTGGAGGCGACCGATGGTGGAGGTGAAGGTTCCCAACAACGTGACAAAGATGCACGGTCATGGAAGTGAAAACACCAGTCGACAACAAAATCCTCCAACCATGGAGACGAAGAAACCAATCGGCAATGACGAAGACGACCGACGATGAAGATGATGTCACCATCAACAACGGTGACGAAGCACACCAACCGTGGAGGCGAAGAAACCAGTCGGCAATGACGAAGATGACCGACGGTGAAAACGATGTCGGTCTTGGCTCATTCCTCTTGTGCAATCCTACGGGCCATGGCTGAGTCGGTCTCGGCAACTTTGGCCATGAGGATGTTGAAGAACTCCGGAGCGTAATCGTAGTCGAAGTCGGAGTCGTCGAAGTCGTTCGTGGAGATGTCGTAGAGGTCGTCAAAGTTGGAAGAGCTGAGGTGGTCTGCGATCTCGGTAGATGAGCGCGATCCGAGTGGTTGAATCATGGCGGCGATTTCTCTGGAGCTCAGACCGCGGCATGATGATGAAGAAGATTCTCCCAAGTGGATCGATTCCAGCTCGGAAGATAGAAGATTGTGGTAGGTCTTAGCATCGTTTGGTAACCCAAACGGCGCCGCGAGGTTTCCCCCTCCCGACTAGTTCGAATCCGAGTCGAGGAGAGAGGTCTTGCCAAATTTGTCGGTGATGAAGTCAAGGTTGCCGAAGCTGAACGCCTGCCCCGGAGGAAAGGCGAAGTCGTTGATGCCTGAAGAAGATCCCATCGCGCTTGTCGGCGAGATGAAGAAGAAAACTTGACGCCGAGCCCCTACCTGGCGCGCCAACTATCGAAACTTGGTTTCGGCAATAGAATTTGGGGGTAGCTGTCAAGCGCCAAACACGATGGGTTAGTATGCAAAGAGGTTTAGACAGGTTCAGGCCCTCTCTAACAAGAGGTAATACCCTACTCCTGTTTCGGGGATTCGATCCGCCGAGTGATTTTATTGATCTCTTGATCTCTTGATTTCGTGGATTTGTGTACTCGTGTACTTGTGTCTCTATCTATCCACCTATCCCTCAAGAGACACCCCTACCCTCCTTATATAGTCTCGGAGGGGGGTTTACAAGTCGGAGATCCACTCATATTCTAAGTCGGACTCCTCTATCTTATCAACTTTGGACTATAAGCCATTACCTTATCTCAATGGTAACGTAATACCCAAGTCATAGCCGGTTTACATAATCATGAAATATAACCTATCCCCTATGGTAAGTCAGATAAGCTAGCCGAGTGGGTATCCGATACCCATAATTTCCACAAATGCATATAGTTCACAGGAATCAAATCAGTTCATATATTCACATAAATCAAATCAATTCATATATTCACAAAAAATTAGTATAATGTAAGATCTTTATATAAATTTAAAAAAAATCTATTATGCCGACACCTCCTAATCCCCCATAGGAGAGAAGAAGCGAACATGTTCACTATTAGGCTATTACTATGGTTTTCAAATTTTCTGGGATTACAGTAGCTCCTGGATTTTTTTTATATTTTGATTTTTTTAAACTTATGTTTTAAATAAACCCATTAAAAGCTTTGGCGTGGTTTATTTTCTCGGTGCCGAGAGTGACATCGACCACCTAACCTCTCTCCCCGTGGTAGCTAAGTCAATAATTTTAGAAAAGATTGGCGACAATAACAATGACGACGAGTACCTATTTTGTAAAAGAATATCTCACATAAGTCCTACTCCTCTATACTCCTATATATGTGTTTTTTGAAGTATTAACCACCAAAGCAATCATTAATTTATAATTAATTAGTGTCGTAAGGCCTAACATATAAAACCCAAAGCTCGAGTAGAGAACATAGGAGATATTGCTGGGACTCAGCGTGCCAGTCAACTTCAGCCTGAGACGTGCCCATCAAACCACACGAAGGCGGCGACCAGATGTGTTACACATCTCAGGAGACTTGACAAAATTTCGCTTGAGCTCTACAACATCTCAAATGCTCTAAACTCGTACTCCTATGAAAATTTTAGTTATACATGCTCACCTGTGGATTCTAGGGACAACAACAACGATACCGGCCTCATCCATACTACACCTAGTCCAGGAGATCACCTGTTACTTTGAGAGATAAAAATATTAGCTAGAGAAACTTAACACATGACACATGAGTAGATAAGTGTTCAAGAAAACAAATAGATAAACATTAACAAAATAGATACACTTAATTCATGTTCGAGACATCAATCAAAATAACCAATCTACAAGATACCTAGAAAGCTATGTTCTGCTCACTAATTCTAAGTCTGCTTATCCTTTGTCGTTGAACGACTGTCTACAGTATCACTAGGGCCACTAGCCTCAAGGAAACCCAGTAGCCCATCTGGAGCTCTTGAAATGTGATATGCGCCATTCGACGAGATGACATGTTGGAAGATGAATCCACAGAGTTGTTCAGCGAGGGCAAAGCAAACATGTGGCAGCAATTTACTCGTCGGAAGCTTTAATTTCTGCAAATGGAAGGATAGAAGATGTGAAAACGTACTATGTGTCTAAAAATATGTATTTACGTGTAAACAAAATTGGCGAACCTCAGAATCCATAATGTTCCAGTTGTTGTCGTCCATGAAAAGCCACATAAATTTCATCACGTAGAACCCACATGTGCTCGTGCCCTGATCCTGGCGTGAGCACCAGGGGTGGCAGCAAACCCGGAATGTATTTGCACATGGAGCGTGTCGAACACACTTCTTCTTATACTTCAGAAGTGCCTTATTTAGGATGACAATGACAGATTGAAAAACTTCTCGCGGTTTTCTCAAACCATCCATGACGACAATCTTGGAATCGTTTAAATGGATCGCAAGAAGGATCCAGTGAGGTGGCCTACATACAAAGGGAGAGAGCAATTAATATCTTTATGTACTAATGCGAGGTACAACAATAAATGCCACATTTACCTAAAGTGGTAGGGCAAAAGGATTGTATTCGTGCCCTGAAGCTTGACAAAGGAGTTGTACAGGTAGTCCAGCACCATTTTCTGGGACTGCGAGCCTTCATGAATCTTAGTGGAATTGACAACCGCTGGATCGAGGAATCCTACTTTATTATGGGTTGCTCTACATTCAAGCGTCCCCATTCTGCATAAAAAATCAAGTTAGACATCAACGAGGATATCAGCTTAAAAAAACTAGCGAGGGGTCAAGTATGCTTACAATGCCCATAACTGAAGTAGCGATACGTCTAGCTCTCTCAGATTGTATAGTTGAAATAGTTCTTCAAATGGGACCCAAATTATACCATCCTCGTGATGAAAATCCTCGTCCCTGTAAAAAACGGCGAACGTCTCCTTACCTTCCTTTGCCATCTGTAAGTACCACTCTTCCATCCTTCTCATCTAAGTACAATTGGCAACGACATTGCGATATTCATCGGTAGTCAAGGGATCACCGAACTTGAACTTAGCTGCCAACGGGGCCTTCGCAATATTGTCCACATCAGACAAACTCTTCAGCCCTGCACCTTCTAAAAATTCTTGCTCAATCTTCTTGGCCTTATCTTTCGCGAACTCTTCCTTGGAAAATGCTTGTAATTTTTTTTTCCTGACCGTGCGTTGGAAGTCTGAAATAGGTTTCTTCGGGGCTGGTGGCCTTGCCATGCAAAGGAAGTGGTCCTGTACTGCAACTGGCACTTTCGGATTTGTCGGCTCCTTTGTTTTGTCTGCTTTATGTCTAGGTTCGGATGATATGCTCTCACCCATCTCATTTTTTTCATTCAAGCAAGGCTCCGACATATTAGGAAATAAGGCCTTCTTGGTCTTCTTCATAGATGGTGGTTCAGACATTTCTGAAGTTTTAATCAGGCGCCGCCTCTTTTTTGGCTGGTCTAAAGAAGATAAGCTCTGATGTGCTGCCTTTGGAGGAGATTGTTGTGCCGGTTGAGGAGGCGGGCTCTTACGTGGCAACGGTGGTGGAGTTGGCATCCTTCGGGGGGAGACAGCAAGTCCTTCAGAGTTAGACCCACCATCGCTTGGCTCGTCATCATCATCTCCTGAAGGAAAGACAATGAAACGCTTGCGCCACAGTATAATGTTGTGGACAGCTTCTCCAAGAGTGTTCACCCCCTCCTCTGGAGCAAACTCAAGTTGAAAAGCCCTGTATCTGCGCGACACGTCCTCCACTTCATCCCTTGAATAGCCAGTTGGTATCGGATTACCGTGTATCCTTCCCCCCTCTACTACAGGATGTGCCATACCACGTGCCACCTCTATAGTGAGGTTTTGAACTGGCACATGCAGCCTACATGTAGTACGTACAGTGATGGCGTCCACAGGGTGACGAACCATGTCCGGTTCTTGAGGAACCTCAGTTGAAGTGCAACTGCTTTTCCTTCCAGCTGGACTGATTACACGGCCAGCATCAGCATCACCCCCATCCTGCCTTTCGAGGCCCGCCGCCATTAGCAGTGCCTCCATCCTCACCATTTGTTCCTTCAGTTGCCTTATCTCTTCTGACTGGTCCATGGAATTTCTATAACTTCGAGACCGGTACCTATGTCTGTCTTCAGGAAAACCTTCCCTCCATGGCACTAGGCCTACTCCTCTTGTGTGTCCCGGATGCTCAGCGTTCTGCAAAGCAAGTGTCAGCTCATCTTTCTCCCGGTTCGGAACAAAAGTACCCTCGGAAGACTTCTGATGGGCATCATGGAGCCTTCGTGACAATTCTTGCGATTGGGGACCCTTGTGTACCAACTCGCCTGTATCCGAGAGTGTTGCCCCTCGGGCATATTGGTAATTCTTGCCTCGTTGGCACCAGTCCTTGGTCTCGAACTCGATTCCCTTTTCCAACAGCTCATCTTCCCTCGCTTGCCATTTGTCTACGTTCTGAGCATATCCGCTACGGCCGAGACGATGAGGGTACAGGTTTTTGGCCGCATTGGCCTGGTTTCTTTCGCTAACCTCCTTTGCCTCATCTGACGTTCTGTATGCCACAAAGTCATCCCAGAAAAGGCGACACCTTTGATAATTGGGATCTTCAAAATTGGGTGTCAGCCCCCGCTTCACAAACTTTTTAGTAAGGTCTGCCTTGAACTTCCTGAAGCTGATGCTCATCCTCTCAAGGGCCCTCCGCTTTGCGACTTGTTCTGAACCTGTGGGGAACTGGAATGTCCGCTTCAACTTGTCCCACACAAGGTCCTTGTCTCTGTCTGGTACCTTCCACTCCAATTGATCTTGATCACTGGTCTTCCAGTATCGGTATTTTATTGGGATGTCATCCTTCACGATGGTGCCTATAGCATTGGAATATGGGGTGAGTACTGATGCGGGAGCTACAGGGTTCCCATTTGGATCTAACGCTGTGATAGTGTAAAGGCCCGAGGGCATCCTGGTTGGACCTCTACTCCTTCTTGTCGATGAAGTGCCAATGTCCCCAGAGTTCACAGTGGCGGAAGGATTAACCTCCTATAAAGAACGGTATAAATTAGTCAGCTCTTGTATGGGCGAACGGTATAAATTAACCTAATTTAAAATTTTGTTTGTTCCAGATGGGCGAATTTACCTCCATGTTATCGTGATTATCACCGGGCTGGTTTATGTTTAGAAAGACACTTGGGCTAACATTACCACCATCGCTTTGTCCAGAATTTGCAGGCCTATTATTATCTTGTTCCCGTGACATTTTCTAATGAAAAACTAAAGGAGGTTAAGGAGGTTAAGGCAGGCCTATTGTCAAGATACATGTAGAATGACTAAAAGCAAAAAGGAAACTGAAGGGGGGATTGCAGATACACAAGGTGTTTGAGGAAAAAAGCTAAAAATACACAAGCTGAAGAGGGGATTGCAGATACTATATTCTTCTGAATTTCTACCAAACTAATTAAGCACTGTCCCCTTAAATTTCTGAAGTGAGACACTTTACTTGTTTTAATCCTCCAAATAAACAAATATCTCTATAAAAAACTGTTAATTTTGCATGTAGCATGAAGAGAAAAATGTTAAACTGAACACATAGTATCCTAGTACTTGCACAGACAATAACTTTATGCCTGATAGTTTGCTAATAAATTGTAGTGTGGGCCATTTGAAGAGAAAATATATCAGATGCAGGCAAAGTACGAATCAGGCCACAAGAAAGATATATGAAACCAGCAAAAATTTGGTAAAGTACAAATAGGACCATGAAATCCTAAGCACATAGCACAACTTATTTAAGCTAGAAACTAAGTACCCCTACTAAGTAAGTACGGATGTACACTCCATAGAATTAAGGGCGCGTTTGATATGAACAACAGCAAGCATGAGATGAAAATTTAGTGAACTTCTTTATTATTTAAACCTTTTAGAATTAATATGTCAAAAATAAACTCTTTACAAAATTATTGTTTAATGGCATAATGCAGTTATCTGGAAATTACCGAGGAAGACCTTCTGGAGGTTTAGCCTGTTCTTGTTGTGATGGAATTTTTGGCAAGTGGTCAACCTTACCAGCATCAGATGTGTGCACAACTTCCACAGGCTTCTCGGAGAGAAGCTTCTCGTCCTTAATCTCCAAATCCAACTTCCTAACACTGATACAATCAAAATTTAGGAATTCTGCAACTCTCCCTCCCCCAAGAAAACTATTTCACCCAAATAAAATCATTTTTCTAGTGAAGTTTAACATAATATATTCAATTTTGGTCAAAAAATTTTCAAATATCAAAAAACTTTCTTTCCGAAATATTTCGAAACTTGCAGTACTAATCTTGAATTCCTAGCTAATAATCTAATCTAACCCTGATTCAAATACACACTCTCTAGCTACTAGCCCTACCTAGCTAGCCAATGTATGAGCTAGTTCATCGACCTCGCATCGTCGTGGGATCTCACCAATGTATGAGCTAGCCAATGTATGGGCTCACTACCAAATAAAAATAGTACACAAAGTGCATCTCACTAATGATCCAGTACCAGATCTTGAGGCGGAGGAGATCAAAGGGTCGAGGGGCCGGCGGAGCAGATCTTGGGGCGGCGTCGCCGGCGGCCACTGGACTTGGGGGATCCAGGAGGAGGAGACAGCTCCAGGCGCTGGACGGCGGTGGAGGACGTCGTCGGCGGAGGTGCTGGTGGGCACGCCTCCAGGAGCTGGAGGTCGACGACGGCGGTGGCACGGGTGGCACTGGACGGGCGGGCGGGCAGTGGTGCTGGAGTGACGGGCGGGCGGGCAGTGGCGCTGGCGGCGCTGGAGGGGATGGCGATGGCGGCGGCGCTGGACCCAAGAAGCTATGGCGCTGGTGGCGCTGGAGGGGATGGCGCTGGCGACGCTGGAGGGGATGGCGATGGTGATGGCGGAGCTGGATCGGACGATATATATAGCGGACAAATAGGTGCCGGTTGTATATTAAAAGCCGATGGATAATAGGTGTCGGTTCCTAATACGAACCGACACCTATTAGGGGTAATAGGTGTCGGTTCGTATTAGGAACCGACACCTAGTATCCCTATAGGTACCGGTTCCTATTAATAACCGGCACCTATTACCCATTAACCCAGGTTTGATTAGGGAGAACTATAAAATTGCAGCAAACCATATGCATTGTACAATCCGATTTTTACGGGGAATTTAACTTTTCTCGGCTATTCTCCACTTTAGTTTAGCCCTTCGCTTATGGGGTTTTTACCGAAACAGAGGAGATTGGTTAAAGATTTTATCGTTTTATGCCTTAGTTCTCGATTTTCTATTTATTTATATTAGGAATATCTAGTGAAAATCATCCAATAAGTGAAAAGACGGCAGGTTGTAAGTAGTATAAAACTGTAAAAAAAAACGACAGGTTTCGAGTTCCAAGATTGGTTTGTTCATGTCTATTACAATCAATTTCCAACTTCTAAGTCAATTACAATTACTCCTTCCTCAAGATCACTGCGAACATATGGGGCTTCCTCCTCGTCTTCGTCTTCGTCTTCGTCTTCGTCTTCTTGACTTTCTTCACCTTCGTCTATATCCTTCGCGAAAGGTGGTAGCTTGTCGATTTGATCATAGCCTTCGTCGTCAATGATATTCTCAACTCCAATAATGCTCCGCTTTCCATGGAGAGCCACGTGGCGATCAGTCACCGACGAAGGGTCTTTCACATAGAATACTTGTGTTACGGAGTTTGCGAGCACAAATGGTTCGTCTTGATAACCGACATTGTTTAGGTCCACAAGGAACATTCCGAACTTGTCAATCTTCAAACCACTTGGAATTTTGACCCATTGACACTGGAAAAGTGGTACCTTGAGCGGTCCATATTCAAGCTCCCAGATTGCCTCTATATAGCCATAGTACGTTTGTTTTACCCCATTACTGTCGAAGGCGTCTATGCGGACACCACTGTTTTGATACGAGCTCTTGGCATCCTGTGTTCTCGTGTAAAATGTATAACCATTAATGTCATACCCTTGGAATGAATGAATTGTGCTCGCAGGCCCCCATGACAAAACGTACAACTGGTCACTATCAGTATTTATAGCCATAATATGCTTCTGTAACCAATCACCGAAATTCAGCCTATGCTGCTTACCAATCCATGCTTCTGATTTGCCAAGGTTCTCGGTACGGAGTGTGTTGTAATGCACATCAACAAATGGAGCCACTAAGGCCGACTGCTGGAGCACTGCGAAATGTGCTTGCCTTAATGTTGCAAGGCTAGGAGCAAATATTGCTTTATGCCCTAATGTCCCTTTCCCTAGTAGCCTGCCCTCGTGTCGAAACATCGGCACACCAATGGGATGCAGATCCATATAGTCGATACAAAACTCAACCACCTCCTCTATTGCATAACCCTCTACGATACTGCCTTCCGGTCGAGCTCTGTTACGCACATACTTCTTTATGATCCCCATAAACCTCTCGAAAGCCCACATGTTATGCAGGTACACTGGGCCGAGAATCTTTATCTCTTTCACGATATGTGACACAAGGTGAAGCATTATATCAAAAAATGATGGTGAAAAACACTTCTCGAGTTGACAAAGGATAATGAGTGCATCTGCTTGGAGCTTGTCTAGTGTGCTTGGATCGATCACCTTCTGATATATAGCGTTGAAGAACGAGCACAATTTTATGAATGGGTTGCGAACGCTGTCTGGCAAGATGCCTCTAATCGCAACAGGGAGCAGCTGTGTCATCAGCACGTGGCAATCATGTGACTTCATGCCTATTATTTTCTTCTCTTTCATGTTAACAAGTCTTTTAATGTTTTTAGAGTATCCAGATGGGACTCGGACACTCTGTAGGCACTCCAATTGGCTTATTTTCTCGGCGGCACTTAGTGTGTAGCACGCCGGAGGGAGGTGCTGGCGGCCATTGGGACGTTCTTGAGGATGTAGCTCGGGCCTGATGTTCATGTCTACGAGGTCTCTCCGGGTTTTCAACGTATCCTTTGTCTTGCCAGGTATGTTTAGCAGGACTCTCATCAAACTCTCGCACACATTTTTCTCAACGTGCATCACGTCGATTGCGTGACGAACATCCAAATCTTTCCAATATGGTAGTTCCCAAAAGATAGATTTCTTCTTCCAAAGAGGCTTGTCACCACTCTTGCCCGCCGCGTTTCTATTGCCATGTCCCTTACCAAATATACATTCTATATCTTTTACCTCTTCAAAAATATCTCTACCTGTACGGTGTATTGGAGTTGTCCCCTTCTCCACTGTGCCATCGAAATCTCTTCTACTGCTACGATACAGGTGGCCGGCAGGAAGAAACCTCCGATGACACATGTACACAGTCTTTCCTGAGTACCTCAGCCACCTGCTTGCTGTGTCCCGCATGCACTGCACACATGCACAACCACCTTTCACTGTTTGGCCGGATGTGTTGCCAGCCGCAGGGTAATCTTGAATGGTAACGAACAACATTGCCCTTAAGGTGAAGTACTCTCTTTTGTATGCATCCCACATCTGCACACCCCGGTCCCATAGTAACTTAAGATCATCTACCAATGGCCTAAAGTAGACATCGATATCGTTGCCAGGTTGCTTGGGCCCTTGGATTAGAAGTGGCATCATTATATACTTGCGCTTCATGCACAACCATGAAGGAAGGTCGTAGATGACAAGTGTCACTGGCCACGTGCTATGCCGACTGCTCATATCGCCGAATGGATTCATCCCGTCTGTGCTTAGCCCAAACCTTACATTCCTAATCTCGCATGCAAACCTTTTGTACTTTCTATCTATCTTTCTCCATTAAGATCCACCGGCAATGTGCCTTATCAACCCATCCTTCTTACGGTCTTCGTCGTGCCACCGCATCATCTTTGCATGCTTTTTGTTTGCATACAGGCGCTCAATCCGAGGGATTATAGGAAAATACCATGCAACCTTAACGGGCACTTTCCTCTTCTTTAGAACGGGCCCACCACTACCATCATCAGCATCATCATCGTTATCTCCACCCTGATACCGCGGTGCTTTGCAAACTGGACACGTATCCAAGTCTTCATAGTTACCTCGATATAAAATACAGTCATTTCGACAAGCGTGAATTTTTTGCACTTCCAGCCCAAGTTGACAAACAACCTTCTTTGCTTGGTATGTTGTTTCTGGCAATACATGACCTACTGAAAGGAGGTCTCCGATCAGCTGCAGAAGCTCTGTGAAGCTCTTGTCACTCCAGCCGTTGGTTGATTTCATCTGCAATAACGAGACGACGACGTGTAACTTGGTGTGTTCCTCGTTGCATCCTGGATAAAGCGGTGTTTTTGAGTCCTCCACCATGGCTTTGAACTTCTCGTATTGCTTGTCATCGCTGTAGGCTGTCTCCCCATCACGCAACATTTGATCCAAACCATCTGATTCGTGATTCTCATATTCACCTTCGTCACCAGGCAACTCCACATTGTCTTCGTGCATTGCTTCACCATGATTGTCCACACTGTCATTCTCATCTTCACCATGATTGTCATGGTCCTGACATGTGTGATTACGAATAAAACCTCGTGTTAGAAGATGCTCGTGAACTTGTTTTGCAGGAAACTGTCTCTCGTTCCTGCAATCAGCACATGGACAATGCAAATGTTCCGTCATGCTCAACGATCGGGAACTCGTGGCCGCGATCACGAAGTTGGTTACTCCCCTAGCATACTCCAAGGTACCACACTTCGCACCGTTCATCCCTCCTTCATCCATTGGTCCTACGAAAATTCTTAAATTAACTGCTAACATATATATATTGATTAAATCCGTAAATCAATCAAAAATCATCGTTACTAATCTTTCATATGTAAAATACTCGATGATTTAATACTCTCCACATTACACAAATAGACACAAGTAACATATTCTCAATATTACTCCAAAATCAATAAGTCATTATATTTTCTCAAAATATTGGACCAATTCAACAAGAGACGTCTACATTATCTATCACAAATAAGAAAAGCATATATACCATAAAGAATTAATCACACAAATGAAAAAAACTTGCTTAGAGAAAATGTACTAACCTTTGTACTAACCTTTAAACATGAGAAAATATACAAATTCCTTGATGTTTTTAAAATTTTTCGGCAAAACCTCTCCCCCCGTTTGCATGAGCCGCACGAAGACGCTCAAAATGAGCTCATCAGTGCCGAGAGGAGATATATATAGGTGCAAAGGATATAGGTGCCGGTTTACAAAAATAACCGGCACCTATACTCAGTTCCTTCTGTGATAAGGAACCACATATGTGCCGGTTCTTGTTACGAACCGGCACATATATTATAGGTGTCGGTTTTTAGTATTCAGCCGACACCATTTGAAGCAAATAGGTGTCGGTTCTTGTTATAAACTGGCACCTATTCTTTTTTTCGCTCGAACTGTCACCTATAATCTATAATTGAGATGATAAATGACTAATAGGTGCCGATTTGTGTTCAACCGACACCTATTATGCCGACACTGATGAACGTTTTTGTAGTAGTGGTTGTCCGTTGTGACACTAGTACAGATTCTGTTTATCCGTGCAGTCAAAACACGTTTTTTCATGCAGAGGTCTTGTCCGTCTGCATCCAGGAGTCTGGAAAAATAAACATTTTCACGTGCGGGCGGTTCAACTGCACGGAAAAATACATCTTCCTATGCGGTCCACTTAACTTGACCTCACGAAATAATTGTTTATCCCGTGCGGTCCATTTATACCGACCGCACGGGAAGATGTATTCTTGCAGACGCCCTAGCACATACTAGCCGTTTGGAAAGATCTCGTATGTACTTATACTTTTTTTGTTGTTGTGTTTTTGAATGGTACACTAGCAAATCTAGTCGCAGTTATTCACGCTCAATTACAAACACGATTGAATTTTATAATGAAAATATCACAAGTTAAACCATATAAAACATCGATATATATAATTAAATAGCATATATACATGTACACATATGAAACTAGCTACATTGCTAGTGTAACAAATATTACAAGTTCTGCCTCCTTCATAAATAGATCTTTTTAATATATTGCATGTTCTCTCTCCCACTCCCTTAGGCATTTGAATTTGTCGTCGCAAGCAAGTTCGCTATCAGGGTCATAGAACACCTCTAAATGGTTGCAAATGTCACGACGAATGAATCGGCACAAGTCCGCGCACAAGTTGAGAAGCGTTTTTTTGTCGAACCGATTTGCGGTACATGGAATGCTCAGGAGCTATTGAAAATAGAAGAAAAATGATATGTGTTAAAATCAACTTAAACGAACTAGTTCATATATATAAGGAGCATGATGACTTACATCTGTAAACTCGGTTCTATTATCCCGTGCGGGCGACTTAATCCGACCGCACACGATAATGGAGATTATCGCGTGCGGTCTTGTTAAAACGTCCACATGGGATAATAGATTATCCTGTGCGGGCGATGACCAGGCCACGGTGAACCGGTTTTTTCAGGCAGCACCACTTACGACCCGCCTAAAATCTATCGGGGGCCTCGTAAAAAAAACATTTCTGTAGTAGTGTGAGGGCGTTCCGTCACAATTTTTTGTCGGACCTCACATGCCACCTAGGCAAGGAATGGTATAAGCTACATGCTCTACAGTGCAGTGAGGTCACTTGTGGTGGGTCCCACCATCCTCTCTCTCCTTCACTTCTCATCTCCCATCTCTCTCCTCTCTCAGCGTCTTCTTCATGGAGGAAGTAGGCAGTGGCGTCGAGCGTCTCCCTGGCAACGAAGCCGAGCGGAGCGGCGGCGGTGCGGCCCAAGCAGTGATGGAGCCAGTGGGCCTTCACCTCTCCTCCTTCTCCGATCGGTGGCCCAAGCGGAGGACAGTGCGAGGGAGCTCGGCGGGGCGTGAGCGAGGGACGACGCGGCGGGAGCTCGACAGGGCGCAACCAGGGGACGGCGGGAGCTCGTCGAGGCGGATCTAGCGGCACGGAACTCTCCGTCGAGCTGCCGCTGTTGTGGTCCTCAGCGGCGTGAAACGACGACGACAACGAGGTTAGGTCATCAAATCCGCCGCCTCCTCTTCCTTCGTCGCCGCCATCTTCTCTTCTCCTCCTAGGCCGTTGCCGCTGCCATCTTCCTTCTCCTCCCTAGGCCGCCGCCGCCACCATATTCCTTCTCCTCCCTAGACCGCCGCACCGCCCCGTCGAGCTCGCCAGATCCAGCCTTAGGTTTGTCGGATCTGGCGAGCGGCATCGCTTTGGGGGCGACGCAGCTGCTCGCGGTGATGGCCTCGCTGGCGACTGCCGCCGCCTCGCACAGGATTTGGGGCCATCGCATGGGGCCATGGCCTCTCTCAATGCGTCGCTCCACCCACGCCTCGCCCCGCGCTCCTCAGCTCCTGCACGTTCTAACGAAGAACAGGTGACTTAATTTGACTTCGTGGTCGTCAGTTGGAAACGCCACGCACGCATCTGGTGAGGAATGTCCAACGTGGATGGTTGAGGTAGAAGGCCACCTAAGTGCACTGTGAACGCCCTGAGGAACCAACGAAAACCAGCTACCTCTGAAACAAACTCGAGGGACTTGGTCTGCGTACACAAAAATAGATGAAGCACGAGCGCGGATGGGAGCAGCAGAGTTGCAGAACCGAGTGCTTTGTTTGTTCCTAGCGCCATGGCATAGCCACCGCCGGAAAACCAAGATGAGTATGCCGTCCAGCACGTCTATCTCCCATATCCTCTGTCTTTCTCTCTACTAACCACAAAAATGGAAACCATATGTTCGGGAACACGTGATGCTCCCTCGTTTCCATCTGATTCTCTACTGGAATTGCCAGTTCCATGCCCAATGTCGTCACAGCTCCCAAACCTGGAGTCGCCGTTCCCGGCAACACCATAGGCCCCTCTGAAAACCAACGATGTCATTGAGTTTGCAATTCTCAGGAACATGTTTTGCTCAGGATGTTCTTATTGATCGGTTACCATATCTTGAATGCCCGAAATCTATCTCCTCTATCCCCTGTTTTGTGCTCATTTCTCACGGGAAGAAGAGAAATAGTACTGTTTGGTACTGTATGGTCGTGGTTCAGTCCAACCACATGGGCCATGGCTAACTCAGGTCCCAACCAGAATGATCAGAAGGTTTAATCGGTTGGGTAAGGTTTAGCCTTTGGTTGTCTCACTTCTAAGCCGATTCGTTTTGGTCTTCATTTGTTCCACGCAATAGATTAACAGCCTATATGCCGCAGATCATTGCTATAACCTAAACATGATCCGTGATGCATTTTGATTCTATTTTTCTCTATTCTAACTTTCATTTGGGCTCTTCTTTTAACGTTTAGAATTTTCTTGTCGGCTTATTTGCCATTATTGTATGTGCACAGTGAATTATATTCGGGACCCGCAAGTACTGACAAACGGACAAAAAGATATAAAATTAACTGATAGACTCAATTTGCAAGGCAAGTCATGACCTTTCTAACATTTATGTGGAAAATACTACAGTGACTTTAAAAAGTTCTACACCTGAAGTTTGGCATGCGCATTTTAATTTTGTTCCTACTGCCACGCTGCGTTTTTTCATGGAGCTAGGAGCTAGTCTCTCGGGCACATAAAACAGAACGACTCATTAACGTATGATTAATTAAGTATTAATTTATTTTTTAAAAAAAATAGATTAATATGATTTTTGAAAACAACTTGCGTATAGAAAATTTTTGCAAAATATATATCATTTAGCCATTTAAAAATCGTGAATACGAAAAACGAGAGAAATGAGTTGAGAAAGTTGAGGGAAGGACACAGCGTCAAAGTGCTCTCCACCCTCCTCTCTCTCTCTCTCTTGATATTGACGTCTCCCTCTGCTCTTCAATGACCATCCTTGCTCTCATTCCACTTAGTTGCCTACGAACCACACTCCATCTCTTTTCTCAACTTTTTTGTTTCTTTTTTCGTCGTAATGCACGGGCATTTTGCTAGTAGAAAAAAATCATGGTTCCATGAACACGGTATGGCCAGCTGCAATGGTTCGTGGGTTCTAGTCGTTTCTAGAAAAACAGATGCTATGATGCTTCATTTGTTCCATTTAACTTCAGTAGCATAGTGCCATGGCGGTGTGAAGAGACATGCTTACGGTGATAATACATAGAACATTACATTATAGATTATGATCATTCGAAGTGTATCAATAGGAATATTTAATTGAGCATTACATTACAAAAAATGAACAAATTGGGAGTATATCATACGTAGATGTCAAACAAATTAAATGACGTACAAATGGATACAAGTTTAATGACAGCACAATATGAAAAGGAATTTCACAGTTACTCACAAGTCCAACATAATTGTGTTGTACGCGACAGTGTAATTAACAACCTGAGCATGCCTCAATAATGGCTGTTGGCCACGAAGCACTTGAGCCTCACCTCCGCCGGAGTCCACGGCGCTCGAGGGCGTATGTTCCCCATCTTCACCATCGCCCTCGCGAAGTCGGCGAAGAACACCTCGCCGTTCATGGCGTACGTCTTCACCAGGTCGCCGGTCTCGCAGCCCTGGCTGTAGAGCACCTGGTCGGAGGTGAGGAGCCCGCGCCTCGCGAGCAGGTTGACGAAGTAGGCGTTGTCGAACTTGGCCGGCGTCCGCTCGTCGAACGGCGCCGTGGCCTCGCCGTGCTTCTGCTCGCACTCCTGACGGCGTTGCGCCGCGAAGGAGGGGTCGATGCTGTCGCCGCCTTGGCCGACGCGGCTGTAGATGCGCTCCTCGTAGTGCTCGCAGCTGTGCGTCATGCCGACGGTGTGCGCGCCGGAGAGCGCGGTGAGGTCGCGCTCGTCGAGGTTGTTATCCTTGAACATCCTGATGAGCTCGGCCAGACTGTCTGTCGGTCTCGGGAGCTTCATCTTGGCCATGTCCTTGCTGGCGGCGAGTGAGTCCTTGCGGCCGAGCAGCACGCCCCAGCTGGGCCCGCCGAGCATGGCGACGGCGTCGCGGGCGGCGAGCGCGAGGGCGTCGGCGCAGGACACGGTGGCCGGGCAGCTGCGCTCGAGTTCCAACTTGATGTCATCGATCACGCCGAAGCCGGCGAGGGTGGCGTTGGGATCGGCGTCCTTCTCGCTCTCCATGGAGTCCGTAGCGTTCAGGAGGACGGAGGCATCACAACCCTGCAATGTCACCGATGATTTTTGTGAGATCGACAAAAGCATTTCGTGATGCTCTAATGATGGCCTCGTATGATCGAGAGATTCATGTACTTACGTTGACGAAACAGTCGTGGAAGAAGAGGCGGAGGATGGCGGGCGCCGTCCGGGGGTCGGCGGCGGCATGGCGCTCCATGACCCAGCGCACGATGCTCTGCGCGTTGGGGCACGTCTCGTCGTAGTAACTCTCCGTGAACTCCTCGTGACCGAAGGGATATGGTAATCCCTGAGCGGCGGAGGCGAGAGCCGCGACAACAAGCAGAGCAACCGAAGCGACGCCGCCCTTGCAGCTAAACGCCATGGCTGAACTCGTACCGACCATTAGACAAGCTCCGAGACGAGAGATCGATCGAGCTGTAGTTGATATTGATGCTGACAAGCTCCGAAGTGATGGTGTGCTGCTGCCGCGGCTGCTTGGAGATGTTGCGGTGGATGATGAGTATACGAAGCATGCATGCAGCGAAGCGTGCGTTTATATAGAGATAGCTAGTTCGCGCGTGGCGTGTCCCCAACCGCGCGCGTGCTCGGGAGAATACGAGAGCACACGACGACGGTGTCCTGGTCTGCAAGGCTGCAAAGCTCGTGCTCACTTGGCGGCAACTCGTGACGAGGTCGCCAACAAGTGGAGAAAATGGGAAAGGAGAGAAAAAACATAAGCAAACAAACCAAAACAAAACGTGTGTCACTCAAATATATTAATAACAAGTTGACACGTACCAACCCAATGTTGTCAAACAATTCAGCGTGGTTGTACACATCGTACACTTGCAGTATGCATCAATGAATTGATCAAAGGATATATACATCGCCACTGGACGGGCGCTAGATTTTGATCGATACATATATGGTCGCGACCTAAACATATGAATTGTAATGTTCACATCTCTTAATTATTTTATTAAGCAGGGACCTAATCATTTGGTGACTTCTCAAGTCCTGATTCGATGCATGCATGAATCTGTAGTTATTCAAGAAAAGGAACTCGGTGATGACCGAATATCGATCCTTCATCCATTCCAAGTCTCCAACGTGGCAGGTGGACAAGGACTGATCGATTTTCCCAAAACAATAATCTTTGATCTTGAGGCCACTTTCTATTTGGAATTAATTAATTGAGCTGCAGGCACGTCTCTGTAGCTTTGTTGTCCGAAATAGATCGAGCTGATTATTTGGACCACCGCGTAAGAATTCATGCGATGAACATTCCGAATGCATGTGTTTTGAGTTTTGAAAGGTTCTGATCACAGTCACTCAGTTGCTCTGATGAGTTCGTACATGGATTCATATTCAACCTCATATGGGCTCCATATTCATGTCTCGTCGTCAGTTTTCGCATAACGTTTGAACATTTGTTTTATTGAAAAATTTAGTATAAATATGTAAAATTATAAGTTAAGATTATATTTTATTTATTAATAAAATAAGTCGCAACAAAATAAATAATATTTATATAAATTTTTTGAATAAAACGAATAGTCAAACGTTATGTGAAAAGTCAATGACGTAATATATTTTGAAACGGAGGAAGTATAAACCAACCAGCATGGAGTCACCACCATTTTAACAGTGATGTTTGCCTGTTTGCCCAAAGGGTACAAGGCAAAAAAAAATTCAGTAACACGGGTTTCAATAGCAGGAACAAATGATATTGTCCATAGTACAGGTGTGTATTAATTCCAGCCAAACTGTGACTAAGGTACCCCTAGGCATATTTAGCCTTCACCTTCTCAAATTCTAGTGCTGCACAAATCTTCTTCCAGCTCCTTATGGCGATGAGAGTTGCTATTACAACCCACAAACTGTTGGCACCAATGAAAATAAGCCCGGAAGTAGAACGGACTAGCCCAGAAGTTGAAGCCACCCAGGTAGGCACTAATGAAGTAAACCAACCATCCATAGAGCTGACCAAGACAGACAGTGAACTGGAGGATATGGCTGTCGGACTTCTGGCGTGCGATGGCATAGCTTCAAGGAGCAAAACCATTTGTCAGCTAGAGACTAGAAAACAAAAGGCTATATTATGAACTGTCATGGAGAAATGATTTCCTACCAATTAACTACATGGAATGCAACATGTACATCAGTGTTGTACACTTAAAGAATGAAATTGAAGGTAAGAGGAATATACTTTTACTCCCTTCTGTCATAGATATTAATATTTGAGGTAGTTGACTTTGACCATGAAATTTGATCATTCGTCTTATTCAGTGCAAATATAAAAATATATAAATTACACTTAAAGTATATTTAATAATAAAAAAATACCTCACAAAGAAATAAATTATATTTACATAATTTTTAACTAGATGAATGGTCGAATTTTATAGTCAAAGTTAATTGTGTCAAATATTTATAACCAGAGGGATTATTATGCTTGTAGTCAGGTCTATCCAATGTGTAAACTAGCAAAAATAAAGCATGAATGTTTAGTAGATGCATTCAGGCATCAAACACGTACAGTTCCTAAAGCTCTAATACTCCCCTAAGAATCCAGTCCAACCATCGATCAGGATTGTTTACTTAAGGCTTTCAGGGCAAGAAAAGCTACTCCTTAAAAGCCCATGAGCATTGCACTCTGCTGCCCATGATTTCTGTCACTAACCAAATTATTGCAATTACCATGATCTTAAAATACATTCACTTGGAGTGAGTATCAGCAGCACGTCCGAGCAAATTTTGAACTACATACATGTTAAATTAGAGGGTGATGCTCTGGAATAACTAGGCTCACTAAATTGGCTAACAAAAGTTAGCATGAGAGCAAAAACAACATAATAAAAGGCAGAATAAACATCAGAAAATGCATTTTTGCATGCCTGAATATAGATAATTTAATGTACAATAAGAAAAGAAATGAAGTAAGCTGCCTATCCTGAATCAGAACAAAAGATGAGAAACCATACACAGAAAGGAGTGATGCAGGGCCTTCCAACACGGCTGTAATTGCTTCAACTGTAACAGTTGCAGGGTCTCTGGCGACATATCTGGATTCGCCTTTGCTGAACTCTTTCCCTGAACAATGCAGAGGCCATATATTTGTCACCTCCATCATGAATAAACGATGGCAAGGGCAGGGTAAGTAAGCAGTGGGGTCAGAAGCAATCAAATGGAGATTGCTGTTAACTGGTAGTATTTATAGTCATTGGGTCTTGGTCTCTAGAGACTAGAGGCATGCCAATAATTGCCGAAGCAAACAATAAACGTAGTGATATGTAGGTAAAGATCCCAACTTTGCACAAAGGAGATCAAAGGAATGATTGCTGGACTCTGAAAAAACAATTTTGGAGACAATTGCGGGATGTGAAAGGAAGTAGGGGATACAGATGATGCGTTGGACGGTAGGTAGCAGGAGAGTCGCGTACCGGAGATGAACCAGATGGCAAAGATGATGAAGAGGGAGGTGCCCAGGTAGGGTACGATGATTTCCCCTTGTGACAATTGCAGAGGAACGAAGTTCGGGAGGTGCAAGTCTACTGGCGAGTAAGGGGGAGGGTGCCCCATTCCTTCCAATCTGGAGTGGAGTAGGTCGTCGGGGTCGGAGAAGAAGACTCGCTCAATCAGTCACAGGTTAAGACTGTCAGATCCCATCGATCAGTTTCCTCACTTTTTATTTGAGTAGCAATCGTAATATAAAAGTATGTTATTAGAAAACCAATATGTCAAGTTGTGAGTTCATTTCCATTTCCATTGAGAACACAATCTTGAATTTAATTCCTTCAAAATTCTATCGCACAGTACTTCACATATCAAATGATTGATATACTAAACGAATAATAAAGAATGGATGTGGACTTGAATCTGAAATTGGCCTAACCAGTACATGTACTTCAAAATTTCATTAATCATGGACTGTACGGAACGATTTAAATGAATGGTACTGCTAATTGACAAAGATAGTGTACTGTACATGTATGTGTTGTACGTAGATAAGTCAGATCTTAGCAAAGTTTCTCATATTTTCAGCAACCAGCAATATAAATTAGGAATTTGAATATCGAAAAATTATAATGCATAAAGCACAATAGAGAACTTCAAAATAAGTCTATTTGAGTACTTGACATATATTTTCAGCTATTAAGATGTGAAACTTGGGTAATGTTTCTCATAATAAGTCTATTTGGTACTTTGTACACTTTTCTAGGTAAATATAAGAAAGAACCTAAATGATACTTTTTATATTGGCCTAATGCCCTAAGCTGCAACGGGAATAAATTTAATTACATTACAATTTTTATGCTGCGGTGACGACCCAACTGCAAGACATGTGAAGGTCTCAAAAGTTGTATCCCGAATGCTATCAATCGCTCTCTTGGTGTAGTTCTTTATTGAAAAATTTACTATAGGACACTTAAAGTTTATGATCTTTGAGCACGATATTCAAAGAATGTGTATTTGTTGTAGGACACCACAAAAACATGATAATTAGTTAATGGACACTGAATGCGTTATTTTATTATATCCGGTATAAATAGAGAGAGAATTTTTTACAAAAGATAAGTTTGTACATAGTGCATGTTTCTTTTTAACCCGACTAGGTCTGGTTCAAATCAGACATAGCCCAAGAAAATGAGAATGGTGTATATCGAGGAAGTGAGAATGGATTGTGTCTGGTTCGAAACAGATCGAGTCGTCTTACAAGCCGATAGACACAAGGGCAAATTTGTACTTTCATGCGCAGTTTCTATCTTCATTTGTACCGGATATAATAAAATAATGTGTTAAATATTCAACAACTAATTATCATGTTTTATTATGTTCTATAGCAAATACATGTTTTTTGATGTTCTATAACAAAAACCATTATCTTTGAGTGTACTATAGCAAATTTTACATAATTTATTCCTATCATTTCGATGATATCTATCTGAAGAAAGTTGAAGTGTGCCATCCACTCACACACACCAATCTTGTCCTAATGAAGAAATTGAAGTGATCATGCAGTAGTGACCATGCTTCTCATATTACAACCATGTATACAACCATCTTCTTTTAAATTCAGTAGTCCGCACCATAAAAATACTACAAACTAGTTGTTCCTTCTCACAGCAACAGACTGTTACAAGGCAGATGTATTTGTTCGCTAGACATCAACAAAGGTATGAGGAAGGAAAAGGTTTATCTCTATCAACATAGACATTTTACTTGTCCTTTATACTCAGGAACTTTTCATCTCTCTTATGATCTTATCTTAACACATTCGTTTGGTGCACATATGAAACAGAGAAGGCATCACTGCAAAGTTTGTGGAGTGATCTAATTTATCACATATTAATATATCTTGTGAAAAAAAATTTATAACTATTTGAATGACATGCAAATAACGAGGGGACGCCAGTACCCCCTCGAGAATTTAGAATCAGATTGACTGATTCCAATATTTACTTCCATCTGCATATAGAACATGACAAATTATGAAACTCACACAATAATAGCAACTAATCATTTAATCAGCATAAATTCATTTGTTTCCACGGAATATTCTTTGAGTGACTTTAGGGCTTGGGAAAATAGTGAACTACGTACCTTCGATCGGCAAGGGACTGTGGACCGGAGAGGGAAGGAATCGGGTCTGAGACGATGCTCACTCGCTTGGATCACATCCGCTTGCCGCCGCCACCGCCACCTCCTCCGGATCACCTCCATGCGTCGCTGCATCGTCAGTGTGATGCGTTTGTGAGAAGGAATGACTCCATGCTATAGATTAGATTAATCACGGAGCATGTACATATAAAGACCATGTTCTTGTTAGAATTAAATGGGATAGGCCCAATTTAATCCTAGTATATTTCATGGGCCTACAATTAATGTTAAGAGATGAATATCACTTTGAAAACCAACGTGGAGGGACCTCGACTTATGTTTTTGGGGAGCGTGTTCCTCACGCAACTGCTCACGTCACTGCATCCTCTTTGTCAAGTTCTTCTTCCTCTACATCGTCATGTCCACCACCCGCAATGGCGCTCCTAGAGGAGGAGGGAATGGCAGCACTGGAGGAGGAGAGAACGGCAACGGCAATGGAGGCATCAACACCAACACTGCCTCATCCAATACCGGAGCATTCTCTAGGTATACTATTCTAATCTTGGTGTTAAACCTGTTTTTAGATACTATTGTTCCTGTTAGCATATTCATGTTTATCATCATGCTAGGTTCACTCTCTATTGCACATGTCATGTTTATTATACTATATTTCTGGATTAAAATATACTGAATTATGATTAGATTTCCAATAGTTCTACCATAACCACTCAACTCACTTATAGGAACAGCAGAATCGGGAGGATAAGGAGGAGTGCCAAGAGATAATGACATGTGACATAATATACGCTTACACCCCCTCCCCCGGTTGCAGCATCGAGCGAGCGAACGGTGAGACTGGAGCAAAACTCGGTGAAGACCGGAGTAGGGAAACCCTTGGTGAAGATGTTAGCGTATTGAGATGAATTAGGGATGTGTAAGACATGTATAGCGCCAACAGCCACCTTCTCCCGCACAAAATGAAGATCAATCATACATGTTTGGTGTGCTGGTATTGCACCGGATTGGAGGAGAGATAGACGGCACTGACATTGTCACTGTAAACCAACGTCGTTGTGGGCAGCGGAGTGTGAACCTCTAGGAGGATTTGACGAATCCAACTTGTTTAGCGACTGCATTGATAACAACCCAATACTCAGCCTCAGCATTGGAACGAGAGAATGTGTTTTGACGTTTGGAAGACCATGACACCAAATTATCGCCAAGATAGATTTCATAATCGGAAGTGGACTTCCTAGTGTCAGGGAAACCGGCCCAATCTGCATCAGAGTAGACGATGAGGTCGGTGGTGGGAGAACGCTGAATGTGCATGCCGAAATCCAAAGTCCCACGAACATAGCATAGTATCCTTTTGAGAGTAGTGATATGAAGCTCTCGAGGATCATGCATGTGCAGACACACCTGCTGGACGGCATAAGAGATGTTAGGGCAAGTGAATGTAAGGTACTGCAGTGCTTCGGCAAGGCTGTGGAAGTCTGTCAGATCAAAAACTGGATCACCAACAGTGGCGGACAATAGCACAAGTGTCAACTGGCATGCTGCACGGCTTACAGTTCGCCATACCAGCACGCTCAAGGATGTCAATGTTGTATTGCCATTGGTGGAGGAGCAGGCCGGAGGGCTGTCTGACGACTGTGATGCCGATGAAGTGGTGAAGAGAGCCGAGGTCCTTCATAGAGAATTCCAACTGCAGAAAGGAGATAATCCACTGGAGGATTTGAGCCGATGAGGCTGTCAATACGATGTCATCCACATAGAGCAAAAGGTACACAGTGTCTGAGCCACGGCGATACATGAACAATAAAGTATCGGACTTGGCCTCGATGAATCCGATGGAGAGAGAGCAAAAATGAGGCAAATCTGTTGCACCACGCTCGCGGCGCCTGCTTAAGTCCATAGAGGGACTTGTTAAGGCAACAAACCTTCTCCGGATGCGTAGAGTCGACAAAGCATGGCGGTTGGATGTAGTAGACAGACTCTTGCAGGGTGCCATGAAGGAAGGCATTTTTGACATCCAATTGATGAATGGGCTAGTCCCGAGAGACAACAAGACTGAGGACAGTGCGAACAGTGGTAGGCTTGATGATGGGGCTGAAAGTCTCTTCGAAGTCGATGCCAGGACGCTGAGTGAATCCACGAAGGACCCGCAGACCTTGTAACGGTCGAGGGAGCTGTCAGACTGAAACTTGTGCTTGAAGAGCCACTTCCTGGTGACGATGTTGGCGCCACTTGGTCGTGGAACAAGATCCCAGGTGTGGTTGGTGAGAAGAGCGGCAAACTCATCTTCCAACCGAGCACCACACAATCCATCTGGAACCATGTCACGCCCAGAAATAAAGCCAAATTTTCATACTATTTTGTGTATAAATCCCCATCTAGGAATCAAGCCAGGGTACACAAAACAACAAATTAATATACAAATCCAAACATAAATAAAGCGTAAATACTTACAGAAGAGGCATTTAGTCCTCACACCCAAAGAAAGCAGTAGTAGCGGAAAAAAGCGATCCTAACGGTGCTTCAGCTCCACTCTACAGGCAAAACTCAACTGGGGTATAAGCCTTGATCCTCTAACTTCGTCTTCAACTCAGAAGCACTACACTTCTAAAAAGGGGGAAATAGCAAGACTGAGTACAAAGCACCATACTCAGCAAGCCACACCAATGGTGCAGACGTGCAAGGGGAGACAAAGGGACGTTTCTGGATCTTTTGCATAAAGGCGGTTATAAATATTTATATTTGAAAACAGTAAAACAGTTGATTAATTAAGGCAAAATTAAATCTCCAGTGAACAACGCTAAACCACATTAAAAAGGTCCAACCAAATCACCTGAACTACATTAGTTCATTAAATCAAGTTAATTAATAGAGTGGGACTAATCACGGTGAAGCTGGTCGATCTCCCATGACCGTGGGCACGGTTATTTGAATAGTTTTACTTTGATCAGAGGTGTACAACTGTACCCACAAAACACAATCCATCATATGTCACTGTGCCATGCTTGACACCTCACCTGCGAGTGATTGTGACAAGACCCTTCGCATAACTCCCCATAACCAAGCACACCACACTGAGATTTCACCCCCACCCCTAAATCGGGGTGGGCAGCCTCCCCCAACACTCGTCTGCCGCGGTGAATTCAACAGCCAATCAATCTGCAAGCCTAGGCGGACCCAACTCCATCACGCCCACCTCCACCTGGGAACGTCGGAAAGGAAAAAGCTATACTAAAGTCCAACAGTTGCCCATTCTTGCTTGTGGTAAGTATGGTAAGTCTTCCAGGGTTTCCCACAAACCGGTTCTTAATTGTCATGGGTGTGACAGGCAAAACCATGTATCCACAGCCCACCGTTAAGTCATATTTTAGTTGGATAATTACGACTATTAAACCACGGCCAGGTGTCTCGAGCTCGCAGCTCAACAAGATGCTAAATGTAGAAAGTGTAATTATCCCATTAAGAGAGCTGGTGGTAATTAAACATAGCTAAGCATATATAATTCTAGCTAGGTCTTACGAGGAACACAAGCTAGTCAAATTATCACTCAAACTTTCGAAACGGCGAAATCTCCATGCTAGCACGTAAAACAAGAAAAAAACTAATAAAAACCAAATAAACAGTACATGAAAGTTAAACAAACGTGAAAAGCTCGATTTTAGACGAATTTTGTAAGTTGAATGGCCCAATTTAGAGTTCGTATGAATTAGTTATGAATTTTAAAAGTTTTAAGCCATTTAAATGAATTTCTCAAAATTAAACTGAATTATTGCATAATTGTTATTTATTTTCTCAAAGGAAAAGGGCGACGCTGCTGTCAGCATATTGCGCTGCCATCGACACATGGGCCCCACACGTCGGCTACGACGGACAGGCGCCAATGTGGCAGCCACGGGAGACGGGTGCGCCGGCGTGGCGCCGACGCGGCAAAGCCACTGGCGGCCACAGCGAGCGACACATGGACGGCCTAGATCACCCCGAAGTGGATCGGGCGGCCATGGCGAAGGGAACCGGCTTACTGGCCGGCCAGCCGAGAGGCGGCGGCTTAGGGGCCAAGAGGCCACCGGCGCTGAGCAGTGGCACGGGAAGCAGCGGAAGAAGCGGGAAGGGAGAGGGGAGCTCATCGTGGGCACGAACGGCGAGGCAGCGGCGAGCGGAGGCCCCACGGTGAGGATTGGCGGCAGCGCTCCTTAGGAAGGCGACGCGGACGGTGGTTCGACGACGTCCGGCAAAGGCGGAGGGGCGACCGAGGCGCGTGCGATGCGGCCAAGCCGTTGGTGGTGGCAGCTCTATTGGGCGAGCTCCCACTCGTCGGCAGCAAGTGGCTGGAGGTGTCGGCACACGGCGGCGGTGGTTGAGCACGGCGAAGTGGGGGTTCCGATAGTGGAGGTGGAAAAAGGAGTGAAGACCGAGGTAGCCCGTGAGGCGGCGAGGCCAATGCACGGCAGTGGCTAGGGCGGTGGCGAGCGGCGGCGAAATATGGCGACTGGCGGCGGCAATGGGGTTTGTAGCGGCTGGGTGGTTCCAGGCACGGGCGAGCTCGGGGAAATGGGGCAAAAGATAGAGGAAGGCCCAGGGAGGGGGTTTATAGGCTCAGGAGGCACGGCTTGAGGCCGGGAGAGGCGGAGAGAGGCGAGCGGGCTGCGGCCCCGACATGGGTGAGAGGACTCGAGCCGGCATCGGATTCTGCGGGAAAAATGGAGGACAAGATGGTTGGCATGGGCGACGACCGCGTCCTCTCGGTCGGAGGCGAGCGCGGCAGCAGGGTGGCACGGAAAGGAGATGACAGGTGGGGCCCACGGTCCCACCTGTTAGTGAGGAAAGAAAAGGAGGAAGGTGAATTGAACTTCGCGCGAGAGGAAGGAGACGAGCGAGCTGGGCCAGCACAGCCTAAGCAGAGGCAGGCCAAGGGAGAGAGGAAGGGAGACCGGCCCGGGGAACTAAAGTGGACTTTTGCAAGGGAGGGGCGAGTGGGCCGAGGGAGAGAGGATGGGAGGCCGGCCCGAGGTGAGGAGGAGAGTGGGCCACGCGGAAGGAGTGGACTTGGGCCAAAAATGGCCCAAAGACCAGAAGGAGAATTTAATTTGTTTTTAATTTAATTAATTGATTAAACGAACTTTGTATTATTAAAATTACTTTTTGAGCATCGAAAATTCATGAGAAATTGCATAGAGTAAATTAGGGCATGGAGAATGCTACAAAAATATTTTCAGCCATGATTTTTAAAGGAAATTTTATTTCCTATATTAAATTCACTTGTTAAATTGCTTTTAATTTTAATATAAATTCTAGAAATGCATTATTAAACGATTTTTAATCCCAAAAAAAATCGGGGCGTGACAAGCCATGCAGCGAGGTCAGGGCGACACTCATCGGAGAGAACGGGATCCGTCAGCGCATACTTGCCAAGCACGACGAGGAAGGGGATGCGCCACCGAGTGAAGTTGGCGGCGGCGACGTCGAGGGTGATCGGCACCTGTACTTTGACGTCGAGGACGGAGACAACTTTGGCCTGGAGGGCCGCGTGGGCATCGGCGTTGAGCACGGGGGCAATGGGGCGATGTGGGTCGCCGCGAGGGAGGGTGTTGCCGGGTAACCTAGAAAAGCTGGCGTGGTGCCGGTGAAAATTTTGAAAGGTAGTTGCCGCAGGCGGCCGGGCCACCATGGAGGCAAGCGCGGCGAAGAGAGTCTCCAGAGCGGATAGAAGGAGTGCCATGGCGGAGGCCAGAGCCTCCGTGGAGGGAGACGACATAGAGACGGCGAGCAGTGGTATCGCGGCGGAGCCAAACTACATGGAAGAGAGATCATGTGCCAATGGGATGATGAAGGTCGCGATGGCGTCAGAGAGAGTGTCGTGCGTGGCCTAGGAAGCACCGGTGGCGACGGCATTGACAACGACCGTCACTATGACAGGGTCGACATCCACGTTGTCAGAGGGGAGGAAGGAGGCATGGACGACATCGGCGATGGCTTGGACGGCCTCGTCGAGCGCAACGCATGCGGAGTTGGGAAGAGAGGATGGCGACATGGCGTCATCAGGTGGAGAGGTAGGGTTAGGGTTCGTGAAGCGGAAGCGAGAGAAAATCTGATACCATATGAGAAAGAATGACTCAACATGATAGATTAGATTAACCACGAAGCATGTGCATATAAAGGCCATGTCCTTACATAGTCACTCAACCGACTTATAACAATAGAATCAGGAGGATAAAAAAAATGGCCAAAAGATAATGACATGTGACATAATATCGCTAACAGCGCTCCCTACATCCCTCGACTCCGGGGCCCTGCCGTCGCACCATGCCAGCCCACATGTCCCACGTGACAGAAAAAGGCCCTGTAGCTTCTATGCCACACGGTGACGACGAGCCACAAGCCCCAATGAGTTGGCGTGGAGAAATGACCAGCTTGCCCAATAGCACACGCCAAGAGACCGAGACGTTCACGAGGCCGGAATCTGTAGCCCACAGGGTGCAAAGCCCAGTACTACTGCTAGCCCAGCCGCGCCAACCGCAGCAACCAACGCTAGCGGCTAAGAATTAAATTAATTAACCACATTAAAATTTTAATGCACACCCATATGAGGCATCATGATGCCCGGGCATTAAGATATAAACTACACAAATTCACTCAAATTTTTATAAAATTTTAAATTGTAAGTATATACTTATACCTAACAACAAAACAACTCAAATTCAACTTTATTTCACAATCCATTATTACATATCTAACTAATTATATGTTTGGATGTTATATACCTAGAATCAACATCTAACAAAATAATGTTAAAATTTAGTTCAAATTTGTTTGAACTAGTTAGTAAAAAGTTAATGTTCATACATACATATTTAAAAAAATGTTATATACCTAGAATCAACATCTAACAAAACAATGTTAAAATTTAGTTCAAACTTGTTTGAACTAGTTAGTACAAAGTTAATGTTCATACCTAAACATTTAAAAAAATGTTAAACTCATTTGAATTGGGTATATATTCAATTTGAATCTTGGTTCCCTAGTTTTATATATATATATGAAATCTATCTACACCCTCTCCATAGAATAACTATTCTACACCCTTCTCCCATGGGCCAACCCCATATCCCCGACTCTTCCTAGAGCCCAAAACCCACCTCCCACCTCAGTCAAAGGGCGGTCAAAGTATCCTCCCGCCGGTCAGACCTCAGTCAAACCCGCCTGCTCACTTTCCCCCACGTCCACCTCTTTGCTGGCCTCGTCTCGCAGAAATTGCGCAGTAACAAAACGACTATCATGTAGTAACAGGATTGCTTTCTTGTAGTAACCACATTATAACATTATCAAAATATACTGATGACGGATTTAGTTTTGTAAAGCTTTTTTTAAAGCATTATGGTGAAAACGATTCAAAAATATAATATGTAGTGTAAGAGATATCATTGTTTAAAGACTAGAATTAAAAGGTATCACTTGTACTTGGCTTCCTACTATTATACTATATATCTTTGTGTGTGTAAAGAGAAGTATTGTTATTACTTGTGCTACCTTATAGCCATGTACCTCTTCCACCTAAAGCACTAGTACAATAACACTCCTTACTATAAGATTGATCGATCGTTACTATTTTCTAGTAGTTAGTTGTTGAGAACAAGATTTGAACTCATGACCTCATAATTCCTATATTGTTGCTCTAGCCAGTAGATCTAGTAAGACTTTATGATTGAGTAATACTTTCTATTTCTACTTGTTTTGTATCTTCTTTCAAATCATGAATTAGGAACACAACCTCTAATCATTTTTATTACTACAATAGAGATTGTAGTAAGAAATCAACTATGTTACTGCAAAAGTTACTGATCATTACTATTTTTTAAGTAGTAACATCGTTATGGAATTATAGTAACATGGAGATAGAATGGCAGTAACACTAACATGTGGCAACAGTGTTTCTATAGTACTACTACTTTGTATAGAGCTAAAAACTTTAAATCTCAATCTTTTGAGAGCAAGATCTCTCATGCCATATTTTATTTTTATAATCCGTTTGCACCATGATGTTGGTAAAAAATGCTTAACGAAACTAGATCTGTCATGACTATTTTTTAACGTCATTACTACAAAAATACAAAAAAACAGACGTGTTACTACACATTGACCATCGCGTTATTACGCCGTTCCTGTGAGGCGAGAACTAAAAAGAGATGGGCGTGGGGGGAAGTAGTAGGCGGCTTTGACCGGGGTTTGACCAGCGAGAGGGCCCTTTAACTGGCCTTTGACCGAGGTGAGAGGAGGATTTTGGGTCCTAGGAAGGGAGAGAGAATGGGTTTGACCCATGAGAAAAGGATGTAGAATAGTTATTCTATAGGGAGTGTAGATTAGAGCTGTCCTACACACATATATATCCAAGTGAAAGCACACCCACAAGTTCACCCGTAAGGCCATAACTCACTAGATTTACTGAAATCATAGTGAAAGCACACCATCATATATACTCTCTCTGTTTCATATTATAAATCGTTTGATTTTTTTTTAGTCGAAGTTCTTCAGGTTTAGCTAAATTTATTGAAAAAATTAGCAAAATCTACAACACAAATCTAGTTTAATTAAATTTAGCATTGAATATATATTGTTTGTTTTGTGTTGAAAATATTACTATATTTTATTATAAACTTAGTTAAACTTAAAAAGATTTGACAAAAAAATCAAACGATTTATAATATGAATTGGAGAAAGTACATTATATTTGTCCTTATCAAATCATAATGAGGACAAATATACACCGGCATATATAAATTATATACACCAGATGATTCTTCCTCGATTTGATTAATTTTATACCGCTTCATTGTTTGTATGTATTGAAATGAATATGAATCTTGTATTCTCTCTTAACATGATCATCATTCTACCGTGTTCTTTCTCTTAAGAAATTTTAGTGGCATTTCTCATAAGCCATCGCGGACAAACACTACTACTTCTTGTGCCGATGCTAATTAACCATGCATTGATCTTCTGCCAATGATTTGGCCCTCTATCGATATCCTTTGCTACGACTAACTTCTGTAGCTGCCTTTTACTAGCGAGTTCAAAAGAAGATTCACTATGGAGAATCCATCTTCAGTCCCATTTACAATCCTTTTAGTCCCAGGTTACAAACCGGGACGCCGATTTCGGGACTTTAGTCCCGGTTGAAATAACTAGGGCTAAAGATGTTTTATATTTTTTTTATTTGCATATGTTATTTGCTGCTTGTTTATATATTATGCATATATATATATGTATAAATACATATATATATATATATACATAATATGATATATATATATATAATATGTAATAAATATATTTATACATATATATTGCATATATATGTATAAATACATACATACATACATATATATATATATATATATATATATATATATATATATATATATATATATATATATATATATATATATANGACACGCAAGTGAATATATACATATATATTACCAAAATATATACAGACATATAAGTAATACATATACACATAAAATCTATGGTATGTATATATATATATATATATATATATATATATATATATTACAATCCTTCTATTCTAATCGTGGGTAGGGTTGATGAATAGGTTTTTCATCGTGGTGGAATTCTCCCGCGGGATCAATAACCTGATCCATGATAAATCCTATCAGTTGTTCTTGAACAGCCTGTATAAATGTGTCATGGGGGAGTTGCTCCATCATCCAAAAAACCTATCATTTCAAAAAATAAGATAGAAATATATGAAATCAATAAGAAATCGAGACATAATGTATGAATGATGTTTACGTATATCGAGATTCTTGTCACTGTTGATTCTATGTGTTATGGTATGAATATAGTTGCAAACATAATAACTGCATAAGTTCGTCCCTTGCTTCTGTTTTGGACACTAAAGTAGATCGAAGCTACAGATTTAATATATATTTTTATTTTAGAACAAATTAAATGATTCAGTATAATTTTGAAGCATGTACTCACCGGAAAGTTCATCTTGACATCTAGTTTTTCTTCAAAATTCCCGCAGATGAGTGTACGGAACGGTGTCCATACCTTATGCACAGCTGTAAGCTATGATTAATTATCCAAGATCTGCATATATAGTACAAATAGCAATACTCATAATGACAGTGCAATGGATGGCATTACCTGTCTAGCACTTCAAAAATTTTGGTGAAAGTTTCCTTCGGTTTATCCATTGAGTTATAAACATGGAGTTTGCTTTCAGCAAGGTCTATAACAAAAAGGACCCAGTGGAATCTGCAAATTGCGTGAGATGATATATATGTCATGGTATGAGTACGAGAAGAAAATTGGTATGAAAAGATGCAAAAACTCACGACGTGTTGTATGGCAATAGTATGAAGGTCTTGAAATGTTGTTGCACCAGGAAATGGAGAATATTATCCTCTGTTTCTTGCTCAAAATCCTTTATCACCGTAGTATTAACTTTGCGGGGGTCCATGAATCCAACCCTGAAAGCTCCTGCTTACGGCATATTTGAATCTCCATTCTACAACGGGAAAAAAGGACGTTTTTATCAGCTATCCGCACATTGCAATCATTTGATGCTACATACAAGGAGCTAAGGAACGAAATAAAATTAATTAAACAATACTTATAGAACCAATAGACCGAGAAGAGAGATGTCGAGGGCGTCTCAATGGTACACGTCGAAGGTTTCCTGGAAACCGACCCACAACTCATCATCTCCTTGGATGTAATTTGAGTTTTTTACCCTCACATCGAACATCACTCTTTCGGCGGCTGATTTTTCCATGTAGTATTGATGGAATTGGAACATCTGTATAGAGACAGTTTGAACCTGATCAGGCTTGACAAGTGGTTCACTGAGGGTAAATTTGTATTTTAGATCCTATACTATTGCTTTTTTTGTTGGTCCGTCGACCAGCAATTGCTCCCTATTTAGTCCCGTCCCCGCCATAAATTGTCTTATCTTCATTTCACCATACAGTAGCAACGGATCAATCAATTGTTTTGGTTGCTTTCCGAGCTGAGGGACCTCTTTAGACTTTCCTTTTGCCTTCTTAAAAGACTTTGTTATTGATCGGTTATAGTTGGATAGTAAGGTCTTTTTTACCGATGTGCTCATCTTCTTAAAGAACTCCTTAGATGACGGGTCTATAGGAATCTTCTTTACTGGACTCCGTGTCTTGAAGTGCGCCTTCACTTGCGCTCTTACGATCTCATCAGTCTTCTCGGGAGTGTGGTCGTATGCCTTAGTCTTGAGAGCGGGGAGCTTAGGCTCGTCAAGTCTTCGCTTCTTCGTTTGTACGCTGGACTTTGATGACGCGGGACGAGGTGAGCAAGTCTTTCTTGTAATTGCAGCTGGTTGCGGCGTTGAAGATGGAGTAGACGATGCCCGCGGCAGAGACCTCGGAGGAGTCGGTGCCCGCCGAGGAGATGGTGCAGGCGAAGGAGATGTAGGAACGGACGCCGCTTCTCGCCTGGGAAACACGATGTAGCGCTTGCACCATAATATAATGGCATGGGCTGTGTCTCCTAGTTTCATTTCCCTGTCTCCTCCGAGGATGTCCAACTCGAGGTCCTCAAACCCTCGTTCCACCAGTTCTACTTCGACCCTTGAGTATCCAGGTGGAATCGGCCTGCAATGGTATGTCCTTGAAGGGTCCATTGGTATGGCCATGCCCGACGCCACCTTCACGAGAATCGAGGTTAATTAGTAATTAACATGTGAACCAACTTTTGCAATGTACAAGACATATATCATAAAGCTACGAGCATACCTTGAGTGATATGTTCTTGAAGGGACTATGCAGCTCATACGGTGTTCGCTGCGTGATTTCATCAACGGGGCATGGTGGCTCGTCGTGAGCTGGCCCTACTGCAGCTTCCATGCCATGTTCTCCTACTTGCCCTATAGAAGCGCAGCTGCTGAGATTGCCTAAGGGGCTCACCAAGACGGGAGGAACATGTTGTTGGGTCTGCTCCCTTTGCTGTTCGGCTAGGCTTTGGTCAACCCGTCTTTCCACCTCCTCTTGCATCCTTAACTCTTGCGTTGCAACCCTATACTCAAGATTTGTTAACTTCACCTCAGTATCTCTTTTGCTCCTCATGCGACTCTTGTACGTGTGGATGTCCTATTGAAATCCAAATTTCCATGGAACCAAGCCTTTTCCTCGCGTTTGGCCTGGATGCTCGTCATTCTGCAATGCGAGTATAAGCTCGTCCTTCTCTCTGTTGGGCCTGAATATTCCCTGAGCAGAGACCTCTACTGCTTCCGTCAGTCAGCTTGCTGCTTCGTGAATCTCATCACCGAATATCAAGGAGCCATCACCAAGATCGAGCGTTCCACTGTGAGCATAGTACCAATGCTTTGATCGTTTCGGCCAATCGGCTGTGGCCGAAACGATACCTCTTTCTAGCAACCCTGCTTCCATTTTCTCCCACTTCGACACTGCCTTCTTATAGCCACCTGACCCTAGCCGGTGATGGTACTTCTTTCTAGCGGCATTGGCTTTCTTCTTTTCTATCTGTCGTTGCCCTTGCTCCGCTGTCTTGTATGCGACAAACGCATCCCAATGATCCTTCAGCTTGGTCATTTTGTCAAAGTCATGTGATGTGCACTAGAGTTCCCGACCTTCCGAAAGGTTTTGGTAAACAATGATTTGGACGGAGTCGCGACACAAATCGATCCGGCTTCTTGAACGCGCACGCTCTTGAGCCCCGCAATCGCAACACCACGTCTCCTCTGGTTATCACCCATGTCGAAACGCGGGTGACCTCGCCGAGAAGGCTAATCCCTGTTTGCCAATCAAAGAACACAAACAAGAACGAGATAGAATACAACCAAAATTGCAGATGAATGATTAAGCTCACAAGTTGGGGTCTTACAAACCGATCTAGCGGCGAAACTGTTCTTGACAGATTAATCTAAGCAAAACCCAAAACCTAAAGATAGCGACAGCTACTGATATATGGAGTTTAGGGTCGTGCAAGCACCCCTTGACGCAACCCTAATGGGCTCCAACACGATACACGGGCCAAAGGCCCAAATACGGCGTCGCAGCGCCAGGACAGATTCTGAATGTCAATTTGTTCGGTCAATTTCCGATGACTCGTAATGAATTTAGACATGGGACCAGAACCATTGGAAAGGTTATCTTCTTAGCTTTCCATCCATGTAAAGAATGCCCCAATCCGAGCACGTATGCGACCTGGGCGCCCGTTTTAGTGCAGACTGGTCCTGGACTCCGAATTGCACCCGAAGTCGACTTGGAGAAGGTCTTGGTTTGGTCCCCAATCAACTTCTTTGATATTCCATGCATTCATTATGCTCGGCTTCTTTTCCTTCATCCAAGCAAGTACCTCTGCAAACGAAAACAAACAAAACTCATTGTGTAGCAACGTATGTTCAAAAATATAACAAGTAAATCTTATGTAGAACTGGTTAACCTTTGGCTGATTAATACACAAGGTAGTCATGGTTATATCCGAGCTAGTTGTGTCCTCATCATCATGTATTAGTCCCTTCACGTATATTTCTTGTACAAATCTTTCTTGTACGCCCGGAACTGTTCGGCCATCTTCTTTAAAGTCTAATCCTTCACTTTTTGCTTTTCTGCCTCAGGGACCATGAATGTCTCAAGCATCGTGGTCCACAACATTTCTTTCTCTGTATCAGGGAGATAAGATTGTTCCTCCTCATCCCCATGTGCCCTTGTTTGGTGCCAGTTTACTATGCTGATGGGCACGTGATCCCTCATGACCCAACCGCTGTGTGACACAAACTTCGTTGCTGCATCGGTAGGGGCAACTGGTGGGCCGTCTGGATTCACTTCAGTAATAATGTGTCTCCCCTCCAACTTGCTCGTGACACCTCGTTGTTCGCGTCCCCTCTTCTCTCCAATGGCCGGTTGGCTGTCACTATTCTCCTCGTGCCCCTCCTCGTTTCCTTCCTCATTACCCTTCTCATTGCCCTCTTTGTTCAAATACTGGTTAGGGTCCTCGTTCCCATCCTCGTCCACCTAGTATTGGTTGCTATCCTCTGCGATCTGGTCGTAGATGATCTGTTCATCATCGCGATCGGCCATCTGTTCGTAATATGAATGAGGTATATTGTTATATATATATATTGACATTCTCAAGAACTATGATGACCAGCTAATTTCCACCTACCTAAAAATATGAAACCTACGTTAAATTTCACCTAGTTAAGAAAAATGAAACCTACATGTCTACATTTTAAATACAGCTAATACATTTCATATGAATGTATGAAAACTTTTATAGTTTCATGTAACTTGCCTTAGTTTTGCTTGGAGGCCTTGGGACCATGTAAGCTTGAGCGACGTTGGCGGTCAACAGCTGGACCAAGTAATTCTGACAATAAAAAATTAATTAGTTAAAACATGTAGATTGCATATACATCGGTACTGAAAGTCGTGAAAGTCGTGAGGTCGTTCGGTCCTTAAACTCGTTAAAGTTGTTAAACTCGTTCGGTCATGAAAATCGTTAAACTTGTGAAAGTCGTTCGGTCGTGAAAGTCGTTGGGTCCTTAAACTCGTTAAAGTCGGTAAACTCATTCGGTCGTGAATGTCACTAAAGTCGTTAAAGTCGTTCGGTCGTGAAAGTCGCTAAAGTCGTTAAAGTTGTTTGGTCGTGAAAGTCGCTAAAGTCGTTAAAGTCGTTCGGTCGTGAACATCGTGAAAGTCGTTAAACTCGTCAAAGTCGTTTGGTCATGAAAGTCGCTAAAGTCGTTAAAGTCGTTCAGTCGTGAACGTCGTTAAACTCGTTAAAGTCATTCGGTCGTGAAAGTCGCTAAACTCGTTAAAGTCGTTAAACTCGTTTGCTCCTTAAACTCGTTCAGTCGTGAAACTCGTTAAACTCATTAAAGTCGTTAAAGTCGTTTGGTCGTGAACGTCATGAAAGTCATTAAACTCGTCAAAGTCGTTCGGTCATGAAAGCCGCTAAAGTCGTTAAAGTCGTTCGGTCGTGAACGTCGTTAAACTCGTTAAAGTCATTCGGTCATGAAAGTCGCTAAACTCGTGAAAGTCGTTAAACTCGTTTTCTCCTTAAACTCGTTCGGTCGTGAAACTCGTTAAACTCATTAAAGTCATTCGTTCATTCACGTTCGGTCGTTCGGTCGTTCATGTTTGGCTCGCGGCGGTAGCAACGGGCGCGCGGCGGCGATGGCAGGATGTGAGGACACCCCGGGTTAAATATTATGTAAGTTATTTGAATTGATAGCATGAAATATTTAGTTGGATGGGGTCTAATAATAGTCGAGTACAACAGTGACCATATAACCTCATTGCTTCCCTATCAAGTCAAATGACATACATAGTATAAAACCTGAAGCGTCGAGTAGAGAGCATGGGGGATATTGCTGGGACTTTAGCATACCAGTCAACTTTAGCCTGAGACATGTCCATCAAACCACACGAAGATAGCAACCAGATGTGTTACACATCTCAGGAGACTTGATAAAATTCGCTAAAGCTCTACGACATCCCAAATGCTCCATACTCATACCGGTGTAGAACTAGATCCTAGGAAAAGCTCTAGTTCCACACTTTCATCTAAGCGATGAAGATCAGAATAATAGGGAGTAAACACCAATAAACTTTACTCTACATTTTAATTTAAATACTTAGGCCAAACGGCCAGATAATTACTGATCCGTGGAAGCTTGGCTACCCGAAACCACAAGCAGCCGACTAGGAAGATACCCCTTTTAGATCCGGTCCTAGAAGAAACAACGATTTCTCGAATCACTCAGATTAGACTAGCATACAACCTGCAAAATGGATATTCCAATATGACAAGAGTCAGTACATTAAGCGAGTTAATGTACCGGCAAGCATAAGGCAATCCTAACATATTACATGCATGGCTTATAATCAAGAAAGGCTATATATGTAGCTCATTTTAGCGTAAAGCAAGTTTTAGTGCACAATTCTTTTCAAAAGAGTTGATGATTCAATTAACAAAACATTAACATAAGTAGATCATAATATTTACTATATCAACGTCATAAACATATTCTTGTTACCCATACCGGCAACAAGTCATAATCTCATCATAATAATATACTTGATTGCCCACCCGGCATCAAGTCTCATATTCATCATCATCATAACATAATTATCATAACTTAACCCAAGTTACCATTTCCAAATCCATAGTTTACAAAGTATCATTTGAAAACATAATTCAAAGTCTATACTCATGACACTTCACCAAGTCACTCATGACCGTGTGCACGGCTAATCGATTAGTTTTAGACTCTGCAGAGTTTGTACAGCTTTACCCACATGATATGAGCACTCTAGTTTGCTTTGTGTTTGCAAGACACTACCACACTCTTCATATTGAATGTGGTCTAGAGGTCATAACGTAGCATTTACATTACTTAACGCCTAACCTTGCATCAGCGATGGCAAGTGTGAATCCATCCTGGGAATGAACTAGAATCGTAAGGAGGCAGGCCCACGCCTTAACCTAACGCCATGGCAGCGAACACATCCGTTCCCCCACGAGGCACTATACCATTGAATTGGACAGATTTAGATGCTCATGCTGTGAGGCAAACCATCCGTCCCCTCACAGAACACACATAGCTAGTAATATTTGCTAGCATCATAATCAACACACACACATGGGTAGTTCCTATGAATCATCGCTCAGACTAATTCATTCTACTCCGGCCTACCAATATGCAAGGTTAGACTTTAACCAACTTAATTAGCTAAGGCCACCCCATAATAGCACATGTGGATGTACGGTATACTTAAGTTGGTCACACGAAGTTCAGTTCTTAATTAGCTCAGGCGAACACTCCTCCTATCGGTGTGCAACTACCACCATATGGACACCACTTGTCGCCTAGGTCCAAAATCATTTTACTCACATTTTAGTTCACAATTATTTAACATTTTCATTTTCAATCCAGCATTAACCAAATAGTCAAAATCCCATTTATCAAGTCATAAGATTATTCATTTGCATAGTTCTAGGCATGGCTAAGCAAATGACATATATAAATGCATATAAACACTTCATTGAGCATTTATAAAGTAATCAAATTCATTCTATGGTTACAAATGAAGGGGTATCAACATAACAAGGTAGATTATGCACCAATAAGGTCATAGCTATCATTTATTAAGTTTCAAATATCGTTTTTAATCAAATACATATGCAGTTTCGCAAACAATGCTTTTCATCTCCCAAATCATGGGTTTCAGTGTGATCAAAAGAGAGGGGAGGTATAACTTGCCTTGATCTGGAACAATGTGATTACCACTTAAATCACTCTTTCACCGTTGATACGAATTATCTATACAAATGACACGATATGCACGTAAATACCAAATCATGCGAAAAATACAAAATGCTCTAAAATGCATGATTTATGTCCAGTAGATAGGTTCTGACTTAAGATGAATTTAGGTGAAAGAATTCCTATTTTATCTCTTTTCATTTGTGAGTTATGAATTTCCCAAGTTGTATTAACATATAGGATTATTTACTAATGTATTTTTGTGAAACATTTTTAATATATGATTTTGATCAAATTAACCTTACTGGGATGAAGAGGATTGTTTTCTAAGATTAATACAATTGGTTTCATAATTTTTACAGCTAGAATGAATTTCCTATAAATTTTAGAAATTAACTTGCACATGTGATGGTCATTTTACTATATATATTATTAGTACTGTTTTCGTTTCAGAAAGTATGAAATTTTATATTATTAAATTAAAGTTCATACTTTTGTGATTGTACAGAAATTTGGTTCACTCCATTTGGAGTATAGATGAATTTTCTACAAATTTTACAAGTCCTATGTTAACTATTTCATATTTGAAATTTAGAAATAAATATCATATTGTAAGCATAGGATTTTATTCTACGACATTAAATTTCACAATTTTATAAACCTACTGAAGTTGGTTTCACCTGAAGATGAGCTATATTTGATTTTATATGAATTTCACAATTTTGAGATAATTTTCAGTTGAAAAGATAAAGGTTTATTCATTTCCTTTTATTTCTCCAAAATATAAATCCTTGGGTCCACAGGTCCGCCTCTGGTATTATGCAGAAAGGTCCCTAGGTTTCCCAGGATTCAACCCGCAGTCCTTAAGCACGTGCTAAAGCAGTTTCCATTAAGAGTCCTCGAGGTTTTCCCTATTTATAATTAGGTCCTAGTCCCATCTGTCATATTAAAGAGTTTTACAAATTAAACCTTACAAGTTTTAAACTTTTGCTAAGCCGATTCCTTAGCGCTTAATTAAATGGGGCCCGCATGTCAGCGGCTCGGTGGCTAAGGAAACAGAGGCAGTAGCGCTCGGTGAGCTTCTCGTCGGCGGCAACGGCGAACGGCGGCCGATCTTGGCGGGCGACTAAAAGAGAAAAGGGAGAGGGGTTCACGGCGAAGCTATTGGTGGTAGTTTCGCTAGCTGTGGTGGCCGGAATCGATGGTGACAATGGCGCAGGCGGCGGTGGCTCTCGGCATGCAAGTGCATGTCGAGCTCCGACCCGAACCCGTGCGAACTAATGCATGCATGTGGTCCTATAAGGCTCCTGGAGACTTACCGAGTGGCACGTGATGGTCGACGAAGCTCGGACAGTCATGGCGGTGGAGAAAACTCCCAGGCGGCAGCAGGAGATGGCGGCTTCACGGCGTCAGCTCGCTCCGGTCGATGAATAGCTAGAGGAGAATACCTGTGAGGTTTCTAGGGTTCCTAGGATGACTCATGCGCAAGGAATCGTAGTGGGGCTCACCGGAGAATAAGGACTTGAAGATGGAGCTCGGTGGCCGGAGTTGGGGAAAAAGAGGTAGATCTCCGGTTTCTCGGCTTCGTGGTTCGATTCCATCGGTCAACGGGCTCCTGGGGTCGAGATGAAGTCGACGGCGCGGCAGTTTGGCTTGGCTTGGTCGAGGATGGACGGACGACGATGTTGTCAAAGCGGCGGCGCTCTGGAGCTCTCGTGGACACGACGGCGTTCCAACGTGGTAGCTACACGACAAGAGGTGAGATCAGAGGGGATGGAATCAGCATCGTAAGGAGGTGACAGAACACTGAAGGAGGAGGAACGACCATGGGGCAAAGGCGGTGGCGATGGTTGTCGTCTCCACGGCCGGCGATGGGAATGGAGGAGAGTGGGGGCACCGAAGCTCTCCCTCTCGATTTGCTTGGCTCAGGAAGGGAGTAGATGGAAGGGCGACACGTCCAGAAGAGGATATGGGTGAGCTCGGCGGCGGACACGTCCTGGCCACGCGTTGAGCACGCCGGCGTCGACCTCTCTCGCTCTCTGTCTCTCTCTTTGTTGGGTTAAGCGGTGGAGCAAGACACACAGAGGTGAGAGCAAGCTCGTGTGGCTGCCATGTGGGTCCAGGGTGGTGTAAACTGAGGTAGAAGGAGAGAGATGGGTAGGAGATTAGGTAGATATACTGTTGAGGCAGATTTTGATATTTTCCCTATTTCTTTCTTTCTCCCTTCTTGGTAATTCCATAAATTAATTTATGTGCATGATAAATTAATATGGATTTTTCAGGAGGTAGATAAAAATACCTAGATCCCATTTTCTTTGGTTTCACACAAAAATACTCTATATTTTATTCTCAGGAAAATAAAGAAATTCAGCCCGGCTAAAATTGATTTGAATTTTTAGAAGGTCAAAAACTATAAAATAAATTCTGGAAAAATTATATTAATTCATGATAAATAGAGTAGTATTTGAATAAACTATATCCCCTATACATTTTCATGTGACAAAATACACATATGAGATGTGTATTGATTTTGCCGATTAGGGTTTAGAATTAATTTATAATTTGACTGTTTTGACCTAATTATTTGAGATATCAAATATACATATTAAATTATACCAAAATTCCAGTGAGATGTATATATTGAATATTGTCTACATGAATTTCCCCATGATTTTATATTGCACTAATTATTTTTAATTATTCGATGAGCTCACCTACCTTTAAGTGTTCATGTTTTAAATGTATATTAAATGATTGGAAAATTATATTCTTAATTTGTAATGAACCAGAGATGTTGTGTTTAGACTTTAATTTCATTTTACCATGCTCAAGCTCACAAGATCCTTATGCACTAGTGTGAATATAATTGAGTTGAACTAATGGCACTTAAGGTGGCAATTAGTATAATGCTTTTATTATATATATATAAATTAACAGGGATGCATACTTGTGTTCCTAAAAATGTTTTACATATCCAATTAAGTTGAGAAGGAAGAAATTTTAGATCATTTGCAACTCTATACATAACCACTAGCTAGTTTAAACCTTACCTAGGTTGTATATTTGGTAAAATTTTAGTCATTAACACGAAAACACATTTTTAATATTTAGCTGAAGTCAAAATTTGAAATTCGAATTTTTGGTATGTTACACAGGAGTGGCGGCACGCGGCGGCGGTGGCAGGATCTTGGCGCGCGGCAGTCGGCGTCGGCCATGGCGGCAGTGGCACGGTGGCGTTGGCAGTGGTGGCGGCGGTGGCGGCATGCGGCGGTGGCGTCATGCGGCGGCGGCGGCCGCCCGGAGAAGAGAAAGATCATAGAGAGAAAGGGATAGATCGGTCTTAACCAGCTTGAAGCCAATGCGACGGCGAGGGCGGCGACGCACGGCAGTGGCGACGTGCGGTGGTGGCGGCATGCGACAATGACGACGACGGTGAGATGACGGCGTCGGCAACGACGAAGACCCTAGTCAGTGATGGCGCTCAGCGAAGATATCGGTGAAAACAGCAAGTGTGGGATCGTGCCGGCGAAGACGATGCGCCTTACTATATATACCCCGAGAGCTTTAGTCCTGGTTGGTGGAAACAACCGGGACTAAAGATATCTTTAGTCCAGATTGTTTCCACCAATCGGGACTAAAGATATTTTCCCGCTATTTCCAAATTTTTTTTGTCCCGGCTAGGGTTAACAACCGGGACTAAAAATTAAATAATTACAAACTACAATAACAAAACATTTCAAATAGTTGAAATTGCTATTACATTTTAAAAATCATACATAACTAACACATGCCCAATTTAAATAGTTTAAAATTGTTATTAAATTTTAAAAATGATATATAAAGAACATATGCCCGATTTAAATTGTTTAAAATTGTTATTAAATTTTAAAAATCACATATAAAGAATATATGCCCGATTTGAATAGTTTAAAATTGTTATTAAATTTTAAAAATCATATATAAAGAACATATGCTCGATTTAAATAGTTTAAAATTGTTATTAAATTTTAAAAATCATATATAAATAACATATGCCCGATTTAAATAGTTTAAAATTGATAGTTTAAATTTAAATAATCATATATAAATAATTCATTCCCGATTTAATTCAATACATTCAAAATAATTTACATCGTCCCTATAACAACCTAGGTCATTACATTAAAAATAATTTACAGCGTGATGGTTGACCTCACGTACTTTCTCCTCACGAGTGTTCCTTCGCTATAATCGTTGCGTGAGTAAGGGGTGTCCTCATTTGATAGGAGGATGCTTGGGTCAACTGTCAAACTGATCGTAATCTTCATCAATCTTGTCCTCGACTCCGATGATTTTCCCTTTGCCCGGGAGAACCACATGGCGCTTTGGCTCGTCGGACCGTTTCCCCTTCTTTGGTTTGCTAGACATATCCTTCACGTAGAAAACTTGCATTACATCGTTGGCTAAGACGAATGGTTGTCTGAGTACCCAACCTTGTTAAGGTCAACCGTTGTCATCCCACTGTCATCAATCATTACGCCTCCACCAGTTAGCCTAACCCATTGGCACCGAAATAGAGGCACATTCAGAGGTCCATAGTCGAGTTCTCATATCTTGTCAATGCCACCGTAATACGTGCTGGTTGTCCCAACGTATCTCATGGCATCGATACGAACAACACTGTTCTAGTTCATGTTTTTTGTGTCTTGGACTCTTGTGTAAAATGTATACCCATTGATTTCATATCCTTCAAATGTCAAGATCGAGCAAGATGGTCCCCTCGCCAAGAAGGCTAGTTGTTGGTCAATCACCTCGTTACCCATGAGATGTTGTCACAGCCAAGCGGGGAAAGTATCAATGTGATGGCGTGTAATCTAGGCATCGGACTTTCTGACATTTTTGGAGTGAACAATCACCAAGTGCTCCTCGATGTAAAGAGCCACCAATGAAGATTGTTGCAAAACAGTGAAATGTGCTTTACGAAATAAATTGTTATCTATAGTCATTATTGCTTTCCTTCCAAGAGTCCCTTTCCCCGTAGTCTCCCTTCGTGGCTTGATTCGGGCACCCCGATTGGACGAAGGTCTTCAATAAATTCTATGCAGAACTCAATGACCTCCTCTGTTCCATACCCCTTGGCGATGCTTGCCTCCGAACGAGAACGATTACGAACGTACTTCTTCAGAACGCCCAATTACCTCTCGAAAGGGAACATGTTGTGTAGGTACACAGGACCAAGAATACAGATCTCTTTAACAAGATGACATAGAAGATGCGTCATTATATTGAAGAAGGATAGTGAAAATATTATCTCAAAGCTAACAAGACATTGCACCACGTCATTTTCAAGGGCTATTAAACTGTCTGGATCGATGATCTTCTGCGAAATTACGTTAAGGAAAGCACATAGCTTTGTTATTTGTCCGGATATTATCAGAGGAAGGATACCTCGAATTATAACAGGAAACAGTTGTGTCATCAACATGTGGCAGTCATGAGAATTTAGTTTTGTGAACTTCTTCTCCTTCATGCTTATTATTTCCTTTATATTCAAGGAGTATCTAGATGGTAACTTGATGCTCTCCAAACATTCAAACATATTTTTCTTCTCTGCCTTGCTCAGAGTGTAACTGGCCAGACTCAAGTAATGGCTTTCTTTCTCTTTTGGTTCTGGATGAAGGCCGTTTCGTTGTTTCATATGCTTTAGATCATTACATGCTTGAAGTGTATCTTTCAACTTCCCATATACACCTAGAAAACCTAGCAGGTTGACGCAAAGGTTCTTAGTGAGGTGCATCATGTCGATTGCATGGCGGACGTCCACACCACCACATAACCATCTTCACTTGCTATAGGTTTGCTGCTAGGTCCCTTTCCAAATACTACTTTTAGATCTTTCACTATAGTAAACACGGCTTTTCCGTTACGATGTTTAGGCTTAGTACGGTGGTCAGCCTTCTGTTCAAAATATTTGCCTTTCTTCCGGACAGGGTGGCTTGCAACAAGAAATCGACGATGTACACAACCTTCCTACAATGTTTCAGATACAAACGTTCAGTTTCATCCATACAGTGGGTGCAAGCCTTGTACCCTTTGTTTGAATGTCCGGATAGGTTGCTAAATACGGGCCAATTGTTAATGGTTACGAACAGCAACGCTGGTAGGTTAAATTGCTCCTATTTGTCCTTATCCCACACGGTGACACCTTTTTTCTTCCACAAAAGTTTAAGGTCTTCAACCAATGGTCTTAGGTACACATCAATGTCGTTACCAGGTTGCTTTGGGTCTTGAATAATAATCGGCATCATGATGTACTTTCGCTTCGTGCATAGCCAAGGGGGGAGGTTGTAGATACACATGGTCACAGGCCAAGTGCTATGGCCGCTGCTCATCTCTCCAAATGGATTCATGTCATCCGTACTTAAACGAACCTTATGTTTCGTGCATCCTCTCCGAAGTCTTGATATACCCTATCGATGTTCCGCCACTGAGACCCCTCAGCTGGGTGTCTCAGCATCCCGTCTTGTTGACGTTCTTCTGTGTGCCAGCACATTATTCTTGCATGCACTTTGTTCCTAAACAATCGCCTCAGCCATGATATTATAGGGAAATACCACATCACCTTGGCAGAAACTCTTTTCTTCGAAGGCTGTCCGTCAACATCACCTTGGTCATCTCGTCTAATCTTGTATCGTAGTGCCTTACAAATAGGGCATGCTTCTAGGTTCTCGTACTCCTCACCGCGACGGAGGATGCAATCGTTCGGACATGCGTGTATCTTCTGTAGTTCCAGACCTAGAGGGCAGACTACCTTCTTAGCTTCGTACATTGTTTCGAGTAATTCGTTTCCCTCCGGAAAAATGTTCTTTATGAGTTTTAGTAACTCGCCAAATGCCTTGTCACTCACACTATTTTTTGCCTTTCAATACAAGAATTCCAGTGTGGTACCCAACTTTTTGTGCCCCTGTTCGCAACCTGGGTACAAGGATGTTTTGTGGTCCGCTAACATACGCTCCAAATTTTGGATCTCTTTTTCACTTTCGCAGTCCTTCTTTACGTCGCACAACATCTAACCAAGATCATCCGCACCGTCGTTATCTTCATCAGCCCCGTCCGCCTCGTCCGTTGTATTTCCTTCAAATCCACCATATTGAGCCCAGTCAGGAATATTCGTGTCTTCTTCTTCATCATATTCCATTGCAACCCCTAACTCTCTGTGCGAGGTCCAACAATTATAGCTAAGCACGAATCTCAACTCAAACAAGTGGACATGAATAGTTTTTGATGAAGAATACTCTTTCTGGTTTTTGCACTTTTTGCATGGGCAGCATATAAAACCCTTATAATTATTGGCATTGGCAACACTCAAAAAATAACGTACGCTTTCAATAAACTCTGATGACCGTCGGTCTGCGGTGTACATCCATTGCCGATCCATCTGCTTGAAATGCACAAAAATCATTAAAAAAATCCACAAAAGTCAAACTAATTAAATAATTGTACAATAATTATATATAAGTAATCATACAACAATTATACAATAATCCCTCATATTATTTATGTTTAAATTTTTTTAAAGTTCTAAACATATCTTTAATGTGTCGTAATTATTTCTAACTATTTTAACGATTTTTAAATTAATTTGGTTTTCTATCCTTTTATCGTAGTTTTCTATATTTTTCCTTTGACATCTCTTTTATAACATTTTTATCCACTTGTTTCTAATTGTAAAAAGTAACCTCATTTTCCCTAAACAAATTTTCTCCCTCATCATTTTCATAAATCTTTTTAGAGACAATAATATACAAAAACATAGCTATAAATATAATATGCTAAGCATACATCATTTCTGGATAAAGTTGCTAACATTTTAGAACACTCCGATTTATATATTATCACCAAAACACTTTCACAAAAAAATTTGGCAGCACCTTCCTTCTTCCTTCTTCCTCCTGACCTTTGCAGCAATGGCTTGGGCTGAAGGAGAAAGAAGAAGTATATAAAGTTATTTGATCTTTAGTCCTGGTTGGTAACAACAACCGGGACTAAAGATATTTTTTTATCTTTAATCCCAGTTAGTGTTACCAACTGGGATTAAAGTGATTATCTTTAGTCCCAGTTGGTAACACTAACTAGGACTAAAGATGCCCGGCGGCCAGGACCTGGCAAAAAGTGAACCGAATCTTTAGTCCCGGTTGGTAATCATAAAGTCCTATTTGAACCGGGACTAATGTGATTTTTGCCATTCGGACAAAAATCACTTCTCCAGTAATGATTAAGCTTACGTATTATTGGTTACTCCAAAAATAAAAGAAAAGTGATTTTACTAGTCACTTAAGGCTGTGTTCTAATGTACTGAAGTACTAAAGTGAGTTAGTTTACTTATTTATCGTTAGCACGCTTGCCAAACTGTTAAACTAGGTGTATTTTAAAGGTGTATTTTAAAACAAAATTATATATCAAAGTTTTTTAAAATCAAATAAACTAATTTTTAAAGTTTATAATAATTAATACTCAATTAGACACGCTCAAACTATTAATCTCATTTTACGTGCTGCCTAAATGCTAGGCCATTTGTTCGTTCGAACTTGCCTGCGTTGATCGCTGCCAGTAATTAACATATAAAGGGATAATTATGCGTTTGACACTATTCTGAAGGCAAACTATCAATTTGAACCTCTTTCTAACGTTGGTCATTTGACCCTATCTTTCAAATTAAAGCTACTGTTTGGTCCTATTTTAACCATAACATTAGCAATGCAACTAGAAATTTTAGAGGAAAATGACCAAAATGCCCCTAACTTGCTTGGCCTTATCCGTCCCATCTCTAGCAGCCACAAATTAAGGGTAGGGTTTTTCACACAGCGGAAAGGAGGCGTCGGCGATGGCAGGCTATTAGGATCTTACTCGCCAACGGGGCTTGAAGGGAGGGAGCTGCGATGGCGACACTCGTCCTTGATCCAAACGGGGAGGATGGTGGTGCGGTCAAAAGCGGCAAGGCGATGACGCTTCTCCTTAATCTGAACGAGGAGGACAACAGGCGGCGCCGAATCTCCTTCTCCTCAATCAGAATGGGGGACTCAGGGAGGACGGTGGGTGGTGGCGTTGTTCCTCCTCCTCCTCGATCCGAATAGGGAGGATGGCAGCGTGGTCAGAGGTAGCTGCGAGGCGGTGCTTCTCCTCCTCGATCCGAAGGAGGAGGACGACGAGCGATGAGCGCCAACAGTGCTCCTCCTCCTCGATCCAACCAGGAGGATGGTGGCGCGGTTGGAGGTGACGAGTGGCAAGATTCGGCACGGTGGAGGCAAACGTTTCTATGATTTTTTAGTGCTGAAATTAGATGTGTGACCTTTTACTTCTATAACTGTCATGAGATTTATCATGGTGAAATAATTACTTATCGACATGAATTATGTCCACACAAAAACCATTGAGAAACTAAGGTCAAATGAGTAAGCACATAAACAAACTTTTTCCTTGAGTTAGCACCATTATGTTATCTTCACAAAAGGTTAGACCTAGCCTTCGTTTTCAAAGAAGAGCAAGGGCAGACCCAATTAAAGTCAAGGGTATTCAGATGTTTACCCAAGATTTTTAAAGAAAACATAGATATATATACTAGGTATTTCGTATATATCTTAAAAAAAATAAAAAGGAAGCCTAAAAAGACCAATAACACACAAACCATCCATTTTGGGCTTCCTTCCACCACCCTCCTATGTTGGCCCATTAGTCCAAGTGTATTGGGCCAATCAATCACCAAATTTCTCCACCTCTCCCATTCGGCCACCCATCCATCCATCCCTATTCGCTAACCCTAGCTGTTCTCTCTGACTCCGAGCAGCGGCCAGGCAGAGGCTGCAGGTGCACGCCATGCGGGAGCTGGCTACCTACTGGGACCAGCCAGTCGACCATCGGAGCACAGCGACCAGGACCAGCCCTGGTCCAGTGGCCAGCGGTAGTGGTCAACGTCTGATCCGGATAGTATGCACACTGATTTCACTCATTCACTGATTTGTTCTACTATTAACTATTAGGCTTGCTTGGTGCCGTCTACACGTCAGACTTCTGATAGAAATCAAAATATCGGACGCCTAGTTTGCATGCAGCAGAAAAATATCAGACTGCTAGTTTTGATGTGTCCCTGATTTCTCTGACAACCTCCCTTCTCCTTCTCTCTCCCCCATGTCTTATGCATGTATATAATTGCTTTTTCTGTCTCCCGCATGTGTTATGCATACATGTAACTATTTATTTATTAAATTTTAAATGGCTCTTTTGGTTAAAGTAGTTATCTGATTTATGATCTAATTGCACCATACTATTCATTACAATTAAATCTTCACAATAAGATCTCCATGATTATATTTTGATAGAAAAAAATATATTCTAGAATAATTTGACGTTGTTTCATTATTTATAGAAAATTGTTTTATCACTCGATGAAATGTTTCAACCCACTGTGTGAAATGTTTTAGAGAGATGCAACATTCAGATAATACTTATTGCAACACCGACAACCACTATATGAAACATTGAGTTCGAACCATTGAAACATTTAAAAAGTTATATGAAAGATATAATATGTTTAAGAAACAATTAATCTCATTAAAACATTTTTATACCGAATATGAGACATTGAGTGTAATTATTAAAACATTCAAATAACACAATGTGCAAAATTTATAAATGAAATAGTAAAACATTGGAAGTGCTTATTGGAACATCAAATAATTGTGACATAACACCAAAAAAACTATTAGAAAAAATTATTAGAATATAATCAAGTGATATCTTGTTGGAAAGATTTAATTGTGATAAATACAACGGTATAACCGGATCGTAGATCGGATAAGTAATATAGAAGTAAAAAATATTTGAAGTTTAGAAGCAAAGTTGTTATACACCTACTCATCACATAGAGGAGCATGCTAAGTACATGCATGTCACAAAAAAAACAACAAAAGGACAAGGCAAAATACAAAACAGAGTGAAGGACGTCCGATCTTTGTGTCCTCGCCGGACGTCTAATTCTAAACATTTTCTGACTTGCTTAGTTAGCTTGTTGGTACTTGCCTACTTGGTAGTTCATAGCAAGACAGCAAGTTGCTTACTTATTTAGACCATATTGCGCTTATATTCATAATTCATTGTTGATTCAATTGGTAGGAATTCAGAGAACAAACTACCATATTGTTTAATTTTCAGAACCAAAAATAAAAACTAGGTAACAATATTTGAATGATTGTTTAGTTACATTAATTGAAAGCGAATTTTTTTTGCAAGTTAAGGATGGGGACATCGTCACTCATTTTCAAAATATCAAGCATCGAAAAGTTAATCTCTGAATTGTAAGATTGCTTATCATTTCCTATCCATTGTATGTTTTATATGTTGTCACTTTGATATCTTGACCAATTAATACTTCTATGTGTTAAACCATTTCAAGTGATGATCAATTCTATCAATCTATGTATTTATGCTCAATTTTGTATTATGTATGCTTTGTATTATATAATTAATAGTGTGTTATATTATACAAGTCAATTATTAGGCTTCTAGACGCATGAAAAATAGTTTTTACTCCTTCCTATTTCAAATACACTAAGTTTTAAATCCTGAGTCCGCCAAAGAGGATCAAATGAGCAAACTTGAAAAGACAAGACTAAATTGTTAGTTAGGCTTTAAAATACGATAACAACACAAATGACCTCTAATATACTCTCTAATCAACTTTTAAAACGAATCTGAATGAATGAATGTTTGTCTAGATTCATCATATATCCTTAGTTGATTATTCTTGTAAGGATGGTATAGAGGTTCCTTTTGGTCTAACCGTTCATTCAAAAAGAAAAGAAAGAAAGTTCTCACCATCGACGGAAGCGGAAATTAATCAAAGCAGATTGAGAATTAACCATCATGAGTTCATCACATCATGTCATCGTGCTAGACTTATTAATTTAGCTTATGGCTGGACTCGTTCGCGTCACCTGGTGGGCCACAATGTCGACATGCCGTCTTCACGTTCTTTAGCGTACGCCTATTTTCTTGCCTCAACAATTTCCAGGCTGATTGCGTTGCCCATATATAGCCTAGTTAATTAATTAACCTTTCGAAACAAATGAAACGTACGCGTTCAAGGTCATGAGCAGGAGTAGGTGATTAGACACACGGTTACCCCTAATTTCCTGGCAAAGTTGGTGAACTTCCCTTTGGTTCCTAGCTTAGATTATTCCACACCTGCGCCTCCAAGAGAAAAATTTGAAATAGCGTGATGATATCATGCAGCCTACGTACGCATTGCATATTTGCATGCAACACAACTTCGATCAGCATCAGATGCACTCAACTAGTCGTGTTCTTCTACGGGTAATTAATTAAGCATAACAGTGGTTAAAATTGTAATTAAGTTGTAGCATTACTTTAATATATTATACCCCTCCGCAAATTGCGTGTAGCTCGACAGGTTAGATTTTCTTATTATTGTAAAACATGTCAACTCGAGTTTAAATCTTAAACTTAACAAGATGTTCATAATTATAGCTAATTTTAGTGATAGACGACGCACCGACGTATCTGGCATCAAATATACTTTCGGTGGGACTATAATGATTTTATATACTCCTTTCGGTTTTCATAGATCACGTCGTTAACTGTTTGACACAAGTTTGATCATTTATATTTTTTAAAAATCATGTGAAAATATACAAATGTAAACCATGGTCAAAAGTACATTTAACGATAAACCAAATCGCAATAAAAAAAACATTTATTATATAAAATCAATGATCGAGCGTATGTCAAAAAGTCAAAAAAAAAATCAATAACTTCACCTATTGGCCATCGGCCATGCACATGAAGAGCTCGTGCAACAGTACATTGAGAGGTAACAGGGCTTCGGAGGTCGTCGGCCCGCTAGACGTGCGGCGAGGAGGTTACATGCTGCCAGTCATGGGCAAGGAGGATAGTGACACGGAATTTTTTTTATTTCTAATTTTATTTATTAAAAGATTTACAAAAATAATTTTCTTTTTCGAAAAATTACGAAACTAGTCGCCCATCGCCCCCTGGGAGGGTGTTTTTATAAAAATCACCCTCCCAGAGAGTGATTTATGTGACGTGGCATACGGCCGTTGGCGGACAAACGGCCGAGGACGCAAAATTTGCAGGCGGCCCCCTTGCCACCCTCTAGGAGGGCGTTTTTTCCCTGTAGGGGGCCGCCTGCACAGGGCGGCGAGGGAGGGTGGCTTTTTTGTAGGTGGCCCCCTTGCCGCCCTCTGGAAAGGCGATTTTTACCCTTTGCAGCTAGAAAGCCTCCTTGCCGTCTTCGAGAGGGCGATTTTTCACTAAACTTATTTTAAAAAATTAAGTAACCATTTTGAGTACGAATAAAATAGAAAATATTTTTTAAAATGTAAATGATTGATTGTTAACTTGGATCGGAGCGTAAGGTGGGGGTTTTTTCATCGAAATATTGACCTGTTTGTTAAAAAAATTAGGTAAATCGTTGTTCTGAAAAGAAACAAAACATGAAGAATTTTGTAAAATTGGAAGGATTTATTTTTCAGTCATATTGGAGTCTAAGGAGAAGTTTTTTTATATAAAAATATTGAACTCAACGTTCGAAAAATTTGGTAAATCATTGTTTTGAACCGAACTAAATGAAAACAATTTTTTAAAAATGCAACGATTTATTTTTCAATTTGGGATGGAGCCCGAGGAGGGGTTTTTATAACGATATATTCCTTTTGTCGCATATGTTCAATTATGTAATCATGTACACAATACAAGGTACAATTTAAGAAAATATAAGCACGTACTTATAAATTGTAAGGAATACAACGTATCGAAGCATAAAAAGAACATTGCAAATCGAAACGATACAATCTCATTAATTTATATTGCGTGACGTATAGAACAAGACATCGTCATAATTAAACATTATTATCATAAGATAGTTAAGTGTCATGGATACACGATACAATTTTGTAGGTCACGACGAATCGAGCCTGAGCTTATCTACCGACCCCTTCTACGTCGTTCAACGTGTACTGCATTTTCGTGCTCTTTCAATCGCTGGTACTCTACTTATGTTTCACACTCAGTTATCTTTTGGCCATGATATGTTGGATTGATATTGTCGATCCACAAAGTGAATCCGCACCTCTTTGGATTGCCCTAAGAAATAAACGTAGTTAGTAAGTTAGGGTAGTAATATTATGCAGAAATGTAAGACGTACAACGAAGTTGTTGTCTACGTTGGGGCAGACAAAATATCTCCTGCCAAATGTTTGTTCTGCAACGGAGGTAGCCACCTGGCAACGACATATACAACCACACTTTGGACGTTTCGACCATTTAGGTAAACCTAATGGATTGTTTCTCCAGTCTAAGCTTGCAATTTGTACCCGACGTTCGTACTCCATCCATGCCTGAATGAATTGTATGGTTGTCTTAGGTTGCGTTATCGTTTGATTGATGGAAGTAACTCTGACTGTATCGATCCACTGTACGAATTGACATTTCCTTACATCCTCCTATTTGTACAATTTTGTAAGAATAGGTTAGTGCAGGAAAGTAGCGATTAGTGGTATCGAAAAAGATGATACTTACGACAAAATCATCATCGACAATGTTAGGGCACATGAAGCATCTTTGTCCTCGAGTTCGTTGTCTTACGGACCTTATTACCTGACAACGGTCACCACAACGACACTCAGGCCGTTCCCGCCATGTGGGGAGTCCTAGGGGATTTACCTGCCATTCTAAAGCTTCTCTAGCAATTCGGCGTTTATGCTCATTCTTCCGCCTAAGGTACTCCGATCTTGTTTCACTACATAAATATCCACGTGTTCCATCATTTTGTGGGTTTTCCATATCTACCCACTCAATGAAGTTGCACACCGTACGATATGTCTGCGTAAGATGTTATGATAGTGCACAAAAGCAGTTTATGTATTGATTCTAGTTATTTCAACTTGGAACAAATGAATCATACCTGATCAGTGTTTGGGCATTGGAAGAATCTCCTGCCCCGAGTTTGTACCATGAGGGATGATTTAAGTATGCATCGATCCCCACAAGCGCACAACGGACGGTCACACCATGGGGGAAACCAACTGGCGAGAGGATCGCTTCGCCAATCGAGACGCTCAACAAATAGAGCTTCTATTCTCTCTAGATTCATGGGATTTTGAAAGATGATATGACGAGCTTGTATTCGGCTTGTCTATTTTATAGTGGAGCAACCAGTGCTAGACCAGGACTTAATGAGAGCCAATTTTCTTCACTGGATGTGACAACACGAGCACGCGTGAGTTGGAATTACTTTATCTTACAAAGCAGCACCGAAAGTTGATCATGACAAGTCAAACTGACAGTGTGTCCGTGCACTATGGTTTACTGTGCGAGCCAAAATAGTTGGCGTAGGGTTCCTGCAGCGTTGCGACGACATTAGCACACACAAGTAGGAATTACTTTACGTAACAAAGTTGTGGGGAAAGTTCATATTGATAGCCTGAGCTGGCGTTGTGTCTGGTTACAGTGGTATACTGTGCGATGTAATGGACCCGACACCCAAGCGCCGAAAGTTTGTTGTTGTATGCATAAGTAGTTGTAGCAGAGTACGGACGACGGTAGGCCTATGTACTAATGGGTAGAGACAATGGAATTGTAGCAGTAATGTAAAAGTAGTACTGGATCACAAAAATATAAACCAGAAGAACTGTATGTACAAACACTCAAGAGATGGAGCACTACTGCCGAGGCTTCTTGCCCCTCTCCCTCCTACCCTAGGCCCTAACGTGTCCTTGGGAGTACGTCAGACGGTTCGGTGGTACGGCACGACCTACCCGTCCCTCTGGTATTGGTGTGTCCGGTGGCTGCTCCTGGGTCTGCAGTGGTGGAGCTCCGCCAAGCTGTGACGAGCCAAGTATATCCTGGTGTGTCGCGTCCTCCAAGTCGTCATTGTAGAAATGGTCGCTAGAACCAGCCCCGCTGGCGTGTGAAGAGGAAGCTCCTGCACCAAAGATCCTCGCTTGAAACCCTGTGGGAGAAAGGATATAAGATTCATCGAAGTAAAAATTTTTTGTATCAACGAGTACAACTAACGTGAGTAACGAATCACGCACGCTCACCTAGAGGGACACGTGGCTGCATGTCTGGACGAGGGATCGACGCTCTGTGGGACGAAGTGGTACCTCCGGCAAAGGCGTGGGAAGGCAGAGGGGGACCTGCGTGTGTGTTCATTTTGTTGTGACGTGGTCATGTTACCGATAATAATTCAAATATTGTGGAATTAATCTCTGGGCAGAGCAGTTCCGTGGGAAGCCGTAGTTGTAGGTCGCACAACTCCGGCCCTAGGGGCGCGTGGACATGGTGGTACTGGACCAGCTGGAGGTACCATGTCCACGGCGCTGCGACAAGAGAAGAAGCGCATGACAGCGCTCATCTTCGAATGCATCCGGTCGAACGTCAGCTTCTACTCAACATCACTTAAATGTAACTCAGCGTCCAACCTGACTAGCACCGAGTTAATATCGACATTGACAGCTCGTGCAGCGTCAGCCTATTCACGACATATGTAAGCATGTCAGTATCAATCGGAGAAAAAAATGAAAGAAGCGAGCGAAAGTTCGACGTACCCCTAAGAAGTACTCTCGGTCATGGTGCGTGGGGTACGCGTCCGTGACAGCGGCAACGTGTGGCTGTGGAGCGGCTGGAGTGTACGTCACACGGGCACGAGTGCGAGATAAGTACCAGCGGAGGTAGTCACGGTAGTTGTCCTCTGTGTGTGGCCAGATCTCATCGATCACCTCCTCTGGTGCTAACAGCCAGTCATCCACGAACTGTTGTACGTGTGGTGCCCATAGTGTGCCGGCTAGCTGTCCCTGGCAGGTCAACCTGTGAAGAGCAGACACTTAGATAGCTCGATGAATGCAGTAACATCGTATTTGTAATATGGACACATTGTACTCACGAGTGGTCTCCAGGGAGGACGGTAGGTGCCATGTCTTCGAGGAAAACCTGCCTTAGGCCGAACTGCCGCATCACCTGCTGCGGGCAGTGAGGCTCGACGAAGATGTCGAACACCATCGGCAAAGTCGTGAGCCAGTACGCCGCGTCACATGTGCAGAGGGATGAAAGTCCTAGCGGTGCTCTCACTGCCACCGCCTGCTCCATGTATGGCTGCCAGACGACGTTGTTGGGCTGGAGACGATCGAACTCGAACACGAAGTCCGGGTAACCCCGTCTGACCTGCACGTGGGCGTAACGACGCTGCGACATACAAATATGGTACACATATAATTGATTGTTACGGACGAACGTAAAAGAAAATGGATGGTGCAATGTACAAAGTTTGTACTCACCCCACGTCGACACCAGTACGTCCCCATCGTGGGGCCGTCCTCTGGCCACTCTGCACTGCGTCCTGTCCCATACGGTGCATGGTCCACCAAAGGCCATCCTATGGCAAACCTCTCAGCTGCCCAAAGCTGAACTAGCAGAGGGCAACCAGCAAAGATCGCTCCCGCATCGGTCTTCGTGCACGCCTCACAGAGGGCACGGTAGGTGGCCGCTAGCACTATAGATCCCCAGCTCCACCTAGGCACGTTGCCTAGCTCAGCATCCGCGATGCCCCGTGCGTAGTGGATCAAACCCTTGTCGACAGCGTGGCTTGTAGTGCTAATGAACATCACCCATCCGAACAGCCAGAGCAGGTACGCCTCTAGGGCGCGTCGAACTGTGTACTCATCGGCGTCCGGGTGGAGCTGGTCAACCTATAGCAATTAACCAAATATTAGTACAAATGAATATATTTGTTCAAAAAACCATAAACCCGTTCAAGCATTGAACTAACGGTGAACTGAAGCAACCAAGCCTTGCTCGGCCCGGCGGTAGTGTACGAGTGTAGGCCAGTGGGCGGCGGTACACCGGGAAAGCGCATCACGTACATGAAACGCTCCGTGAGATCCTCCTTCCATCCCCCAGCGCTGTCTAGAGGACCAACTGTGTCTCCTGCGGGAGGTAGACCGAGGAGGTACGACACGTCCTGCAGTGTCGGAGCCATCTCCCCACAGGGAAGATGGAACGTGTGCGTCTCGGGCCTCCAGCGGTCTGCCAGAGCGGCAAGGAGTGACCGGTCTGCATCCCAGTGCTTTGCTGGGTCTCTCTCGTCCGCCCCAGCCTCATCGAGCCTACACAGTGGTAGGAGCCCTGCCTCACGCAACATGCGTAATGTAAACCTCACACATTAGTACCAATAAAGTATTACTGCAGTCAAATGTGATGAATTAAAATTTGAACGAGGTGTCACGCCCGAAAATTTTCCCAAATTTCCAGACCATTTTGTGTATTAAGTCCCTGTCCAGGCATCAACCAGGGTACACAAAATGACAAATCAATAAACAGACCCAAACGTAAATAAAGCGATAAATACTTACAACAGAGGCACTTAGTCCTTACACCGAAAAGAAAACAGCAGCGGAAAGAGGCGATCCTAGTGGGGCTTCAGCTCCACTCCACAGGCGAACTCAACTGGGGTCTGAGCCTTGGTCCTCTAACTTAATCTTCAACTCAGAAGTACTAAACTTCTGAAAAGGGGGGAAAATAGCAAGATTGAGTACAACCACCGTACTCAATAAGCCACACCAAAGATGCAAACGTGCAAAGGGGAGACAGAGGGAGGCTTGTGGCTATTTGCAGAAAAGCGATTGCAAATCTTTATATTTTAAAACAGTAAACAGTTGTTTAATTATGACATGCAACGCTATAACCACGTTGAACAGGCCCAACCATTCCACCTGAACTACACCAGTTCATTAAGACAAATTAATTAAGCATGTGGGACTAATCACGGTGAATCTAGTTGATCGCCCATAACTGCGAGCACGGCTATTCGAATAGTTTTTCTCTGGCCAGAGGTGCGCAACTGTACCCGCAAGACACAATCCACCGTCATGTCACCGTGTCTGCGCAGACACCACACCATGGCGAGTGATCGTGACAAGATCCTTCACATAACTCCCCCTAACCAAGCGCACCACACCTCAGGTTTCGCCCCCGCTCCCTTAACCAGCAGCGGGCGGCCCCCTCTCGTGTCGCGGTGAATCGGGCAGCCGATCAACCGGTATACTCCGGCCGAACCAACTCCATCACGCCCACCCTTACCGAGGAGCGTCAGCTAGGGAAGAACTATGCTACAGATCCAGCAGTTGCCCATTCTTGCTTGTGGTAAGTACTGTTATTCTTCCAGGGTTTCCCATGAACCGGTCCTTAATTGCCATGGGCACGACAAACAAAAACCATGCACCTACAGCTCACCATTAAGTCATATTTTAGTTGGATAATTACGACCAACAAAACGTGGTCCGGTGTCTCGAGCGAATCGCTCATTAGAAGCTAATGTGAACAGTGTAATTATCCCATTAAATGAGCTAGTGGTAATTAAGCATGGCTAAGCATATATAATTCTAGCAAAGTCAACATAAGTGACTTACGCTAGTCAAATTATTACCCACAGTTAACAAAGGACGGTTTAACAAGTAAACATGGCACAAGCGGACGGATAGGTAAACCCTATTCCCATGTAATTAGCAAAACATGCACTTTATTTGCAAACATAAAACATTTCGTAAAATGGGTACAACATGCTCAAGGGGAATGTGTGACTTGCCTTGCTTCTTCAAACAATCTTCCGAACTATTTTCCTCGCGAGCGCAAATTTCCGAAACGGCGGAATCTACACGCTGGCACGCAAAACGAGGAAAAACTCTAATAAAAACCAAGTAAATAGTACATAAAAAGTAAACAAACATGTAGAGCTCAATTTTAGATTAATTTTGCAAGTTGAATGGCTCTATTTGGAGTTTGTATGAATTAGATATGAATTTTAGAAGTTTTGAGCCATTTAAATGAATTTCTGGAAATTAAATCGATTTATTGCGTAATTATTAATTAATTTTACAAAGGAAAGGACTACGCTGACATCATCAAAGGGAATCGGCACCGGAACGGCAGGTCCTACGTGTCAACGGGTCAAGGGGCGGCCGGTCCACGGGAAACCAAGTCCACGCATGCACGGGTGCGGACGCACCACGTGGCGCTGACGTGGCGGCCACGGCGGACGGAAGGGAGGAGGTAGCGCCGACGTGGATGCCAACGTGGCGAAGCCGCAAGCAACCACGTGGTCTGGGTGAGGATCGGGCCAAACAAAAGGGGCCCACGCGTCGGCAACACAAGTGTCGGCGAACCAGAGAGAACAAGGAGGTGAAATGGACTTTGCAGGGGAAAGGGGAAAAATTGGGCTGAGAGGGACGTAAACTAGACTTGTGCAAAAAGGGAAATGGAAATGAGCCAAGGAAGGTATAATAGACTTGCAATGGGAATTGGGCTAGGGAGGAAAAATAGACTTGTCAAAAAAGGTTAAAAGAAATGGGCCGGCGGCCCTAGAAAAATGGAGGGGCCAGGAGGGAGGCAAAATGGGCTTTTGCGAGGAGAAGGGAAAATGGGCCGAGGGAGCTGAAATAAACTTCCTCGGGAAAAAGTCAAAAGGGCCAATGAGATACAATGGGCTTCACTGGAAAATGGGCGGAGGGAGCCAATGTAAACTTTGGTGAAGAATAGGGCTAATGGGCCGATGGCCCAACGGGGAAAGGAGGGAGGAGAATTGGGCTCCTCGCGAAGGTGGCGTCAATCGGGCCGGTGGCCCAACGGAGAAGGAGGAGAGAGAAAAAGGGACGCGAACTAGACTTCGCGGGGAAAGGGGGAATTGGGCCGAGAGGGGGAATAGGGGATGCAATGTAGACTTCTGCGGAAAAAGGATGAATGGGCCGAGAAGGGGAATAGGCCGGCCTATAGGCCGGTCCGACCGGGCGGCTCAGTTCGGCCCATCGGCCGATGGCGCGGGCGCAGCCGAGGCGGTGCGGCGGCGGCCGGCGACGTGGGAGCGGCGGCGCGCTGCGCGGGATGCGTCGGAAGAAGGAGGGAAAGAGAGGGGGAACGGGGGTGCTCACTGAGGGCGCGGCGACGTGGAAGCATCGGAGGCGGCCGGGAAAGAGTGGCGGCAGCGTCACCTCGGGACGGCGGTGCGGATGGCCGTCCGGCGCCGGACGCCGAGCGGGAGGTGGTGGCCGGCGCGTGGAGCAGCACGGCGAGCGCGGTGGAGGCGGAGATGCGGTGCACGGGGGCGGTAGCGGCAGCGCCGTATGGCCGGAGTGCGGTGGTGGGCGGCGGCACACGAGCGGAGCGCGTGGAGAGTGGGGGAGAGGGCGGCGAGTTCGCAGGAGGAGGGGAAACGGGAGAGGGGAGCTCCGGGGCGCTTTTTATAAAGGAGGGAGAGCACGGGGTGGCCGGGGGCGCCCGGAATCGCCGGCGGAGTGGGGAAAGAGAGTGGGGGCGCGAAGGCGGCGGCGTGGGGCGCGTGGGCGCCAAATTCCGCGGGGAGGTGGGGGAAGTGAGGCGCGGGCGCGGGCGGGAGCCGGTCCACGCGCGGAGGAGGCGGGAAGACCGCGAGGGAGGCGGCGACGTGGAGAGCATGGCGGCCGGGAATGGCGGAGAGAGGGAAGACCGGAGGTTGAAGGAGGGAGGTGTTCCGGACTCGCGGGGCGGGCGCGGCTAACGGGCCAAGCTGGACCGGAGGGAGAGAGAGAGGAGGGAGAGAGGAAGGAGTGGGCCGTGGGCCGCGCGGGAGGGAGTGGAAAGGAGGCCGCGTGGGCCGCGGGAGAGAGAGAGAATTTTGGGCCGAAAACGGCCCAAAACAAAGGGGACATTTTTAATTCGTTTTTCCATTAATTTAATCAGTTAAATGAACTTTGTGACTTTAAAATTATTTCTTTAGCTCCAAAAATTCACGAAAAATTTTGGAGAGTACTTTAGGGCACGGGGAATATTACAAAAATATTTCCGGCCATAATTTTTAATGGAAAATTTAATTTCCCTCACAATTTCACTTGATTAAATTGCTTTAAATTTTTATTAAATTTCTGGAAAATGTATTATTAGGCAAATTTTTAATCCCGATCGAAAATCGGGGCGTGACACGAGGTGTACCAGGGAACGTGTCGCAGGTCCACACGCAACAACTGGTGTGAAGTACGTGGGCGAAGGGTGCCGAGCTGTGCACCCTGCACTGCTGACAAGTACGAGCGGTGGTTCCTGTCGAGGCCACGGCTGAAGAGCTCAGGTGTATCATCCGCCATACCTGCATGCCAAATAATGATTAGAAAAATAGTAAATATTACTTAAACATAGTTAGGAACAGACAAACAAATATTACTTTAGCACAATGATACAGAGTTTACGACAACATTACAGTGGTACATCAAATTGTTTGCAACTCTAGCATACAGTACCGAAAAATTCGCAATACAATACCGGTGTACAATACCAAGTTCTGTAAGGTTCACGAACAACAGATTTACAACAAGATTCATTGAAATTACATGATAGAATACTTAGTGCGATGACTCTTTACGATACATTATTGGTCTACATCATGGTTTTCAGACAATATTACACCATCGCATCCCCTGCCGCACGAGGACGCCTGGGACGTGCTCGCCTGTTTGTTGTTTCTTCCCCAGGTGGTCGGCTTTCATCACCTGCCTCTCTAGATGGATCGACATCCGAGACGCTCGGACCCTCCGCAGTCTTCGGGCATTTCTTGTAAGTGTGGTCACGCTGATCACACTTGCTACAACGTATAGTCCTACCACCAGCTTCGGTCTCGTCCATGTCATTTCTGATGCGTCTTGTCTGACGCTAGCCCTTTTTCACCCTTAGCTTGGATGGATCCGAAATGTAAAAAACATGGGGCCTCAGAGTTGTGTAAGATCCTGAGATCACGAACACATATATCTCCTTCCTCCATATATGAAAGATTGCTTCTTTCCTGAAATAATGTGACACGTACATATCAAGAAGTATGCCACAATCACTGACTGCGGCAAGTACGTGAGAGTAAGGCAGGTGTCGAAGCTTTGGCTTCATACAGCTGCAACTGCATCCCCCATCGGCCTTAAGGACACATTCCTGCACGGCTTGCTTGCGGTAGATACCACGCCTGCTCCTATCAACACACATTATTTTATACCGATGTACTTTTGTGCCTTGACGAATGACTCGATGCCTTTTTGCCTTAGCTATTTTATCTTCCATGTACTTGGTCACTATGTTGCCAAATATTATATTGTTATCTGCCATTGAGGGAAAAATTTTCTTGTATCGATCCCTGAAGTAGGCCTGTGTGCCGTGAAGGATAAATTCGACAATACCAACCAATGGGAGTTCTCGCACTCCTCGCATTACCCAGTTGTAAACCTCAGCCAGATTAGTTGTCATTATGTCATATCGAGAACCATCGGTGTCGTACAGCAGAGACCACTTCTCCTTTGGTTTGTTCTCAATCCAATGAGTGAAATTTCGGATAGATGATCCCGACCTCCTCATTGTGGGTGGATCGTCATGCAGTGCACCAAGAGGTACGGGAGGCTCGTCAACTTCAACTTATGGCCGACGAGATTGCTCGTCTATTTGCTTAGTTGTCAACTCATCCAACCTTCTCCATAACTCATTAAATTTCTTCTCTTGATTCTATGCATAGAGCCTCTTGAAAAGATCCGTCAGATGCTTGTTCTTGAATTGCTTGTAGAAATTAGCACCCATGTGATGCATGCACCACCTACTACAAAGATCGGGCCACCTTGCTAGAATTCCCTTCTCATCCCAACCGTTCTTCAGGTATTCAATAGCCCGCAACATGCCCGCATGGCGATCATGTATAAAGCAAACATTGGGTCTCATACGCACAACTGCGATGTGCACTTTTTCCAGTAACCAGTACCAGCTTTCAGTGTTCTCGCTCTCTACAAATGCAAAAGCCAGAGGTAACACCTATTTGTTCCCATCAGCTCCGATCGCTGTCAATATCTGACCTCTATATGTACCGGTCAGAAATGTTCCATCTATGCATAGTACAGGATGATAATGCACAAAAGCGTTGATGCAAGCACCCAATGAGAAAAATGCTCTTTGCAGCACACTCTTGGTAGGATCATGAACCGATTGAAATGTATGCATGTCATAGTAGGTATTACTATTCCTCTGGGCAATGCTGGCTAACAGATGAGGCAAATTATCGTAGGATGCTTCAAATGTGCCATACCTCATCTCTATAATCTTTTGTTTGGCTCTCCAGGCCTTGACATAACTTATGGTGTACTTGAATTTGTTTTCAATGTGGCTAATAATTGATCTTGGTTCAAATCCATTGTTGGAGACAACACTGCTATACATCTCACTTGCAACAAAAACTGTAGTGATGTTGCGGTGATACTTCTCCACCCCTTGTAAGTGGCACTGGTGCTCGGTCACTATGCTAACTTTCTAATAATCAAACCATTTACCCTTATATGCATCAACACGCCATGGACAATCTTCCCTCACGCACCTTACTTCATACACATAATTGGTTGACTTGACCACCCTAAACTCTCTCTGCAATGAGACCGCCCAATGCTTCACCACCTCCTTCATATCCTCCTTATGAGCATACCTAGCACCCCGAATTACCTCGTTCTCCTTGTATTCCCAGGGTATATGATGCCCCTCTGAGATAACAAGTCCTGAGAAGTCCTCTTTTGTCTAATCAGTGGGCATTACATCATCTTCCTCGTCGGATGATAAGTCACCCTCCGCTTGCTCCTTATCCGAATCTTCCCTCTCCATTCTATCAATGATTGTACCGACTATCTCCCCCTCATCCACCACGCCCATGGCCTACACGACCCTTGTTTGATTTTCTTCATTGTTTGATGGTCCAACACAATCGCCCACATGGCTAGGACCCTCAACATCTTCGGTTTCTATTCCAAGATTTCTATCCTTTTCATGCACCGAAACAAAAATAACAAGGGGCCATGACCGTTCAAAAGTCATCTCCACATACCGTCTCCAAGCATCAGTGCTATCCATGGGCATTAGTTCCCAAAAATAACCTTTTGTTGCACGACTCACTACAACAGATACTGACATTATGTTCACGTCTGGGTCTACTCTAAATCCTCGCAGCAACCAACTATAAATTAACTGAAATGTTCTCTCGCCAGGCCTATCGATGCCCTTCGATGTCATTCTAAAATCTGACAGATCAACACCATCTGGACCAAATCTAAGGTTGCCTTGACCGTGTACTAACTGAAACATGACCTTACTTGATATTCTGCCTAATGAAACAAAAAAATAGGTTAACTAAGTTTGAAACATAACCATCGGATCTAATGTCGAATTCATCAATATGTACTACGCCATAAGTTAAAGTTTCTGGAAATGTATTATTTGTCCTAAGTCTCAAATTCTACAAATCGGATACGTGCTCCAGATGTATCATATAACTCAAATATATTGTACAATTTGCACTATGTCCTAAGTCTCAATTTCTATAAATATGTCATATGCCTTTGTTCTTAAATTATACAAACATACAGTGTGCTCCAGATCTACTAAAATATATGACAATAGAACTAAAATGCAACAAAAATTTCAAAGACAATACTGTATTTACCTGCTATGGAGTCAGAAAATGGACAGAGCTTCGCTGCTTTCCTTCAGCTCTCCCTCACCCCTCTCTCCTTTTTTTCCTGGATTTTGAGTGAATATAATAAAAATTTGGAGAGGGGAAGGGTCTTTATATACGGGAGGCGAAAAATCGCCCTCCCAGAGGGCGGTAAGGGGGCCGCCTACAAAAATGCCAGGCCGGCCTCGGTTTTGCAGGCGGCCTGCAACGGGGAAAAATCGCCCTTCCAGAGGGCAGCAAGAGGACCACCTGCAAAAAAGCCACCCTTCCTCGCCGCCCTGTGCAGGCGGCCCCCATAGGGAAAAAACGCCCTCCTAGAGGGCGGCAAGGGGGCCACCTGCAAATTTCGCGTCCCCCGTTGGACGGCTGTAACATAACCAAAATCCTAAATTTCAAATTTTGCATCTAAAATATTGAAAATGATTTTCGTGAATCAGAAACACTAAAATTTTCCAATGAAAAACCTGGGCAAGTCTAATAATACTAGTTTTAATATAGAAATTCGTGAATAATTTAAAACCTTTTACTTAATAGCTCAAAGGAAGAAAATAGAACATAGTGTGTGCATGTATTTGCATAATGTATTGTTGTGACTTGAGTCCTTTTGCTTGTTTTTGAATTTTACTAGCATTTCATAATAGGATGAGCATAAATTAAAAATTTGAGGCAAATACTAAATATATATACAAGAATGTAATTAAAAGCTTAAATCATACTCAGCAACATCTCAGGTCAAACACAGATTAAATATAATTTTACAATCATTTAATCATATTTTATAATAGGAAACCTATATGTAAAGATAAGCTTAGTGAATTTCTAAAAATAATTAATGTAAGATAAAATCATGGAAAAATTCATGTGGATTCTAATCAATGGGTTAGACTCACTAGAATTTTGGTATGATTTTATCTTTACATCTAGGCATTCAATTAATTTGGTCAAATAGGTAAAAATCCGATTTATTCGTAAACCCTAATCGGCAAAACTCATACCTCATCCAAACATGCATTAAATTATATGAAAGTGTATATGGAACCGAATTTATTTCACTAGTTTTGATCCCCTAAAAATTCAAACCAATTTCAGCTAGACCTAATTTCTTAATTTTGCTGAGGATAAACTATAGTGAATTTTTGAGTGCAACCAAGAAAAATGGAAACTAGGCATTTTTATCTACCTCCAGAAAAATCCACCTTAATTTATCAAGCCCACAAATTAAATTATAGATTAACAAAGAAGAGGGAGAGAAACCCTAGCCTCTCCATCACCCTGAAACTTGCCACCGGCCGCGAAGAAGATGACAGCCGCCATCACTGACAAGCCACGGTCATCTCCATCTCTTCCATGTTTCATGCTCACCTCTCCATGCTGAGCAAGTCTCCTTTTGACACACTTCCGTTTCGTGCAGCCGTCTCGGAAGGTCTGGAGCGCACTCCAAGCGTCACCGTAGCGGCATCGTCACCGACGCCGTTGATTTGGACCAAAGAAAGCCAAGCCGTCGCGCCATCAACACCGCCCCAAGGTCCTCTCCAAAAGCCCCCAATAATCCCCGAGGATGGAGCACCGAGGAGGGAGATCGACTTCATCTTCCTCAACTCCGGCCGCCGGTTACCATTGCCGAATTCCTCCTTCTGCGGTGATCTCCAAGCTGATTCCCTACACATTTGTCATCCCTAGAGTGTCTCTAATCCCATGCATGCCTCACAGCTGCGGTGCAAGTGCTAGGTCGTGCCGCCATCGTCGACCCCAAGCACACTGCGGCCGCCGAGCTAATCCTGTTGTTGCTGCTGCGGTTCAAGGCTCGGCCGAGGGTCGTCAAGACTTCGTCGGGCTAGGAGATGCGATTCCCAAGTCGTTCATCACGCCGCTCGCCACCGGAGCCCGTGAGCCGAAGCCGCGCCACACTTCCCTACTCGGCCTCTCCACCGATTGAACAAGGTAGAAGACAGGGACTCGGTTTTGAGAATTCAGACAACCATAGGGTTCAATATGTAAGTATACTACTCACTTACACATGGGCCTAGGACCTTAAAGTAATAACTTAAAACTTAAAGCATTTGTTTACAAAGTATGCTTCTCTCAATGGAGGTAGTGCGGGTTGATTTCTTAAAACACAGAGACCTATTTGCATATTTGCTCTCACTGAACAGTGGACCCATTCTAATTAAAATCTGGAAAGTATAAAGAAAATAACTAAAGCATTAATAATTAAACTGAAAATTGTGCAAACTTTGTAAATTCCTAGAAAATTCATCTTAGCTCCATTTTGAATGACCCAAATTCCAGAAGACTCACAAAATTATGATCTTTAATATGGTAATATAAAACTTGCCACTTACAGTAGAAGAAATATCTCTAATTATTTGTTTGTGTAGAGGATAATTGGCATAAAGCACAATCTAACTCATAAAATTTGTAGGAAATTAATTCTAGTACTAAATGAATTAAACTAGAATTTGTTAGAATCACCAAATTCTCAACTTAATTTAAATGAATTGAGTTCTGGGGCAACTAGTATATATAATGCATCCACTTTTAATTAATTATAAATGGTCATAATTAATTTGAGAACTTATAAAATCCATAGGAAAATCATGTTAACTCATTTTGAGATGAACTAAATTTTAGTGTTCTCACAGAACCATGCTAGTAAGATTCATGCACTAAAACTTCACACTTTAAGTAACAAATCATCACTAAATAATGGTGTAGTAAAATAATCACTATAATGCAAACTACAAACTATAAAATACATACAAAATTTATTCTAACTCAAAATAATATGATTCCTGATGGGTTAGGTTAGTAATCACATGGACTTAGTTTCTAACAATTAAAATATGGCACAAGCAGTACTAGAATCATTTCTAAAACTTGTATAACTAATAAGGACTACAGTATGTTTTACAACTTGTAAAATTCATAATAAACTCATGCTAGCTCTAAATATTGTAAACTAAATCTTGTTAAACTTTAGAGAAAGTACTCTTTGCTGCAGTAACCTATAACTTCACAGAACTTGAACCTAACATACATCTAAAATTTATTAAGACATAATTAGCCTATGTCTAGTGTAGAATTATAAAATTCATAACTCACAAATTCAAAGTGATAAAGTAATAATTCTTTCATCATAAATCATGTTTAGTCAGTACCTACCTACTATACTGAATTCATGCATATTAGAAGCATTTTGGATTTTTGTATGATTTGGTGTTTATACCGTTACCGTTATTTCGTATAGTGAACGGCATCGCTTTCGGTGAGAAGTTTGGGTTTTATTGCTGACCAAGATGGAAATTCAAACTAAGGCAAGTGCCCTCCTCCTTTGAACATTTTGATCTTATGTTTTTATTGGGCAAACGTTTTCTATTGCAAAGTTGCACACGTTAGATGGTTATGTTTGGAAAAATTATTTAAAAGCGATGAAATGGTAGTTATAACCTATTTGTTGCATAATCCACCTTGAGATTTGTTATCCTTGATGTTTGTAACCTTAGAATGGTTTAGAGTACTCTCCATGTGCTCAAATGGGCTTATAATTGCTAAATATAGTGTCATATGCTTGGCTTATAATTGCTAAATATAGTGTCATATGCTTAGCCATGCCTAGTGAGATGATTTTAAACATTGTAATCACCTTATACATTTGAAAATGGGCAATTTACAACTTCTAGACATAGGTGAAGCCTCTGATTATTTGTGAAATAAAATGGAGGAAAATCTTGATTCTAGACTTGGGCGACGAGTGGTGTACATATGATAGTAGTTGTGCACCGATAGGGGGAGCGTTCGCCTGAGTCGATTAAGGACCGAACTCTATGTTACCCACTAAGCATACGGTACTGCCACATGTGTTAGTATGGGATGACCTTGGCTTATTAATTTGTTTAGTGTTTAGCCTTGCATATTGGTAGGCTGGAGTAGAATGAATTAGTCTGAGCGATGATTCATAAGAACTACCTATGTGTGTGTGTTGATTATAATGCTAGCGAATATTACTAGCTGTGTGTGTTCTGTGAGGGGACGGATGGTCCGCCTCACAGCATGGGCGTCTAAGTCTGTCCAATTTAATGATATAGTGCCCTGTGGGGGAACGGATGTGTTCGCTGCCATGGCGTTAGGTTTAAGGCGTGAGCCCGTCACCTAACGGTTCTGGGTCATTCCTAAGGTGGATTCACACTTGCCGTCGCTGATGCAAGGCTAGACACTAGGCAATGTAATGGCTAAGTTGTGACCTTTAGTCTGCACTCAACGTGTAGAGTGTGGGGTGCTAAGCCAGCACCGAACTAACTAGAGTGTAGCCTCCGGGCTTTCATCGCATCATGTGGATTTGTATGAACTCTGCAGAGTTAAAACTAACTGGTTAGCCGTGCTCATGGTCAAGAGCGACTTGGGGAAATAGCATGAGTGTAATTTTTATCATTTCTAAAATTACTTTATAAAAATGGTTGAGGAATGGAAATTTGATGATGATTTTGATGATAATGATGACCTGCTACCAGGGAAGGTGCAAGTTGATGTTTATGGTTTATGATGATGATGATGACGAGGAGAAATGATGATTATATTTCTATAATTATTTATATGGATCACCATGCTTTACTACATACTTTACAAAATTTACCGTTTGCGAAGTATTGTGAAACAACATAGCTTTATGCAAATGAACCTATAAATAGCCATTCTTTGATAATTAGAGTTTGCATGTATGTAGGATTGTATTGCCTTGCCAGTACATTAACAGTACACTTGTATCTTTTGTGGGTTGTTTGTCTAATGGTTTTGCAGGTTTAGTTGAGTGCTACGGGTTCCGTTGATCTCTTCAGGGTGGTTCATTAGGGGTCTATCCCTAGTCGGATTGCTTATGGGTCTTGAGTAATTAAGCTTTCGTGCAAACCTTTAATTATAAGGCCATTCGGCCATATGTATCCTAGACTTAGATTTTAAATTTATTTGTGTATTAGTAGTTGTTGTTTATAAATATTATTTGCTTTGACGAAAGTGTCTTAGTTTGTTCTAACTTATAGAACTATCCAGATATGAGTATGGATGTTGAACAAACGAGATGTTGTAGAGCTTAGCAAATTGTCAAGTCTCCTGGGATGTGTAACATATCTGGTCACTGCCTTCGTGTGGTTTGATGGGCACATCTCAGGCTGAAGTTGACTGGCATGCTAAGTCCCAGCAATGTCTTTTTTGCTCAATATTCGGCACTACGTAATTTATATTGAATGATAATTAGTTGTGATCATGGGGCACATTGAGGCTTGAGTGGCTATAATACGTGTATGGATCCCACTCCCAAAATCATGTGGTGATCACAAATGACACCGGACAATATAATTTTCGGGTGCTCGACAACGGCCGTTCCCTCTCGGCCAACGGCTGGCTGCCACGTCACATAAATTGCTCTCTGGGAGGGCGATTTTTAGAAAAACACCCTCCCAGGCGACTAGTTTTGTAAATTTTCAAAACAAAAAATTATATTTGTAAATCTTTTAGTAAATAAAATTAAAAATAAAAAAATTCGGTGACACGCGGGGAAGAGATGAGGAGTTTTCTATATATATTTTTTTAATTTTTTCTTGTCAATTTGGTTTTAGTTTTTAAGTCAATGGTTCAGTCTGCAGGGCATTTTGGTCTTGAAAAGAGTGAAACATTTTTTTTTCAAGGAGAGTTGAAACCGTTTTGACTTAAGGCTATTAGTCAACTTTAACAGTTCAGTGGTATTTTAGAGCTTCTTGTTTGAACGAAACTAGTGGTACATGAGGTTAGAAAAAAAACCAGTAGCAGTTTGACAAATACAAGAAATTGTGGCATTTATGCAATTGGCCATTCTATAATATGTATTCCCTGTTTCACATTATATACGTTTTGGACTTCACATCCATAAAAATTTGGACACATATATAAAACACATATATTGATCCATGCATAAATATCTATTTAATACCCAATACATCTTATAATTGAAACAATGAAATGAAACAGATGAGGTAACAAACATCACTCATATTAATCGATCTGAAAATTGCGTTCAACCGATGAGTATTATGAGCTTCCATGTATGTGGAAGGGATCACCTGGTGGTGTACTCTCTGTTCTATAAAAAATCAAATCCTAGCTTTAAATTTGGGCATTATTTTGGATTGAAATTTTTTAGGACGAAGGGAGCACCGTGTTTGCCTACTCATCACCATATGTATAAAGTATAAACTTTGAAAGGTCTCGCTGTAGTGGCTAGCTAGGAAGTTCATTCATCCTTTCATTTTTCGAAGAACTTCAAGGCTGAGTTTGGGAGTTCACTTTCCCAACTCATCTCTCTCGTTTTTCACGTGCATACTTTTCAAACTACTAAACGGTGTGTTTTTTGCAGAAAAATTTTATACAAAAGTTGCTTTAAAAAGTCATATTAATCAATTTTTTAAAAAATTTTTAGCTAAAACTTAATTAATTATTAATGCATGTATCGTTTTGCATGTCGTAAAGAAGGGGTTCCTAACCTCTCCTCTCGAACAGAGCCTAAGATGTCAGGACAAAAGAGAAAAACAAGTGCATGGGCGAGTTCTCTTGTTCCAAACTTTAGTGTTGTGCAACAAAATTTTCTTTTTATATGGATGATCGAGAATATTAAGAAAAAGATGGAATCCAAATACCCCTTACAAGTGACTGGTCTTTTCAATTTCACCCTTATAACACTGTTCATAAGTCTATTTCTCGTCTTTATCCAATTTTATACTATCTCTCACACCCCCATAAACCTCCATACTAGTGAGCAAAGTTACCTCTTTGACACAAAGGTGCATGTACCTCGGCCTGCTTTCACCTTATGCTTTTGTGCACTTTAATTCCTTCAACCCTATGACGACGAAACACAACAATGATCACATGCTAGGGAGAGGGATATTTTTCATGCCTAACCAGAGAAGACAGGGAGCAACTTAGCTCATCATGCTGGAGGTCCATAGGATATAAGAAAATCGCTAAGTGTGACAGGAAATTACTGCAAACTAGATCGAGGTAAAAAGTTAGAAGGGAAAATAGGGTTGTATAAAGTGTTTTTTTTATGAAATTAAGATGTATGGGCGTGATTAGAAAGAGCAGTGATTTACAGAGGCTACTTGTATTTTTTAAAAGAAAATAAAACAAGAAGAAAACTGGCACATCTCGTGATTTCAAATTTTGATTCTAAATCGAGTTTCATTTATTTTCTAATGCTTTTGAAATTAAGTTATATGGCGGGCTACTTGGATTTTTTAAAAGAAAAACAAACAAGAAGAAAACTGGCGCATATCGTGATTTGAAATTCTAGTTCTAAACGAGTTCCATTTATTTTCTAATGCTTTTAGACAACATATGTTAATTTACCAGTTATCACGGTGTTTTATATGATAGTTAATTATCACAGTGTTATAACACACGGTCGCCGTCACACAATCGAAATGGCCATATTGTGCAGGTCCACAGAGCCTATTGTTTTCAGAATTACTATTTTATACTGGTAGTATTTTTTTTATATGGTAGTAGTGGTAGTTGTACGCTTGTACCAAGTGAAAAGTTGAAAAGAAACGACAGAGGGAGCGTGCACCAGCACCGTGCCAAATTGGACGGTGGCAGTGCCAAGTTGGGGCCTCCGACACACGACAGGCCACACCGAGTGGGTCCCACGCGAAAGATCTCGTCCGTCCTCCGCTAGTGCGTGCGCGCGAGCGAGTGGGGCCCACAAAACGGCGTAAAAAAAAAATCCAAGAATGCAAACGCTACCGAGAGGGCGACCCGGAGGCCGCCGCGACCACCCCTCGCTCAGGGTGGGTCCCACGTGTCAGCGGCACGAGAGGAGGCTGGGTGTTTCCCGTCAGCGATGACGTGCAGGTGGGATTTTCCGCCATGCCCGCGGTCGCCGCGGCCCGGAGCCACTGGGATGGGTGACCAATAATGGCCCAGATTCGGCCGATGACATGTGGGTCACAGCTGATGGTGTGGCCCACCTGTCTGTCACGGGGCTGGCGTTATTCGGGGAATCGTAGGTAGGTCGCCTGGTGGCCGCCATTTTCAACGTGCGAGGGGGGCCTTCCTGGCTGTTTCCCGTTTTGCCTCTGGGGTGGTGTTGGTGTACTGGCGTTGTTTCTTGCCAACTTTGCATTTACGGCCTTCGCTTTGTAAGAATTTACATATTATGGATGGATGGTTTGTTCTCTCACTTTTGTTTTGTGTGATAATTTGTTTTTCTATAGCTTGTTGATCAGCGAGTAAGAGAGAAAACAGAGGCAACAAGACTATACGATTATACGACTTAGCAAAAGATAAGCCATCCAAACTTATACGATTTAGCTGAAGATAAGCCGTCCAAACTATAACTTGCTATAAAATCAACATTCAACAAATACTACAAAGAAAGCAATATGTGTAAATATGACCTTTGTGAAAGGTATAAATGAAAGCAAACTTTTCCACCGCGCATCCCACTTCCCACATGGGGAAGGGAGGGGACAAAGCAGCTGCGAGAACAGATCTCCACTTTTGCACGGCGCCACGGCCTCCCTCTCCATCCGTCGCTCCCTCTGCATCACCCACCTCAGATTTCCCTTTTCCCCACCACCATCACCTCCCTGTCCACCACCACACCATTCCTCCCATCCCATCACCTCATCGCGTCGTCTCCTCGCTCCCCTCGCCTCTCGACCCTCCTCCACTTGTCTCCCTCCGACTCGCCGCCTCTTCCGCCGCCGCCGCCGCCGCCGCCACAGGTCGGTCTCCTGCCTCTCTCTAGTTTTTCCATTTCTTCCTCCCCTGTCGGCCGCCTCTGTTCCCGTGCCCGACCATAGCTAGCTTGCTCTCGTCTCGCTGGAACCGCGCGCGGCGGGACGCGTGCTGGTTTGGTGAGATTTTTTTTTTGTCGCGGGTGGTTTCCATCCCGCGCCGTTCTGGCCCGATCGATACGCGGAGCATGCTCCGGCGGCGCTTGGCGGCGACGGGGAATTTAGAGGGTATCTCGTTCACTTCGTTGCGACGCCCTGGGAGGGATACTGTTATCCATCTCTCTCGCGCCCTTGTAGTTGTAGTGTTTGTGTATTGCATCATGATTGTTCATGGTCTCTCGTTGCCTCGGGGTAGTAAGTAGTTCACTGACTTCGCTCCAAGTGGCCGCTTTGATGCGTGTGTTAACCTGCGTATAGGAAGAATTACCTTTGCTGCAACCTTTTATCACTGTCCCCATCATACAATACTTCTCGTTTTTTTTAATTAAACTGTGCAACAGTGTGGATACTGAATCTTGCAATATTTAAAAGAAAAGGAAAAAAAAACTCAATTGAGGCATCTGGAGGATGTGGTGTCTGGTAGATGTGGTGCTCTGAGTGTATTATAAAAGCTTGCGGTTTTGATTCGGTCTATTGATTAGGTTGCATGCGTGGAAGATATTCTCTTTTATCCCTCTGGCTCTTGATAGATTCTTGGATGTAAAACATGAATTTCTGGTCACTAGTTATCAAGTGATATAGTTGAATCTGGAGACCAAATTCCACTTCTCCTGGTACATTATGGCGAGAATATAGAATATTCTCTTTTATGTTGAATATCGATCAGCCATGCCTCCTATGATGTGAAGCTGCTGACTGTGATAATATTCTCAGGACGCTGATTTTCGATTTATATGATGCATCATCCTACCATGTAAAGGTGCTGACTGTGATCCCTATCTGGACTGCACTGATTCTACTTTTGTGGTGGTTGTTGTACTGCATGCATGTGCAAATATTCGAGGTCTCCGTGTAAAGCTGCTAGGCTTGGTGTCAATTGTGATGAAACTTTTCTAGTGCTTTAGATGTATACATCCTTTTCCTGTAAAAGGTTATCATTTTGGTTTCATCTATTCCGATAGCCAGATTACTTTGTCGCGTTGACCTTGTTAAAAGGTTTCATCTAATTTCTTGCTTTCTGCCTTTATTCTGTTTTTCCCCGATTGCAGGGTGAGGTTGCTGAACTTGTCAACCAGCAGCTAGAGTTTTGCAGTATTAGATGGGCTGTTCCTGTTTCTTCACTCGCTGGTACTGATCATAAGCCTTTGATCCATCACTGGCATTTAGTTTTTGTACTTACTGCGGCATATCGATCTAGTTGCAGTAATCAAAAGAATATGCATCAATTCATTACACTGCTTGACTTACGAATGTGGATTCCTGGTTCTTCTCTTATATGGTTGCTTGTAAATATCATCCTTATGCATCCATTCATTACACTGCATGAATTGTGAATATTGATTCCTGGTTCTTCTCGTTAAGCATCATTTTTCCTTTGGTCTTTGAAAGCCATGCCTACATGAACATTAATTTCAAGCATTCACCCCACCTCTTCACAAGAAAAATGCATGTGGTTGTTCTGCTCTTAATCTTGAGTCTCAATTAAATTATTTCAATGAGTAAGATAATACATGCAACAAGACTAAGTCAAAGCAAACCTTTTTCTAAGATAGCATCCTCAACGAACTGATCTGTATTGTTCAGCAACTTTACATACATTTGATGTCACATTGTACATATTTGTAATGGACATATATAGAACAATGTACTGGAGAGATTAGATATGTGCATGATGTTTTCACTGAGCTGTTAGTCCTAGTATTTAAAAATTGACACTAAACCAAATTTTACACACCCCACTGAATCCATATAATGCCAGTATCACTTGTCTGATTAGGGTGTTGATGTTGGATGTTACCACGTAAAGATTATCTTCTTAAAATGAATGGCAGAGCTGCTTCCCTTGGTTTCACAAAAACAAATGTTGAGAAACACTTTTTTTTTGTTAGTTACAGTTTTTAAAAAAGGGTCTGTATTTGGTCCCTCAACTATGGCCTTGGTCTGATTTTTGTACCTCAACTACAAAATCATTCATTATTTGTTCCTCACCTCTTAAAACCGTCCATATTTCATTCTTGAGCCCAAACCTGGGTGTTCTCTAATAATGTGGCATTGAAATTGATGGTATTGAATGATTCGTGCCTAGTAATTAAATCTGCATGGTTGTAAAAGTTGAGGCACCAAATAATGAATGGTTCCGTAATTGAGGGACGAAAAATTGGAAATCAAATATGGACTTTTCTTGTTTTTAAATAAAAAAGGCAACTCAACCAAATTCCAGACATCGAATTGAAGGACTAGATCGTCGATATGGCATATAACTAAATTCCATACTAAAACTTTTTTAGCTGCAGTGCTGCACATGCATGCTATGGCATGGTCCTTGGTATAGCAATTATCAAATGTCAATAATCTATTAAACATTTCTTCTGAACCACTCTATATGGGCTTTAAGCCTCTAAACATTCAAAGGCATGAAACAAATTTGCCACTTTTATTTCAGCATGCAGTATGTTCTTTTTTTTTCTATTATGTGCATTTTTTTTTACATGTTACTCTTCTAAATGGGTTGTTCAACACATGTATTTCCATCCATGCAGAACCTAACTTCCTTGATTTGATCGGATGAAAGCAGCGACATTTGCTTCTGATTGTAGCTTTACTGCTGCCATCTGAATAAGAAGCCTCTCTCTTAATTAAAAACTAAGAAATGGATCGCAATGATACTTCTGGATTTGTCAGTGGGGGATGCAAAAAGGCAAAGGACCTGCTTATATTTCTGACCTCTTAGTTTCTTTGTGTATTATGTAACCTAGAAGCACCACTGACTGTACTTTTCCCTTAAGATTGGTCAAATTTGAGTCTTAATATTCTCAGCCACCTGAAGCAGTTGAATTTCAACTTGGACTCCCACGATTTACTGCACATCCTCATCCACTAGGGGCAATGGATAAACAGCTTGGATTCTTGGAATTTACTGGCACGAATCCAAGAAATGCTGAAAAATGGACCACTGTTAGTCCACCAGTCATCCAACCAATGGCTTGTTCTACACAACTTGATGTGCTTGCCCAAGACAGCATGCACAATCCTTTGTCAAGAGGGATCAAGCGGAAGTGGGTTGACTTGTCATTGGGTTTGGGTAACTCCTCAAGCTCATCAGACTCAAGCAAGCAGAGCATGGGAACATGCTGCACCATGTCTTCAGCAAAGGACAGGGACGATGGTTCATCTGTTGATTTGGACATGAATTTTCAGTTTAATCTGTATAATGAAGGCACTTCAAAACTGGATAGTCATGATTGTAATGGCAAGAAAGTTTTGGAGAAGACTGTGGATCTCGAGTTATCTTTGAATTTTGGACCATGTGAATCTTCTGTGACGAATGTGGACTTTTCTACAGCAACGAAACAACAGGCTGTATTTCTGCAATCATGCAATATGTCCTCAGTGCCTACAGTGGACGAAGGATCAACATCTGCTCGCTGGAAATCTGGTGGTAAGCTACTTCCTTACCTGTATCAATCCAGGAACAACATTGGTCATTTTTCAAGTAAAGAGTTACCAGGTAGCTCGAACCAGTCTCAAGATCTTGTCCCACTGCCAACAATGATACAATCACCACAAAGTCCAGTAACCAGTACTTCTGGCGTTGTCAGCTTTCAACAACGCTGCAACAGCACAAAAATCTGTTCACAACCAGGATGTGCAAAAGGTGCTAGAGGTTCTTCAGGGCGTTGCATTGCTCATGGTGGGGGTAGAAGGTGCCAGAGAGAAGGTTGCAAGAAAGGAGCCGAGGGAAAAACTATCTTCTGTAAAGCACATGGAGGTGGCAGACGCTGTGAGCACCTTGGATGCACAAAGAGTGCTGAAGGTCGCACAGATTTCTGCATAGCCCATGGAGGTGGCCGCCGTTGTAGCCGTGACGGGTGCAGAAAGGCAGCAAGAGGAAAATCTGGCCTTTGTATTAAGCATGGTGGAGGGAAGAGATGCCAAAAACTGAACTGCACAAAGAGTGCAGAGGGGCAATCAGGCTTTTGCATCGCTCATGGTGGCGGCCGTCGCTGCAAACACGATGGCTGCACAAAGGGGGCTCAGGGCAGCACTAATTTCTGCAAAGCTCATGGAGGTGGGAAGAGATGCACACATCCGAATTGCAGCAAGGGTGCTGAGGGAAGCACTGCTCTCTGCAAGGCCCATGGAGGAGGGAAACGCTGTTCAGCTGAAGGGTGCCCGAAGAGTGTCCATGGTGGCACTGAGTTCTGCGTTGCCCATGGAGGCGGAAAGCGATGTGTGGTACCAGGATGCACCAAGAGTGCAAGGGGACGGACTGACTGCTGTGTCCGTCACGGCGGTGGTAAGCGGTGCCAGTTTACAGGATGCAGCAAGAGTGCACAGGGGAGTACAGACTTTTGCAAGGCACATGGGGGAGGTAAACGCTGCTTATGGGGCCAACCTGGGTCTGGCCTTGGAGACGGCAGCGGTACTTGTGAGCGCTTTGCAAGGGGTAAGAAAGGCTTGTGCGTTGCACACAATGCGCTGGTAGAAGATAGCCGAGTCCGTGGTGGTCAGACAGTTGGAGCTATTGCCCTACCTGGCTCTGCTGGTGCTGTTGCTGGTGTTAGTAATGGGACCCTTCCTGGAAACTCTTTCAATTTTGGTGAGACGTGTGCCACCAACACCGAACAGGCTCTTCCTCATGTTCAAGCACCTGTTCCAGAAGGTAGGGTGCATGGTGGCAACATTGTGGCTATGCTTGCTAACAGTATGGATTATCAGAAGCAATTGAACTTTAGCGCCGGGGCTAGCACCTCTGATCGCAACTGGCTGTAGTTCATGCATAAAAAACACCAATCATTCCCTTCGCTGCCCTGTTTCATTTCAACTGGCAAGTAACTTATATGTTCCTACCGTGCTGTGTATTTGGGAACTGTGGATCCTGATGATTTAGCGGTGTTGTGTTAATAGGGATCTTCTAGTGCTTCGTTTGTAGCCATCTCGTGTCATAAATAAAAGGGGAAAGTAGTGTAATTTATATTAGTGCGCAATTGTAAAATTCTAATGTTTGTTGAAGATGTAACATATCTTCGAAACTCATGTTGAGTGTTTGTGATTGCAATATTAGCATTATGGGTGGTACATTGGCTCCTGTCGATGCATTTAACCGTTTGAGCTCTGATATTGGGGTTTCTTTGCTACTTCAGCTGTTTTTTGAGGTCTCTAGTCAATCAAGTTTATGGTGTTGTCTTCCACTCTAGAATGCAACAATGATCTGATTTATGAGCTTATGTATTTAGAAGTTAAACCCTTCCCCGCAAAATGTGAAACTTAGATCTATCTTATAACGGTGGATGAATACATAACATATCATGCTTTTTTAATTGCAGAAGTTTCTTTTGTCGTGTACTTGTTGTGATTAACTGATTTTGCATACAAGTTATGTAAGTTGCTATTTAGTGTTTCTTGTGTATACCGAAATTGCGATTAAATTTATGTCGCTGATGTGCGTGCTTCACTAAGGAAGATGAGAATTGCATTCTTTTTGGATGGTGGTAGTAATAAAAGAAAATTAACTACTACATCCATTTCATATCGATTTGACTTTTTTCATAGTCAATTTTGTTAGTTTGATCATATCTATAAAAAAATTAACATCTACAATATCAAATTAATTTCATTAAATACAACATTGAATATATTTGTTTTATGTTTAAAATATTGCTATATTCTTCTATAGACTTCGTTAAATTTGACTTAAAAAATCAAAACAACTTTTAATATGAAACTAGAGAGTAAAATATAGTAATAATAAAGAATCCATACTTTACAGTTCTGATGTACTCCCTCCGTCCTAAAATTAACATTTAGGTTGCGTTTGGTAGTGTGAGATGAGAAATAATTTCTCCCTCATGCAAAATGGGGAGGCTCCTTAGTGCATGATTAATTAAGTATTAATCTATTTTTTTAAAAAATAGAATAATATGATTTTTTAAAACAACTTTCATATAGAAATTTTTTTAAAAAAACATATCGTTTAGTAGTTTGAAAAACATGCGTGCGAAAAACGAGGAAGGTGAGTTGGGAAAGATGGGAGAAGAACACAGCCTTAGCTATGAAGGGACTAGTTCCTTGCCGATTTGGTCGTCTCATAAGATGAGCACAGTAATGATGGGCAATACTAGTTTTTAGTAGATTAGGAGGTTTAGATGGATGATGTTGCCGAAAGAGTAATTTGTGGTTGTCCAAAGAGTTGAAGTCTTCGGTTCTAATAGGAGCAACCGCTACATGCTAGTAGTTATAGTTATATAGGAACGGTGTAGTATTTTACAACAGAAAGATTTCTTCTCTTTTGCAGGTTATTTCTTTGATTATCTCAGAAGCCGTGTTCATAGGTTTTTATTGCTGCAGCATGTCAGAGATTGGAGCGGGTGGCAAGTGATTTTTTTTACCTAGGAGCGTGGGTTGCGATCTAGTCTTTGGATTGATGATTGTAAGAGTATGGAACTCCTCTAGTAGGGAAGTGTATACTCCTCCTTGGAGGTTCGGCCAAGGGACAGGTTTAGGCCCATGTCCAAATCACGAGCAAAAGATGACATCAGGGATTATACAGGTTCGGGCCACACGGATGTATAATACGTTACTCCTGTGTGTGGACTATGTATGGATGGTGAGATTGGGTTACAAAGTGATGAGCTGAGAGTCTAAGAATGTATGCTAACTTGCTGGAATGTGAACCCTTCTTCCATATAATGTTGCTAGAATCTAATCTAGCTAGTCTCGGGTGCCAAGCCGATCCCTCTTTCTGATGACACGTATCCTCCTTTTATACACAACCAATGCAATGCTGGTGGAGAAATGCTCTTTCCTATGAAGAAGAAGGCTGTTGTTGGTATTTATAATGAACACACAATAATATGCAAGTGCACAGATACCGTTGTAGCTATTCCAGGGTATCGTACCCACAGGGATTGTGTCTGTACTAATCTTCTAACTAGATTGTCCAAGAACACAAGATATATGGTAGGCGACGGTATGAGAGGATTCCTATGGATTACTTATCTTAATTTATCTTAATTTAAGTTAAGGTAAAACTTTATCAATTGCTTCGGGCACCGGCTTACCTCTGGTCTGCCAAAGAGATTCTGACCTATAACTCTATGATGTGCCCGGACTTGGGGGATTACAAAGGACGGACAGGGCTATCACCACCTATTGTCTACCTCTACAACCCGTGAAGCACACAACAAACAAAGGTAACCTCAAACCTAGATACCACGTCTAAATTATTGGTTACTACCCTAACTCGGTATCACGCTTATAGAAGATTAAGGTACTCTACCTAAGTAGAACGATGAACCCGCAACGATGAGAATATACTTAAATAAAAAAGAAAAATACCATAAAGTAATCATGAACAGTTCCTTATATTAAGACAAGCATCCGTCGAGGTACAAGCTTGGAATATTAAGACAAGCATCCGTCGAGGTACAAGCTTGAAGAAGAGTGCCGATAGACCCAACACTTCCCCAGACTTACCTTCACTCTATCCCTACTTTAAACACTCGCTAAGCAGGGCTTAGCCTTTGGAATGTAGCACTAGCTCTTCTATCTTGGTGTGTGTTGAGAGTGAGGAGTAGGAAGTCTATTTATAGTGTGGAGATGACTTGGCAGAGTGAAGATGCTAAGGGAATATTCTCCCTCCTACTCTCAAGCCTTCACTTATCCTCAAACCGACATCCTATGGCGGTTTCATCCGTGGGCCTTGCGCCACCAACTTTAGGAGGATGGTGAGTGGCGCCACATGGAAGCTGTGGGCGACGGGAGCCACCCTTGGTTCGGCCGAACCAAGGGTTTGGCTGACCTATGGTCGATCCCCCTCGTGCCACCTTTCGTCTGGGTTGCTGCCTGGTGGATCGTCAAGACGATTCAGGGTGTTTGCACCAATTTGAGGTGGTTCTCCTTCTAGTGTGGGCCCTTTGATGCATGTACTCTTATGCTTTCTTACTTGTGTTTTCTCTTAATTTGCACAAGTAATCACCTGTATACAAATATTAACCAACACTTGTGAAAAATGGTTAGTAATAAACCCCTACCACTAAGTTTGGTGGTAGACATTAGTAAGTTTTATGCAGGAATTGACGGTCAAATTTGGTAGTTAAGGACCGTCAACAACACTCCTACACTTAGCCCTTTGCTCATCCTCGAGTAAAGGAAAATGACTAAGGTGAAACAATGCTCCCTTTGGTATGATGCGAGCATATTAGATATTCCAAACCATACCTGCACTTGTGAAATTTGAAGTGTCTATCACATTGCCTTGGATGTTTAAAAAATGAAATGGCCTTGATCCAAGACATCTCTGCTTCTTTTGTCAAGTGACTTGGATTTTTGAATTGGTTTTTTCAAAGAAAGATAACTTTATCTTACTCCTTAATTGATTCTCTTAGATCGCTTAATGTGTATGCTTTCCTCACCAAGCATTGAGTTGCCTTCTTCCATCCTACTTCTAGATTAGGCTTATGTGAAGCTCAAGGTAGAAAATGGAATAAGGCATACTTGCATCACATATATTGTAAAGTCAAAATCCGGATCCAATAAGATAACTAGTCGTACAACCATGATCAAGATGTGCTTGTGTGTGGAAAGTGGATGTGTATGTGGAAATATGGAAAATGTAATGATGACTCTTTTTGTATGACCCTCCTCCTTGTACTTATTTGGAGAACATGCTATTTTTTCATTCATTTTTTTCTTTCTTTTTTCCATACTCGAGAATATTTTCTCTCTTTCTCTTTGTGAGCATATCCATTTTTCTCAATATCATTTTTTTTCTAGCTCATGTCTCATCTTGCATGGATAATTAGAGGAGGGATCATAAATATGTGGAGTCTTTATTTGGTGGATGATGGGCTAATGCTGACTTCCAGTGTAGAAGTATGACATTTTTGGTGGATGAATAACTGATGCTGACTTCCAATGTAGAAGTATAGCACCTGTGGTGAATGAAATGCATATGTTTGCTAATATCCAGTGTAGAGATTTAGCATATATGGTGGGTATACGTGATCTTGATCATGGAAGCATGAAAAGAATCTAACAAGCAATTTGACCAAACTCAACGTAATAATAAGCAGCATATGTATAAGGTTTATCAATATACTTGATTTATGGCTTTGGTAGGAATAGGACATCAATGAGGAGTATGTAAAGTTATACCATTTTTTTCATAAAATTTCCCAAGTACTTATACAAGAAGAGTGCGATTCTTTTTATCATACCATATCTCATTCATCAAATATTTAGGCAACATGCTTCCTAAAGATATGGTTTTCACAAGAATAAGAATCAAGTTAGGAATACAAAACATGCAAGCCCACCATCGAAACATGTTTGATCAGGAGGCACAATGAGTTTAAATTTAGTGATTTTATTGGGATATCATTTAAACTCATGTAATATGAAAATAGAGGGTCAAAGGGTGCAAACCGTTGTTCTGAGTTCAGTTGATGACGTGTAGCCCTCTTATGAGAGATCTTGGATGTGTGCACGATGTAGAGCTTGGAAGATCCCCCACACTTGTTATTGTGCCTGCTTCTTTTTTATTCATGGAGACAAATGTCGAGCACGCCGAATTTATACCGTCTAGTGTTATTTGTGATCACCACATGATTTCGGCTGAGTAGGATCCATACACGCATAAATAGCTACTCAAACCTCAATGTGTCCATGACCACAACATAACACCATTCGATATGAACTCTGCGATGCCGAATAATGAGCAAAGGAGATATTGCTAGGACTCAGCATGCCAGTCAACTTCAGCCTGAGACATGCCTGTCAAACAACGAAGGTGGCGACCAAATGTGTTACACATCCCAAGAGACTTGACTCAAATTGCTGAGCTCTACAACATTTCAATTGCTCAAAATCCTTACTCATGCTTAGCTAGCCCTAGGAAGATGCTAGCTGAGCACTTTCATCTAAGCCATGATATTAACTTAAATACATAAAGGATGACTTAGATATAACTAGGTACAAATAACAAATGTCCTATGTAGAAAACTCTTATAGTCACACTTGTAATATATTAGTTTATTTACGTTTTGCACTCTGACTTAAATCCAATGTTTAATTTCTTAAAAATTTTCATCCGACTGTCATCAAGCCTAGAACTTGACTAAATCATCAAAAAATTTTCAGTCCTTATCCACTCGACTCAAAGCAAAGCAGAAAACGACGATAAACCAAATATGAACAAGCCATGCTCAAAAGAAAATTCATACTTTACTGATATCAATAGCCCCTGGACTGGCAACTCAAGAAAACAACTTACTTGAAGTCGGCAGTCGAGAAAAACAGAGTACAAAAGAGTAACTTTAAGTATAATAACATCAAAGGTGTTCAATATTCCAAAAATTCTCCACAATTGATCCGTCTTCGTGCTTTAGTCGATAAGCCCCTGGCCTAGTGACCTCAGTGATTATGAATGGCCCTTCCCATAACGGAGACAGTTTATATCTATCCTTCATCGTTTGTATCTTTCTCAAAACCATATCACCAACAATAAACGTCCGTGATCGAACATTGAGACTGTGGTAACACCAAAGTCCTTGAATATATCTTGCCGACTGAATAAGAGCAGCTTTGCGAGCTTCTTCCAGTCGGTTTAAATCATCAACACGATCTTGGTCATAATGCTCCTCGTTGAAATTACGAACTCGAAGAGATTCAAATTCCATCTCACTCGGCAACATAGCTTTAGCCCCGTAAACTAAAAAGAATGGTGACTGACCCGTAACCTGACTGGGTGTAGTTTGTAACAACCACAAAACCAAAGGCAACTCTTAAACCCATCATCTAGCGTAAGGGCGTAGTCTATCGAAAACACGAGCCTTGATGCCGTGAAGAACCATAACATTAGCACGCTCCACCTGTCCATTACTCATAGGATGTGCAACCGACGCGTAGCATATCTTGATCCTAAAATCTTCACAAAAATCCTTAAAAACTCTTCCTGTGAACTGGGTCCATTGTCAGTAACAATCCTGTCTGGAACACCAAACCGATGCACGATGTTGATGAAAAAAATCCCGAGCTTTATCAGCCATAATTGTTGCAACCGACTTAGCCTCAATCCACTTGGAAAACTTGTCGATAGCAACAAAAAGATGCATAAAACCTCTTGGAGCTTTCTTAAAAGGGCTCACCATGTCTATACCCCAAATAGCAAAAGGCCATGAAAGTGAAATAGTTTGCACCTCCTGAGCCGAAACATGGATCTGCCTAACAAAAAACTGACAACCTTCACAGGTCCGAACAACTTTATCTATATCTGTAACCGCCATGAGCCAGGAAAATCCTTGCCGATAAGCTTTTCCCACCAAGGTGCATGCTGCGGCATGACTGCCACATATTTCTGAGTGAATATCCTGCAATAACTGCCGGCTTTCCTCAGGAGTAACACACCTTAACAAAACACCAGACGGGCTTTGCTTGTATAATTCGGAATCAACTATGACATAACTTTGGCTATGATGTCGAACTCGTTCGGCTTCATCTCGATCTTGAGGTAACTCCTGCCGAGTCAAAAACTTGATGAAGGGTGTCTTCCGGTCGTTATCAAGCATAAAAACTTGCTTCATGACATCATCTTCAATAGCTTCCTTTTAGCAACTGTCGGCTCACGGAGGTGTTCAACAAAAACATCTATCGAAGTAGCCTCCCGTCTGGATCCAAATTGGGCCAACTCATCAGCAGCTTCATTATTATGCCTTAGAACATGAGACAACTTCAAACCATCAAATTTATCCTCCAACTTGCAAACTTCTTGTCGGTAAACAGCCATGTTGTCATTCAAACAAGACCAATCTTTCATCACTTGATTCACCACCAACTGAGAATCTTCTCATACAATCATACGCCGTATTCCGAGTGAAACGGCAAGACGCAATCCATGGAGCAAAGCTTCATACTCGGCTATATTATGTGATGCTGGAAAGTGAATCTGAAGAACATACCGCAGTCTTTCTCCAGTCGGGGAAATAAGAACGACTCCTACTCCCGCGCTAGTAACTCGCTTAGACACATCAAAATATACAGTCCAATATTCCAGCTTCTCCATAGGTACATCCCATTGGCACTCGGTCCACTCGGCAACAAAGTCAACCAAGATTTGTGACTTGATTGATGTCCGAGCCTTGAAGGTAATGTCTAACGCCATTAACTCCAAGTCCCACTTTGCAATACGTCCCGTGGCCTTCCGATTGTGAAGAACATCGCCGAGTGGAAAAGATGTGAACATCGTAACCGAGTGGCTTTGAAAATAATGAACCAATTTCCTAACGGTAATTTGAACTCCATATAATAACTTCTGTACCTAGGGATAGCATGTTTTAAATCCGGTCAGCACCTCACTGACGAAGTAAATCGGCCTCTAAACTTTCTGGACACGACCTTTTTCTTCTTGTTCAACAACCAAAATCGTGCTAACCACCTGAAAGGTTGCCGACACATAAAGTAATAAAGGCTCCTATGAATGTGGCGAAGCCATCATAGGTGGCGTTGTAAGAAAATCCTTGAAGTCTTCAAAAGCTTTCTGAGCTTCAGGGGTCCGTCGGAACTCGTCCATCTTCTTGAGCAACTTGAAGAAAGGCATGCCTCGCTCTCCGAGTTTAGAAACAAATCGGCTTAAAGCTGCCATGCAGCCGATAAGCTTTTGAACGTCTTTCTGGGTACTCGGTGGCTTTATATTCCGTATAGCATTGATCTTCTCTGGGTTGGCTTCAATGCCTTGATGAGACACCATAAAACCAAGCAGCTTCCCTGACGGTACTCCGAAGGTGCACTTTTCCGGATTCAGCTTCATCCTGAAGGCTCGAATATTTTGAAAGGTTTCCTCTAAATCGGCGATCAAATCCTCCTTTAACTTAGTCTTGACCACAACATCATCGGCATAAGCCTCCACGTTCCGCCCAAGCTGAGTCTGCAAACACCTTTGAATCATGCGTTGATATGTGGCTCCTGTGTTCTTGAGACCAAATGGCATCGTGATATAGCAGTAGGCTCCGAACGGGTTGATAAATGAAGTCTTCAAGTAGTCGGACTCTTTCAAGTTGATTTGATGATACCCTGAGTAAAAATCAAGAAAACTCAGAAGCTCACAACCGGCGGTTGAATCAACAACCTGATCAATGCGAGGTAGGCCAAAAGTATCCTTGGGACAAGATTTGTTGAGATCTATGTAGTTGACGCACATGTGTCATGTCCTGTCTTCTTCCAAACCAAAACTGGGTTGGCCAACCAGTCGGGGTGGTAAACTTTCTTGATAAATCCTGCCGCCAAAAGCTTGGCAAGCTCCTGCTTGATGGCATCTCTCCGATCTTGTGTGAAGCGGTGAAGTCGTTGTTTAATAGGTTTCGCGTCCTCCTTAACATTTAATGAGTGCTAAATCACCTCTCTGGGAATACCAGGCATATCGGATGGCTTCCATGCAAATATATATTTATTAGCTTGAAGAAAGGTGATGAACGTGCTTTCCTATTTACAATCTAACTCGACGTCTATTATAGCAAGTTTGGAGTGGAATCTTCTTGGTCTTGGCATCGCCTTCTCCCAACTTGGTCAACTTTTGCACTGGAATTTTGCCTTCTTCAGATGTCGATGCAGCCAGTTGGACTTCCTGTCGACCATGTAGAATCAAATGTGTTTTGATTATCATTTTATGTGATGAAACATTGGTGGCTTGCGACATTTTATGTGTGTAATATTGGTTTATTGAGATGGTATTTCATGTGATTATATATGATTGATTTTGTGAAGAGTTGTGTGGATTTGACCTGGCGGTCAGACCGACTAGGCACGGCTGGTCAGACCAGAGGTATGCGTGCGGTCAGACCGGCCGGCCCGCGGTCTGACCGGGAGGTTCCCTGTTCGCTTTCGGTTTCAGTTTATCTTTTTGGTTACAGATTGTTTCTTCATTGATTTGACATCTAGATGGTTTCTATGCGTATGGTTACTGTTGTTATACTAATGTGAGTCAAGTTTGGACGAACTTGTGCTTGGAATATGGTTTCTTTATCGTATGTGTGCAGGTATTGCTTAAGGCCTCGGGATAGTGTTGCCGGTGATGGATCGGAGTCGACTTGGGGGAAGTGGACGTCCAGGGATCAAGAGATGATGTGGGATACTAAAAGGCTAGAGGATAATGCACGTGGAAGATAGAGAATTCATATGGTATACGATAGGAATCGTGTACGTATGGAAAGAGGAGTTGAATTTGTAAGGGAGTCCGAATTCGGGAAGATGGATGGAGATAAGGAAAGAGATGAGTTTGAAGCTTGCAAGAGAGGGTTTCCCACGTGGTTGGGAGTCCTAATTCGTGAGAGATTCGTGGGTTTTGTACAGCCTACTTCGTGTATAAATAGAGAGGGAGGGTGTGCCTCCTAGATATTGATTGTGTTGTTCATAAGTTGAGAGAATAGCTAGGGTTTCGAGTAAGGTCAAGATTTTGATGAGGAGTACTGTTGTTGCACTTTGTAAACACTTTTAGATGCAATAAAGTCGAGAGTTACAATTTATATCTTCGAGTTTATCATCTACCGGTGTTTTCTGGGTCCCGACGGTCTGACCGAAGGAGTTCGTGCGGTCTGACTGGCGGGAGTGTGGCGGCGGTCTAACCGGAGGCAAGGCGACGGTTTGACTGGCTAGGAGGGGCGGTCTGACCGGCGGCTACACAGCGGTGTGACCGGCGGTACTTCGACAGCAGCAATTCGATTTTGTTCTTCAGATTGATTTCGTTTTTCTAGATTGGTTTTGTTGGTTCTAGAGGTAAGTTGTAATTTGTTAAAGTTTTGGTTTTTGGTCTTCCCTACCATTCATCCCCCCCTCTGGTAGGTTGGATTACTTTGTTTCGATCCTACAAATGGTATCAGAGCCTCGTTCTGGATTGGATCTTTGTTGTTTTTCTGATCTATTTGATATGGCTGAAAAGTTTTCAAACAAACCTCATATTTTCAATGGAACTGACTTTGATTATTGGAAGAAAAAGATGGAATCTTATATAAGATCTCAAGGATATGACACTTGGCTAAAAGTTGCACAACCTTATGAAATTCCTGCTCGTATTGATACTCCTGCTCTCAAGTTAGATTTTGAAAATAATTGCAAAGCTCGCAATATTATTCTTAATGCAATTTCTCGCTCCGACTTTGATCGTGTTTTGCATCTTGCTACTGCTAATGAGATTTGGAAGGCTTTGAATGATTTTCACACTGGATCTTCAAACATAAAAGAGTTGCGAAAAGATGTTTTCAAAAAGGAGTATATCAAATTTGAGATGACATATGGGGAGTCTTTGGATGATTATCTGGGTCGTTTTAACAAAATTTTGAGTAATCTTAGATCTGTTGATACTTCTTATGATGTTAATTATTCTCAGTCTGAGATTGCTCGTCACTTTATGAACGGTCTTGATATGAAGGTTTGGGATGTTAAGGTTACTTCGATTCAGGAATCTGTTGATATGAACACTTTAACTTTGGATGTTCTTTATACTAAATTGAAAACTTATGAGATGAACATTCTTTCTAAGAGGACTGATTCGAAATTTTCTACTTTGGTGTCTTCTTCTGCATCTTCTTCTGATTCTACTTCACAGTTGATGTTTACTTCTTTCTCTTCCATGTCCGATGATCAACTGGAGGAAATCAGTGAGGAGGACTTGGTATCGCTTGCTAATAGAATCTCTCGAGTTGTGAATAATGCTAGGTTCAGGAGAAGAGGAGGATCAATCCGGTGTTTTGGGTGTGGACAACCAGGACACATCCGCTCTCAGTGTCCCAAGGCTGGAAAGGGTACACAGGAGGAACCAAAGGCTCAAGATGGATCCAAGGACGCCAAACAGAACAAGAAACAGGCAAAGAACATGAAGATGAGGAAGTACTACCAGAAGGCCTTGGATGAAGCTTTTGCAGCTGTACAAGGATCCAGCGACGTCGAGTTTTCAGATGATGATGAGGACGACAAAGGAAAAAGCATCGCTGGAGTTTGTCTCATGGCAAAGAATATTGCAGACTCTGATGAAGAGAATGAGGTAATAAACGCTCCTAGTGTTGAATACCTTCAAGAAGTAATTGCTAGACTTGGTTACAAGATTTCTAAATTTAAAAAGAAGATTAATCAACATGAAGTAGTTATTGATTCTCTAAATGCTGAAAACAGTCGATTAAAATCTCTTGTTTCTGATGATGATGAATGCAAGTCTTGTGAGGTTTTATTTGCTGAAGTTAATGCTGTTAGAGAAGTCAATTGGTCTAATTGCAAAAAACTTGATGTTGAAATTAAGAAATCTAAAAAACTTGAATCTTGTCTTGCTCTTAGCTTTGCCATGAATACTAGATTGATTGATGAGTTGTTTTTGACTAAAAGAGCTTTGGATAAATGTCAAGTTGCTTTGTTTGCTAGCTCTATATTTAATGTGATTAGCTCTAAAAGGTTAAAACAATCTAGTGCAAAACCTTGCTCAACATGTCTTGCTAGTGATTTGAAACTAAAAAATGCTTTAGCTCGGGTTAAGCATATGGAAGAAATAGTTAAGCAAGATGAAGTGTTTTCTTGTCAAACATGTAGAAAAAACAAAGTTCTTTTGGATGCTTGTAAAAATTGTGCTACCTTGACTCAAGAGGTTTCTTACTTAAAAAGCTCCTTGCAACGTTTTTCCGATGGTAAAAAGAACCTCAACATGATTTTGGATCAATCAAAGGTTAGCACAAACAATCGTGGTTTAGGTTTTGACCCTTATAGTCACTTTTCTAGACATCCTCCTGTTGTTTTGAGCATAACTGAGAAAAGTGAAATTTTGACTAACCTGATTCCAAACCTCCTGTTTTTAAGTCTGCTGGCATTATGACTTCTTTAAGTGCTTCTTGTTCTACAAAACCTGTTGCTAGTACTAAATCTGTGTTTAATGCCAAATCTGTTGCTAGTACTAAAAATACTGTTAATGCTAAGCCTGTTGTCTCAACTTGTGCATCAACTCATCGTGAAAGGTATATCTGTTCTTTTTTGGTAAACATGGACATATTGTTGGGTTCTGTTTTAGACTCGCTAGGAAACAGAAAAAGGAACGGGAGATAGCTTTTGCAAAACAAAGGTGGCAAAAATCAGTTTTTTTCTCGAGGCAGGCGGTCAGACCACAGATGGACCGGCGGTCAGACCGAAGCTGTACCACCGGTCAATCCAGTGGGAAGTTGTCGGTCAGACCGCAGGTACAGAGGCGGTCAGACCGGCCTCGGGCAAACTTTTCTAACAGGAAACTTGTTGAATTTTCTACTGGTTATGTTCCTGTTGGTTCTGGTCATGTGTCTCAGTACTGGATTCCTAAATTTTTATTATCTAACCCCAGTACTGAGGCTTCGGCATCTGCTTGTGTGTAGGCACTTTTGGCGAGGAGGGAGAACGTGTGGATCGTTGATTCCGGTTGTTCGCGACACATGACCGGTGATAAAAGTTGGTTCTCCTCCGTCACGAAGGCATCAAGGAAGGATTCAATCATCTTCGGCGATGCTTCTACTAGCACGATCACTGCAACTGGGTCTATCAAGGTAAGTGATAAGTTTACATTGAATGATGTCGCTTTGGTTGAAAATTTGAAGTACAACTTGCTCTCCGTTTCTCAAATTGTGGATGAAGACTTTGATGTTTTATTTAAGAAAAGTGGAAGTAAAGTTTTTGATTCATCTGGTGATGTTGTGCTTAATGTTTCTCGCTTTGGAAGAGTTTTTAAAGCTGATTTTGAAAATAGCGTTTCATCAGAAGTTACATGTCTTGTTGTAAAATTTTCAAAATATGTGATGTTTTGGCATCGTAGACTTGGACATGTTGGCTTTGATCATCTCACTAGGATGAGTGGTTCTGAACTTGTTCGTGGTTTGCCTAAGCTTAAGAAAGATCATGATTTGGTTTGTTCTCCATGTCGTCATGCTAAGATGATTGCTTCTTCACATACTCCTATATTTTCTGTGATGACAGATGCACCAGGACAGCTCTTACATATGGACACTGTTGGTCCAGCTAGAGTGCAATCTGTTGGAGGAAAGTGGTATGTTTTGGTTTTGTTGACGATTTTTCTCGATATTCTTGGGTTTATTTTATGGCAACTAAAGATGAAGCTTTTGAACACTTTAAAAGTTTATATCTTCGTTTGGCTCTTGAATTTCCAAACTCCTTGAGAACTATTCAAAGTGATAATGGTGGTGAGTTTAAAAACGCTACTTTTGAAAGGTTTTGTGATGAAAAAGGTCTTGAACATCAATTTTCATCTCCTCGTGTTCCTCAGCAAAACGGTGTTGTTGAAAGGAAAAATCGTTCTTTGGTTGAGATGGCTAGGACTATGCTTGATGAATATTCTACTCCTAGAAAATATTGGGCTGAAGCTGTTAACACTGCTTGTTATATTTCCAATCGTATTTTCTTAAGATCTAAACTTGGAAAAACTTCTTATGAGCTTCACTTTGGACACACACCGAAGATTTCTTACTTGCGTGTTTTTGCGTGTAAATGTTTTGTGCTCAAATCTGGAAATTTGGACAAATTTGAATCTCGCTCTCTTGATGGTCTTATGTTGGGATATTCTGCGCATTCACAAGGTTACCGTGTACTTGTTTTAAAGACTAATAAAATTGTTGAGACTTGTGAAGTCACTTTTGATGAGGCTAGTCCAGGTACTAGACCCGAAATTTCAGGTTCTCTATCACAGGTTCAGGGAGAGGATATTTTTGTGGAGGAAAGCGATGACGAGGACGACGAGGCATCGGCCGGTCAGACCGGGGCTGCGGACGGTCAGACCGGTGGTATACCGTCGGTCAAACCGGAGGCAGAGGAGCGGTCAGACCGGCGGGATGGCGATTCTTCGGGAGCTTTGGGTACAGATGCTAATAGACCTCCAGAAGCTTCAACTTCGTCAGAACCAACTACAGAAAATGAACAATTGTCAGATTTGAGTGCTCCACTTCGTATTCAACGACTACATCCTCTGGAACAAATAATAGGTAATTTGGGTGAACGTACTACAAGATCAAAGGTAACTAATCGTGATTTTCATGCAAATTCTGCTTTTACGGCTAATTTTGAACCCAAAGATGTTACTCATGCTCTAATGGATGAATCGTGGATTAACGCCATGCATGAAGAACTTGAGAATTTTGAAAGAAATAAAGTCTGGTTTTTAGTTGAACCTCCTGTTGATCAAAATATTATTGGAACTAAGTGGGTTTTCAAAAATAAACAAAATGAGGATGGTTTAATTGTTAGGAACAAAGCTAGACTTGTTGCACAGGGTTTTACTCAAATGGAAGGGTTGGATTATGATGAAACTTTTGCTCCTATTGCTAGGATTGAGGCAATTAGACTTTTGTTGGCTTTTGCTGCTTCAAAAGGTTTTAAATTGTTTGAAATGGATGTTAAAAGTGCTTTTCTTAATGGCTATATTCAGGAGGAAGTTTATGTTAAACAACCACCAGGTTTTGAAAATCCTGTTTTTCCAAACCATGTTTTTCGTTTGTCAAAAGCTTTGTATGGTTTGAAACAAGCACCTAGAGCATGGTATGATAGGCTTAAAACCTTTTTACTTGCAAAAGGTTTTACAATGGGAAAAATTGATAAAACTCTGTTTGTTCTCAAGCATGGTGATGATCAACTGTTTGTTCAGATTTATGTGGATGATATCATCTTTGATTGTTTATCTCATGCTTTGGTTGTGGAGTTTGCTGACACTATGCGCAAGGAATTTGAGATGAGCATGATGGGAGAATTGACTTCCTTTTTGGGATTGCAAATTAAGCAAACACCTCAAGGTACGTTTGTTCATCAAACAAAGTACACCAAGGATCTTCTACGACGCTTCAAGATGGACGATTGCAAGCCTTTGACTACGTCGATAGGAACTTCTACTGTTTTGAATCCTGATGAAGATGGTGAAGCTGTAAATCAAAAGGAATACAGGAGTATGATTGGATCATTGCTCTACCTCACCGCTTCAAGACCGGACATACAATTTGCTGTGTGTTTATGTGCTCGATTTCAAGCTTCTCCAAGGGCTTCGCATCGACAAGCTGTGAAACGCATCATGAGGTGTTTGAAACACACTCTTGAATTTGGAATTTGGTATTCTACCTCTTCATCTATATGCTTGAGTGGTTATTCGGATGCAGATTTTGGAGGTTGTAGAATTGATAGAAAGAGTACTAGTGGTACATGTCATTTTCTTGGTACTTCTTTGATTACATGGTCTTCTTGAAAACAATCAAATGTTGCTCAATCAACGGCTGAGTCTGAGTATGTTGCTGCTGCTAGTTGTTGTTCCTAGATTCTTTGGCTTATTTCAACTTTGAGAGATTATAATATTGTTTTTGATAAAGTTCCTCTCTTTTGTGACAATACTAGTGCTATAAATATTGCTAAGAATCCTGTTCAACACTCACGCACTAAGCACATTGATATTCATTTTCACTTTTTGAGGGATCATGTTGAGAAGGGAGATGTGGAATTGAAATTTGTGGATACAACGTTGCAACTTGCAGATATTTTCACTAAACCATAGGATTCTTCTCGCTTTGCTTTTCTAAGGGGAGAATTGAGAGTTATTCATCCTTTTGGCATCATTTGAGGGGGAGAGTTATGCATATTTTCTTTCTTCTTTTATTTTCTTCTGCATTCATGTTTTAATTCATGCATGGTGTCAAAAATATCAAAAATATATATATATATAAAAATGAGAAAAAGAAAAAGAAGAAGATGGATGAGCTTTGTTTTATATCTTAAGTATATTCTAGTGCTTGCTAGCAATGCTTGTTAGATAATTTGATTACTATTAGCTTGTGAGCATTTTAGTAATTATATGAGCTTTGAATATTTTTTTTAAGTGATATGATACATGACACATAATTCTTTTACTTGAATTAATGAAATATGCAATATTAAAGCAAGTGCTTAGGTTGACTGATTAATGCTTGTATATATATCTTATGGCTTGTTATTCCTCATGATAATCCTTTTGTTCCAATCACTGCAAGAGTACATACATGCTTTTTATAAAAAAAAACGAAAAAAAGGAATACCGAATCCTTGGAAACTGTCTTGACGACAAAGACGTATTCGCAGTGAAATAAAAAAAAGGGTGCCGAATCCTTGGAAACAGTCTTGACGACAAGGACGTACCCGCAATAGTTAAAAAGTTCAAAAATAAAAAGCATAAGGTTCTCTTGGTTATTTTTGGAGAAGGAAATTAATTTGAGAAAGAGTATCAACGCTATAGGTCTATATATTTGGGTTTTTCTTTCGATCTATGAACTTGTGACTATGTTGCATTTTAAATCGTTGAAATCATGAATCATTAATGTTGACTTGATCTTAATTATAATCTTTAAGGTTCATGTTTTTACTCTAGTGCATGTTTGTTAATTAGCTAGTCACTTTTTCTACCTTGTTATTGCTATACATGTACTTGAGTTACTTTTGGTATAATGCAACGCTCTTCCATGCTCACGATACATTGTTGAACTCATTGTCAAAAGGGGGAGAACTAGGTAACAAGGTAACAAAATTGTGCATCATTATCATATTCAAAGGATTTTCTTTCTTTTCAAAAGTGAGAGATTTTTCTTTGAAAATCTTCTGGTAATTTTCTTTGAAAATCTTCTGGCATTCGTAATGCTTTTTGGGTTGCTTCACAAAACAACATAAACCAATTGATTTTGTTGGGTTTGCCAATGGTTTCATCAAGGGGGAGATTGTAGAATCAAATGTGTTTTGATTATCATTTTATGTGATGAAACATTGGTGGCTTGCGACATTTTATGTGTGTAATATTGGTTTATTGAGATGGTATTTCATGTGATTATATATGATTGATTTTGTGAAGAGTTATGCGGATTTGACCTGGCGGTCAGACCGACCAAGCACGGCCGGTCAGACCGGAGGTATGCGTGCGGTCAGACCGGCCGGCCAGCGGTCTGACTGGGAGGTTACCTGTTCGCTTTCGCTTTCGGTTTATTTTTTCGGTTACGGATTGTTTCTTCGTGGATTTGACTTCTAGATGGTTTCTATGCGTATGGTTACTATTGTTATACTAATGTGAGTCAAGTTTGGACGAACTTGTGCTTGGAATATGGTTTCTTTATCGTATGTATGCAGGTATTGCTTAAGGCCTCGGGATAGTGTTGCCGGTGATGGATCGGAGTCGACTTGGGAGAAGTGGACGTCCAGGGATCAAGAGATGACGTGGGATACTAAAAGGCTAGAGGATAATGCACGTGGAAGATAGAGAATACATATGGTATACGATAGGAATCGTGTACGTATGGAAAGAGGAGTTGAATTTGGAAGGGAGTCCGAATTCGGGAAGATGGATGGAGATAAGGAAAGAGATGAGTTTGAAGCTTGCAAGAGAGGGTTTCCCACGTGGTTGGGAGTCCTAATTCGTGAGAGATTCGTGGGTTTTGTAAAGCCTACTTCGTGTGTAAATAAAGAGGGAGGGTGTGCCTCCTAGATATTGATTGTGTGGTTCATAAGTTGAGAGAATAGCTAGGGTTTCAAGTAAGGTCGAGATTTTGATGAGGAGTGCTGTTGTTGCACTTTGTAAACACTTTTAGATGCAATAAAGTCGAGAGTTACAATTTATATCTTCGAGTTTATCATCTACCGGTGTTTTCTGGGTCCCGATGGTCTGACCGAAGGAGTTCGTGTGGTCTGACTGGTGGGAGTGTGGCGGCGGTCTAACCGGAGGCAAGGCGACGGTCTGACTGGCTAGGAGGGGCGGTCTGACCGGCGGCTACACAGCGATGTGACCGGCGGTATTTCGACAGTAGCAATTCGATTTCGTTCTTCAGATTGATTTCGTTTTTCTAGATTGGTTTTGTTGGTTCTAGAGGTAAGTTGTAATTTGTTAAACTTTTGGTTTTTGGTCTTCCCTACCATTCACCCCCCCTCTGGTAGGTTGGATTACTCTGTTTCGATCCTACAGGCCAAGCAACCTCTCATGAGATTGGGCCATGTTGCAACTTTCTTTGTCATAGGTGAAGGCTTGCTTGACATCGCTACGTAGGGAAATAACGCCACATGGTCCTGGCATCTTCATCATCAGATAGGTGTAGTGCGGTACTGCCATGAATTTGGCCAAAGCCAGTCTTCCGAGGATGGCATGGTAAGTTGCTTCAAAGTCGGCAACCTCAAAGCAAACGTATTTCGTGTGGAAATTTTCCCAAGTGCTAAAGGTGATTGGGAGAGTTATCTGCCCAAGTGGCATAGATGACAGTCCTAGAATGACTCTATGAAAAAGGGCTGAGCTTGGCTCTAACTCGGACCTTGGAATCTGCATCTCGTCCAATGTCTTGGCAAAGAGGATGTTGAGAGCACTGCTGCCATCGATAAGAACACACTTGAGCTTGACATTGTAGACAACTGGGTCTAGTACCATGGGATACCACCCCGGGTGAACCACTTGGTTAGGGTGATCCGAGCGGTTGAACGTGATAGCCACCTCCGCCATCGTAGATATTGTGGAACTTCGGGCTGGACTATGTTGATCTCTTTGTCCGTTAGCTTCTGCTTCCGCTTTGATTCGTAGGAGACTGGCCCTCCGAAGATGTGGTTCCACTCAGCCTTGGGGTCCTGGAAAGGTTGTGAGCCACTGTCTCTGTCGTCTTTTTTATGCCCTGAAATCCCGCACCATCAGATGGCTTCTGAAGCTAGTCCGTGTACTGCTCAGCGATGCTTATAGATGAAACAGTCTTTGGCTGCATGCTTGTGATTTGGATGATGCGTGCATTGAGCGTTCATGATCTTGTCGTAGGCGGTGATGTGTGGGCGTTGCTGTTGGTAATTCGAAGTTGCAGCCACTAGATCCTCAGGCTTATGCTTGCGATCCTTTTGACCACCATTGTTATTACCGTTGTCGTTCTCCTTCTTGGATCGCCAGCTGCTTTCTGACTGCTTGTCTTGACGTGATGCTTTAATGGCATCATCCGACTTGGCGTAGGAATTGGCTGTCTCAAACATCTTCTTGACTATCCTCGGAGGTTTACGTCCAAACTTGCCGATTAACAGCTCATTGCGAACGGTCTTCTAGAAAGCGGCTATGATGATGTCGTCAATAATATCGGGATCTTGTTTCACTTCTCCGAAAAGCACCGGATGTAGTCTTTTTAAGGACTCGTCGGGCTTTTGGATTACATTGTAGAGGTCGAAGTGTGTCGCGAGCCTCTCGTAAGTGCCTTGGAAGTTGGCGATGAAGTGATCTCGAAGCTCGCTCCAAGAGTCGATTGAGCCCCTTGGTCAACTAGCGAGCCAATTTCTAGCTGAGTCGGCGAGTGCCATGGGCAAGTAGTTAGCCATGGCTTTGTTGTCTCCTCCTGCTACGCGAATTGCGAGGGTGTAGACGGTTAACCAAGACTCGGGGTTGGTTTTGCCATCATACTTCTGAATCCCAGTGGGCTTGAAACCACTCGGCCAATCCACTCGATGCAGGTTCCTAGTGAAAGCGGGTACTCCTTCATCGCCGTTGTCGGGTGAATACCTTCGTTCTCCTTGGTGAGCCTTGTTGAGCTCGCGATAACGCCAGTCTATTACATCCTTCAGATGACTCGGCGCGGGTCTACGGGAGGCATTCTGGTAACTGGAATCGCTATTGTGGCGGAACCTGTCATGGACTGGTGGTCGGTTGTGACGTCTCTTGTGAGAATCAGCCAATTGGTCTTGATGCTTCTTGGCTTCGTGGTGACGATGTTCGTTGGACTTGCCATGGGTCTTGCTATGCTCGGGCCTTCGTTAATCCTTAGACCGCAACGGTGGTAGGCGATTGCTATCAGGTGTTTCCACAGTAGACTCAATGACCCCTCGACTGGTTCCAGCATCGAGTGGAGCAGTGGCCGTGACCATGGTTTTGACTTTGTCTAGAATTGGAGTCACATTGGGTGGAGCCACGTCTATGACGGTGTCGATGAGGGTAAGGGTCAGGACTGCGTTCTGTTGGGGTGTGAGAAAAACGTTGGTGTTGTCGTCTCGGGTCTGAAGTATGGCATCGCGGGCGGTACGCCCGGCTACTACCAGATCTCATTTCCTCCTATCGTCGTCCTCCTTGCATTTGTGTTCCTCCTCCTTGCGCTTGCGTTCCTCTTCGAACTTGGCTCGTTCCTCTTCCGCAACCCTCCAGGTGATGGCCGAGTCAGTTTCTCCTACATCAGCCATGAAAACGCCGAAGAAGAGTGGAATGTAGTTGTCATCGAAGTCGGAGTTGTCAATGTGATCGGTGGAGATGTCGTCGAAATCATCGAAGTCTAAAGAGCTGATGTAGTTGGCGATCTCTGTAGATGAGCAAGATCCGAGGGGTTGAAGCATGACGCCAATCTCCCTGGAGCTGGAATCCGGTGTCTTATTGGAGAGGTCACATTCCGAAGTTGACGTACAAGATTCCCTCGAGTGGTTTAAAGTCGACTCGTAAAAAAGATTACAGTAGGTCCCAGCGGCGTTTAGTAACCCAAACAGCGCCGAGTGGTTTTCTCCTCTCGACTGGTTCGAATCCGAGTCGAGGAGAGAAATTTTGCCAAGGCTGTCGGTGATGAAGTCGAGGCTGCCGAAGCGGCATGCCTGCCCTGGAGGGAAGGCGAAGTCGTCGATGCCTAATGTAGATCCCATCGCACTTGTCGGCAAGAAACTTGACGTTACCCCTACCTGGCGTGCCAACTATCGAAACTTGATTTTGGCAATGAGAAAAGGGGGTGGTGTACAAGCACTTTCGTTCAGACCTTCTATAAAGAAGTAATACCCTACTCCTGTTTCGGGGATTGTATTCGCTGAGTTATGTATTGATCTCACGATCGAGTTGTGTATGTTGAAGAAGTTATCTGCCCCTCAGGGGCGCCCTGCCCTCCTTATATAGCTTCAGAGGGCAGGTTTACAAAACAAAGACTTTACCACATACGGTATCAATCTCCTAATCCTCATCTATAACACTCCCGATTCATGACTACAAGCCGTTCTTCGGGTTATGAGACAAAGATTTATATAGGTTCAGACCTTCTATAAAGAAGTAATACCCTACTCCTGTTTCGGGGATTGTATTCGCTGAGTTATGTATTGATCTCACGATCGAGTTGTGTATGTTGAAGAAGTTATCTGCCCCTCAGGGGCGCCCTGCCCTCCTTATATAGCTTCAGAGGGCAGGTTTACAAAACAAAGACTTTACCACATACGGTATCAATCTCCTAATCCTCATCTATAACACTCCCGATTCATGACTACAAGCCGTTCCTTAATACATAAGAAAACATATTACTTATGTCCTAAACTGTTACATAAACATCATATAAAACCTATCCCCTATAACCAGTCGGATAAGCCAGCCTGTGGGTATATGGTACCCATAATCTCCACACTTTCGTTCGGGTTTAGACAAGGAGTCTGCTATGTATCTCGATATTTTCGCCAGAGGTTCATTCGCACACAAAACGACGATGGAAGGTAGGGAACTCCTGCATCGTATCCTGGAGAACACTTCTTTCGTTTATTGTGAAATAATCCAGGAAATTGAGCATACACCAAAGGAGTTCTCAACCATTGAATCGAAGCCTGTAACCTCCACTTCTCAAGATTCAACTGAATCCTCAACCGAACCACGGGAACCAAAGGAAGAAGCAATTCGGCCTTTGGAATTCCCATTCCAGTTTGAGGGTGGTCTTTTTGAAGATTATGGAAACACCTGAAACTATTCTACATATAAGAGACCACTAGTCCCGTGTAGTTGGAATGAGCCTCTCGAGGAAAATTTTCTCAAAGAGACGGTTTATGAACTGACTACCATCATGAGTGAAGAGTGGTTAAGGGAGGTGGAGCTTTCGTCTGAACCAATTCGAATTAGCTCCCCGTCCTTAACCATTCCTTGTCTCATGAGAGAGGTCATGGTGAAAGCTTTTTATAATCCCACTGATGGTGCAAACATTATGTCCGTATCCTTTGCACTTTCGTGCCTAGGGAATTAACCATTGGCACCAACAGACAAAACCTTTCGGGATTTATCTGGTCCCATCATAGAAGGGTATGGGGTTATCTGCAGAGTGCCAATCCAGCACAATGATGTCGAGGTCATCCTTGACATCCATGTGATCGGAGTCTATGACTTCAACCTCCTCATAGGCCATCCCATAGAAAAACTCTTCTTTGATGTGCCTCAAACCGGAGTCCTCGACATCAAACTCGGGAAATTGGTGTTTTTCATCTCGATCTCGCAATCAAGAAATTCTTTGACAAAACTGTTCCTGAGTCCAAGCCAATTGAGGAAGTGTGGGCTATCTCTCCTTTTGAGTCCCCTGAATCCCTCCTCGAAGATGATGCCACTACATTTGTCGAGGAAGAGGACAATCTTGGGGAGATGATCAAGTTACCCAAAATCGATATGCCTTCATGACCCCCAATTGAGCTCAAGCCTCTTCCTTCAGGCCTCCGCTATGCTTTTCTACATGGTGACACGGAATTGCCCATCATCATAAGTGACAAACTGACTGATGACGAGACTTCCCGACTCACGGCTGTTCTAGGCTACTCACTTCAAGATCTCAAAGGGATTAGTCTGGCTCTCTGCACACATCGTATCCCTTTAGATCCTTCTTGTGTGCCCTCTCGGGAGCCACAACGGAGGCTAAATAATGCGATGAGAGAAGTCATGAAAAAAAAGGTCTTGAAACTCCTACACGCTGGGATAGTCTATCCTGTGCTGTGTAGCGAGTGGGTTAGCCCGGTTCAGGTTGTGCCTAAGAAGGGAGGCATGACAGTCGTTGAAAACTCGAAGAACGAATTGATCCCACAACGAATTGTCACGGGATGGAGGATGTGCATTGATTACAGAAAGCTTAACAAGGCTACTAAGAGGACCATTTCCCGCTGCCTTTCATTGATGAGATGCTGGAGCGACTGGCAAAACACTCCTTTTGTTTCCTTGATGGCTATTATGGTTATCATCAAATTCTCATCCATCCTAATGTTCAAAGCAAGACAACGTTCATGTGTCCCTACAGAACGTATGCTTACCGGCCAATGTCGTTCGGGTTGTGTAACGCACCCGCATCATTCCAACGGTGCATGAGTGATATGCTTGGAGGGAAGAGACCTTATAAGTTGATTCCACCCTTGCTAGACTAGCAAGGTGGTACTAAACATGCGCACACAGCTCTCATGGGCCGCACAGGCCAAATCCCAATTGGGTCAGGATGTCACATACACCCCCTCAAAGGACCGGACGTCCCTGTCGGTCCAACTCACAACCCCTTTTTGCGCACGTCCACATAGCCACACAGGCATATAGGCAAATGCCCAGGAACGCAACCCCTTTTAGCGCACGTCTGAACATCCAGTGCCGGTGCCATATGCCATGCCATGTGCCTCACACAGAGCCCACATGCGCCATGCGCTATATGCCCGCATACTGACCCATACATGCAACCGCGAGGGTCGGCTTTGATACCATTTGAAACACCCCACCCTCTAGAACCGCATAGCTCGGCCCATTCAACGGGCGAGCCCACTTACACATACTACTTCACTTAAACTTTCGTCCTCGCTTCGTCTAAAATGGTTAACCCAGGAGTGATATGATTGGAGGGAAGAGACCTTATAAGTTGATTTCACCCTTGCTAGACTAGCAAGGTGGTACTAAACATGCGCACATAGCTCTCATGGGCCATACAGGCCAAATCCCAATTGGGCCAGGATGTCACAATCTTCTACAACATGATCAAGGAAATCATGGAAGTTTTCATAGATGACTTCTCCATCTATGGAAAGACTTTTGATCAATGCTTGGAGAAGTTAGATAAAGTCTTGCAGCGATCTCATGTAAAGGACTTGGTACTTAATTGGGAAAAGTACCACTTCATGGTTCGTGAAGGAATAGTCCTCGGACATCGAGTCTCCGAAAGGGGAGTAAAGGTGGACAAGGCAAAAATCGAGGTAATCCAGCAGCTTCCACCTCCTACCTATGTTAAAGGGGTCCGTAGTTTTCTAGGTCATGCGGGATTCTATCGTCGATTTATTAAAAACTTCTCTTTAGTAGCTAGACCCCTCACTAGCTTGCTAGCTACGGATGCCTCCTTCAACTTTGATGATGAGTGCTTAAAATCTTTCAATTACCTAAAAGAAGCACTCATTACAGCACCAATAATTCAACCCCCTGATTGGTCGCTGTGGAGATTATGGGTACCGGATACCCTCATGTCTGGCTTATCGGCCTGACTATAGGGGATAGGTTATGATTCATGAATATGTAATCGGCTTAGGACTTAAGTATTACGTTACCTTGTGTAATAAAGAATGGCTTATAGTCCTAAGCCGGGAGTATTATGGAGTCCGATACCGAGTGAAGTTAGGTCTCCGACTTGTGAGCCTACCCTCTAAACCTATATAAGGAGGGTAGGACGTTCCTTGAGGGATATGGAAGGAAAAACAGAGAGAGACAGATAGAAAGAGAGAGATATGAGACAATAGCGAATAGCTAAGCTTTTCTTCATACACAGCTCGATCGCGAGATCAATAAACTACTCGGCGGATCAAATCCCCAAAACAGGACTAGGGTATTACTTCTTTATAGAAGGCCTAAACCTGTCTAAATCCCTTTGCACACTAACCCATCGTGTTTGGCGCTTGACTGCTACCCCCAGTTTTTTATTGCCGAAACCAAGTTTCGACAGTTGGCACGCCAGGTAGGAGCTTTGCGTCAAGTTTTCTTCTTCATCTCGCCGACTAGCGCGATGGGATCTTCATTAGGCACCGACGACTTCGCCTTCGCCCCTGGGCAGGCGTTCCACTTCGGCAGCCTCGACTTCGTCACCGACAAATTCGGCAAGATCTCTCTCCTTGACTCGAATTCGAACCAGTCGGGAGGGGGAAACCACTCGGCACCGTTCGGGTTACCAAACGACGCTGAGATCTACCACAATCTTCTATCTTCTGAGTTGGAATCGATCCATTTGGGAGAATCTTCTTTATCGTCATGCTGCGGTCCGAGCTCCAGGAAAATTGCCGTCATGATTCAACCACTCGGGTCGTGCTCATCTACTGAGATTGCTGATTACCTCAGCTCTTCTGACTTCGACGACCTCTACGACATCTCCACGGATGAATCCGATGACTCTGACTTCGACAAGGACTACGATCCGATGTTCTTCAACATCCTCATGACCGAAGTAGCCGAGACCGACTCAGCCATGGCCCGTAGGGTTGCAGAAGAGAAACGAGCCAAGTTCAAACTGGAGCGCAAGCGTATGGAGGAGGAAAACAAGCGCAAGGAGGAGGAGCTCAGGTGGAAAGAAGAAGTCGACAAGAGAAAATGAAATCTGAGGGCGACTGGGCACTCCGCTCGCGAGGCCATACTCCAGACCCGAGTCGACAACGCCAACATCTTCCTCACGCCTCAACAAAACGCGGTCGCTGCTCTCACCCTCATCGACACCGTCATCGAAGTGGCACCCCCTGCGGTAACACTGATTCTAGACAAAGTCAAGACTATCGTCGCAGCCACAGCCACCGGCGCTCCCACAGGATCCGCGCGGAGAGCCACCGAGTCCATCACCGAGACACCGAGGCGATCTAAAGACTACCGGAGACCCGAGCTCAGCAAGACACCCGCCAAGTCCAAAGACCCTCGTCATTACGTAGCGTGGAAGCATCAAGATCAATCGGCCGACTCTCATGAGAGAGGTCACGGCCGGCCACCCGTCCACGATCGGGTTCGTTACGGCAATAATTCCAACTACCAAAGCAGCTCACGAAGGCCCCCACCGAGTGACTTGAGGGAGGTACTTGACCGGTGCCATCGTGAGCGCAACAGACCCTATTATGAAGACCGAAGGAGATCACCCGACAACTACGATGATGGAGTACCCGCGTTCACTCGGGACCTGCGTCGAGTGGATTGGCCGAGTGGATTCAAGCCCACAGGGATCGACAAGTATGACGGCAAAATCGACCCCAAGTCATGGTTGACCGTTTACACCCTTGGCATCCACGCAGCAGGAGGAGACAGCAAGGCCATGGCGAACTACTTGCCCGTTGCTCTCATCGAGTCAGCCAGGAACTGGCTCAAAAGCTTACCAAGAGGTTCGATTGATTCGTGGAGCGAGCTTCGGGACCACTTCATCGCCAATTTCCAAGGCACTTTCGAAAGGCCCGGGACCCACTTCGATCTCTACAACGTGATTCAGAAGCCCGACGAGTCATTGAAACACTACATTCGGTGTTTCTCGGAGAAGCAAAACAAGATCCCCGACATCACCGATGACGTCATCATAGCCGCATTCCAGAAAGGCGTCCGCGACGAGTTGCTGATCGGCAAATTTGGGCGTAAGCCTCCGAGGACGGTCAAGAAGATGTTCGAGACAACCAACTCCTACGCCAAATCGGACGATGCAATCAAAGCCTCACGGCAGGACAAGCATGACAAACAATCCAGGAGTAGCTGGCGCCCCAAGAAGGACAACGGCAACAGCAACGGCAATAACAGCAAGAAAGATCGCAAGCATAAGCCCGAGGATCTGGTCACCACAACGTCTAACTACCAACAACAGCGTCTCCGAGTCGCCGCTTACAACAAGATCATGAACGCCCAATGCACTCATCATCCGAATCACAAGCACGTGGCCAAAGATTGTTTCATCTACAAACAGTTTGCCGAGCAATACCCGAGTCAATTACACCAGAATCCGTCAGATGGAGCCGGCACATTAGGAACCAAGAGGGACGACCCAGCTGTTGGCTCAGAGCCTTTTCAAGATTACAGGACCGAGTTAAACCATATTTTTGGAGGACTGTTAGCGTATGAATCAAAGAGCAAGCAAAAGCTGACCGACAGAGAAATCAATGTTGTACAACCTGAAGTCCCACGTTACTTACGATGGTCGGAGGTGGCTATCACGTTCAACTGCTCGGATCACCCTGACCGAGTGGTTCACCCGGGGTGGTATCCCCTAGTACTAGACCCGATGGTTCGCAACGTCAAGCTCAAGCGATTCCTCATCGACGGCGGTAGCGCCCTCAACATCCTTTTCGCCAAGACTCTAGATGAGATGCAAATCCCAAGATCAGAATTGAAGTCGAGTTCAGCCCCTTTTCACGGAGTCATCCCAGGGCTGTCATCTACGCCACTCGAGCAAATTACCCTTCTGGTCACCTTCGGCACTCGGGAAAACTTCCGGACAGAGAACATCAGCTTTGAGGTTGTCGACTTCGAAGCAGCTTATCATGCAATCATCGGAAAACCTGCGCTCGCCAAGTTCATGGCGGTACCTCACTACACCTACCTCATGATGAAGATGCTCGGTCCCAATGGAGTCATGTCCCTGCATAGCGACGTTAAGCAAACCTTCACCTGCGACAAGGAGAGCTGCGACATGGCCCAAACTCGTGAGAGATTACTCGGCCAACAAGAGATCCGACTGGCTGCATCAACATCAGGCGAAGGCGAGATCCTAGCAAAGAAGATAGCCAAGTCAGGAGAAGGCGACGCCAAGACAAAGAAGATTCCCCTTGATCCTTCTGATCCTTCCAAAACTGTTGTAATAGGCGCCGAGTTAGATCCCAAATAGGAAAGCTCGCTCGTCACCTTTCTACAAAACAATAAAGATATATTTGCTTGGAAACCGTCTGATATGCCGGGTTTTCCTAGAGAGGTGATCGAGCACTCATTAAATGTTAAAGAGGATGCGAAACCTGTAAAGCAATGACTCTGCCGTTTTGCCCAAGATCGAAGGGATGCTATCAAGGAAGAACTCGCCAAGCTCTTGGCGGCCGGATTCATCAAGGAAGTTTACCACCCCGACTGGTTGACCAATCTGGTCCTGGTTCGGAAGAAGACAGGACAATGGCGCATGTGCATGGACTACACCGACCTCAACAAATCTTGTCCGAAGAATCCCTTTGGATTGCCCCGTATTGATCAAGTCGTCGATTCGACAGCCGGCTGCGAGCTTCTGAGCTTCTTTGATTGCTACTCGGGATGTCATCAAATCAGCTTGAAGGAGTCCGACTGCCTGAAGACATCATTCATTACCCCGTTCGGAGCTTATTGTTACATCACGATACCCTTCGGCCTAAAGAATGCCGGAGCTACTTATCAGCGTATGATTCAGAGATGCCTTCAGACCCAACTAGGGAGGAACGTGGAAGCTTACGTCAACGATGTCGTCATCAAGACCAAGCAAAAACAAGATGTGATAGCTGCCTTAGAAGAGACTTTCGCGAACATTCGGGCCTTCAGAATGAAGTTGAACCCGGAGAAGTCACTCGGGATACGACGGATGGTTGTACGAGGAGATTCCCAGTTGGTGGTCAATCAAGTAATGAAGGATTGGTCTTGCTTAGATGATAATATGGTAGCCTATCGACAAGAAGTTCGCAAGCTGGAGGACAAGTTTGATGGCTTGGAGTTATTTCATGTTTTAAGGCACAACAATGAGACGGCAGATGAATTGGCACAGTTTGGGTCCAAGCGAGAAGCAGCCTGACTGACGTTTTTGTGGAACACCTCTACGAACCAACTGTTGCTAAAAAATTAGTTACCAATGAAGGAGTTACAGACCAGGTCGCCATGCTCGACGCCGACTGGAGAACACCATTTATCAAGTTTTTGACTCTACAGGAATTACCAGAAGACTAGGATGATGCAGAGCGAGTCCGACGTAGTAGTCAGAGTTATGTCATGGTTGATTCGGAGTTGTACAAAAGAAGCTCATCTGGAGTTTTGTTGAGATGCGTCACGCCTGAGGAGGGATGACAATTGTTGTAGGATATTCACTCGGCAATTTGCGGCAGTCATGCTGCAGCACGTACTATTGTGGGCAAGGCCTATAGGCAAGGTTTTTTCTGGCTCACGGCGGTCTTCGATGCCGACAAGGTGGTCCGCACGTGTGAAGGTTGTCAGTTCCTCGCTCGGCAAAGCCATGTTCCAGCCCAAGAGTTACAAACAATCCCATTGTCATGGCCTTTTGCGGTCTGGGGCTTGGACATGGTTGGTCCTTTCAAAAAGGCTCCAGGAGGATTTACACATCTATTCGTCGCAATTGACAAGTTCTTCAAGTGGATTGAGGCCAGACCGGTTGCTACAATAACTGCGGATAAAGCGCGAGATTTTATTTTAAACATTGTGCACCGGTTTGGTGTTCCGAACAGGATTATAACCGATAATGGGACTCACTTCACTGGAGGTGTTTTCAAGGAATTCTGTGAAGATTTTGGAATCAAGATTTGCTATGCGTCGGTGGCACACCCCAGAAGCAATGGACAGGTTGAACGCGCCAATGGTATGGTTCTTCAAGGTATTAAGGCCTGAGTGGTTGATAGGCTACGACCTTACACTGGAAGATGGGTTCAAGAGTTGCCTTCGGTATTATGGTCATTGCGGACTATGCCCAGTCGGGCTACTGGCCAATCACCTTTCTTTTTAGTCTATTGCGCTGAAGCAATGTTGCCGAGTGAGATGGAGTTCGAATCTCTTCGAGTCGCAGTTTCAACGATGAACGCTAAGATCAAGACAGAGTTGACGACTTGACCCGACTGGAAGAGGCTCGAGAGGCTGCATTGGTTCAGTCGGCAAGGTATCTTCAAGGACTTTGACGTTATCATAATCGAAACATTCGATCACGAGCTTTCATTGTTGGCGATATGGTTTTACGGAAGATTCAGACTACAAAGGATAGACATAAGTTATCTCCATTATGGGAAGGACCTTATATAATTGCTGAGGTCACTCGGCCAGGAGCATATCGTTTGAAGCGCGAAGATAAGACCATGGTGGAGAATTCCTGGAATATTGAGCACCTTCATCAATATTATACTTAGACTTATTGTATCATGTTTTTCTCGATTGCCGACTTCAAGTAAGTTGCCTTCTTGAGTTGTCAGTCGGGGGCTATACATATCAATAAAGTGTGATGTTTTTTATCAATAATGACTTGTTTATACTTGGTTTATCATTGTTTAATGTTTTGGTTTGAGTTGAGCAAATGAGGACTGAAAATTTTTTGATGGCTTAATCAAGTCTAGGCTTGGTGACAGTCGGACGAAAATTTTTAAGAAATTAGATGCGAAGACTCAAATTAGGGCATAAACATAAATAAACTGAGAAATTACAAGTTATGTTACAATAGTGGTTTACATCAGAGAAGCTATCCCTGGAAGTTTTCAACTACATCAAAAGCAATTTTCTTCGCCGACTCTTGTGCTTCATTGATCAGTTCCAAGGTTTGTTCATCTGAAGTGCCGTCTGCGAAGCCATCTCCTATTGAGTTTATGTCCACTCGAGGATAGAGCGACTTTGTCATTGCTAGGGTTTGGCTTGCACTCATGACAGCAGCATCAGTGATATTCTGTATGTACTTTTTTGGAGCCGTCCTAAGTTTATCGAAGATTTCAATGGCATCCATAACACTTGTCCCGAGGTCGTTTTCATAAAGCGCCGATAATATTAGCGTGGCAGCGTTGGCGATATCATCCCGGACTCTTTCGACTCTTCGGACTTTTTTGGCAAAGACTTCAAATTGAGCATGGGATTTAATCTCATTAGCTACAAGTTTGATATGATTCAGATTACGCAAATAACCAAGATCAGATAGATCAAGGAGTATGAGTTTCAGGGATTACCTTCAATTTCTTCTAAGGCTTTGTTTTTGTTAGACTCAAGCTTGGCATTATCAGTCTCTGCTTTCTTTAATTGAGCCTTGAGGGAATCAATCTCAGATATATTGGCTACAACATAAAGATTTGGAGTTAATGAGGCCGAACAGATTATACAAGAACAAGATTAGTTGGTTTTTATTACCTCTGATTGAACCGCGAAGTTCCAGGTTCATATTTCGAAGCTTATTAATTTCTTTCCTAAGGACGACCTCACTAGCTGCAGCTTCTTCTCTGGCTTCTTTGAGATCTTGCTGGATATTTTCCAAAGAATTGACATGAGGTACCAGCTTTTCTAGAGTGTCTGACTTAGCCATTGAGCGACGATGTATTCTCTGCATTATGAAGATTGAGTTAGTCGATTAAACAAGACTATGCGGTTGAGATATGAGAGACTTATGCATACATTCATCAGCCGAGTTGCTTCATTGAGGCTAGCGACAAGCATATCGCGTTCTTCAGCTTCTTTTTGCTTGTTCAACACGATGCCCTGCCTTTTGCCTTTGGCATCTCGCCACTCAATTTTGATCGGAGGTACTAAGTCGTCTGTAGACTTCAGTCGAGTAATCTCCTCTTCTGCGGTTATTTGCTCTAAGGATGATGAATGAAGATGGAAGTCAGAAGATATGTTCGAGACAAGACTTTTGGGACTATCGAAGGTTACTTGTCCTTGGAGTTGGATCTTTAACCGGAGTTTCTTGACTGCATGGGCCTTATTTTTCCTTGTCTAGTTGGTTTCCAGTCGGGGTGTCCTGACTGGCAGTCGGGGGCTCTTCCTCGGGGATGTCCTCACTCGGGAGAGGTTTCTGGGACCCTTGTTCTGCAGATTTTAGTTTTTCTGGTGTTGTGGATGGATTTATTTTTTCTGTCTGCCCGGTGGGATCTATGTCTTGAGGTTTTCTACAGAAGAAGATAATGATAATCAAGATGGAATCACGCAGTTTGTCAATGACAAGATAAATTTGGTTGTGCTAAGAATACCTGTTGGATTTTTGATTTTTGGAGCAGACCTCGTAGATGGCCTGGGAGAGCTTATGTCGGTTTTCGGAGTCTGAATTTCTTCAGAGGCAAATGCTCTGGTCATCTACGACCAATTTCCTCTGCTTGCTAGCACGTTTGCTAGTCTCTTCGATGGTAGCAGCAGCTTTCTTGCCCTTAACTTGAGGTTTGATCTTAGGGCCGCCAGTTGGCTTCTTGGTAGTCGGCTGTGCCGGTATATCTTCATGAAACAACGTATATGGCCGAGAGATGATCAGAGCATTTGCCTGCAAGTAGTATTCTTGAGATGCATTGAAGAACGTGGATAAGTTGAAAAGAGGTTCAAGATTTAAAGTCTGCTTACCGGAGGAGGAGGTCGGTGATGATTGAAGGGAACAACTGGCAGCTTATTGCTATAATCCACTACAATTCCAGAAGAGAAGATTTTGTACATACGAGCGCACAAGACCTGGAAGTTCAGAGATTCACGGTCTTCCCGATTGGGATCGCTTTGGCCTTCATATTCAAATGTTGGCTTAGACCTTTCTTTGATAGGAGCCAGTCGGCACTTGATGAAGTGTCGGGTGATCTGTTCTCCTTGGAGGCCCTTATTCTTCATCTCAAGGATTTTATCCAGGAGGTTGTTCACTTCTATCCAATCTTGGTCTTCTGGCAGAGAATTCCAATTGGCTCATTGGATTGGTGGGAGACCGATGAAGTTGGGCAAGCTGGGGGCTGGGTTTGAGATATAGAACCAGTTCGCATGCCAACCCTTATTAGAAGATTTCAAGGGAAGAGGGAAATAGTCTTTGCGGTGAGTACCGCAGAGTTGAAATCCAGCGCCACCCAGAACGCAAGGGTTGTCTTTGGTTGGGTGTGCCTTGAGAGAGAACATGCGGCAGAAGAGGTTGAAGTGAGGATAGATACCCAAGAAGGCTTCACACACATGGATGAAGATGGCAATGTGCAGGATAGAGTTTGGGTTCAGATGATAAATTTGAAGACCGTAGTAATCGAGGATACCACGGAAGAATTTGGAAGTGGGAAGACCAAATCCGCAATATAAAAACTGGGTGAAAACTACAATCTCACTGGTGTTTGGAGTTGGGAACTCTTTGCCGTATGCCGGGCGCCAACCGATGATGTCCTTGGCAGGAAGGACTCTGTCCTTCACCATTTCTCGTAGAGTTGATTCCTTCACGTCGGACGTTGCCCATTGGTCGAAGGAGATTTCTCTCTCCTCTGCCATGGATGCAGTTTGAGGGAAAGCGAATCTAGTGTTGGGAGCGAGGATTCTCGGAGGAGATGATGGGAGCTGGATACGCACGGTGGATCTTGATGGAGCTTTGAGCTTCTGGATGGATGGATTTGGATACGCTCGAGTTCAAGGTTTCTTCGGAAGAGCATGTGAACAGGAGCGCGAAAGGGGAAATTTTCAGAAGATGAAGCGGTGGGGAAGACGACGGCGCTTCAGTGATTTTTAGGGTATCGGTAGGCTTTCTCGTATTTGGGCCGAGACCCATGAGAGGCCTACAGCCCATTATTCAGGTGTGGCTTGACACATGTCTCTAGGGACTAAGCAGATTTGCTTTGGCAATATGCACGTGTCTTATTGCCCGATGCCTTCAAAATCCTTTCATACAGCAGTTACACAACTTTTTGAGGGTTGGTACGATGCAACTTGGAAGGTGACAAACAGAAAAGTTTTTTATAACTGTCTTGGTAACTTTTCTATAGGTTGCAGGAACTGTTTGGTTTTTTACAAAGTAATTGATTTTATATTATATCAATGCTATTTTGCCACCTTGGTGTGCTTTTTTTATTAAGACCAATATTATGGCTTAGATTGTTTAATATTTTGATCATATTTTCAGATGGTTGATAAATTTATTAAGGTTTATTAACTCAGATGTTTTATATATTTCTGAGGATGGACGAGTTGTGTGCTTTGAGAGGACTCGGGCATAACGACTCGGATAGCATGAGCTTGCCATTACTCGGGGTCATTATACACTATGCCTTGATTATAAGGTTATATGTTATATGATTTTCTATAATTGTTTCTGGCTTAGGCTAGGCATTTATTTCACTCGGATGAGTATAATTATTATAGTTCTTGACTATATGCTTAGTTTGTTTAACTAAACACATAGTTGGGGGCTACACCTAATTAGGTGCATCTAGTCGATGCACCTAATTATATATTCCTGGTAATTTTTGAGATGTTTTTAGCCCTTCACAGCCTTTTTATTGGATGACAAAGCACTCGGGAGACTCAGGCAGAGATGATAGAAGCACTCGGTGATGGGAGCACTCGACTAAAGAGACACTCGGCTATGTGTTATTCTGGTTCGAGGCAAAGTTATCTCGTCGACTGTGAAGGTCTCAGGGGCTACTGTGGAGATTATGGGTACCGGATACCCTCATGGCTGGCTTATCCGCCTGACTATAGGGGATAGGTTATGATTCATGAATATGTAATTGGCTTAGGACTTAAGTATTACATTACCTTGTGTAATAAGGAATGGCTTATAGTCCTGAGCCGGGAGTATTATGTAGTCCGATACCGAGTGAAGTTAGGTCTCCGACTTGTGAGCCTATCCTCTAAACCTATATAAGGAGGATAGGATGTCCCTTGAGGGATACGGAAGGAAAAACAGAGAGAGACAGATAGAAAGAGAGAGATATGAGACAATAGCGAATAGCTAAGCTTTTCTTCATACACAGCTCGATCGCGAGATCAATAAACCACTCGTCGGATAAAATCCCCGAAACAGGACTAGGGTATTACTTCTTTATAGAAGGCCTGAACCTGTCTAAATCCCTTTGCACACTAACCCATCGTGTTTGGCGCTTGACTGCTACCCCCAGTTTCTTATTGCCGAAACCAAGTTTCGACAGTCGCTTCCGTTTGAAATCATGTGTGACACTAGTGATTATGCTGTAAGGGTCGTTCTCGACCAAATTAAAGATAAGAAACACCATGCTATCGCATATGCTAGTATAATGTTGACAGGAGCTCAGCTTAACTATGCCACAACTGAAAAGGAGCTCCTTGCCGTGGTTTTTGCAATTGATAAATTCAGGTCTTACTTAGTTGGAGCTAAGGTAATAGTTTACACTGATCATGCTACATTAAAAAATCTTCTCACTAAGAAAGATGCAAAACCTCAGTTGATAAGATGGGTTCTTCTACTTCAAGAATTTGATCTGGAAATTATAGATAAAAAGGGAGTAGAAAACTCTATAGCAGATCATTTATCACGTATGCAAATCATTAACATGCAAGAGCTACCGATAAATGATTTCCTATGAGACGACATGCTACTAAAGGTGACAGACACGAACCCATGGTATGTAAACATCGTCAACTTCATTATTGCGGGATATGTGACACCAGGGGAGAACAAAAGATGACTCATCTATGAGAGTAGAGGGCACTTATGGGATGAGTCGTATCTTTATCAAGTCTGTTCTGACGGACTGCTCAGAAGATGTGTACCAATAGTTGAAGGCACCCAGATCATTGAGAAATGCCACGCGGCACCTTATGGAGGCCACTACAGTGCATTCCGCACCCAGGCAAAGATCTGGCAGAGTGGATTCTTTTGGCCTACAATGTATGAAGACACAAAAGAATTCATTCAGAGGTGTGCAAGGTATTAGAAGCATGGAGGTATCACCGCTCATGATGTTATGCCCATAACATACAATATTTAAGTAGAACTCTTTGATGTATGGGGTATCGACTACATGGGACCTTTTCCAAAGTCCCATGATTGCAAGTACATCTTGGTGGCCGTCGACTATGTATCCAAGTGGGTGGAAGCAATTCCATGTCGTGGCACCGAAGCCAAGCATGCCCGCAAGATGTTCCACAAGGTCATCTTCCCTCAGTTTGGAACACCACGGATGGTAATTAGTGACGAAGGGTCTCACTTCATCGATAAGACCTTCCGAAGATTTTTACAAGAGCTTGGGGCACAACACAACATTGCAACTCCATACCATCCCCAAACAAGTGGTCAAACAGAAACATCCAATAAACAAATCAAGAATATTTTGCAAAATACCGTCAATGAAATAGGAAAAGGATGGAAGCACAAGCTACCCGATGCTCTTTGGGCATATAGGACCGCATACAAGACGCCCATCAACATGTCACCATACCAACTTGTATACGGGAAGACGTGCCACCTACCCGTTGAGCTGAAACATAGGGCGCATTGGGCCATCCGGACTTGGAACATGGACTTGGGACAAGCCGGATGGCACCGATAGATGCAGCTGTCGGAACTAGAGGAATGGAGAGATAAATCCTATCACAATGCCAGGATGTACAAGAAACAGACCAAAAGATGGCATGATAAGCAAATCAAGGTCAAGGAATTTGAACCAGGAAAAAAGGTGCTACTGTTCAACTCCAGGGTAAAGCACTTTGGTCATAGAAAACTTCGAAGCAAATGGCTAGGACCATACACTGTTATCGACACTTCGTCACACAGAGCGGTCACTGTTAAGGTAAATGGTCATCATTTAAAACTTTTCCTAGAACCGGTAGAGGGATTGGGGCAGGATTTAGACTTTATAGAGTTGGTCGATTTTAATGTGTATCCTAGAATCCAATCTATGTCTACTGGGTTGGGCTTGCCCCAGCCCAGCACCCTGCTTGAGCCTGGCTAGCCTGGGGCCAGTTTCGACACCACCAGTGCCGGCCCTCATCCCGTTGGCCTGCTGGTGGGTCCCCCTTGTCAGTCCTGATAGGCTCGCGAAGAGGAAAAAGACGACGATCGTGATCTCCAATTTTTGAACTCCTTTCTGCTGCCATTTCCTTTCTTCCACCTCTCCTTCATCTCTTGAACCCTAGCCAAATCTCTGCCCAATTTTCCACCAAATTCATGGTAGGGAAAGCCTTGATCTCCCTTGCCGGCTCTTCCTCCACTTTCCATCTTTAGGAGGAGATTCAACCTGACAGTGTGGCTTTTCCGACGATCGAAGATAGTGAACCCAGGGTTTTGGAGCCCCTGGCAGTCTTGCCAACGAGGGACTGGCCGAAGGCCAGGAAGGTTCGGTCGAACCAGCCTCGACTGCACGTTCTCCTTTACCCTGGAGAGTATAGAGATCCTAGGCTCAGTCCTCTAGCCCCTACCGGAGGCCAACAACAGGCTTGATCATCCCAAAACGGTCGATTTGCATCCCGTTGTTCCAAGGGAACAATTGTGCCGGGGCCATCCCGTGTAAACAGTGGTCACGTGACTCCCGTCACAGCCACCAACATGGGGAACGAGACTAGCCTCTGGTCGAGTAGGGATGTGTCATCCTACTCGTTGGGTAGCCCTTCGCCGAAGCGCTCTATTCGCTTCCTAGGAGCGAGCACACCCGCTGGATGTGTGCAGCTGCTCATTCCCGCTCTCACACCTAGTGAGAAGCTGAAGGCGGAGGCCTCTCAGAGCTCCCCATCAATCAGACGGTGCCTCTCTTCACCTCACATCAAGACGTTGGTGGGGGAGTATGAGAGCGATGGAGAGAAATCTCTGAGCGAGCCTACAGTGGCTCGTTTAGCTGCGACTGTGGCTTAATTGCAAGCTGAGAACAAGCAGCTAAAAGACACTGTGGCGGAGGGGCAAGTTGAGCTCGCTGAGCTCAAGGTGGATCGTGCATCCCTCCGCCGTGGTCTTTGTCCCAAGCTTTACTGCTTGTACAAGGCCATGGGGAAGAAGGACCTCTACAATGCTCCTAACTTGTAGATCTTTCCTACTATCCGTAGAAGTCGGTAGGCGTGTTAGGTTTAATTTTAGTTTTTATTTATTTCATTTCTCATGTAATTGTGCCTATCAATAAAGTTAATAAAATAATTGACTCACCGGGCTTCACCGGGTGAGTCCATTTGCTTTCACTCTTTTGTCTTTGTGTCTTTGAAGCACCTCAGGTACAAAAACAAGTGTGGGGGTGATCTTGTGTTCACACGACGCATTCACATACAAGATCACCCATGTCCGTGCTACACCGCAACACTGCACATTCATGAGACGAGATGTATTAACCATTGCACACAAGGCTACTCGTCATCGCACTCACATATGAGCAATGGTTTGCACGTTATCCCTTATCTCCCTGATTCTTGAGTTGGATTTAATTTTGCCATATCTGAAATTAACTCAAAAATTAAAATGAGTATTGACATGATCAACTAGACTATATGACTTGCCTACTAAAATGACTTACATACTTTTTATTCTTGGAACACTATCTGTTGCTTGTGAATCATATCCATAGGACCACATGTTATCTAAGTTATTGATGAATGAGAGATGGCTCGATGATATGAACCTTGCTCTTGATGTTGAACCCTTGAAAATTTTATAAAAGAAAATAAAATAACTTTACATACTCCTCATTGATGTTCCCTTCCTACCAAAGTCATATGTCGATCTTAATGATAAAATCTTATACAGATGTTGCTTACTATCATTTTGAGTTTTGTCAAATGGTTGTGACTCTTGTTAGATTCCTTTCATATTCTTCTGACCAAAGTCTTGTGCTCTTAGTCACCAAAAATATTGCTCTTCCTCTACACTAGAGGCTTAGCAACATTTTCCATCCACCATATGCTAAACTTCTACCCTAGAAGTCGGCATCCACCATATCCATTCATCAAATAAAGACTCCAAATACTAAGATTCTCCATCCTTCTATCCATGACAAATCATACATGAGCTAAAATTTTTTTTATGGTGTTAGAAAATCAGATTGCTCACAAGAGAAAAAATAAAATATTCTTGAGCATGATAAAAAAGAGAGAGAGAGAAACAACCATGCTCTCCAAATAAAGTATAGGAGGAGGATCATATAAAAATGAGCCATCATCCCATTTTTCTTTTTTTTTTTCATTTTTCCATCTTTCCACCCACATATAAGTGCACAAGATTGGTCATGGTTATATGATTGGTTATCTTCTTGATCCTCTATTTGACTTGACAATATATCTGATGCAAGTGTGTCATCTCTTATTCCCTACCCTAAGCTCCACATAAGTCTTCATAGAAAGGTAGGATAAGAGAAGGCAACAACAATTCCTTGGTGAGGAATAAACACTTTGAGTGATTCGAGAGAATCAATTGAGGAGTATAGTAAAAGTTATGTTTTTATGAGCATCAAAGAAAACCCTAAGGCAATTCATCAGAAGGAGTAAAGGTGACTTGATTTGAGGACCATTCCGATCTTCAATCACCCAAGATGACATGGTAAACACATCAAGGTTCATAAACACAGGTATGTCTTGGAATAACTTGTATCTCATATCATTGAGTAGAAAGTCATTACTCTAGTAGATCCATGAGCTTTACTTAGGGACGAGTAAAGGATAAGTGTGGGGTGTTGTTGATGGTCGTTAAATACAAACTTTTACCGTCAACTCCTGAAATAAAATATACTAACAAAACTTAGTGGTAGGCTTTTACTACTAACCATTTCTACTAGTTTTGGTAAATATATGTATGCAGGTCATTTAAGGAGAAAAGACACCTGCCATGCGATGAAGATGAACCTCCGGCCAATCACGCGTGAGCACAAGGATTGGAGGGCCCACCGGACAGTCGAAACTGACATAAGGTGGGGCCAAACCGTCCTTAACCGCCATAGGGGCCAACATGTCATTCATAGAACAAAGTCGGTGGCCAGAGGCAGTGAAAGTGGTTTGACCGAACCAACCTTGGCGCCCCTGGCTCCCTCCTTCAACATGGCAGCTCCCTATTGGATGACAATGGCAGTTATGGTGCACCGACCTCCCTAATAGCCATTTCAACCATCATTGGCACACTATAAAAGGAGGAGCTCAACACACTTCATAATGCACAACAAAGTAGAGTACAACTCACTTTTAGAATTTAGACTTTACTTTATCATGTTGGCTTGAATAGAGAGTGAGGGGAAGCTGCGGAAGGAGTGCCCCGAATATCGAAGTTTTCTCCGAGACTTTCATGGAGGGGTGCCAGAGTGTCGATATTCTCCCAACGAAGTTCCAGAGAAGTGTCGGGATTGTCGGCCTTCTTTCTCACTTGTACCTCGGCGAATGCTTCCTTTTATAAAGTAAGTGTTTGAGTCTTATATTATTTAATGAGTTTACTTAAGTGAAATATATTCTCATCAATGCGAGTTCATTGCTTAGTGTGCAACTGAGTGCTCTAGTACTAGGACTCTGGATAAAGAAGGAAGTTCATGCACAAGGCTAGAGTAGTAAACAATAGCTTTGGTGTCTCGGTTAGCGTTTACCTTCATTTGTTGTGTGCTCTACGGAAAGTGAGGTAGGCGGTAGGTGGTGACAGCCCTGTCCGTCCTTTGTATCCCTCCACATTCGGGTACATCATAGAGCTCAAGGCCGGACTCAAATTGGTAGACCAGGGAAGGGCTGGTGCCTGAAGCATTCGATAGAGTTTTACCTTTAACTTAAGTTAGCTAGTTAAGTCCATAGGAGTACTCTCTAGCCAAATCCTTCATCAGTTGTTATCCTTGGATAGAATCCTGATCGTAAATAATACACACACGTTTCTTATGTTCGATACCCTTGGAGTACTCTAAGGGAAAGTGCTACAGCAGTATCCGTACGCTTGCGGATTTATCTGTGTGTGTAACAAATACCAACATTTATGAAAAAACATGCCATCTACCAGTCGAGTTGGAACATAGGGCATACTAGGCCATCCAGAATTGGAACATAGACTTTAAAAAATCCAAAAGGCAAAGAAAATGCAGTTATCAGAACTAGAGGAATAGAGAAACAAAGCTTACCATAATGCTAGAATCTACAAAGAAAGAATAAAAAGGTGGCATGATAAAAGGATCAAGCCAAAGGAATTCAAGCCTGGGGATAAGGTACTACTTTTTAATTCTAGGGTCAAACTCTTTGGACATGGGAAGCTGCGAAGCAAGTGGATAGGACCATACACCGTCGTCGACACTTCATCACATGGAGTAGTCACCCTTCAAGACAACGGATGTAACCTTTTTAAGGTAAATGGTCATCAGACAACGGATGTAACCTTTTTAAGGTAAATGGTCATCGCTTAAGAATCTTCCTAGAACCTGATGAATATTTGAATAAGGAAGTAGACGTAATCAATCTAGTTGATTTCAACGCCTTACCCTAACCTTTGCTCAAATTGCTTAACCTGCGACTAGGTTTCTTTTTACCCCTAGCACTTTTTGTTTCTTTCTGACTTTTGTTGTAACATACCCAAAATTTGACTTTCAAATTTTGCATCTAAAAAAAATGTCGAGAATATTTTTCCTAAATAGGAATACTAATATTTTTCAACTAAAAACCTAGGTAAGTCTAATATGACTAGTTTTAATATACAAATTTGTGAATAATTTAAAACCTTTTACTTGATAGCTCAAAGGAAGAAAAATAAAATATAGTGGGTGCATGTATTTGCATAATGTATTGTTGTGACTGGAATCGTTTTGCTTGTCTTTGGATTTTATTAGCATTTCATAATAGGATGAGCATAAATTAAAAATTTGAGGCAAATACTAAATATATATATTTACAAGAATATATATATATGTAAAATATGAAGTTGAGTAACTAAAAGTATAAATCATGCTCAACAACATCATGTCAGGTCAAGAATCATCTAAATATAATTTTATAAGCAATTAAATGCATTTTCATAGTAGCAACCTATGTATATTTGTAAGCTTAGTGAATTTTTAAAAATAATTGGTGTAAGATAAAATCATGAGGAAATTCATGTGGGTACTATTCAATATATATATATATCTCACTGGAATTTTGGCATGATTTTATCTTTACATCTAGACAATCAATTAAATTGGTCAAAGAAGTCAAAATCCGGTTTAATCCTAAACCCTAATCGGCAAAACTCATGCCTCATCAAAACATGCATTAAAGTATATGAAAGTGTATATGGAAAATAATTTATTAAAATACCAGCTAATTTATCATGAATTAATATAATTTTTCCAGAATTTATTTCACTAGTTTTGATCCCCTAAAAATTCAAACCAATTTCAGCTAGACCTAACTTCTTAATTTTGCTGAGGATAAACTATAGTGAATTTTTGAGTGCAACCAAAGAAAATGGAATCTAGATATTTTTATCTACCTCCAGTAAAATCCATCTTAATTTATCAAGGCCACAAATTAAATTATAGATTAACAAAGAAGAGGGAGAGAAAATAATCCTGGGAAATTACAGTTTTCATTTACCCATGTTTGACCTCCTCCCAAAATTAAACCATAATACAAATAGAGTTCAACCTTATCTAGACAGTAGACCAAACATCCCTAAACCACCATCAAGCTAGCCAATGGGACTTTCATCACAGCAACACAAAAAAAATAGCCAATGGGACTTTCATCACAGCAACACAAAAAAAAATTCGAGTTGAAGTTGTAACGGTACTGCAGCTCATAGGGATCTCAAACTCTTTCACATCTCTCACTGCCAAGCGGGCCCCAGGGCATGGTGGGACCCACTGGTTAGTCACTCAACCTAGCCACGTCGCCCCACCGCTCAACACACGCGTGACACGCTCACATCGCGCGTCAGACATGCGCCACGACGCCGGCCACCACCTCCACCGACGCCACCAAGCAAAAACCCCATCTACTTGCTCCCACTAGCCCTGATTTGCATCGCCTCTTTCTCCTCTTCGCTCCACGGCCGATGAAACCAAGAAGGGAAGGCCCAGATCTTCTTTTCCCGAACCTCTTCCTTGCCGGCCGCGAGGAAGACGATGGCCCCATTCGCCGTCAAGCCGCGCTCGTCATCAACTCTTTCCCGTTCCATACTCCTCTCTCCATGCCGAGAAAATCTTCTTTTGACACCCTCCCGTTTCGTGCAGCCAATCGTCGGAAACGCCGTCGTGCCCACAGGGGTCCCGGATCGTGCACCGAGCGCCGCCGCCATGATGTCGTCGCTGTTCCGGCTGCCATGGACCACCGCGAGCCAAGACACCGCGCCATCAGCCTCTCCTTGAAGTCCTCTCCAAAACCCCTCAAGAATCCCGGAGGTTCGTCCACCGACGAGGGAGATCGGCGTCCTCTTCTCCAACTCCGGTCGCCGAACACCATCATCGATTCCATCCTCTCCGGTGAGCTTCGGTCCAATTCGTTGCACATACGGCCTCCATAAGACCCCTCTGATCATTTTCACATGTTGACATAGCCGCAAGTTGTCCAGGCCGATCCATCGTCGTCGTCCTGGAGCTTCTACCGCCGCCGGCCTGTTCCTCGCGTCGCCGCCATCATCCAAGCATCGCTGGGCCTCGCGCACAGCTCGGTGAGCACCCTTGAACCTCTATGACACACATGCATGCACATACTTAGCCAATACAAGGTCGTAGGTGCACATGCACCACCACCGGAAACATCCTCCGCTCGCACTCGCCGCCGGCGCTACTCCGATGTCCACTAACCGAGAAAAGTATAGGAATGGAATCACAAGAGTGTTCTCTTCATTTTACCTTTTGACCTCTTCCCCTTTTGAGCCATCGTTCGCCGCCGGCGAGCGCGCCAAGCTCTCAGCCGCTCCTCCTGTCCATGGAGACGCTGGAGGTTGAAGACGAGGACGTCGTCCCGAAAATAGTCAAAACACTAGGGACCTATACTTAAAAACACCCTCACACATCGAGCGGCCATAGGACTGCGGGTTGGTTTCAGGAAAACAAGGGGCTTTTTTGCAAAACAGCCGGTCACTGCCAGTGGACCCCATCCTTTAATCTGGAAAATATTAAAAGAAATACTCAAATCAATAATTATACAATAGGAAAATGAGTGAACTTGTAAAATACATATAAAATCCATTTTAACTCCAATTTAGATGAATCAAATTTCTATGGACTCACAAAATTATAAACTTTAATATGGTAAGATAGAACATGCTGCTTACAGTACAAGAAAATGTCTCTAAAAATTAGTATATGAAATAATTGATATATAGCATACACCAATTTATAAAAATCCATATAAAATTCACATTAACTCATTTAGACATGAACTAAGTTCCAGAATATTCATAGAATCATGTTCTCAAATTTCATGAACTAAAATTTGACACTTTAAGTAACAAATCATCATTAAATAATTGTGTAGTAAAATAATTGTTATAATGCAAACTACAAATTATAAAATCCATACAAGATTCATTCTAACTCCAAATGATGTAATTTCAGATGGGTTGGGTTGGTAGTCTCATGGACTTAGTTTCTGTGAATTAAAATGTAGCACATGCAGTACTAGAATCATCTCTAAAATTCGGTATAATTAATAAAGACTATAGTATATCACCTAGCTTGTAAACTTCATAATAAAATCATGTTAACTCTAAAAATTGTGAAACCAATTTTGTTAAACTCCTGGAGACCAAGACCTCACTGCAGCAGCCCAACACTTCACAAATCTTGCACCTAAAATGCTCTTAGGTACTAATAGAGCTTAATTAGCCTATGTCTAGAATAGAACTTACAAAATTCATAACTCTCAAAATAGAAGTGATAAATTAGAAATTTCTTCACATAAATTCATTTTAAGACATTACCAACCCTCATGCATTTTAGAGCATTTTGGATTTTTTGCATTATTTGGCAGTTTATTCGATTTGTACGTTATGATCATATAGATTGCGAATTCGTTGACGGTGAAGGAGTGGAATTGATTGTCATATTCATATTAAGGATCTCTACAAGTGAGGCAAGTGCCCTATCCTTTGAACACATTGAATCCTATGTTTTATGGCCAAATGTTTTGTTTATAACTTTGCATGCGCTATTTGGTAGAAAATGGTATTTTGTTGAGAAAACTGTAGTTATCACCCACTTGTTGCATCAACCACCTCAATAAATTTTCACTCATTGCTGATTGTAACCATAGGAATGATTGGAGTACATTGGTAGTACTCTGAGGCTGAGTTCGTTTGGAGCGTTCACAGCGTCGCACAGTGTTTTTTCCCACGGGCACGCTTTTCAAACTACTAAACGGTATATTTTTTTGCAAAAAGTTTCTATACAAAAGTTGCTTAAAAAATCAAATTAATTCATTTTCGAAAAAAAATTAGCTAATACTTAATTAATCATGCGCTAATGGACCGTTTCGTTTTCCGTGCGCACTGTGCGCGCTAGTAACAACAACAAACGAACACAGCCTAATGGGTCTAATTATACTTTATATGTGCCATATGATTAGCCCTGCTTAGCAATTAGCTAAATACTATTGTAATCACTTTATATATGAGATGACGGGTATTATTTTACTTCAGGACAGATATGAAAACTATAATTAGTTGAGAACTAAAATGGAGTTAAACATATTTTAAGACTTGGGCGATAAGTGGTGCACATATGGTGTTAGTTGTGCACCGATAGGGGGAGTGTTCGCCCGGGTTGATTAAGGACAGAACTTTGTGTTGTTTACTATTGCTTACCGTACATCCACATGTGTTATTTATGGGGTGGCCTTAGCTAATTAGGTTACTTAAAGTCTAGCCTTGCATATTGGTAGGCCGAAGTATAATGAATTAGTCTGAGCGATGATTCATAGGAACTACCTATTTACCCCGCTTATTATTGGGGGTAGTTTTTAGGCGTCTAAGTCTATCCAATTCAACGGTAAAGTGCCTTGTGGGGGAACGGATGTGTTCGCTGCCACGGCGTTAGGTTTAAGGCGTGGGCCCGTCACCTAACAATACTGGGCCATTCCCAGGATGGATTCACACTTGCCGTCGCTGATGCAAGGTTAGGCGTTAAGTAAGGTAAAGGCTACGTTGTGACTTCTAGACCACATTCAATGTGTAGAGTGTGGTGGTACCGACGAGTATCGGACAAACTAGAGCAATTCACATCATGTGGGTAAAGTTGTATAAACTCTACAGTCTAAAACTAATCGATTAGTCGTGCTCACGGTCATAAGCGACATAGTGAATTGTCATGGGTATAGACTTGTGATTTATAAATGTGTTTATGAAAATGGACTATGGGGGATGGTGAAGTGTGTTGAGTTTTGATGATTATGATGATGAGTTTGCCCGGTGTGGGCTGATATTGTGATGTATTGCTTGCCCCCATGGATGGGGCAAGCCTAATGAGATGATGAAGTTTATGATGTCATTATACTACTAATACGATACCATGCCATGCTATTTATGTTAAATAATTGCAAATGTTTATCTAAATTTCGTTGCAAATTGTTTGTGAAATAAAGTTAGCTTTATGCAAATATAACTCCACATATAGCTTCTCTTTGAAGTAGAGCCTTCATGTATGTAGGTTTGACTGTGTGCGAATTAATGTACTGACTCTTGCCCTGTAAATATATTGTTTGTTTAGATTTTATTGTAGGTAGTTGCTACGACATCGGAAGCTATTTTCTTGGCGGACTCCTATGCTTTATTTATCAGATCGAAAGCTTGCTCGTCAGAAGTATCGTCTATGAAGCCATCTCCAATAATATTTATATCCACTCGGGGATATAGGGACTTTGTCATTGCTAGGGCTTGGCTTGCACTCATTGTCATTGCATCCTTGATATTCTCCAAGTATTTTTCAGGAGCCCTTCTGAGCTTCTCAAATATTTCTTTGGCATCTTCAGAACTTGAGCCCAAGCTGTTTTGGAAGACTGCGTTCAGGATTGGAGCAGCTGCATTTGCGATATCATCTCTGACATTTTTAGCTTTCTTGATCCTTTGGGTAAAGACTTGAAACTATTCTAGGGATTTCTTCTTGTGAGCTGCAAGATTTCAATTATTCAAGATATATCATCAATACTTCGAGATGAACTGAGAATCAGATTTAGAATAGTTTACCTTCAAGTTCTGCTACTATTTTGGCTTTGTCAGTGTCCAGTTTGGCATTGTCGTTCTTGGCTTTCTTCAATTGAGCTTTAAGTGACTCAATCTCAGCAAGATGAGTTGATGCAAGAGAATACAGAATCAACAGTGAGATATTAACCAGCAAGAAAGATTGAGTTATTTTTGTTTACCTCCAATCGAACCATGGAATTCTAAATTAGTATCCCGTAGTTGGCTAATTTCTGTCCTTAGCACCATTTCTCTGGCTATGGTTTCTTCCTTGGCTTCTTTGAGTTCTTGTTGGATATTTTCCAAGGAGTTTAGGTGTGGCACTAGTTTTTCTAACGTCTCCGACTTGCCTTGAGATCTAAGATATATTCTTTGCATACAAGAAACAATTTTGGCTGATTTTATATCAAGTAGGAATTGATGAGCTAGAGATTTACACTTATATTTAGTCAGGATTATTCTATCAGTCGGGCAACTAACATGTCATGTTCTTCGGATTCTATTTGTTTGTTTAGCACAATTTTGTGAGCCTGGCCATTAGCATCGCGCCATTGGATTTTTACTAGAGGCAGTGAGTCTTCTGCTGACTTGATTCGAGGAATTTCTTCGTCCTCTCCAAATATTGGATCTAGAAAAGAGCAAGATTGAGAGAATTCAAGACTTGAATTAAAGTTAGAGATTTATGTGATTAATAGAACTCACCTATGGTTACTTTAGGGCGTGTGTGTGGAGGATCGCTCCCGTCTACGTTAGGGATTGTTTGGTCCTGTTTTCCTTGCGCAACGGCATCTTCAGTTGATTGACTCCTATTGATATCTTCATTGTTGTCCGGAGTTGGGTCTTCAACTGGTATACTCTGACCGTCAGGGGCTTGATTTTCTTCACCTGACTGGTTCCTAGTCGGGGGCTCTTGTTCAAGGGCTTGGTCAGTGGAACCCGACTGGTTTGCAATCGGGGGCTCCTGGTTGGTGGTCGATTGGTTTTGGTGAGTACCCTGGGAGTCGAGAGCTGCAATTTCTTGGATTCTTGGCCCCGAGTCTGGAGGTGGTACTTCAGTCTTGCTAGTGGGGTCAATGTCTTGGGGTTTTATGCAAGTGTGTTATATAGGCTTGAGTTTTAGAAGTGGTTCGAGATATTTTTAAATAGAAAGACACAATGAAAGTTATATGAGAACTACCTGCTGGATTTTCTGATTTTAGGAGCTGATCTGGAGGAGGCTAGTTTTGGAGAGCTGATGTTGGTTCTCGGAGTTTGAATTTTTTTCATCTTCTTCATCCGAGTTGTCGATGACCAGCTTTCTCTGTTTGCTTGCACGTTTGCTTGTTTCCTCGACTGCAGCTCTTGTATTCTTCGTCTGAGGCTTAATCTTTGGCCCGCCAGTCGGTCGACTGCTAGCAGGTTGACTGCTAGTCAGCTGAGCCTGAGATCTTCATGGTATACTTTGAATGGCTAGGATATCATTAAGGCGTTTGCCTGCAGAAGATATTTTTTCTTTACATCTAGTATTGGTAAACCTAGTAAAGCAGAAGATGTTGAGGAAGGTTCAAGAATTTGCTTACCAGAGGAGGTGTCAATAGGCTGCTGTATGGAAGGACTGGCAGTTTGTTGTTACAATCAACCACGATCCCGGAGGAAAAGATTTTGTACATGCGTACGCACAAGACTTGGAAGACTAGGGACTCGCAGTCTTCCGGTTGGGGTCAGTTTGTCCTTCGTATTCATAGGATGGCTTGGATCTTTCTTTAATTGGTGCCAGTCGGCACTTGATGAAGTGCCAAGTGATCTGTTTTCCTTGGAGCCCTTTATTCTTCATCTCCAGGATTTTTGACAACAGGTTGTTGGCTTCAACCCAGTTTTGGCCCTCTGGCAATGCAATCCAATTGGATCAGGGAATAGGCGAAAGAGCAATAAAATTTGGCCAGCTGGGGACAGGATTGGAGATATAGAACCAGTTGGCGTGCCAACCTTTGTTGGATGTTTTCAAGGGAAAAGGAAAATTGTCTTTGCGGAGAGTTCCGAGGAGTTGGAGTCCGGTGCCGCCGACAACACAAGGGTTATCTTTGGTTGGGTGTGCCTTTAGGATGAACATGCGGTGGAACAAGTTGAAATGGGGGCAGATTCCAAGGAAAGATTCACAGACATGGATGAAGATGGCAATGTGCAAGACAGAATTGGGGTTCAGGTCATAAATTTTGATTCCATAATAATCGAGGTTGGCGCGAAAAAACTCAGAAGTAGGAAGCGCAAATCCGTAGTAGAAGAAATGTGTGAAAACGACAATCTCACCGATGTTTGGAGTTGGGAATTCCTCGCCGTATGCAGGACGCCAGCCGATGATTTCTGTGGAGATTATGGGTACCATATACCCTCACGACTAGCTTATCCGACTTACCGTAGGGGATAGGTTATGATTTGTAATTATGTAAACCGGCTTATGACTTGGGTGTTACGTTACCATTGTATAAGGTAACGGCTCATAGTCTATAGTTGGTAAGATTGAGGAGTCCTACATAGAGTATGATAGGGTCTTCGACTTGTAAGCCTGCCCTCCGAGACTATATAAGGAGGGTAGGACACCCCTTCAAGGAGGAGGACGACGACAGAGAGAATCATAGCAAGAGCTTACAAGATAACCGAGATCAAGAGATCGTGAGATTAATAAATCACTCGGCGGATCAAATCCCCGAAACAGGAGTAGGGTATTACCTCTCGAAGAGAGGGCCTGAACCTGTCTAATTCCTTTTACACACTAACCCATTGTGTTTGGCGCGTGACTGCTACCCCCAGATTGTTATTGCCGAAACCAAGTTTTGACAATTTCTTTTGCTGGGAGGACTCCCTCTTTCACCATATCCTTCAGTGTTGATTCTTTCACATTGGAGGTCACCCATTCATCGAAAGGGATTTCTCTCTCTTTCGCCATGAGCGAGATTCAGGATTAGCTGTATGTGGATTTTGAGGTTGAGATTTTTGGAGGAGGTGGGGAAAGAGATGTGCGCAACGAGTTTCGATGGAAATGGGATCGGCTGGATGGGTGGATAGAGTAAATTTGGAACCCTATCTTTTGGCGGCAGTGGCATTGAACTGGAGCATGAAAGGGGAAATTTTTGAGAAGTTGAAGCGGCGAGGAAGACGATGGTGCTTCGGCGGTTGTTTTATTAGGGTATCGTAGGCATTTTTTCGTTTGGGACCGAGGCCCACGAGACGTTTACAGCCCATATCTAAGGTGTGGCTTAACGCGTGTCTTTAGGGACTTAAGCAGATTTGTGTTGGCAATATGCGTGTGTTCTATTGCCCGATACCTTTAAATCCTTTCATACAGCAGTTACATAAATTTTTTTATAGGTTGGTACGATGCAATTTGGAAGGTGACCAACGGTACAGTTTTTTATAACTATCCTGGTAACTTTTCTATAGGTTGCAGGAGCTGGTTGGTTTTAATCAAGCAATTGATTTTATATTATAGTCAATGCTATCTTGCCACATAACTATGTGCTCTTTTGATTAAGACCAATATTATGGCTTAGGCTAATTATATTTTGGTCTGATTTTTCAGGCAGTTGGTAAATCTATTTATGGGTTTTATTAACTCGGATTTTATACCACAAATGCCATATATTTCAGAGGATGGTGAAATTGTGTGTCTTGTAGGGACTCGGACGTATTAGTTTTGGCAATATGTGCACAATATGATACCAATACTCGTATTCACTATGCAACAAGCTTTTTTATTAAGGTTATTTGCTATGTGATTTTTTTCATAATGCATTTGGCTTTGGCTAGGCATGTCGGATGGTTGAAATTATTTGAGTTCTTGACTATATGCTTAGTTTATTCAACTAAACATATAGTCGGGGGCTAAACCTAATTAGGTTCATCTAGTCGATGCACCTAGATATATTTTTTATTGAATTTTCAGCCCTTCACAGCCTTTCTATTGGATTGAAGCACTTGGGAGACTATGGCAGAGATGATTGCAGCACTCAAAAATGGAGTAATCTGGTTTGAGCTAGAGTTATCTTGTCGGCTGCGAAGGTCTCAGGGACTACTATGGAGATTATAGGTACCATATACCCACACGGCTGGCTTAACCGACTGGTTATAGGGGATAGGTTTTATATGATGTTTATGTAACGGTTTAGGACTTAAGTAATATGTTTTCTTATGTATTAAGAAACAGCTTGTAGTCCTGAATCGGGAGTGTTATAGATGAGGATTAGAATACCGATACCATATGTGGTTAAGTCTCTGTTTTGTAAACCTGCCCTCTGAAGCTATATAAGGTGGGCAGGGCGCCCCCTGAGGGGCAGATAACTTCTTTAACATACACAACTCGATCGTGAGATCAATACATAACTCAGCGGATTCAATCCCAAAATAGGAGTAGGGTATTACTTCTTTATAGAAGGCCTGAACCTGTATAAATCTTTGTCTCATAACCCATCGTGTTTAGTGCTTGTACTCCACCCCTTTTCTCATTGCCGAAATCAAGTTTCGACAGAAAGTGTTGTAACAACATATGATCAGGTAGGGACAAGTCTGGGTCGGCTTGAGTTAACAAGGAAAAACACACCCATAACCGCCATTGTCATCCAATAGGGAGGTGCCACGTTGAAGGAGGGAGCTGGGGGCGCCAAGGTTGGTTCGGCAGAACCAGGGGTTCGGCCGAACCACCTTCACCACCTCTGGCTAGCACTTTGTTCTGTGACTGATAGGTGGGCCCAATAGCGATTAAGGACAGTTTGGCCTTACTTTAGGTCGGTTTCGACTATCAGGTGGGCCCTCCAATCCTTGTGCTCGCGTGTGATTGGCCGGAGGTTCGTCTTCATCGCATGGCGGGTGTATTTTCTCCTTAAATGACCTGCATACATATATTTACCAAAACTAGTGGAAATGGTTAGTAGTAAACCCCTACCACTAAGTTTTGATAGTATATTTCATTTCTTTTATGCAGGAGTTGACGGTAAAAGTTTGTACTTAACGACCGTCAACAACACCCCCACACTTATCCTTTACTCGTCCCTGAGTAAAGCTCATGGATCTACTAGAGTAATGACTTTCTGCTCATTGATATGACATACAAGTTATTCCAAGACATACCAGTGTTTGTTAACCTTGATGTGTCTACCATGTCATCTTAGACTATTGAAGATCGGAACGGTCTACGAATCAAGTCACCTTTACTCTTTCAAATGATGCCTTGGGTTTTTCTTTGATGAACATAAAAACATAACATTTACTATACTCCTCAATTGATTCTCTCAAATCACTCAAAGTATTTATTCCTCACCAAGGAATTGTTGTTGCCTTCTCTTATCCCACCTTTCTATGAAGACTTATGTGGAGCTTAGGGTAGGGAATAAGAGATGACATACTTGCATCAGATATATTGTCAAGTCAAATAGAGGATCAAGAAGATAACCAATCATATAACCATAACCAAGCTTGTACACTTATATGTGGATGGAAAGATGGAAAAATGAAAAAAAAACTGAAAAATGGGATGATGAATCATTTTGGTATGATCATCCTCCTATGCTTAATTTGGAGAGCATGGCTGTTTTCTATCTCTCTTTTTTTTCATCATGCTCAAGAATATTTTGTTTCTTCTCTTGTGAGCAATTTGATTTTCTAACACCATCAAAAAAAATATTTAGCTCATGTCTCATTTGGCATTAACCTTTGCACCCACAAGATAAGATCTAAACTTGTCAAAAGCAAAGACAATTGCCAGGAGCTCTTTTCCCGTGGTAGCATAATTAAGTTGAGCTCTAGTCTGTGTTTTGCTAGCATAAGAAATTGCATGATGTTTCTTATCCTTTGTTTGGCCAAGAACGGTCCCAACGGCATAATCACTAGCATCACACATTATTTCAAAAGGGAGCAACCAATCAACGGGTTGAATGATTGGCACTGTGATGAGAACTTTTTAAGGATGTTAAAGGATTTTACGCACTCAACATTAAACTAAAAGGGGCATCTTTAGCTAACAAGCACAACATGGGTCTAGCAATTTGAGAAAAATCTTTTATAAAGCGCCTGTAGAACCCTGCATTACCCAGAAAGCTACGGACTCCCTTTACGTTAGTGGGCGGTGGAAGCTTCTCTATTCCCTCTATTTTAGCTCTGTCTAGCTCTATCCCCCATTTGAACAAGACTATTCCCTCGCAGACCATAAAATGACACTTCTCCCAGTTAAGCACCAGGTTCTTCTCTTGACATCTTTGCAAGACCTATCTAGATTCTCTAGGCAATGATCAAAAGTTTTGCCACAAATAGAGAAGTCATCCATGAAGACTGTCGATTGGCTATATCTGCATACGGTAGTTGTAGAGTATGGGAATCATTGGTACCAGGGTATAGCAATATTGAGGTAAAAATACAGGAGACGGGGATTTTTATACAGGTTTGGGCCCCTTAACTAACATGTAATAGCCCTACTCCTGTTGGCCAAAACCGGTGTTCCCTTTATATATCAATATCTCACGAGTACAATATTTGGGATAACCTAATCTAGTCTCTACTTCCTCGAATATGTACTCGACGAGATTTGAGGTAGCTCTAGATCTCTCATGTCGGCCTTTGAGGCTCCAGATTGAGTTTGTCTAGGCTTGCCTTGGATTGTCTAGATCTGTACTGGCCTATCTTTTGACTTGGCGTGTATTCTAACTTTGTTTGTATTGGCATGTGTTGAAGTATCCCCTTTCCTCCTAAGGGGTTTTGTATTTATAGCAAAAATCATCTTCCTCTCCAAGTAGAACTCGGAGAAATAGAACAGGATACGGACTAAGGAGACCTCATCTTCCCCGACTAGGACTCTAACACCTTATATTCTGGGAAGATAATTTCCTTCTTTATCCATCGTATTTCCTTAACCAAAGGATATCTTCTCGCATACTATTAGTTATATGGTATTTTCGTATACCGCCGAACCCCTGTATAGAAGGTATGCCTTATGCTTGACACTGACAATAGCCCTCGACCTCAATACAAATGATCAGACTAGCATTCTCGACCTTGTAGCCCAAAGATCCATCATTGTCAGAATCACTTACTCGTTCTCGGAATACCGAGTAGGCATGGAATTCCCGACAAGTCATCTTTCCTGGCCATGATAGAGAACTTGATCATTATTTGAATTTAGATTGAGGTCAGAAAACTTCATCTCGGCGGGTAAACCATCCTTTTGTTGAATCATTCTTTCTCCTTATGTAGGTTCTCAGATCAATACAAGATATGCGACCATGCAATAGCGTTAGTGATCAAATATCCTGTAAATAATCCTTTTCGAACACGTCAAACTGTTCTTGGAAAGTCGAGTTGGTACAAAGTATGCGACAAGGTCCTTCTCTTCTCCTGGACCAAGAACTCGACTTGAACTTGAATTCACTAATTTGGTGTCCATCTAGTCAGAAATAAATTTCAATTAGTATGTGCCCTAGACCAGTATATGACTTTTAATTGAGTACAAGAATTGTTGGTTTCAGCTTTATTTAGTCAAGACAAGATGCTGACTACTAGGAAACCTCCAACTAGTCTCTTTTACTCAAGAAGGTCAATTGCTCTGATATCTGATTTTCCTGAAATCAATTCTCAAAACAAATTATTAGACAACAAGCCCCAAGCGAACGCTTAGGAGTAATATGATATGAATTGAAAATATTGACAATGAATTATATGTATGTGTACCAATAAACGAGTACTCTCACCAGATATGCCCTCAACTGAACGGAGTTAAATACTCTCCCTAACCCTTAGCTGGTTTTATGGAAAGATTTTTGCAAAAACAGCTTGAATCTCATAACAAACTAAGATGAAGAAGCGAATTTCTAGCCCCCAGCCATGAAGTTGGGAAAACCAATTCCCAATTACACGGCTAGTTAATACGTTACAATGGGTACTCTGACATGACCAGTTCTGACATGGTTGTTTGATCCTTAGCACCTGATTAATCCGGTAGTATCAGGCATCCTCGGCCAAGGTTCTGAGACGCGACAATTAGTCATGCTTAACGTAATAGGATGATAAGAAATGAATCCAACCAGTAGCGATATGAGAAAAAAGGATCAACAGACAAATATTACACATTTGATATGTATAAAAACTTACATAGATTAATGCATGAAAATGGTAGGATCGCTACACACACTGATGGAGAACCAGGTGCGTAGTCGTACTCGACCACTCGTAAAGGTGGTGGGATGATCGGTACAATGCTGGTCGAGAACCAGGTGTGTAGTCATACTCGACCATTCGCAGAGGTGGTAGGAGGATCGCTGTAATGCTGGTCGAGAACCAGGTGCGTAGTCGTACTCAACTACTCACAGAGGTGGTGGGAGGATTGCTACAACGCTGGTCAAGAACCAGGCGTGTAGTCGTAGTCGACCACTCGAAGAGGTGGTGGGAGGATCACTACAACATTGGTTGTGAACTAGGTGTAGTCGTATCTCGAACACTTGAAGGAACGCTTGAGTTGGTTATTACATGTGCATCTCATATGGTCAGCATGACTCCACATACCCAACTTATAAGCATATCAGACGTCTGTTCGCAATCATGCCGGGTGATCAAGCCAACAACATTTGTGAGGAGATTGTACGTAGCAACCTTTTCACAAATAGACTGAGTCATGACCGGTAGTAGATGTGAGATAGACTGTCAGTCTTTGTTGGTGGGTTTGGTTCGACAACTCCGCATTTGTTCAAGAACGTTCTCGACAATGAGGCGTACTCGACTGCTGCCTACTAGAGTCCTTTTTGGTGAATTTCCTTATCAGCGTCTAGTTCTCGGTACGAGCCAGGAGATTAGCCGTTTTAGGAAGCCCGTCTGTAGATTTTGTTGTCGGCACCTTGTTCTCAGTATTTGCCGGAGAGATGGCTATTGCAGGAATCATGTTTGCTTGTTTCGTCGACATGACCTCATTCTTGGCGTAAGCCAAGAGGGGCGAGATCGGGACGGCAACGAACACCAGAAAAATGATGGTTCTGACTTGGACATAAGTGAACGCCAACTAGATGGGATCTCCCAAGCCAGGACGGTCGTAGAACCCCTTGTCGAAAAATCCAGCTCTTAAACTTATCTTGTCGAAACCTTGAAGCACCAAGTCCTCTACCTGGCACACCACTGTCGATGGGCTATACCCGCAGACGGTATTTGTAGAATATAGAGATCGTTGGTACCAGGGTATACGCAAGATTGAGGTAAAAAAGACAGGAGATAGGGAGTTTTATACAGGTTTGGGCACCTTAACTGATAGGCAATAGCCCTACTCCTGTTGGCCGAAGCCGGTGTTGCCTTTATATATCAATATCTCATGAGTACAATATTTGGGATGACCTAATCTCGTCTCTGCTTCCTTAAATATGAACTCGACGAGATTAGAGGTAGCTCTAGATCCCTCATGTTGGCCTTTGTGGCTTCAGATTGGATTTGTCAAGGTTTGCCTTGGATTGTCTTGATCTGTATTGGCCGTCTTCTGACTTGACCTGTGTTGGTGTGTGTTGATGTGTCCTCTCTCCTCATAGGGGGTATTGTATTTATAGTGAAGATCATCTTCCTCTCCAAGTAGAAGTCAGAAATATAACAGGATATGGACTAAGGAGATATTATGTTCCCCGACTACGACTCTAACACCTTCTATTCTGGGAAGATAATTACCTTTTTTATCCGTCGTATTTCCTTAACCAAAGGATACCTTCTCATATACTATTAGGTATATGGTATTTCCGTATACCGTGAACCCATGTATAGGAGGTATGCCTTATCCTTGACACTGACAAATACCACCATGGTATCTTCAATCATGTCGAAGAAGATAGATATCAAACATCTTTGGAATGAAGCGGGTACATTACACAACTCAAAAGACATTCATCGATTGGCATAGGTTCAACAAGGGCATATTAAGGTAGTCTTACTTTGATCATCGGGATGGATAGGGATCTGATAATAACCAGAATACCATCAAGGAAACAAAAGAAGGAAAATAATTCTTTTTTAAGCCTTGTTGAGCTTTTTGTAATCAATGCACATCCTCCATCCAATGACGCTTCGTTGTGGCATTAGGTCATTCTTCTCGTTCTCAACACACGTCATCCTCCCTTCTTGGGCATAACCTGGACAGGACTAACTCACTCACTATATGGAACGGGATAGATTATCCCTAGAAGGACCTTGATATCGCCTAAAAGAGGGTGAATAGGCATTTAAAACTTTAAGAAAATACGAAAGCTGAACTTTTCAGATATTTCCTAATATTTTTGAATATTTCCAAAAATCACAGATTTACAAGCAAGCTAGCAAGACAAACAAAAAGGGATAGCACCACAAGGAGAGAAGTACATCAAAGAAATAAGCCCTTTTTTAAAGATCTCTCCTCCTAGTCACCCAATAGCTTGTTTCGTCATCCTAATTCATGAGATCTCCGATCACATAGGATAGGTTACCACTGTTGTGTAGCTCAAGTGAGTCTCAAGCCCATCTCACTCGATGCACTGTCTATCACATTACGCGATACGCCCTTAATGAACTGATCTACCAAATTTTTAGCAGTCTGGACATAGTCCAATGCTATCACTCCAGATTTTATCGTTTTCTGACAGACTTCAATCTTCTCTTTACATCCCTAGATGACTTCATGTTGTCTTTCAAACTGTTCACCTTAATAATCACCGTTTGATTATCATAGTTCATTAGGATAGCTGGCATTGGTTTTTCAAGCACTAGCAAATCCATTAGGAGCTCACTGTCGATGGTCCTTAAGTACCAAATTCGACCGTCAATTCCTGCATAAAATCAAATGAAAGAATATAAAATGCAATACCAAATTTAGAGGTAGTGGTTGTTACTAACCATTTCCACAAGTCTTCGTGAATATTTGTATGCAGGTAAATTATGGACAAGAATCACCCGTCATGTGATAAAATATACCCCCAGACAATCAAACATGATTACACGAATTGGAGGCCCCACATGTAGCCACCTAGAATTGAGCCCCACCAAGGTACAACATGTAGGGGGCCCACCAGGCAGCCTCCTAGCCAAAGGAGTGGCCGGAAGGTGGGCCAGAAGTTCGGCCAAACCACAAGGTAGGTTGAACCGACTTCGGCTCCTCTCGCCATCTGCTTCCACGTGTAGGCTCCTGATGACTCCCCAATGACGGTTATGTGTGGTTCCCAGGCTTAACTGACCTCCAAACCGTCATTACAACACTATATAAGGAGGAGAAGCTCTCACTCTCAAACACACAACTCAAGTGGAGTACAACTCACTTTGATATTTAGGCTATTTTCTAATAGAGTTAGAATATAGGAAAGTAGTGAGGGAAAGCTCCAAAAGGAGTGCCTCAGGTGTTGGAGTTCTCTCCGGAGGAGTTCTGGAGGAGTGCCGGAGATATCGGCACTCCCTCCAGTGGAGTCCCGAGGAGTGCTAGAGTTGTCAGTACTCTCTCCTCTGACTTGTACCTCGGCAGATGATTTCTTCAATAAAATAAGTATTCGAGATTTTCTTAAGGTATTTATTTTTTTATTTAAGATAGCTTCTCATCTTTGTGGGTTCGTTGCTTACTATTTATACTGAGTGCTCTAGTACTAAGACTCTGGATAAAGAAGGAAGTTCTTGGTTGAGACTAGAGTAGTAATCAATAACGTAGACGTGGTGTCTAGGTTAGGGGTTACCTTCGTTTGTTGTGTGCTCCACGGAAAGTGAGTTAGGAGGCAGGTGGTGATAGCCTTGTCCATCCTTCGTATTCCTCACGTTCGGGTACATCATAGAGCTACAGGTCAAACTCAGTCTAGCAAACCAGGGAAGCAACTGATAGAGTTGTACCTTAACTTAATTAAGATAATTAACCCATATGAATCCTCTCTATCTTGAGTCTACCATTTAGTTGTTGTCCTTTGATAAATCCTGTTCTTAGATTCTACACACACATTCCCTGTGATTCGATACCCTTGAAATTGTCTAAGGTGAAGCGCTACAGCGGTATCCACGCGATTGCGGATTTATTTGTGACCATAACAAGTACCAACACTCACGAAGCCATTCGGCCTCAGTTACATCTGTGTCTAATCCTATGAGTTCTGCTTCCATTGTTGACCTCGTTAAGATGGTCTGCTTGCAAGTATTCTAGGAAACAGTGCCACCTCCAAGTGTGAACGCATATCTACTTATGGCTATTATCTCATCAACATCAGAGATCCAGTTTGAATAACTATAGCTCTCTAGTACTTTTGGGTACCCAACATAGTCAATTCCATAGCTCACAGTGCATTTTAGATAGAGCGTTACTATTTTCAGAGCACGCTAGTGATCATCTCTCGGATTTGAAACATACCGGCTCAACTTGCTCACAACAAATGAGATGCCAGGCCTCATTGCTCTAGCCAAATACATCAGTGAACCAATGATCTGGGAGTATCTCAATTGATCCTTTGTTATTCTTCAATTTTTCCTTAATAACACATTGGAATCATAGGGAGTAGGAGCTGGCTTGCAGTCACTAAAATCAAAGCGACTCAAGACTTTGTCCACATAGTGAGATTATAGGAGTGTAACCCATCGTCTCCCCTCAGTAGCTTAATGTTAAGAATAGCATCAGCCACCCCCAAATCGTTCATCTCAAAGCTTTTGGACAGAAAGTCCTCAATCACATTGAAGCTAGTCCGAAAAATCAATATGTCATTGACATATAAGCACAAGATCACTCCCACTCCCCCACCATAGCGAGAGTACACGCATCTTTCAGCTTCGTTCACAACAAAGCTAGCAGATATCAGAGTTTTGTCAAACTTCTCATGCCACTGCTTAGGTATTTGCTTAAGGCCATACAAGGATTTCAACAGCTTACACACCATTTCCTCTTGACCTTCTAATACAAACCTATCTGGTTGATCCATATAGATCTCCTTCTCCAACCCCCCATTAAGGCAATATGTCTTAACGTCCATCTGATGAACGAGAAGACCATGAGAAGCTGCTAGAGCAAGTAGTGCACGAATCATAGTCAAGCGAGCAACTAGTGAATAAGTGTCGAAAAAATTCTTGCCTTCTTTTTGAGTATAACCCTTGGCCACAAGCCTTGCTTTGTACTTTTCAATTGTACCATCAAGCCTAAGTTTTTTTTCTTGAAAACCCATTTGCATCCAACAGGTTTGCACCCATAAGGACACTCGACGATTTTTCAAGTACCATTAGACAAAATTGAGTCCATCTCACTACGTACGGCTTCCTTCCAATCGTCAGTGTCAGGAGATGAATATGCCTTCTCTATGGTTCTTAGAGTGTCATCCACAAAATATACAATGTAGTCATCACCGAAAGATTTTGCAGTCCTTTGTCTCTTACTCTTTCAAGAAGCTACAGTGTTATCCCCCTCAGAATTTTTCACAGGCGTTTGTTCATTGTGTTCTATTGGCACAAAAGACCTAGGGGATAAAATAGGTTCTTGACTAGAAGTGCTAGGTGTATCTTTCATGGGAAATTCATTCTCAAAAAATGTAGCATCTCTAAACTCAAAAATTGTACCAAAACGCATGTCAGGTACTCCAGAATTTACAATTAAGAATCTATATCTCATCCTATGGATAGCATAACCAAGGAACACACAATCTATGGTTTTTGTTCCAAGTTTGCGCTTTTTGACTATGGGCACATCGACCTTAGCCAAACATCCCCATGTACGCAAGTATGAGAGAGTCAACCTTTTCTTTTTCCATTCCTCGAATGGTATTACCTCTTTATTCTTAGTAGGAATTTTATTCAGGACATGACACACAGTGAATATAGCCTCACCCCACCAGTCATTGGATTGCCCATAGTATCTAACATGGCATTCACCAACTCAGTTAGAGTGTGATTCTTTGTTTCAGCAATCACGTTTGACTGGGGTGAATAGGGAGACGTCCTCTCATGAATAATTTCAGACTCTTCACAAAATGAAGTAAATTCGTTTGAAAAATACTCTTCCCCTCAATTAGACCTTAACAGTTTGATTTTCCTTTCAAGTTGGTTTTCAACCTCAACCTTATAGATTTTAAAGTAGTGCAATGCTTCATCTTTTGTTTTCAATAAGTACACATAACAAAATCTAGTGCAATCATCTATAAGCGTCATGAAGTATTTCCTTCCCCCTTTAGTCAACACACCGTTCATTTCGCACAGATCGGAATGAACGAGTTCTAGTGGTGCCAAATTTCTGGCCTTTGATGCCTTGTGAGGCTTGCGAGGTTGTTTCGCTTGAACATAAGTATGGCACTTAGAACTTTTGACCAAAGTAAATTTTTGGGATTAAACTCGTGTTAGCTAAGCGCATAATACAACCAAAATTCACATGACAAAGTCGCGAATGCCAAACATTGGACTCATCATCATTGCTCACATGGTTCACAACATTATTACATGTATCATCCAAAGAAAAGCGAAACAAGCCTCCATTGTCATAACCTTTACCAACAAATGTTCCATATTTAGATACGACACATTTAATGGACTCTAATACAAGTTTAAAACCATCTCTACAAAATAGAGAGCCGCTAACAAGATTCTTCTTTATTAAGGAGACATGTTGCATGTTCTTTACCTGCACGGTCTTTCTCGAAGTAAACTTCAGATCGATCATAGCAACACCATGAACAACTGCATGCAAATTATTCCCCATCAGCAAGGAGGAACCTCTCCCGACTTGATAAGAAAAAAAAAAGGAAATATCAGCACACACATGAACCTCTCTCGAACTTAGCCCCCTCCTTAGGTGAGAGAGGCTGTTCGGTCGGCTTGCCCCATGAAACAAAGAAACACTGCATAGTCATCAACACAATAGTGCACGTGCCTTCCATCTCTTATAATTTCAACCATCAAATGCATGCAGTTTCAATGATGTAGCGAAACCAACTACCAAAAAAGACCTCTCAAGTTTTTTGAATTGTTGGAAATCTAGTCATAATTTAGAAAAATAGGATACTAAACATGACATGTGAATAAAAGGATAATCCTGTGATAGTGCTAAACATGAACGTGCTAATAACAGGAATAGCATCATCTATTAACATATTTAACACTAAAATGAATAGAACAACATACCCGGAGAACGCTTCAGATCCAGAGGCTGTGTTGGTGTTGGTGTTGGTGTCGACGTTCCCATCGTTCTCTCCCAACATGGTGATGTAGAGGAAGCAGAAAGAAAATTTGATGCAGAGGAAACAGAGCAGTCGCGCTGAATATGCGCTTCCCAAAAACTTGATTGACCGCCTACCCATGTAGGTACTCAAGATGATGGAGTTTCGGAGGCCTGTTCATCCTAAGTACCCGTGGGTGCAGGTACCCAGAACCAGAGAAAGCCGAAGCTACACAGAAACAAAACAACCCGAGTGTCTACTAGGGAGAACCAAAGATGGAATCGAAGAGAAGTAATTCTCTGCCTTGGCTGGAGGTGGGAGATAACTTGGAGGGAGAGAGAGGAACGTTTCTGACTTAACCACACTTGATGGCACTTCATGGTCTCGTCCGTTATAGGAGTAATGACTCCATTAGTGACCGTTGGATACACTTTCGCTCATCAAAACAAAAACGGATGAAAAACGAGCAGCCCACCTGACCTACGTGAGTGCCCGCCATGGCTCGACTCGGCTCGGCACGTGCGGGTGTGATAGTCCCACCACCACCTCAACCGCTCAACAAGTGTTCTCAATTAGCAGTCTATTTAAATTGAGGTCCCTTCTCGTTGGTTTTCAAGGTGGTAATCTTAACATTAATTATGGGCCTATAGAATTTACTAGGATTAAATTGGGCCTAGCTCATTTAATTCTAACATGAGTTAAGTGACAATGGTAATCACATTTGCTGAGGGGTTTCTATAGTGTGTTTATTTGTCATGAGTTCAAGAACATCTTAAAAGAAAGCTGATGTTAAGCGTGATTGTAATCCTTGCGCAGTACTTTCAAGGTCCTTTTACTGTATCCCCACTAGAGTTGGCAGGAGTGTAGTAGAAATCAAATCCAACAGTTCATTGCTATGAGTAATTTAGACTTTCTAGTTTGTTAATGTGGAGGGGCAAATTAGTCTATACCTGATATCCCAACTGAGGTAAAGACAGGCCTTGCTGCCTCGTTCGATTGGCCCAGACCAAGTCCCGTTCTACATCTTCCTCTTGTTAGAAGCGACATGGGATGGCTGCTGCGGTGGCGCCCCTTCACCCGTTGTCCCCCTCGCATGCACAACGGCACTGCCCCTCCCCCTGCGCACCTAACTTCCCGCGCCCATTCTTGCACGAAGTGATGAACGCTATGGCGGCGCCTGAGGCACACCCTCCCTTACCCATAAAGTTGCAATAATGCCACGAATTTTGTTCCAAATTTACCCTTCTATTGCACCACTACACCGGATACTAGTTGCAGTAGAAATCGAAAGGTACTTAAAAAAAACCTTTCAAAATAAATAGACAGTTTTGCAAAAGTAAAATTTTTTCCCTACCTTTTTCAACCAGATGGAAAGTTATATTGTATTCTCCATCACGTTAACTGAAGTTAATTCCAAAACATGGATTGACTTAGTGTTAAGTGTGCAGATACCATAAACTTTGTAGTTATCGAGTGGTGATAAAAGGGAGGTGGTTTATCTTGCTACTTGTATAGCATGCTTGTTACTTCATTGGGCCGGTGAATAGAATCATTCATTAGTTGTGTTCTCTCAGGAATGGCCAAATTATGATATATGAGATCAGTTTGTGGTCATACACGTTTACTTCACAGGAGGCAACTTTGAACTTCGAATCTCAGTACATGATGCTCATATGAAATTCTCAATCATCTCAAGCACACAATGAAAAACAAGGGAAAAAAATTAAACTTCTGAGATTTGCTCTCTCTGACAGGAACAAAATCCCACATTCAGGTAGAATAGGTTTCAGATTGCAGCTTCGACATTCATGTCCACCACATAAGTTTGGTTCCAGAATTGATGAAGTTATTTTTTTCCCCGGGACATAATTGACCATGTTGGACTTGGAAAGCTATGGTACAACATATTTTGTGTTCGGTTCAGTTCAGAATTTGGGCAAGATATCGAACTTTTAGTCAGTTCAACGTAAAACATTAATTAAGCAAAGCATTGATCTTTTGGATAAAGATTGAGGCTGCTTAGCTGTTTCCGTCATCAAAGCTGCTATCCAACAGAATAGCCAACCAGAATTTTTTTTTCTTTTGGCCAGGAACAAATATGTATTCATGCCTACAAAACAAAATTTGTGTTCCGCCCAGTGGGGCAAGGTGTGGCGTCCGCCGTAGCAGGGCAGTCGAGCAGGCAGAGCAGAGACGCAGAGCTAGGCGTGCAGCATTGAGCAGTAGGTAGAGAACAGAGTTGCAGATATGCATGTGTAAACAAATGAATTAAGAGATGGTTTGATAGTCTGCTAGCTGCTCGCTAGGGATGCTGGTATTGTATTCGTGCCGATACTATCAAAGAGATAGCCACAAGCGAATTTGATTCCATTTATATTATTGTTTTCATCTAGTCACTGATAATGCAGCTATTGGATGTTTAGTTGACGCTATTGAGGAAAAATACAACCACTGATTTTGTGATGTCTCACATATATTTTGTGGTAATTAGTCCTAGGTTGCTTAAGGTGATGCATGGAGACCCCCACAAACACGATGTGACGTGATGAGAAGACTCAAGAGCTTTTTTTTAAAAAAAAATTTACGTTAAACTTGAGTCTAGGAAAACCATATTATCAAAGGGAAACAAATGGTTGCTCAAAGTCCAGGTTATATCTAGAAAAGACAAACTGTTGCACAGCATGTTCACGGGTTCTGGGTGTAGTCTGTTTTAGTGGGGTGGAGGTTTCGACCATCTGGATCAAACGTTCCAACCCGAAGTTCTTTTAGCCCGTGCACTAAGTGCTGGTTGAAAGTTCTGTATCTCAGGGATCGGAAGTTCAGGCCTTTGAATATGTGAGTAATGCTACATGATGTAAGGATGTGGATATTTAACCCATCCATCCCTTCCAGAGCAAGGTTGGTATTTTCACTTTTGTTGTGTCCTAGTTTTTCTTAGGGTTCTAAGACCTCTTTCACCTAATTCTTGAGCTCCCATGAAAGGTTGAGTGAGGATCTAGGGTGGTTGCGAGGATTCATGCTTGTGGGTGAGCTAAGACTAGATGACCATAAGCACTTGAGGATCGACGTCGGGTCATTATGGAGGGTGACCTCCTAGATGGTTAGGTGTTCCCCGTGAGTTTCCTCGAGCTGTGGATTATTTTAGGTAAGTCTATGAGAGTGGACCTCGTCTCCAAAACAAAAAGAGGTAACTTTGAGTGAAAACCAAGTTAGTATTCATGGTCGCTTGGTGTGACAAGGGATTAATTGAGTCCCAACTCCAAGAAACCCTTTAACGGAGATGTAGGATCTTTCTGATCAGAACTTCGAGTAGAAGTCGCTTGTCTACCTTTTTGCACTCCTATGTACCTCTTGCTCTAGTTTGTGTGTTTTCTATGAACTGTATCTATGTTGCGTTTTTTTTCTTTGTAAGTTTCTATTTTGGCTGAGTTCGCTAGTTGCTCTTCCGAGCGTCTCGATGGCTTGGAAACGCCGCACAGTGCGAACAGTAGATGCACAGTGACGCGCAGTATATACACAGTATCACACAGTGTCAAATAGTACATGCACAGTGTCAACTACAGTGTCAAACAGTACATGCACAGTGTTGCATACAGTACACAACAGTTCAGCTGCAGTGTTTTGGGTTTGCAACCCACCGGGGCGTTCAGAAGAGCAACACGCGAACTCAGCCTTAGGGGTTGTGCTTTTGTATAGCTGTGACTTGCTCTTGGGAGAAACTCATAGCCGATCAAAAGTTCCAGGTATAGAGATCGAAGATTATGACCAGATCTCTCGGTTAGGCTGAAAGAATTGGTTGGAGATTCCAACCGTTGGTACCAAAAAATGAAGGTTCCGGTCTATTGAATTTGACCATTGCGATTGGAGAATTTTCCAGGACCACCTATTTACTCTTTTAGATGATATCTAAAAGCTTTCACATAGGTCCTAGCCTTTCCTTTGTAACATCAACCCTCTTCAAGAGATGTACAAGTTCAAAAGCTAATACTGAAGGCAAAGTTCCATAACATGTCATATTTGTTATTGATGAATATGTTTGGTCAAAGACTGATGATAGGTAACAAAATATATCATATATATGACTAATCAGATCAGTCACGGATTTTCACTGATAGGTTCCTGGCATCACATATCTAGGAAGAATAATTTACAAGTATAACAATTACTTTCTTCGTTTTATATTACGAAGTGTTTTAGTTTTGTCTCAAAGTTCTCTAAGTTTGACAAAGATTATAAAAAATTATATTAACATCTACAAATATCAAATATACCCTACGTCCTATAATAAGTTCACACATACCAATAAAAAATTAAAGAAATATCAGAATGCCCTCGCTTTCTCAAATCCCAATGTTATTATTTCTTTATCTATTCCCAATACATTTATTTCATATTTTCACAAACTCCAATACAATTATTACTAAAAAAATAAATTTATTTTAAAATAAATAGATTGAGCCAAAAATAAACTACATGGAGGGAGTAATTACAATGACAGATCTGTAGGATGGTCCCCGGATCACCCAGAAACAATCGCTACTGACCCCTTTCCCCTTTAGTATATAGAATGTCAGAAAAAAAAGAAATCGAAGCGAGGCGTTGGGCCCGTAGGGTTTAGGGAGTCGTGGCTGACGCGGTATCGCGGCGCGCACGATCAAAGCGACACGCGTTGGACTTGGATGCCTCGTCTTCCGCTGCTTGGCCCGCGATTCCGCGATTCCGTCTCGCCATCGCCGATTTGAGTTCACGCAGACACAATCGCATCACAGTTCGCAGACGTAGGCCGGCAAGCGGCAGGCAGCCAGGCATGCAGCGATGCCGACACAGCGAGCAGCGTCTCCGTGACTCCACGAGGCATGACCGCGCGAGACCGTGACGGCACTGGCCACAGGCACCCAGCACGACCGGCAAGGGCGCGAGGTGGCGACTTGGATGGCTCACGGCTGGACGACTCCTCTCGTCATCGTCGTGAGGCAAGGCAGTGCATGTGGCTGCGGCGGCAGGCGGTGGGGTGCGGCGACCGGCGGTGGCGTGTGGGCTCGGCCGGCGTCGGGGTGCGTGTGCAGCGGCCAGCAACAATGGCGTCCAAGCAACTGGCAAGCTGCGCGCAACGAATCAAGGCATGAGCAGGTGAATGTTGATTAATGATTAGCCGATTAGGGCTTGTATTGTTCTTTTTAATTTTCAGTTTCGATCATTCACATCTTACTGTACTATTGTATTAATATAGATGGTTGAAATATGAAGATAGATAATGGACCATTTTATTGGCATTAGAAAGCCTAGACCCAACAAAAAATATTATTGCAATTTAGCCATATAAGTTTTTTTAAGATAAATTCTTACTTCATTGTTAATTTTAAGATGCTTCTAAGATGACTTATTAATATATCTTGTTACACTTTTGGCCAATTCTATTAGCTATATTTTATTGTATACATTATTATCTTTGTGATGTTCAAATATATTTATAAGTCGGATCACTCGTACCTAAATCCTAGATATGCCGCTGACTAATTACATTACCAGACATTACCACTGATAGGTTCTTTACTCTCTGGAACCGGTACTATGCTTGAGCACTGGTGCTAGACTGATTCTCGCCCAGAAAACCATTGCAGCATGAGTGCTGCAGGTGACTGGTGCTGTCCCCTCTCATGCTCTTACAGTAATTGATAAGGTCATTTCTGCATCGTGAAGCTCTAACTTTTATATATAAAAATAGACTTATAAAGCTTAATAATAATTTATTAATTAGGACTCTAGAATCTGTAACAAATACTAGTACATGATTCTATTTTAAATATATATGTAAGTAAAGAGTAAATTGTCTGTCTTTGCCGTCGAATAGAAAATATCAAAATTAAACCTGAGTGAATTAACGAAACAAAGCTTCGCCACAAGATCACACAGTGCGATAATAATAATAATTATTCATGCGCAATAATAATTCTCGAGATTATTAGAGTCGCAAACGATGGGTGTGTCCAGTAGATCCATATAATTGACCTTCGCAATAATGCCACTCAAAGCAGCCAGCGACTTGGCCTGACAGGAACACTCAAGAGTTCGTGTCCATACTCCATCCATCCCTAATGAAAACAGTGCCAAGTTTCAGAAGAAAGGACAGGAACCATCAATAAATTCTGAACAAATGAACCTCGATCGCCGGGAAGGCGCCGTCGGCCTCCGGGCACCGCCTCTCGCCGGCGTCGCTGTCTGAGCTCGATCATGTCTCCATCATCCGTGACATGATTGATCGAAGGATGTGGCTACAAAAAGCAACACTTAGCCTGCATTCGAACAAGCAAATTGCTTGAGCTCTTTTGCTGCGTGCAAAACAAGGTGAGTATTTAAGGTGTGATTAATCGAGCGTTACATCCTCAGTCCCAAAAAAACAATTCTAATTGAATCTAGACATAAGCATTTTTTGTCAGAGAGAGTAACTATTATAAATTTTAAAAGAGATTTATTTATTTTTAAAAAAAACTTCTATATAAAAAATTATTTCACAAAAACGAACATCATTTAGCATTTAGCAGATTGAGAAACATGCTAACGGAAAATAAGAAAGTTGTTGTTTGAAGCGAAAAAAACACTCAGCCTTAGTAACTGCATGATTGGGAGGTAACAACAATTAATTTGTATTAATTAACTAGCTAGTGGGTCTCTCTTCTACGCAATGGTAGCTACAGGGACTGAAGTTCTGAGGATCTAATTGAAGCAGTGAATGATAGTTGACTGTCCAGAGTTACCTGTCTGAAATGGAACTGTGTTTCAAGTTGAGAGCGAAGAGAATTTCTTTTCGAGTCCTTAGTTGCGACGTAGTTTGGGTAGTTGGTCAGTGAGGTTAGGATTAAAGCTTCTCATTAGTTGATTCAGGAAAAACTAATTTCAAAGAAAAGAGATTGTTGCATTAACTAGACTTCAACAAATGGTTTGAAGGTTTTTTATGTGGAAACATGCTCCGCAATTGCCCGAAATACACATGTGATTTGCAGTTTTGCACCGTTAATGAGAAGTTGATCTGTTGGCCATAAATTAGACATATCCAGGAGCTCGTCAACAACCTTATGTGAGGAGTCAGTGTTTGACAAGATGTTTGTAACCCAGCGGCGACTGGCTTAGTGATAGTCCTTCTCTTGGGTTGTGTGATGTGCTGCCAAATTGCGGTGGTGGTGTGTGTTTGTTTTTTTCGGATTACAACCTCCCACAGTGGTAATCTTATTTTTTTTCTGCTATATTAATATTAAACTTCATGCCATCTAGCGTAGGTTGTTTTAAAATAATAATAATTCAGACATGTTGAGCACAAGAATTTCACAGAAATTTTATGAAAAAAACTTATTTATTAGAAATACTTAATTTCATTCTGCTATATGATTATCGTGTTCTAAACACGTCCTTGTTTATGGTTTTGATGATATTAATTAATTATGATTTTGTAGAGAGAGAGGAGGAGGTGGCAGGTGCATTTGATTTTTGTAGGATCGCACAGCAAGAACTAAGACAGCCAGATATGGGGTGAATTATTGGAGTACCCAAAAACCCAAAACTTTTGTGGAATAAAAGTTGCCTCCATTTTGATGGAGATCGGACTGACCGCAAGTACTGCACTGGTCTGATCGCTCGATGACCTCCGGTTTGACCGATGTAGTTGCTCCGGTCTGACCGCCTGATGCACCGTCATCGCTTGTCGCCGCCGTCGGTCTAACCGATGTTACCCTGCCGGTCTGACCACCGCAACGCCGCCGATATGACCGCCGGTACTTCACCGATGTGACCACCAAAAACCCAAGCAAACACAAGTCAAAGATCTCTCAAAGTAGATTGAACTTTATTGCTTTTATTTGTGTTTACAAAATGCAACAACATCAATCCCCTCATAAATCTCGACTAAACTCAAAACCCTAACTTTTCTCTCAACTCAACTCTCATAAAATCCATACCGAGAGGCCTCAACCTCCCTCTCTATTTATATCTATAGATCCATAGCCTAAAACCACGAATCCAACTTGTACAAAAAATCCTAATCCCATAGAAAACCTTTCCGTACAAGACACAAACTTTACAAAACCAATCATACTAAATTTGGACTCCTTCCAAATTTGAATCCTTGATGTTTCAAGGATTAAAAAAACAGCTTGCATCAAGTAGCTTCCTTGGCATCAATCTAACACTCCAATTAACATCCATCTAACACATCAATGAACACTCAGTTGATATCGATCTAACATAGTAGCAGTGGCAAATCAACACATCACACTCCAATTGAATCGGATGAAGAAGTTTAACAACACATTCACAACTGCATTTCCCCTAATTCCACACAAATCTCCTGGCGCTATCTACCTAAATTTCAGCTACATCGATGTGCGAACAAAAAATCGAGGCAAGATGAGGCCCGGGAACAAAAAAAATTGAGGAGAGGGGAGGTTACCCGAATCGAATCGCTGTGGCCACCGCCGTCGGCATCACTTGGCCACCCGCCGCTGCCGCCGCCGCCTCCCTTGGCCGCCGCCAATCCCTTGGCCGGTTATATATTTTTTCATCATGTGGAGGTGGAAAAAGGCTCATAGATGCCGGTTTTTGTCAAACCGGCACCTATGTGGCCGGTACCTATATGGGTTTTTGTAGTAGTGAATACACACCTACACATGAAGCAGATAAGAAACCAACCATATTTGAGCAAAAGTTCTCTCCAACTTGACTCAACATTAGCACACAACAGTATTACATACGCATAGAAATCATCTAGAAGTCATAACATGAATTAATCACGAGTATCCAAATAAACAACCCGAAAACAAAATCAACATAGAGTTGGCCGGTCAGACCGTCGGACTAGCCGGTCTGATAGCGTGATTTACATAGGTCTGACCGGCAGCACCTGCCCGGTCTAACCAGATCATCATCAACCACAATCCTGTTCACCATCTGAAAATCACATATATCCAAAACCACTTCGCAAAATATCTCCAAATATCAAAACCAATAATTTCACATGCCAATAGTTCATCATCAAATAATAATCAAAACACACTTTGATTTCACAATCTCCTCCTTGATGAACACATTGGCAAACCTACAAAAATGTTGTTTTGATGTTTGGAAAAATAAAAACAAAGAAGTGGTAAAAAGCATCGGAGTGCTAAAAAATTCAAGAAAACTTCTCTCACTTTTGAAAAGAAAGAAATTTCCCTCAACTGAAAACATGGACATTTTGTATCTCTTCTTCCCCTTTTGACAATGATTTCATCAAGCATTAGCATTATATTCATCCTGTTATTAAAAGCTTAGAAATATACCAAGAGTAATTCATATGCATGTGTTGCAATATAAAGAAGAGATAGTCATCAACTAGATAACAAGCATGCACAAGAGTATAATCATCAACGAAAAAAATTACAATTAAGCTCAAGTCAACAATCAAAATTCGTGATTTCAAACGATTTATAACGCAACATATTCACTAATACATAGATTAAATGAAAAACCCCTACACATATACCCATTGCATTATTACTCTTTCTCAAATTAACTCCATCAAGAGAACTTTCAGCACTTATTTGAGCTTTTTGTGCTCATTTTGATATTGATCATTAAAATCTCTCAATTATTTCATATACGTCCTTATCGTTAAGACTGTTTTCAAGGATTTGACACCCATTATTTTTCTCACTGCGAATACGTCCTTGTCATCAAAGCTATTTCCAAGGATTCGTATTCATTTTTTCTCTCTTAAAAGCAATATTTGCACTCGCGACATTTGGAACAAAGAGCAATTTGAGGAATAACAATTCAACAAACATATATATAAGCATTAGTCATCCAAATTGAGCACTAGCTTCAACATTGCATATTTTCTTAATTCAAGTAAAAAAATTAGTGTCATGCATCATCTCCTAATATCTAAGTCTCATGAAAAGACTAGAATGCATACAAGCTATACTGTTAACATATAAATCTTAATTATATTGCTAGCATGCACGTGAATATACTATAGGCATATAACAAAGCTCTTTTCTTTATTTTTAGATTTGCTTGATAAAACCAAGAACACAAACTCCCCCTCAAAACATGCCAAAAATATGAATAACTCCCAATTCTCCACGAAGAAAAGCAAAGCAAGAAGCATCCAATAGTTTAGTGAAAATATCAATAAGTTACAACTTTGTATCCAATAACTTCAATTCAACATATCCTTTCTCAACATGATCTCTCAAAAAATGAAAACAAACAACAATATGCTTTGTGTGTGAGTGTAGTACATGATTCTTAGCAATGTTAATAGCATTTGTGTTATCGCAAAAGAGAGAAACTTTCTCAAAAGCAAGACCATAATCTTTCAAAGTCGATATAAGCCAAAGAATTTGAGAACAACAACAAGCAGCAGCAACATCTTCAGATTCAGCTGTTGAATGTGCAACACTAGATTGTTTCCTAGAAGACCATGCAATCAAAGAAGTTCTAAGAACATGACATGTTCCACTAGTACTCTTTCTATCAATTTTATAACTAGCAAAATTAGCATCAGAATATCCACTCCACCTAAGTAAACCCTTGAGAAACATGTCTAGCTTTATTTCTCACAATCAAATCATTCTCATTTTGTTTATTTTTTAAAACCCATTTAGTTCCAATAATGTCATGACTAGAAGGAGTTCCAACTAAAGTCTAAACTTTGTTTCTCTCAAAATTTTCAAGTTCTTCATGCATGGCATTAATCCATGATTCATCAGTTAAGACATGAGTAACATCTTTGGGTTCAAAAGAAGTAACAAACGCAGAATTTGCATGAACATCACAAGTCGTTACCTTAGACCTTATAGTATGCTCACCTAGATTACCGATGATTTGTTCTGGTGGATATCGTCGTTGAATATGCAAAGGAACGATGACTTCTGAAGCTTTTTCTTGTTCTGTACCTTCACTTGTCGAAGTTGTAGCCTTTGGAGGTCGATTGAAATCAGCATCAACAGAACCCGAGGTGAAATCACCTGGCCAGTCTGACCGCTCGTCCTAAGCCGGTCTGACCGAAGGTGTGTCGGCGGCTCGGTCTGACCGGCTGAGCCGACCTCGTCCTCGTCGTCACTTTCATCTTTAAAAATTCAACCATCCTCCCTCTAAACCTGTGCCAATGTACCTGCAATTTAAGGTCCAGTACTAAAACTAGCCTCATCAAAAGTGACTTCATAAGTCTCAACAATTTTATTAGTTTCTAAAACAAATACACGATAACCACGAGAATGTGCAGGATATCTAAGAAGTATTCCATCGGTAGAGCGTGCCTCAAATTTATCCAAATTTTCAAATTTCAAGACAAAACACTTGTAACCAAAAACATGCAAATTTGAAACATTGGGTTGATGTCCAAATCGAAGCTCATAAGAAGTTTTCCCAAGTTTAGATCTCAAGAAAACACGATTGAAAATATAACATGCAGTGTTAACAGGTTCAGCCCAAAATTTTCTAGGAGTATGATACTCATATAGCATTGTCCTTGTGATCTCAACCAACGAACATTTTTTTCTTTTAACAACACCATTTTGTTGAGGAACTCGAGAAAAAAAATTGATGTTCAAGACCCTTTTTATTGCAAAATTGTTCAAAAGAAGCGTTTCTAAACTCATCACCATTATCACTTTGAATTGTTTTCAAAGAACCAGAAAGTTCAAGAGATAAACGAAGATACAAACTCCGAAAATGATCAAAAGTCTCATCCTTAGTTGCCATGAAGAAAACCCAAAAATATCTAGAATAATTGTCAACAATAACCAACACATACCATTTTTCTCCAACAGATTGCACTCTAGCTGGACCAACAGTGTCCATATGTAAAAATTGTCCGTTGCATCCATCATCACAGAAATAATAGGAGCATATGAAGAAGAAACCATCTTAGCATGACAACACGGCGAACAAACCAAATCAAGATCTTTCTCAAGTTTCGGCAAACCACGAACAAGATCCAAACCACTAATCCTAGTGAGATGATCAAAACCAACATATCCAAATTTACGATGCCAAAACTCAAATATTTATTAAATTTTGTAACCAAACATGTGACCTCAGATGAAACAGGACATTCAAAATCAGCTCTAAAAACTCTCCCATGGCGAGAAATACCTAACACAGAATCCGTAGATGAATCAAAGATTTTCACTTTCAATTTTCTTAAAATGAACCTCATAATTCTCATCAACAATTTATGAAACTGAAAACAAATTATACTTTAAGTCCTCCATTAAAGCTAAATATTTCAAAACAAGCTTGTCACTTACCTTGACAAATCCCGTAGTGAGAACAATACTGGTAGAAGCGTCTCCAAAGATAATTAATTCTATCCTGGATGCCTGTTTGAGGGAGGAGAACCAACTTTTATCACCGGTCATGTGCCACGAACAACCGGAATCCACGATCCACACGTTCCCCTTCCTCGCCACCAAAGCCTACACACAAGCAGATGTTGATGCCTCAGTACTGGTATTAGATAAAAGAAATTTAAGAATCTAGTACTGAGACACAAGACCAAAAGATTCAATAGGCATATATCCACGCGAGAAAACAGTTTGTGAATTTTTAGAAAAATCTCGTTGAGGTCGGTCTGACCGAAGGGATGCAGCCAGTCTAACCGAGGCATAGCGATCGGTCTGACCGGGCGCCGGTCTAACCGCTGGACCCACTACGGTCTAACCGGTCTCCTCGAGTAAAAACAAGATTTTTGTCACTTTTATTTGTCAACAGCAATTTCCTTTTCCTTTTTCTGTTTACAAGCAAGTCTAAAACAAAATCCAACCAAATATCCATCTTTACCACAAAAAAAGCAAGTATACTTTTCACGTGAAGTAAATGGTTTGGAAATATCAAGTTTTGTTCTTTTTAATGTCGAATAAAGAGAGGACAAAATTCCAGCATATTTAAAAATTGTTTTCTTGGATTCAGGTTTTGTCAAAATTTTACCTCGATTAGTTATACTCAAAATAGCAGGTTGATGTTTAGTAAAATAATCATGAGTATCAAAACCTATTTTCCTATTGTAGCTAGTCATTTTAGATTGATCCAAAATTATGTTAAGTTTCTTTTTACCATCAAAATATCTTTTCAAAGAACTTTTCTAGAAAGAAACATCACAAAATTATAGATACTTTGAAAAAACAAACTATGACAAAATTACACAAATTAACCTATTGTACCACAAAACTATACATTCAAGGCTAAACATATTATAAAACTACAGATTTAATCCACAACATCAAGCAACTACAAAATTTGAGGCCAAATTTATCATAAAAACTATAAATTTAATTCCTCTATTAGGATAACAATGCCAGGATAGAACCCTCTACAATATGTAGTTCTATGATTAATCTGTAATTTTGTGATAACCTTAAATCCATAGTGGTTTCATGAATTTAACCTTAAATGTGTAGTTTTGTGAAACAATGGCCTAAACTGCAGTTTTGTCAAAATATTTTCAGTTTATTGAATTTACTCAAATTTGTATAAGCATCTTTTCAAACATTCCATATGAAAATTAGTGTCATATGCAAATAGAAACATTCGACCCGCATGATTGAAAAAACAAGTTGTAAAGACTTAAAATTTCTTTTGTGAAACTCTCAACTGAAAATATCTAAGTTTTTTTCTCGTTGACAAAAAAAACATTCCAGAAAAATATAAGTACTGCAGATATATTATATTTGTTTGTACTACTCCCTCCTTTTTCATATTATAAGTCGCTTTGATTTTTTTATTAGTCAAACTTCTTTGAGTTTGATCAAATTTATAGAAAAAGTTAGCAACATCTACAACATCAAATTAGTTTCATTAAATGAAATATTGAATATGTTTTGATAATATGTTTATTTTATATTAAAAATGTTACTACTTTTTTCTATAAACTTAGTCAAATTTAAATCAAAGCGACTTATAATATAAAACGGAGGGAGTATATATAATCTTGACTAGACATTCCTCCCCACCATAACAAAAGTGTGTGGAACATTCACTAACATGGTACATTATGGAAGAATTGGGAAACAAGAAAGTTCGGAATAGATAAAACAAAAAAGAAAAATAGTTATTTAACTTTTCGTTCATAAAAGCCAATTAGGATTCCTGAGTTAACATTTGGACTCCTTTGAAAAGTAGGATTCTTAAATCATACAAACAAGAAAAATACCGAAATTGGTTGCCATGCTCTTATAAAACCCGCAATATTTCAAAACACAAGAATATATACAAGAATATGCCTTTGGATCGTTCAAATGAAATAAACATAGGAATTTTTGAGGAAGTTTATGTTGGTCAGAGAGAGAGAGAAAGGGGTAGAGAATGCACTAGACTTCTCAAAGGAAAAGAGCTTTGAGCTCATGCTTTGGAATTCAGGATTTGAAATACAAGCAAATATGAAAAAAAACACAAGGATTGGAATCTCACATAATGAGCAAATCCCACATTTTTTAAAGCACGTGAATTTGAGACATTATATTTTATTTGGATGGTTCATAGGAAACCACATGATTTTGATGGAATTATGAGAGATGGAAGAGAGATAAAGAGAAAAGATGCATTGGACTTCTCAAAAGAAAAAAAAATGAGGTTTGAGCTAATGGTAATTATTTTATGGAATTTGAAATGCTCAAATCCTTTGTTCCAAACAACACATATAGGAAAAATTTTCTGAGGTTTAAAAACCTTTAAAATTCGTTTGAATTTCATTCCATCCAAAGAAGCCTTTATTTTAATTTCCTTTGGAATAGGGCATAGATCAAAACTAAATCATCAATAGGATTTTCATAGTTTCATTGCTTCAATCCTAAGGACACTATAGGAATAAAATCCCAAGAATTTGAGTCCTCTACAAATCCTACTGCTTGTAGTGTAAAGTGCTCTGGCAGAACAATTCAAGGGAGTAAAACGGGGTTTATTTCCTTTCAGTTTGAACCGTACTGGCCTGGAATATCGTACTGGGCTAGGATCTCTGCCGGAATATTGGCTTTTCCAAACAAGGATAAATGTAAACTGTAAAGTACAAACTTTTTAAACGAACAATCAGGGTAGTATGAAGTTTCTATTGATAAAGCAGAAGAAAATACAAGATTATAACTCTCGGAGGCTATAGTCATGACAAAAGAAAAAAAACTAACACCAAACTCAGCCAAGCGGGCAACCAGGCCACATGCCAACAACACTAACACACCGTTGAGGGAGAAAGCTAGCACCGAATTAACCGTCGCTGGGCCTACAACGGAGCTACAACTGTCCAACGCCAACAACACTATGACCACTTAAACGGATCGCAAGGGCTCCCGGTTACTATCCTGGCTTGAAGATGCAGATGGAGAGCGCGAGAGAAGAGAGGAACCGCTCTTCCCTCATACATGCCCATCGCCAAAAGCAATACAACCAGGATCGCCGCAGCCTGTTTGCAGTTTTGCTGTTTGATTTATTCAAATGAGCCCAGGACGACGAGGCGGACGCACAACACATTTTTTCGCTGATACAAAAGTTGAAAACTGCAATGTATAATTAAACGCCCACTAACATAATTAATGTAAGAGCAAAATAATTCCTTCTTCCATATCTTTATGAATTATATATACCGCAGTAGGAAAAATGTACACATCATCATTCCATATTTCCATGGCGCCATTATATGCGGATGACAGATTAACACGAACTCAGCATAATAATAAAATACATAAATACTATATTAAAAGAGAGCGCTCCTAATCAAATTAGCATCATGCAGTTGCTGATAACCCTGCTCGAACTGCTCGATCGGCTTCTGAATATCCAAGGCAGTGTAGAAAAGCTTCAGTACTGGTCGGGCCAGAGGAAGGCGCCCATGGCGAACCTCCGCTTGTCCTCGACGCCGCCGTCGACGGGGAGGCCGTACTCCCGGAGGAGGCAGTCGACGCGCCACTCCGGCATCGCCTCATAGTCCGCCTTCTTGTACCGCGGGTAGTGCAGCGGCATCTGGAATCCGCCGCAGCACCCGCCGCCGAACGCCGCCGACGACGTCTCCTTCCTCTCCATCGCCGGCTGCTGCCCGCCGCCGCCGGCGGCCATCTTCGCCGCGCTCGCGCTCGCCACAACAGCAGGGCCCAACGATCCCATTTGTGCTGCTGCTTCCTCACTGAAGCCTCTCTCAATCTTGCAAAGCTAGCTACTTAGCTTGTGGTGTTTGTTGGTCGCAGTGCAGAGAAGGTTGCTGAGGAGTGTGAGGGTTTTTATAGGGGAGGGAGAGGAATGATGTGGAGAGTGCTAGAGAGGTAGAGAGAGATGGATTGTGGCGTGGAGAACTGGAGATCGCGAGTTTTAGTGGTGAGATGTTGAATTAAGCATAGTTGGCGCGCCCCATTTACTTACTACTTCCTCCGTTTTATATTATAAATTATTTTTGACTTATTTTCTAAATCAGTTTTTAACTAAATTTATAAAAAAATATATAATAAAATTTTCAACATAAAATAGAAAGATTATCAAAATATATTCAATGTTATATTTAATAAAATTAATTTAGTGATATAAATATTAGTATATTTTTTTATAAAGTTAATCGAACTTAAAAAAATTTGATTTTAAAAAAATTAAAAGTGACTTATAATATATGAAATGACCGAGGGAATAGGGATTAATTAAGAGGTTGTGCTGTGCCATGCCATGCCACTCATGCTGCTCCTAATCATTTACTCCTACCGATGGAGTAGGGATTAATTAAGAGTTTTTTTTACTCTTCTGATGGATGATAGATTACGAACCAAACAGAGTTTATTACTATTATTTAAGGGCAGAAATAAATATTAAAAGTTAACAAGGTGATTTTGAAAAATTTTCTAAGAAACACATATGAAGAAAGTTTCTTAAAACCACGCCATTTAGGTCGATAAGAGAAAAGGAACTATCAGTAAGGCTGTGCATTATAAGTCGATACAACGAAAAATATTTTAGGGTAAAATTTCATAGAGCATCTATTCATATAACTGAGTTTATCCCAGTTAAATAATTTGCCATTGACATTGTCTTTTTTATAATATACTGATAATTTTATCAATTATTCTACAATATGCTATTGGATTGGGCCTCTTTTCAAAAAAAATAACCAAAATACCCTTAGAGAAATACAAGATTAACAATTGATTTATCTCATTAAAAGTTTTAAAAAAATATAAAAATTATGGATTGGGCCTCTTTTCAAAAAAATAACCAAAATACCCTTAGAGAAATACAAGATTAGCAATTGATTTATCTCATTAAAAGTTTTAAAAAAATATAAAAAATTTTATGTGGCCCCTTACACAACAGGAAAGTTCGTATATAAGTTTTCTTTATTTTGGTTTTTTTAGAAAAAATATTTTTGTGTGATATATCAGAGAGAAATAGCTTACACAAAAGATAATAGCAAAAAATATCTTATGTTGCATATGAAAGATAATTTACATTAAAAGCAACAATATTAAAATATTTTATATAGCATACAACAAATAAGTTATATTTTAAGAAAAAGTAGAAATGCAAAAAAATTAAAACTTATATACAAACTTTTATATTGTGTAAGGAGGCCAAATAAAAAATTTCATTTTTTTTTTGAAACTTCTAGTGAGATAAATCGATTGTTAACCTTGTATATCCATAAGGGTAAGGGTATTTTAGGTATTTTTGAAAAACAAGTCCAGCTCAATAGCATATTATAAAACAATTGATAAAGTCACCGGTATATTATAAAAAAAGACAATATCAATGATAAATTGTTAAACTAGAACAAACACAACTCAATGATATAGAATATAGATTCTCTCAAAATTTTATATTGCTACTTGTAGTGGGATACTCCCTTCATCTCATAAAAAATCTTCTTGCTACTAACCTGTTCAGATTTATAACTAGAAATTTGTTTTTTTACTACCAGAACCTGTTCAGATTTATAACTAGAAATTTGTTTTTTTACTACCAGACAGAGCAAGTAGAAGTTAAAACAGAGTGACAAAAAAGGAAAAGATAAACCCTCTAATTAAAATTCAAAATCGGTTGCGACTGAAACAATAACCTAAATTCAATTTGGGTACAACTAATGGGGAAATTTTTAAAACTGTTAGGACGTAGGAGGGGATAATGGAATGTGGTTCGAATGAGCGTGCACGGGTTTGGCATGTAACACTAAACTAGCTTGTGGTATAAGCATTTCCGTTCCAGCGATGTGACTTGCTGCTTCAGTCTCACGCACGCACTGCAATGGCCACTGGGGATGCTGATGCTATGGGCGACAACAAACTGGGGGCGCCGTACGTGTGCTTGTGCACAAACAGCATCTTTGTTCAGGCAGGCAACACGGTAAACCCACATTTCTTTCTCTGTTTTTAAAGTTTGCTTGTCCGGTTGAAACAAGAGACACCTTTGGAACACAAAAAAAATATATAAATAAATATATATATATATATATATAGAGAAAAAAAGTTTGATAGGATTCAGAAAAAAGAGTTCCGCATTAAAAACACCAGCAAAAACCACATCCAGCCGTTTCATAGGCTTTTGACCGCAATTTCGACCATGGCGCAACATGTAAGAACAGAGAAGGAAGCGACCTCACTGCAATGGCAGAGGCGACATCCATTCCATGTACAGCATGTCTCTTTCTCCAGTGCCATGTAGGGCATGAAATGTATGTACATTATTACATTGTCAGTTTTGCTTTGCCTTATCCTCTACTCCTACTCAAGGTAAAGGTCTGGACTCAGGAGGAGAAGAGGTAAAGGTCTGGACTCAGGAGGAAGGGAAACCAGTGGACTGGGAAAACCACAGTTGATTTCAACCTAACAGAGACTTTCTTTTCAGGTCATTCATCGGTGGTGGCTGATGGTTACCTTCTCCAATTTTTTACATATCACTTTCTGCCTTTATAGTTACTAGGGATATTTCTTTTCTTCTTTAGCAATGCCTACTTGAATTATCAAACACAATGCTATCACGACAAGCCATATTGCCCACCTTACCTTTTTCCTCCCAACAGCTCCAAAAGGAACGATCAAGAAATCGCTTGATTATATAATCCACAAAAGCATGTTCGCTCCAAGAAATCGCTTGATTAAACAAAAATACAGACATTTATACAGGAAGAATTGATATAATCGATTGATTTTTCAATTTTTAAATCAGTTCCTTCACCTAAGGGATACAGATGCACTACGGTACTGAGATCAGGTAAAAAAAAGAAGCATTTGCCTAATTGTAGTATGACACCTGTCAAGTTTCATAAGAGTATGCAGAGACAAATTTCCAGCTGATGCAGGTAACTTAAGTTTGTGACAGCTGACATATTTTACATCTCAATTCTCACATGAATGATGAAGTGAACATTTATAGTGTTGAAAAAACCAAACATGCATAAAAGAACTAAATTTGAGAAAGCATTAGACTCATTTTTTGTGTACATGGCAACCCATACTAACCAGATAAAGGAATGTCCACTGTTCATATGGCCAGATGGGTAAGCCTTTAGAACTCTAGAAAGTAGACTACAGCTAGCTCAACTGGAAGTGAATAGCTTTCTTGAGGGAGGGGAAAGAATCCCAAAATTCAATCCTGGAAATGCCACTCAAAAAAATACATAAACCACCTGGGTTTGAATGATAAGCTCAGGACTGGAGGGCACAAAATTAGCAAAAGATTCACATGTGTGGCTTCTAACAATATGTCAAACGCACAAAATCCTGATTTTGTCCAAGGTAACAGTGGCCAAATTTCTGAAACTGAAACTAGCAATTATCCTAATCATCCACATGTTTCACTGTTTCCGAAGTCCAACATACAGTGCTAAGTAGTTACTAGTACTACTGTAGTGAGGAACAACAAGATAATCCCTCCGTCCCAAATTATAGGACGCCCTCTTTTTAAGAAAAATCAAACTCGATAACTTTGGACTAATAATCATACTAACCATATCTATGCTAAGTATTATGCATGCTATATTACTATATTCATATTTTTAAGTACTTTCATGTTATGCTAATTTCATATTTGTTGAAAACATAACATGAAATAAATTAATAGTCAAAATATGTCATTTAAGACCATGCAAAAAAAAAAGTATAAGCCTTATAATTTGGGACAAAGGGAGTATACTAGTTATACAGGCTAACATGGACTTACATTCAGTTTGAGACCAGGCACACTATTCAAGGGTTCTGGGCAGAACTAAAATTAGCAAAACAAGGGGCGGCCCACAAACCCTAGCATCAATTTTCAAGCACATTTACACCAATTTATATCGTTTTCAATGAACAACAATAACCATCTGACAGTTTCAAAGATATTTCAGTGACCACTGACCAGCAAGCTTGGTATTGCACGCAAGCCAAAGACAACATACAAACTCCATCCTTGGGAAAGCATTTTACATCATTCTAGGTAGGGTACTATAGGAGGGGCCCTCCATTTCCATGTGAAAATTTTATCTGGACATCATAGCATTCTAGTTTTGCAAATCATGGGATGGGATGCAGATCAAGGGTTAAGGAACTGCAGCAGTATGACAAGAAAACAGAGCCTAATAAACAATCTGATTCATTAACAACTAGGAAAGTGAATTGATTTTGCAATGTTATAACTTTGTAAATCAAATGAATTTGACAAGTCCATGCCTCACAGTAAGCTTAGATAGTTACTGCCAGCAGGCATGGAAAACCCTTGTGTTTAATTGTTGATGATCCAAACACACGGTAATAGAACAAAAATATGCTAGATACTAGTCCTGGTGGAATATGTCGTCTGACATATTGTCAACTACACTATTTACATCGTAGAAAAAAATAGATTATTTGATTCTGATGTCAAATGTGTATTATCAAATCATTTTAGTCTTCAAAATAGCGTAGGCCTCTGCTCAACAAGTGATAAAAATAATGTAGAAGTTCTGCATCCTACCTGAAGCATAAAAAAATGATAAAAACAAAAAAGTACAGATGCTGCTGTGCTGCAATATTGCAACAGACAAAGGAATCTTAAATTTTCTGCAAAGATTTAATATTTCATGTTCACTCACCAGCTTTGCATCTACTGAATGTCAAAAATTTAGATACAGGGTGAATAAACCATTAAGCACTAACTAAAGAATATATAGGGATTTCAGATTTCCTTTTCCAAGGCAATCAGCTTTCACCTCTTCGCTAAAAAAATTGGCAAAGCATAGCAGTAAATCTTTTGTCTACTGATATTCCATGTTTGCTCCACTCTTCTTTCACGTTATCTGAAACATGACACTGTACACATATGCTGTGGAGATTGCAGCCTCCAATTTCCATGGGATTACTCACTAAAGCTATAAATAATCAACTAACCTTGCTGCTTCAATCAGAAGACCGTACACACTGATCAACAGGTTAAACAACAGTGGCATGTACCTACTTTGAAGTTACTGGCAATGTTTGTGGCAATTCAACAAGCATGTTCACAGGCATAAAATACATCTGCAGGGAAATTATACAGATGACAATGCCTAGGAAAAGCTGCAAAAGGGAGGGGATAGAGCATGTGTAAGTATGAACAGTAATCTACATGGTTTCATTTCTAACATGTAAAAAAGAAATTGAATAAACTGAAACAAATAAAAGGGCTCCAATAACAAAAAAAGAGGTACCTGAAGTGTTGCTCTCACATTGAAAAGATATACGGACAACACCATTGTTAAAAGCATGGCCATTGAAGTTGAGTACACCTGTACAAATAGAGGTTCATAAAGCAATCCTTCAACTTCAATTGTATAAGATAAAAAGGCATATCCTTCTTACTGTCTACAGATTTGTGATGGTATTAACACTTTGCTAAACCCAAATACTAGTACCACTGAAAAAGGGTCTATTAATTTCAATGAATCTGACCACAAATCATAATTTCCGTGGGAGAAAGTTTGAACTGCCGCTCCATGGGTCACTTGATTGGACAGGAAAGTGGAGTTATCAAGGAGTGGCCAGTAGAAGGCATTGGGAATGAATGGCAGCTTGCTCAACCAAGGAGAGCGAGAAAAGAAGAAATAAACAAGTCACAAAAAAATTTAACTAGTTCAGTATGGTGAAAAGCTTATGTTTAGCACACATGAATAACCACATTATCCTGCTTTAGGACACCAAATATACTTGTTTTTCCATGTTTTCTTAAAGACAAATGTACAGTACTAATAAAGCATGCTCTCTAAAGACTGATGAGTCCGGTCAACTAGTTTTCTTTGACAAATAGCAAATACGTAATTGGCATGAAATCAAATACACAGTATCAATTTGGGATGTAGGCATTAGAATCAGGCATATCTTGATTCTTTTGCATGTGTATATGTAGGTGGATGACTGACCCCGTGCTATCCTCCATGGATTTTGGATCTGTGGATAACTTATTTTTATATTTTGAACTTTATCTTAATTGGCGTCTTTCACAGTATACAGGCACAACGCTAGTAAGATGAAATATTTGCTGCACAGATAAGATTAAGAATAAACTATTTCACCTTGACTATATTATCAGAATACTTCATCAGCCATGAGACCAGAAGGCCAGTAGACCCTAAATTGAACACAACCATCCATGTTGTGATAGAATAGCCATTAAAAAGACGCTGCCACCATGGACCCCTCTCAAATCCAGCTTTGAAGTCACCATAGATAAGCCATCCCATGTTGAATATAACACCAAACCTGACAGTGCATAAGATAAGTATGAAATAGTGTTTGCCACACCTGGTGTGACAGCACACCAGATAGCCTTAAAATTGTTTTGATGCAACCAAATGCATAGTCAGAAAATATGCGCACTGAAAATAGGAAAGGAATTTGGCCTGTGAAGGTCTGTGACAATGGACCAGAGTTAGATATAGATACCTACGTATATAATTGTACATTTTGCCAGTACAGACTATCATTATTCTTCTTCATCAAATATTCAGTGTAGACACCAGCTAGTGCAGAAAGGCAAGCAGAAAGTATCCCAAGCATGTAACCCTGCAATGGGGCTGAAAAAAGAGAATCACACGGAGCATCACCACATCCTTTAACCTGTAAGAGACAGAAAGGTAGTAAAACAACCAAATTTAGTGACTTAACACAGTTACAATAAAATATTCAAAGAAAAATTAATGGTATTAGAGTGTATTTTGACATGAAAAAAGAAGTGTCCAAAAATCAGTGGATCTTTCCTACACATTCAATAACTTGTGATCATCTAATGAACATCAGAAATCTGATTTTTATATGTATATCTATTGGAAATTATATTAATGCCTGAGTAAGTGTGAAACATTATGAAAAATCCAATCTTGGAGCATGTATATCAGGTGTAAATATACCACACCAAAGAATAGAAGAAAAAAATACGGTCATATATTACTCAGTTACATGTTCACAAAGTTTACAGCCATCAAGATTAAACATATCAGTTAGGCAGATTTAAATATGTTTTCTATAATTGGAACATTTGTGAAATAAATGATCAATCGTTATCACAATTACAAGGTGGATCCACACACACATGCCAATAAGACAAGTGCCCCATAAAGGATGAGGCAGTCATCTGCGGTATCGTAGTCTGAAAAAACATAGATGGTTGAACTGGTCATTTGTTGGTTCATTGTTCGCTGATCTGACCGGTTAACCAGTGAAGTGGGCCAGCTTGGAAATGATATTTTCAATAGATTTGAGGCTACACATAATAAATACATTAATTAAATATCTACAAGATCTCCCATAAATCAAATGTGTAGCTCAGCTCAGTTGGTTAGAGGCCCAATCCATGCATTCAGGCGGGGGACTCAAGATCCCAGATTTGAACCCCCTTAGCCTCAACAGTAGCAAAAGCCAACCTGCCTGGATTTTCTCCCAATCATTCTTTTCTGTAAACCGGACCAGACTATGTCTTTTTCCAGTCAGATCACCAGTCCATTTTTTGTAACATGTTTGTATGAGGAGTTTTTGGAGATAACATAAGCATAACCCAATAGTATATGCTAAAACAAAAGGGTATAAAGTTTCAAAATGTTCACAAACCTGACTTGTAGTAGTTCCAACAGCCAGTAAAACTACTGCCATCCATTGTAGATTTGACAACTTCCTTTTTAGGACAAGCCTATACAGTTTAGAGAGAAAAGGAGTCTTAATCAATCAAGCACCACAAATTAATTTGGTCAGCACGTTGGCTAATCAACTAAAAGAAGTGTCAATATCCGGTTACAATGCAGAAGTTTTGAAACAAAAACATAAGATATTGATCTCTCAATTGTCACAAATTCAATGGCTCTACAACATTTGTGTGCACCTACTAGTTGAAATTCTTACTCTGTGGAGCAAGCCAAATTAAATGACAAAATGTATAGCTATTTCAGTGAACTGATTGCAGTGCATCAAATTAAACTATTTTATGACCTGAAAAACCAGACATTAAGTCAACTGAATTCCCAGGATCAAGGCAAACCTTAAACAACAAAACAGTGTCATATAGTGAACCACCAGAATAGTTGCAAATATAGAATTAAAATTGTCACGAATCATCAAACATACAGATTATATATGCTAATGACAATTGGTATTATGGGTAAGCTGCTTAAAATTTGAAGACAAGCTAAAAGTTTATATCGTGTACTCCCTCCATCCTAGAATAAGATCATTTTTGGCCCCTCCCGTTTGTCCCATAATAAGTTCATTTTTTAGCAATCATTGCATCGGACTTTTGAATTGGGAGTAGATAAAGTGGAGAATCATTGCATTGGGAGGGGGTATTCTTGTCCTTGTGTATTGGTATGCGTGGGATGGGTGAAAAATGAACTTATTTTGGGACAGAGCTAATATGTTATTTTAAATTAGTCTTTGACTGCTTTCAAGTTCAGAATGCACTTGAAGTTTGAATTTTATCAAATGAAGCAGACCACACAGGGATATTTCATATATACTCTATCATGCCAATAATATCAGAAAGAATAACAGCGGAAATATTTGACATTGAGGTACAAAAGAGTCACCTGAACAGAATTCCAGTTGTGACAATTTTCAGGTTTCCCATTATCTGATAGGTAGATGGATCAACATAGGTCAAGGTGGCAAACTGTACATTGTTGTGGACGAGATATATGACTGAAGGGACAAGGTATAGTCGTATACTCCTCCACTCTTTTGTCATCCTTGGTGGAGACGAAGACCGGCATTCTTTCCAAAGAAAGAAGCTTGAGAAAGATAGCTGTATCAAGAACAGGTTAACATCAGCATGCAGAATAAATAAATAGATTAATGTTATCTCTTGCGTGTCTTCAGTAACTAGGATAAACAGATATCACTGTAAACAATAGCATAAACTTCAGGGGAATAGCAGTACATGTACCTTGAAGAGTTCTGCGAGAAATGGAATGGTTGCATAGTCGTACTTATATTTGCCATTGCTCTGTGAGAGGGTAGTCAAGATACCCTGCACATATGCAAGAGAATTAAAAACACTAGGGCTTAGAAAATAAATCATGCAATTGAGAAAAAAAAGTAATGGGCAACTTCTAGAATAATTTAAGTTAATTTAACTATGACCTTGAAGACTGCTCGTTAACTTCCAATGATTGGGTTTTCTACATCAAGTTATCAGTTTTGTTCCGTGGGTCATTCTGGTTTGGCTCTTGGGATCGACCATTTCAGTACCATATGCTATTCTGGTGTACCTTTCTGGAGTATACTACAATCTCATTACTGCTAACTACATATATTATACGAAGTACATTAATTCTGGTGTATGATTGCCACCACCTGGGCAAGCCCCACAGAAGTCACTCACCATCTTAACCTCCCTAATGCCACACTATTTCTAGCCCGAGCTTCTTGGTCAGGTCATAGCCTTGGTTGCGCGCTGAAGATTGGTCATGTTCTTGATTTCTTTTGCATCTAATATTTTGGTTTCTTCTTCTCTTTCTTCTCAGAAGGATATTTTACTCCTATTTTTCCATTACTGGAATTAACTGTAAGTTGGATTCTGTTTGGAACACCAGGAAATGTGCAAAATGACCAGAATGGTCTGGATACTTGTCTTAGTATGAAAAATGAAGGGCCTTCTTCATGCCATATGAACCGAACGGAATGACACATTCCGGCAATGTAATTGATAAGTTTGTTCTACATTGTGCATCTCCATGACCATTTACATCAACTTGCAAACACCACCAAAAACCCATCCCCCACAAGCCTCCGGGGAATAAAATGGACACCTGCAGAACACCCCCAGTTCAGGTTGCTGCTAACCTGAAGCACCCAGGGACCCCAGGCCACCCCTCACCTGAACCGCATTTCTCTAAACCACAACTCCAATAAATCAAGTTACGCGCACCGCCGCAGATCGAAGCAGCCGCCGCCGCGGCCGCCGCCTACAGAGGCATCTGCTCCACGCCTCGACGTAACTCCCAAAGCCACGCACCAAAATCGAAAGTACGCGGCCCATACTCTTCCCTCGGTAGATCTGGACCGCGCTGCTTTGAAGAGGAAGGGGGAGAGGAGAGGGTTTAGGGCGGGGGCGGGGCTTGCCTGCGAGCTGGTGAGGACGGTGAGGAGCGCGGCCACCAGATACCACTGCATCGTCGTCTCCTCCTCCGCCGCCGCCGCCTTCGCCCTCGGTTTCTCCCCGCGCGCGCGCTCTCTCTCGCTCTCTCAATCCGGGTTCGGCGAGTGCTGGTTGTAGAGCAGCAGCGGCGGAGTCGAGGAGACTGGGCGCCTGCGGTGGATGGCCTACTACTTGCGTAGGCGCGGCAATGTGGGCATGTGGCGTAGAATTTTGCATACTTGCCATCCTAGAAACCGGTTTGTTAGAATGCCATCGTTAAAATGGAATTTGTTAGAATGCTAGTCTTAAGCTATGGGCATTCGCTATAATGTCATTTTTGTTGTTTGTTGCATTTGTAAAACATTTTTCATCAAAATACTTTTGCCCTTGGCTGTGGTTGAACCAAACCACATATGCAAACTCTCTCCAGACCTAATGTGACTATGGCTACTATTGATACAATCATTGTTTAGATCATAGATCAACTAAAAAACATCAAGATCAAACTATTCAAGTTCTGGAATCTAATTCGGTCACCTGCTATAGTGCTGACTTTAAATGACCGTCAAATATACATACGAGCTCCGTTTTGGACCCATGAGTACTTGATGAAAAGGTCTCGGAGTTCTCTTTCCAATGGATCTAGCTGCATTAACAAATTCCATCTCGATCAACTGCAATCACAAAACACAAGGTGTTGCGTCACCTATAATGTGCCTATGAGCTTATAACTTCATCTGGGACTTCGGCCCAAGTAGGGCCCATGTGGGGGTGCGCCCCAACCTGGTGGAACATGATCTAAGAATAAATAGCTAGGTACTCCTTCAGGGTTTCTCGGGTTTTGTTCAGATTAAAGTTTAGCTTCACTACTTTGCCATGTAATCCCATGATCGGTTAGATTGTCGGTTTGCTCATTACGGAATCTCAACTTATCATTTGTATTCAATTCCTATTTGTAATTTAGATTGCTTTATCTTGTTTTTGCTTGTTTCTTCGATTTGCTTGCAGGAATAAGGTTGATCTTCACCGACAAGATCAACAACCCACGGAGGAGTGTATCGATTGTTAAGTCGCAACACAACAATGTCTTGTACGGTTGTAGTCAGGTCGTGAATGTTTCTCCGAAATCTTAGTTATCACCAACTTACCAAAAGATCGGAACAACCAGATCCCTGAGCATATCGAGTGAAACTCAGGGTTTATCAAGTGGTACAAAGCTTTCATTGCTCGGTGAGTTTTTATCTACCTATAACCAGAAAATAGCCATAAAAAAATTGCATCCTTTACCTAGCCATATTTGTGTCATTGCATTGTTATTTTTAGTTTTTGCTTTGTTGAGTTTTGTGTTGCATCGTCGAGTCGTGTTGTTGGTCATAGCATCTAGTCCGTTTAGAGTTTCGAGTTCTGGTCACATTTAGTACCACTGTCATTGTCGCTGCCGTGTCTTTGTTGTTGTCGGGACCTAAAACAGGAATCGTCTCGTCGCTAGGGTTTGATTTTTATAGTTTTCATAAATTTCTATCGATTGGTTTTGGAGTTGATCTAGGTTTTGCCTAGACTTAGCCGTGCTTATGTTTTAGCCGTGCTTGTGTCGAGAGGAGGAAGAATTGGTTTTTGAAAGTAGTCAAGTTTGATTCAGAAAGAAATAGTAGATTGGATTGGTGGAAAATCAGTTTTCTTTGTTATCCACACACCAAATCTAAACTCTTAGTGTTGTCGGTTTCCTCTCCACCTCCCCACCTCACGCCTCCCACTCCACCTCCCCACCGTACGCTCCCACTTCACCTTGTTTCCTCTACCATACCGTGAGTTATTACACCTTGATAAAAAAAAAATTTGGCATCGAATTCGAGTTCCGTTTGCAAAAACGAAATCCATATGAGGAGAGTATTTCATTTTTGTATGATCTTAATTTTAGGGTTTGCATTTTTGCGGTTGAGTCCCTGTAATTTTGATATATACATTTGAGTCCCTGTAATTTTACATTGAGGTCCTTAAGCTAGTTTTAGTTGAAAAAATCAAAAAACAAAAAAAAGAGAAAAGGCCAGAAGGTGCTTAAACAAAAAAGAAAAGAAAATTCACACAAAAAAGAGAGAAAAGAAAGAAAGAAAAAGGAAGAAAAAAACAGCAAATCAGTTGCTTTCTTATATCAGAGTTGTACTTGAGCTGTTTCTAATGTTATCTTGTGTTATCGTTTGTGTCTAGACTCGCATCTCTAATACGTTCTAGCCTCGGACCAGCATGGTACTGATTTTAAACAATTATTCAACTTTGCATTCTCCGATTTTAGCATTTGCTATTCCTTTCCTACATATTTAAGCCTACCTAGAGCTCCACATATTTGATTGCAGCTATACAGCAAGTGTTTGCCAAGGGTCTAGGTTGAGTCGGTGTGGTCACCATTCTGCTTGCTTTGATAAGATCTTGTAAGAGTTTGGTTAGAAACTTGAGTGTATGTGATATTTGAACCTCCACTACCTAGTAGTTGAAAGGAGTGTGCATATTGTTGTGTATGTTTCTTGTTTGTTACTAACCATGGCAGGGTTACGCAAGGGGATACAAGATGGTCATGCTCAACATCGACTTCTTCACCTTTGATGAGATATGGCGACTTCTCCACATGATGCATATGAGATACCTGACTATAATTTTGCACGAGTTGAATCTAAATTACCATTCTACGATGGTAAGTACGATTCTGTTGATTATGTTAATTGGGAGCTAGAATTAGACAACGAATTTGATGAATATAATTTTTCTGATGCTCAAATGATTAAGGCTGCTAGTAATAAGCTTACCTCTTCTGTATTCTTTTGGTGGTGTCATGTTAGTAATAAACCTGAAACTTGAAATGAGCGCAAAACCATGATGAGAAAGCATTTTGTGAGTTCTTATTACAAATGTAGTTTTCTCGAAAAATTAGAACATCTAAAACAAGGTGATAAAACTGTTAGGAAGTACATCCATGAATTTACCGTTTATATCATCTATAATGGCATAAAAGAATACAATGAAAACATTATGCTTGCTAATGTGACATATAATCATATTTGACACTTATTCATGCTTGTTCGTAGCATTGAGAGTCAAATCATATCAAATGCGAGAAAACATGCACAATGTGATTTATTTTCTATTTCTGAATCTCCTATATCATTGTGCAATGATGATGTGCAAACATAGGAGGAGCAATCTTTTGTGTCTCCTGTTAGTAACGTTTTGCAGAGAGTTCAAAACATTTAACAAAAGGAGGAGAATGATGTTTTTGAGAAAAAAGAGGAGAAGCTTGAAGCACCTGCGATGTCTGAAGAAAGTTTGTAAGGTAAATTAAATGGTGCTGAAATAAATAAATATGAGTATTCTCAAGTTTAGCTACAGATGCCCACTTTTCATGCGATAGTAGAGCAACCATTAGTGGAACCAATTGCTGAGATTCTTTGTCACAAGTTAATTTGTTTGTTGTTTCTTGTGATAAAGAAGAGTTGTGTGATAATGCTTCACTTATATTCATGCCAGAACTAATGAATGAACATACTATTCTTGTTGTTAATTCTTTTTACGCTGATTTTAAACATGTTGTTTACATTGCTAATGAAGTTGATGAATATGAATTGCTATCATCTGTAAATACTTTGGGCTATGTTCCCATTATTAAATTCCACCATGCTAATTCATATTATTAAATGCATTTATTAATTAGGGTTTAGCTCTAGGTTAAAATTAAATATTTTCTTAGGACTATTTATTACATGATTTTTATGGCCAGAAAGGGGAACTTCAGGGTGTGACACTATTGAACCTGCCATGAATGATATTTCTCTTGTTGATCAAGGAGAACAGCCACAACCACAACCCCATCCTAAGGCCCAACCTAATATTAATTGAGATACAATACATATTACTCATACATTTGATGAGGAAGGAGCGTTTGGAATCATTGACGAGGACTAGTTGTATGTGTTGTTGAGGTTGAGGGCTGAGGATGAAGCTGTAGAAAAGGCTAGAGAGGAGGCAGAAGTGGCCACCAAAGAGGCTCGATGCATATATGGTAATGCTGTGGGTAAAGGGAAAGCCCTGGTTGTGGATGATACTGATGGTGCAGCTATTCATGTTGATGACGATGTCGAGGGAGAAAGGAATATGGTCTATGACTCAAATAATCCATGTTTGACAATTGGCACCATTTAACCTAGCATGGAGACCTTTAGGTTGACAGTTAAACAGTTTGCCATTAATGGGTAGTTCGAACTAGACCTTAAGAAAACTGACCGGTCAAGATTTATTGGAGGCTGCAAAGGGGACGAGAAGTGCTCTTGGCATGTTAATGGTCGCAAGCAGACTGATCAGACGACTGTAATGGTATTAATTTGATTGCTGATGGTTTTGTAATTTTAGTTAGTATTTACATATTTAATTTGCACTCATGCATTACTGTTCTCTTTTTGCAGGTGACAAGGTTTAGGAACGAGCACAAGTGTACATCCAGCAGCAGAAGAAAGACTACTACCCCAACCAATGCTTGGGTTGCATCAAAGTCTATCCATATCCTTATAAAGAACTCAGGTATGAGAACCAAAGAACTGCAGTTGAAATTGCAAGAGGAACAGAAATACACAATCAATTATGATGTTGTATATAGGGGCCAACAAAGGGCTAGTAGGCAACTGCATGGCACATGGGAAGAAAATTTTCATTTGTTGTATAGTTGGAGGGCAGAGGTTATGAAAAGATCATCTGGTAGTGTTATTGAGATTGGCACCAAGGAGGTTGATGGGAAGGTTTATTTTTATAGGTTCTTTTGTGCACTTAGTCCTTGCATTACTGGATTTATAACTGGGTGTAGGCCATATCTCAGTGGGGACTCCACTATACTTAATGGCAAGTGGAATGGGCATCTAGCAGCTGCCATAGCTATAGATGGTCACAACTGGATGTAACTCGTTGCTTATGGTTTCATTGATTCTGAGACACCGATAATTGGACATTGTTCATGACACAATTGCATGCAGCCATAGGAGATTTATCCCCACTTGCTATTTGTACCGATGCATGCAAAGGCTTGGAAGTAGCAGTACATACAGCTTTCCCTTGGGCTGAACAAAGAGAATGTTTTAACCATCTTATGCAAAACCTAATAAAGAAGTGGGGAGGATCTGTATTTCAGCAGATGTATCCTACTGCTAGAGCATATAGACAGGATGTGCATGATGGCCACATGGATGCAATTAAGGTAGCTTGTCCTGATGTTGCTACTTGGCTTGAAACTTACAATAAGTTGAAGTGGACGAGGAGTTGAAACCCTCACATCAAGGTTGATTATGTAGCTAACAACCTTGCTGAGGTCTTTAATAATTGGATTAGAGAAATAAAGGGCTTGCCTATTTGCGAACTAGCAGATAAGTGTAGGGAGAAGATCATGATCCTATGGGATAAGAGGAGAAGGATTGGAGAAAGGTTCACAGGGAAGATCATGCATGCAGCGCTGCAACAGCTGAAATCAAAGACTAGGGGATTAGGGCATTTGACAGTTGTGCATGCTGGCAGAACCCATGCAAAGGTTTGGGATAGTAGTAGCAGCCATGCCAGACATGTGGTGAAGACAGAAGGACTTTAGCTTTGCCTTGCCAGCATGCTTTAGCTTTGCTTGTGAGGAGTGGCAACACACTGGCAAGCCTTGCCAGCATGCTTTAGCTTTGCCGACAGCCCAACAGTGTAGGGATGTGCACTTGAAGGATTATGTCGATCATCACTACTCTGTGGCTCTATTCATGAATGCTTACAACACAATCATTGAGTCTCTCAACTGACAAGTGACAAGTCACAATGGCTGAAAGTTGATTTACCTTTCGTTCTTGGGACACCACTTGCCAAGAAGAATCCTAGAAGGTATAGGAAACTAAGGATTAAGGCTTGCTTGGAAGGTGGGGGGAGTAAACCAAAAGGCAATGGAAAAGAGAAACAAATGATCAGAGGCAAGAGGAGGTGCAAGGGATGTGGGGAGTTGGGTCATGGAGCAAATAGCTACAAGTGCTCACTCAATGGAACGAAGAAGAAATGGCAAGTTTGATGTTCTGCATTATTTTTTTCATTTGTTTTTACACAATTTACATTCTTTTTTATCCCCATATGCAGAAAAAGAAAACCAAGATGGAATACTACTAAGTATGGCCCAACTCTTGAACCTAAACCATCTACCCCAACTAGACCAACTAGGGAATCAATAATTCAAGATAGCCCTATTAGAGTGACAAGAAGGTAACCAATTTCAGCCCTTCCATTAACTTCTGAAAAATACTTAGAACCTGTTATATTTCTGAACCAAAACCTTGCCTCCCAATTTTTTTGTGCAGCTGACTTGCTATGTGTTAACAGCAAAATTTGGTAAAGATATGCTAGCAAAAAGGCTTGAATCTGAGGCAGATTTAAAGGGGTGAGGTGGTTTCCAAGAACAAACAGCGCATCGGCTAGAGCCGTATCGGCCAGTATGGAATCAGACTCAGTTGAGCCGATACGGATAGCTTTGCTTCGTGTTGGTTTTGGAGAAGGACTTGAAGATATTGCCAAGCAGGAATTAAGTCCCGACAAGGAAATTGTATCTATTAACTAGGAATAAGAGTTAATTTTCTTTTCGTAATATTGTGGTAAGAGTCCACCTAGGACTTGTTTGTTTAGGCAAGTTGTAAATAGTGTCCGGTAAGGAAAAGATTTGTATGTGCGGGTATAAATATAAGCCCAAAGTCTGTGTAAAACAACAACAGTTCAATCAACACTTTTGGTGCATCGCCACAATTTTCCTTTACTTTTCGACGAGTTCGTGCTTCAGGTTTGTCAGCTGGAGGTATGGCTTGTTAAGTTATTATATAACTTAGTCAATCTAAGTCGATGGCTGGTTTGGTCGTATCGGCCGGGCCTTTTTTAAGATTTTGTCGGTATTGGCTAAATTAGCTCATTAGCCTAGATTAGCATAAGGTATCTACCACCTCGAAAAGCACTCAAGGACTTGATTGTCTAGATATCATGCATCTTTTTACACTTTGTGCTGCATCAGCCCTAATCCTAATTAGAATCATGATCCCTAGCCTATCTCTTGTTTGTAATAGGGGCAGCATCGGAGTTTCAGCCGATCTTATCTGATATATCTGCTTAATTGTGTTTAAATTCCTTTTAATCATGCTATTCATGTTATATCTGTCCCTTATACAAAAGTATCACTTTAATTAAATATATCAAGCTTGCCTTAATATATTTATTTAGATTGATATTCTTGTATAAGGCTGTATCGGAGTATTAGCCGATATGGTATCAGTTTTTAACCTAACTATGATTTCATCGGCTAAGATCTAATCTTTGTCAATAGATTATGTATTTACAGCCGATGGAGCATATTTAGGATTAACTTTGAATTATTCATCTTACACCTCACAGCCGATTCGGTTAGATCGCATCGACTAGGTCTATACGATACGTCATCGGCTTATCGGCCGATCGGCTGTCGTTTGTCTAACTCAGTTTTATTGTATATCTTGTTGGTTACAGGATCAAACCAACTAGCACGCCCTGAATCCGTTTTCTAAGAGTTGGACCTGCACTGGAGTTAAGCAAATCTCCTAGGCCACCGTATTTTCGCATCAATACGTTTCTGGCACGTTTTTGCGTCAACACGCTTTTGGCACACCTGATGGAGCAAGGAGAAGGGACAAGCTCTTAGCCGCCTCAACCTACACAGAAGCCAACATCTGGAAGCTGTACAAGCCTATCTCAACCGGATCCAGCAAAAGGGAAGAAGACTTGTGAAAGGAAGTTAACACCTAAGAAAAGCAAGTCCACCTAAACCCCATGTATGTAATGAGTTCTGTGTGTACATGGGAGATGAAACTTATGACTTTGAAGCATGTAATACTACTCTATGCGCACCTTATGACTTTTGGTTGCGAACCCTATGACTATTTATGTACTACCTTATAACTTTTGATGGTGCTTAAGTATGTCAGACTTTAGAACCATGTTATGCAAATGAATGTTCTTTATGCATGTTATGGCCGGTCTCAATTGATAATGTCCTGTTGTTGTAATGCTGTTCATCCATGGTGTGGTCAGTCTACTGATGTTTTTCCAAAGATAGCCTATTGTATGGTTACAGGTCTTTGGTGATCTTCCTTGAGATTTCTCCATGAAAAAAAAGATCGGTACATCCTGCATACACTGCTACCATAAAAAACACATTTTGCATACACTCAAGGTGCTTGAACACTGATACATTTTGCATACAGATTGGTGCATGTTCTCTGGCAAAATACTCATACATTCCAAAATACCACCAATCCTAGCTACCATCACTTAACAAGCATCATCAATACACCTAGAAATACTACAACAACTATAACCACATTGGTCATAACTAACAATTGAACCAAATTCACTAGCTTTTCCAACTTTGCTTCAACACCTAAACCCTGATTCATCCTCTTGCCACCTACAGCTTCAAGTGCTTCATCACCTAGCTTTTCCATCTTCTTCAGATCACCTACACAATCAGACATGGCAATTTTTGACATACAAGCATCTCTCCCCTTCTATAACACATCCATTCCTCTCAACATTTTCCTGTAATCCTCAATCCACTTCAAAAATGTACAACAATTTGGATCCTGTGTCACATTCATCACCGCCAACAATTTCAGCGAAAAAATAAGAATTTCAAACAATACAAAGCGACATGCTATTAAATACTAACATATTCTTCGTTTTTCTTGCACTTGAAGAAGACCCTCCCACCGTTCTTCCATGATTTGCACTCCACAACAGCATCCCCTCACTTTGGGCAACAAATCCGCGGGAGTCCAGAAGATTCAGCTTGTCTACCGAGTAGTGGCTACCTTGCGACATCAACGGTGGTCGGAATAAGGAGCAGGCGATGGGTGGCACCGGCGCGTTGGGGAAGAGGAAGTGGCGTGGATGGCGGGGAGAGGGGGTAGGAGGCGCGGCTCGGATCGGGAAGGCAGTGGCACGCCTTGGTTGGGGAAGGCGACGACACGTTTGGCGGGCGGCAACGGCGTGGTCGCCCTTCCCTTTGCCCTTCTCCTCTCACTAGGCTCGGTCTCGTGGTCCAGAGAGAGAGTTTGCATGTGTGGTTTGGTTCAACCATAGCCAGGGGCAAAAGCATCCAAGAAATAATTATTTTGATGAAAAATATTTTGCAAATGCAACAAACAACGAAAATGGCATTGTAGCGAATGCCCACGGCTTGAGAGTGGCATTCAAGCGAATCCCATTTTAACGATGTAATTCTAGCGAAGTCGGTTTTTAAGGATGGCACATATGCAAAATTCTCACGCCACATGTCCACATTGCGTGAGCGAGGGAGAGAGGGGTTCAGTGAGTGCTGGTTGTAGAGCAGCGGAGTCAACGAGAAAGTGGTGTGTGCCTGCAGTGGCCTACTTGCGTCAGCGCGGCAATGTGGCGTTGTACCTAACTCCACTTTAGGGCCTTAGCTACAGGTTGGGCTCAGAAAAGGCTCGAGGTGAGCATGACTGGTTGTCGCCGGGGAAAACGGGGTAGCGGCACGCCGGAGCCTTGCCCCAGGTCATGTCAAGGTTGGGAGGCGAGACCGAGAACTACCAGCAAGGAGCGGTGGCGACGGCGGTGGCGGCGTGGCCGGGCCAGGGAGCGGAGGAGAGCTCTGCCCAGTGGTCCATCCTTTCTTTTGGCTGGGCTCGATCGGTTTTCGGGCTGCAAATGCAATCGGGGCCGTCTTGGAATCCGAAAATGAAAACGTCTATTTTGGCTCCCTCAACTGCGGAACACACACTACATAGGCTCCCGTTAACCCATTAAAACCAGGTCGATTGACCTCCCTCGTCAGTCATGATGGCTACATTGCGTTTACTAGTAGTCACTATATTAAGCAAGATAAAAAGAAATAGAACACCAATGAATCAGTGGTCGTACGTTAAAAAAAATAAAATAAACATATGGGGCCCATATGTTTAGGGTATTTCTTTCCACCCTCTCCCCAATATACATAAAGATGGCAGTTCCTTCACAGAGAGATGGTGGGGAAGGTGAGGGTAGGTGGGAAGAGGTGGGGGAGGATGGTGGTGGGAAGGACTAGGCGACGGTGGTTAGGGAGACAAGTAGGGTGGTAGCAAGGAGGCCGAGGTGGCAAGGTGGTGGAGATAGGCAATGGCGACAGGGAGCAAGTGTGTGGAGAAGGAGCGGTAAGCGAGGCAGAGAGGAAGGTGCATTTCTTCAAACCAAAACTCCAATGGATCAATTCAATTATGCACAGTGCCGCAAATCAAAGCAGCAGCAGCCGCCTATAAGGCCTCTGCTCCATGCCTCCACGCCTTGCCGAGGAAACTCTATACCACGGACTAAAATCAAAATTGCGCAACCGATTTACATCTCTCGGTAGATCTGGACTGCACTATTGTGACCGTGTTGCCGGAAGAGGAAGGAGGAGAGGTAGGGCAGGGGCAGGGCTTACTTGCAAGTTGGTGAGGACAGTGAGGAGCGCAGCCACCAGGTACCACTGCATCATCATCTCCTCCTCCTCTGCCACCGCCTTTGGTGAGTGCTGGTTGTAGAGCAACGGAGTCGACGAGAAAGTGGTGTGCGCCTGCAGTGGCCTACTTGCGTCGGCGCGGCAATGTGGCGTTGGACCTAACACCACTTTAGGGCCTTAGCTATGGGTTGGGCTCAGAAAAGGCTCGAGGCGAGCATGACTGGCAGTTGCTGGGGGAAATCAAGGCGACGAGCGCCAGAGCCTTGCCCCAGGTTGTGGTCGAGGTTGGGGCGAGATCGAGAACCACCAGTGGGGCCAGGTCAGGGAGCGGAGGAGAGCTCTGCCTGGTGGTCCGTCCTTTCTTCTAGGTAGGCTCGGCCGGTTTCCGAGCTGCAATCATGGCAGTCCTGGAATCCGAAAATGAAAACGTCTGTTTCGGCTCCCTCGACTGCGGGACACGCTACATAGGCTCCCGTTAACCCGTTAAAACCAGCTCGATTGACCTCCCTAGTCGGTAATGATGGCTACATTGCGTTTACTAAACACTAGAAGCAAAATAAAAAGAAATAGAACACCAATGTGACACACAAATCAACGATTGTACGTTAAGAAAATCTCTACTATTATAAAAATTTAGTGTTTTCGTCAGATTTTCATCCGTCAGCGTGCAGTTCAGTTCGATCCCATATTCGAAGAGCACGCGATTTATTTATTTTGGCATGTTTTAATCCACGTCCGATTCAGTTTGTTCACGCTGGTGTTTTTCGTCCTTTGGTAGCGTGAGAACCAGGCAGTAGGCCGCATAGGATAGGCCACTATTGCCATCTACCCTAGATAGATGGGCTGTGGGGAGAAAAAAACTCGTGACCCATGTGAACATCTCAAAAGAATCTACAAGAAAAGGATTTATATTTCCTTAAAAAATCATCACTACTACAAAAATCCTTATAGGGACCGGTCTTATAGGTGCCGGTTTATTTAAAACCGGCACCTATAGGCCTTTTCCCACCTTCGCACGGTGAAAAAATAAAGAACCGACACCTTTAAAGAATATAGGTGTCGGTTCATTAGTTAAAACCGGTACCAATACTATAGGTACCTGCTTTTTTAAAAGAACCGACACCTATAATATATTATAGGTGCCGGTTAGAAAAAAACCGACACCTATAATATATTATAGGTACCGGTTTTTTTAAAAAACCGGCACCTATACTAAACCGAGCCGACACTGGCAAGAGCCGAGCCGGCCGGCTACCTATCCACTCTATCTCCACCACACGCGCGCTATCCTTATCCGGATCGATCTATCTCCACCTCCCCCTCGCCCTTCCCTCCCCTCCCCCTCCCCTTCTCCTCTCCCTGCGCCCCCTCCCCTCCCCTCCCCCTCGTGCCCCTCCCCTCCGCCGCCCCCTCCCCTCCCCCTCCCCCTTGCCTCCTCCTCCGCCGCACCCTCCCCTCCTCCTCTCCCTGCGCCCCCTCTCACTGCGACGAGCGGCCTCCCATGAGCTTGGGACCCTAGCGGCGACCTCGGCGCGAAGAGGGAACCAGCGGCCGGCGACGACCTCGGCACGGAGAGGGGCTCGGCGGCCGGCGACGACCTCGCGTGGAGAGGTGCTCGGCGGCCGGCGACGACCTCGCACGAAGAGGGGCTCGACGGCCGGCGATGGCCTCGGCGCGGAGAGGGGCTCGGCGGCCGGCGACGACCTCGGCACGGAGAGGGGCTCGGCGGCTAGCGATGACCTCGCGCGGAGAGGTGCTCGGCGGCTGGCGATGGCCTCGGCGCGGAGAGGGGCTCGGCGGCCGGCGACGACCTCGCGCGGAGTGCTAGACTGGTTTTCACAGGTCAGGCTTTATCCCTCTCATGTTCTTAAATTTCACCCTGCTTCTCCTTTGTGTGGATTGTTGCTTTCTATACAAAGGGTGTTGGGATTAGTTTGTCTCTTTTCTAGTACTGCAAGCTGCCCTAGTGCCATGCCAATCGGAATGCCATGCCAACCCTTTCTTTCTCATTCTTTTCCGTACTACACAAATTGTGTAGTTCTTTTCATCTGTGATTGTTATTCACCTGTGATTGGTGATTGTTGTTCATCTATGATTGTTGTTGATGATGATCTGGGATGGATTTGATTTGTGATCTATGAAAACATCGGCTCGGCTAGGAGCCGGCTTCTTTTTTTTTTGAATCCGGGAGAGCACAAAGGTGCCGGTTCTATGGCCGGCACCAATGACCTAGTGTCATTGGTGCCGACCAATTGGTGCCGGCTGGGAAACCGGCATCTATTGCCGGTTCCTAACCGGCACCTATAGCTGTTTGTGTACTAGTGCATTAAGATGTTACTGCAAGTCAAACTCCTCTTTGTTTGATTTTCTTTTCAAACTCTTCCATCTCCATATATGAGTAAGCACAGGATCACACCCTTAATTGATTAAGGGCACAATAACTTCCTTATTTTGACATGAAATAAAAAATCAAAAATCAAAAGAAAAGAGAAGAAAAATAAGTAATCATTAATAACTTATACATCTTACATGATTATACAAATTAAAAGACAAGAATTCCTATCTCCTTGATCGACCTAGCTCTCTCTAATAAGTTTTGACATGTCATCTCTGTTGTCGAATGATCACCAATCTCTTCGGCTGTGTTCATGGGTATGTGTTAGAAAAAAAAATTCCCGGACATGTAAAACAGAAAAGTGGGTTAGCGTAGAATTAATTAAGTATTAGCTTAAAAACTTTAAAAGTGAATTAATATATTTTTAAAACAACTTTCTTATAGAAGTTTTTGAATAATACACATCGTTTTGTTGTTCGGAAAATGTGCACACGAAAAACGAGAGAGTAGAAGTTGTGAAAGCTTAGTATAGAACACAGGCACACAGCCTCAGCCATCTACCGACCACGGTTTCTTCTCTTCTTTGAACTTTCTTATTTTTTTCCCGTTGCAACTCACGGGTACTTTGCTAGTTAAAATAAACATATGGGACCCAAATGTTCGGGGTATTTCTTCCCACCCTCTGCCCCATATACATAGAGATGGCAGTTCCTTTGCAGGGAGATGGTGGGGAAGGTGAGGGTAGGCGGGGAGAGGCGGTGGGAAGGACTAGGGGACGGTGGTTGGGGAGACGAGTAGGGCGGTAGCAAGGAGGCCTAGGCCTGGAGGTGGTGGAGATAGGCAACGGCGACAGGGAGCAAGTGTGTGGAGAAGGGGTGGTGAACAAGGCAGAGAGGAAGGTGCACGTACAGCTAGCGAGTTCAAAGAGAAAGGCGATGGTGATGCAAATGAAGGCCTTGCCTGATCTAGTGACAAGGTCCTATTGTCCTCTGCCATCACTGAGCTCGCTAGCCTATCGAGTAGCGGTGACAGCGGTTGCTAGACGACATGTGAGCAGCTCTCAAGCTACCGATCTGAACAAACCGCGATTAGGCCCGACGATGGCACATGGATATAGTTGTGTTCAGAATCGCACGAGCTGGAATATCAGTTACCCCGTAGTCTCCTTCGAAGCTCCAAGAACTAGCTAGGTTAAACCATGTGTGTATCATCCGTAGGCTTAATAATCATAATTTTTTTATTGGATCTTATCCCGATCCTTGGTTATATAATTTTTCTTAGACAAGTAAGGTAGAAAGAAGAAAAAGTTATATGCCGTTAATACATCCTATGAGAAATATATAAATACTTTGAGGTGAAGAGCTACATCGATAATTTTGTACCTTTGTGGAACAAGAGCATAAGAAATACCACAGATGTCTTGTGGGAATAAGAACGATGCGATGGTAGATGAAAAACTAGGTGAAGGATGATCAAAGCGTTTTGTGTTATTTATCTTATATAACTATATATATAGTTGATTCCAATTAAGTGCACTTAATGCTATTTCTCTACTCTCTCATTAAGCCATATCACCTCAATTTTTTTTAGCCTTGGATGGTTAATCTATAGTCTAAATTATCTCTCTTCCTTTTTTCCTCCAATGAAGCAACATGCTTTTAGTTTTTGCCTTTGGATGATCCATCTATATGATATAAATTGTTTATAGCCTTTTTGATGATTGATTAGATATGCAAATTATATGAAGTATATGTCACGCGTTGATTTGTTTTTAAAATTATTTAATAGACTATTTCTAGAATTTATATTAATATGTAAATGAATTAACAAGTGAATTAAATAAAGGAAATAAGATTTCCTTTAATAAATCATGCATGGAATACTTTTTCCTAAACTTCCCATGCCCCAAATTACTCTTTGGAATTTTTTCGGAATTTTCAAAGGTCAACATGTAATTTTAATTATACAAACTTCATTTCAGCAATTATTTAAATAGAAAAACTAATAAAAATCTCCTTCCTAGCTTCGGGCCGAAAGTCGGCCCACCTTCCTCCCATTTGTCCTCCCCTCTCTAACTATCTTCCTTCGGTCCGCATCACCCCTTCCCTCTCCCTCAGCCCAACTGCTCCCATGACCCAATTCCCTTTGCTGGCCTTGCTCAGCCGTGGCCAACCTCGGCCTCCCCTCCTTCGCACTTTCACCAGCCCATGTGCCCCAATACTGTGCCAGCCTATTGCCCGTGCCATCTCACCGATAGGTGGGCCCGACTAGCTGACCAACAACCACGTCGACCTACTCTGACGCCAAATCCTGCCTCCCCTCACGCCCTTGCGATTCAAACCTAGACTCCACCCACTCTCGCATAGAATCCAATGCAGATTCAAGCTCCATGACCCCCATGTTGCCAGGAGCTTATCGGTTACTGTCACGACGCCTTGACCCCGATCTCTCACTCCTGAGGCTACAAAAAGGACCCTTTGAGTCCCTCCTCCCTTTTTCCCCATTCACTCGAGCTTGTCGTGCCTTCTAGCCGCTTCCCAATTCTCCTTCTCACTCTGTCGCTCACCAGCCATGCTCTGGCCGCCTGTCGCCGCCAAACGAGGGCCACCTGAGTGTCGCCTCCACTACCAACCCAAAATCATTGATGTTTCTATCAGCAATAATTTAAGGAGGCTACACATGAGAGCTAAATGTGGATGGATGTGGAAGACATTGGTTTATACATGTTTAGGTTGTTAGTATGAGGTAATATCCTACTCCTATTTCAGTGAATTGTATTTTGACGAATGTATTGATCTTGGTGTTTCTCCCATGTTTTGTGCTGTCCTAAAGGGGGCTCTCAGCTCACCCTATGTTTTTTGAGGGGCAGGGTTACAATGCAAGAAACCTAGCCAGACACGGTTTTGGTTTCCTTATCTATACATAGTATTATTCGGTTGGGATTCTATACCCTGTCCTTGGATACAAGGCAATATGGCAACCAAATTATACTCTATCTCATATTACATGGATCCGGTCCACCTCCTATCTTTAGTCGGATATACAGACCGGTCGACGGGTATTCGATACCCATACTCTCTGCAATAAGTTTCACCTTTGTGTTCACTAAGTAGTACATGTTGGAATGGAGATGCATTTTCACTCACATTTTCAACACAATCAAATTGTGGGAGGCTATTGAGGTTAAATCTTAGGTCTTGGTCCATAGCTGCATGTATTTTAGTGCATTTGCAAGTAAGTTCATACAGAGGCTCCTTGAAGTAATTTAGTAATATTTGGGAAAAAACTTGTACATCCGAAGAAAGTAAAATGTATGCCATGTTAATTTTCATTTTTATGGGAAGTAAATTTCATGATTAGAGGAAATTCTTTAGATGTCTTTAGAAGTAACTTTCTGTGAAACATGTTGTGAGATGTAACTTTTTCACCAATACTTATGCCTTTTCCCCTCTCTTTTTTAACACTTTTTATGTAGTATCAAAAAGGGATATTAAGATCAAAATGTATCAGGCTGTACACACTATTAAAACTGAAAGGTACAAAATACATTCCAAAGATGTAACTAGGACATGTAAATGCAAGTTACTTTGGAACTGAAAGGTACAAAATGCATCCCAAAGATGTAACTAGGAGCCTAGGACATGTAAATGCAAGTCATTGGAAAGTAACTTTCATATTTTCAGGAAGTAACTTCATCTAGTGTTAGAAGTAACTTTCTATGAAAACATATTCTGACATGTAACTCCACTAATACTTATGCCCTTTTTCATTTTAAACATTTTTATCTAGTATGAGAAAAGAAAGATTTGGGGGTCTCAAAGAACAGAGAAAAGAAGATGCGGCATAGTGGATAAACTCTAAACAGAGAAAAGAAGATGCGGCATAGTGGATAAACTCTAAACTGATCGGTTGTTTCTATGCTTTTTTCTGGAAGAAATTCAAACACAAATCCACGAATTGTTGGGATTGTAAACTTACCTGTCATTTTTGTGATATGGATTTGCTCTTGTTTCATAGAGCTCTAATTTGGATTTCTTCCTGGTTTCCCCTCTAATTTGTTGCTGGTTTCCTCCTCCACTTTGGTTTCTTGTTTTGGTTGTTAATGACACCATTGTCGTGGTGGCAAAGGTGAGAGATGACACAATCTTGAGTTATGCCTCGGCCTAAGGAGAGTGTGCAGTTCTTTTTTTATGCAAGTGTGGTGCGTGGGAGAAAGGCGTTGGTGATATGCCCTAGAGGCAATCATAGAGATGATTGTATCACATACTATGTTTACATCTTTATTATAGGTTGTTCCTTAAAATAGATAACTTATTATTGATCAATAAATATGTGATTCGTCCATGAGACTATTTATGTTGTATGTTACTATTTCTAAAGGATCCCTGATCAAATACCATATATGGAACAAATATGGTTCAATGATCAGCGTATTCATTGATTGATGATCATGTCTCATGGATCATGGTATGAAGATACCAAATTAATAATGTGGACACATGTTGGAGAACATGTTGTTGGATAGACCCAACATAAGACATTGCAAGAGCTATATGTGATGTGCCATCAGTGGTCTCATATTAGTGTTGATATAGAATCCTTAGACCTGAGATTATCATGGTTCCAACATGTGTAGTAGCTTACTTAGGGGCTGCCAAACACTACTTCGTAACTGGGTAGTTATAAAAATAGTCTTCGGACATGTTATAAAACATGTAGTGGGATATGAATAATCAAGATGGGATTTGCCCCTCCCTTGAAGAGATATTTCTGGGCCCCTCGATGTTATAGTTTATGGAAGTGCATGGCCATGCCAAAAGTGATTGAGAAGTCAATCGCAGGTTAAATAATCTATTACAAGATCGAGTGAATGATTGAGCTATTAAAGGATGGCACATATCTACTCTTGAGCTTAATCGATATCATGAGGCAAAGGGGTTCATATAAGTATACACTAGAGGTTCAGCCGATATGATTTTTATATATGCCCGGTAGGTCAACATGTTCTGCTAGGGGCCGCTATTGACACATGGACCAAAAAGGAGTTTTCGGGTTGCAGCTGAGTGTACATGAACCTACAGGGTCGCACACTTAATGGGCCGGAATAAAATGATTGGATGGAGATCCAATATTTGCTCAATTCGGATAGAGATCCGAGTAGGACTTTTATGGGCCTAGGAGGCCAGGTTATGGATCCTATATATATCCTTTAGGTGATGAGGCTGGTCGAGATAGAGAAACCCTAGCTGTCACTCCCTCTCAAGCAAAACCCTAGACGCACACGGGCGCTAGCACGACCGTGCGACGTGTTCCATCCCTGGACATGTGGATACCGGTAGAGGCGCCGCTGGTCTACGGTACTGATCGGCGTGAGAGCACGGCGGGGCGCACGCATGAGAAGGAGAAGATCAGGTTGCTACGATCTACTACTTCCTCTATATTGACGCGCGCTACGTCGCCAACGTTCCTTCGCCTTCTTAGCACCTACTTTCGCTGCACAGCGCGTCGAGTGGTTATGATCTATGATCTCATACTTACATGGTTCCTGGTTTATGCAATAGAAAATTTTTTATTTATGCTATCGTAGCCTATGCGTATCACAACAAAAGGAAACATGTTTTTTCTTTTTTCTCGACAAAATGTGCCTGTGGATAGGGGTGGCAATGGGCCAGGGCCGGGTTGGACAGGTATATCCCTGCCCCTGCTCCCCACATTCTTCCTCTGTTCCGGCCCTGAAGAGGTGGTCAGATGGAAAACATAACACGTTCCTGCCCCTGTAGGAGACTCGGTAGGTGAGCGGGGCCCTGCGCCACCACTACCAAAGAACTTATCTTTTACACAATGCCCCAAACCACAAATATACTGAATGTATTAAGAACCGGTACTAAAGCTCTTTAGTACTGGTTCTAAAAGCTTAAGTCCGTAGAAATATCTTTAGTTCCGGTTGGTGTTACCAACCGGTATTAAAATACATCTTTAGTCTCGGTTGGTAGCACCAACCGAGACTAATACTGGTGGATCTTTAGTCCCAGTTGATATTACTAACCGGTATAAAAAATATCTTTAGTATGGGTTGATAACATCAACCCGTACTAAAGATGACCAACCGGTACTAAAGATGCCTCCAGAGTTAGTTCAAAAGAAAAACATCTCTATCCAAGTTAGATGTGTGGAGTAGATGAGATGGTAACACGCGTAAGGGCTGAGATGAGATATCTTGAGTTTGAATCCCACATTGCACATTTTTTTTGACTTAGTATACTAAAAATTAAGAACTTTAGTCTTGATTTTTTTGTCTTGGTTACTACAATCGGGACTAAAAGAAACTTTAGTCTCGGTTTCCTTGTCTGGTTTTTTGTCTCGGTTACTATAACCGGGACTAAAAGAAACTTTAGTCTTGGGTTTTTTGTCTCGGTTACTACAACCGGGACTAAAAAAAACTTTAGTCGTGGTTTTCTTGTCTTGGTTACTACAATCAAAACTAAAAAAGTTTAAAACCGGTCCTAAAGATCTCGGTTACTATAAGCAGAACTAAAAGAGTTTAAAACCGGTACTAAAGATCATTTCTCTACTAGTGCATCCTACTGGGGGCAACAAGCCGATGTCAAGGTGACCATGACTAAGACAACAAGGATGGGCGAGCTCCGGCTGGGGAGCGACGAGCCGATGACGAGGCGACCGTGAGTGGGACAACGAGGATGGGCAAGCGTCTATGGGCGCCGGCTTGGAGCAGCGACGAGGTGACTACGGCTCAGGACAATGGCGATGGTTGAGAGCAGCAAGGACGAGCAAGCTCCGATGGGGCAGCGTCTACGAGGTGGCGATGGCTGTCGGGGTCAACGAGAGCTGGGTCACCACCGGCAACAGCAAGATTAATGGGAGCTCGCTGCAAGCTCTCCACCCTACAAGCATAAGTCACTCAGCTCAGTCAACTAGATGGGGATGTGAGAAGAATGGAGTGAGCAGAGGAAGTAGAGGGAGGAGAGAGAGTGGGAGAAAAGGAAAGGCTAGCAAGCAGTTGGCCGTTAGGAGGCTGTGAGGGAGTTAGGATTAGGGAAAATTGGAGTTGAGCTTATATATTCCTTCACCAAATGGCACAGCTATTGGGACTTAGAATGGGCTGTTTTTTTATAGGTAACACATACCCCAAGGCCCTATGGGTCAAATCCCTCACCCGCCTCTGTCACCTGCGCGTAAAAATTTTCACTCGGCCTGGCCCCAACAGAGAATTCCCTCCTCTACACTTGGAGAAACCCACACATCAGTCTAGCCGCATCCATAGAAAACTAAGTATCCTACTATTGTAGCCTTGTAGGAAATTCAGATTCGGGCTGCTTCACTATCAAAGTACTTCTTCCGTTGTAAAATAAACGAATTTAGGATAGGATGAAATATTTTTTAGTATAAAAATCTAAACATGAACATATTCATTTATTTTAGAACGAAATGAGTATACCAATGTAGCAATGTCCAAAACGAACACGGCAGGGACAAACACCCCCGAAGCCGAACTCGAGCCGCGCTGCTGATCCATCACAAAAGCCCATCTACCCAATCATATAACCCACGGGCAAAGCAAACTCGTGGGCTTTGGCGGCTTTGCCCCGTTCGCGAAAACCGATCAAGTGATCAACCCCCGCCACCGTCGCATCCCGATCGTACAGCCCAAACGCACCAAATCAAAATCCCCTCGTCTTCTTCTTCTGCCCCACCCGAGCCTATACCTGGCCAAACAGGCGACCCGGCCCAACATGGCACGGGCACGCCGATGGCACAGCCCGCTAGGGCACGGCCCGTTAGGCACGACTCCTTTAGCGGGCCGTGCCGTGCTGGCCCACATGTCGTCCCCCCGGCCCAAGCACAGCCCAAGGGGACGTCGTGCCATGCCGTGCCGACACGGGCCCATCAGTGGCCCATGGGCCGTGCTCGGCCCGTTGGCACGGTCGGCCCAGGAGGCGCAGGCCGGGCGGGCGGGCGGGCGTCGGGCGGTCGCGCGCACATGGGCGCGGCCAAAATTTTGAACCGGCCAAGCGGGAACAGGACCACGCCACCGCGGGAGCAGGCGGGCACGCAAGCAACATGTGGTGGCCGGGGAGGCGCGGGCGCCGAGGAGCGGGCAGCCGGAGGGAAGAAGGGAAAAATTGAACTGAGGCAAGGGAAAATTGATGGATAGTTGGAGAAAAATAAAAATAATTAGACTTAGGAAAATATTACAAAAATATGGGAAAAAAGAGTAATGACCTTTCATCGATGTTTACATGGTATATGCTGCCTCGTTAAAAACTTTGTCATGTAAAAACTCATATTTGAGAAAACCATGACAAAGAAAAGAGTACATCTATGGGTCAATACTTAAAAAATAGAAATTAGCTACTCTAATTGTTCGTCATCTAAATAAAGGTTTTCGAACTGAGCGGCCAATTCTTAGTTGTCAGCAGTGTATTGGGCATATTCTACAGCTAGCTCCTAGTCTTTGACACTTAGTAGCATTTCTACGTGATCGCTGCTCAGACTTGTTCTCCTATCCTCGATAATTCTTCCGCATAGACTGAAGGCCGATTCGGAGGATACGAAGATACGGGCACCGTCAACACATCCCGTGCTAGTTTTGAAAGCACAGGATATGACATCTTCTGATCATTCCACCACTAGAGTACGTTGAAGTCTGATGATTCATGCCTGATGGCGTCGCTATTCAAATAGTTGGACAACTCTTCAGCGGGACCATGCGATCTGGCGTCACCATTTGCTGCTGACGAACTGCTACCACCACCATGGCTAGAAGATGAGCCACCCCAAATTCTGCTCCATTGTAATTTTTTCTTACCTGCTGCAGGGGCAGATGGGGGTCTTTGCAAGCGAACTCCCTGAAACTTTAATCCATACTTTCCAAATGCCTCTTAGAATTTAGTTTTAACATCAGAATAATAGGTAGAATAATCAACATTAATAGTATCTCCAATAAGTTCAAGAATATTGAGGAATCCATGTAATTTTCCCCTAGGATCAAGAATAAATGCAAAGGCATACAACATGGGGATGTTTTTCCAATATTTAAGATATTTTTGTTTCATACTAAAGACTACGGGCATTAAAAAATCATCATTTTCATACTCTTTCAACAAAGTGGCAATTTCAAGAATATTATGCAAAATTAAATTAATTGTTGGATAATAAACTTGAGATAAAAGAAGAGTACAGTCATGAAATGTTTCAAGAAATTGATTGAACCTTTCGACAATGTGCAGGTATGGTCAGTCAGTATTGGTTGGGCGTCACTGTTTCTTGGGCCATTACATGTTTGAAGGAAAACAGTAAGTAATTCCTAGTAAGGTAATACAACCTTTAACATATAATAAGTGGCATTCCACCGATGTTTCGCATCGGTTAAAAACTTACCTGGGGGCTTACCCAATGCACAACAATACATTTTTCATTGTGCAATCCGTGGGTATGAAGCAGTTAACCACGTGATTCCTTGACGAACTGCGTCGATGTATACATTCACTCTCTTAAACCCAGATTTAACAATTAGATTAATAATATGGCATGCACAACGCTGATACAAAAGAAATGATTGAGCATAAATACAAAATAATGGCTGTAGAATTTCCATGGCTCTAGAATTTGCAGATGCATTATCCATTGTTACAGCAAAGATTTTATCTGCAAGGTTATACTCATTGATAACCTCTCGAATCCTCTCTGCTATATTTTCACCAGTATGTGCAACATCAATTAACCTTACCCAAGAACTCTTTTTTGTATTTGTCAGTCATCATTAACAAAATGTACAACTACACTAAGGTAATCCTCTTTAGCCCTACTACTCCATATGTCTGAGGTGACACTAACAGAAAATGTGCATGTACTAAATAATTCCTTCAGTGATTCACAACCTTTGTCATAGACATTTTTCAAATCACGGGTTGTGGTTTGTCTACTAACAGCTTAAAACCTAGGATTATGAGAAGTTTTGATGTAATTTTCAAATGTAGTACTCTCATCAAAGTTCAAGGGTAAATCTTGTCTAGCAATTAAACGGATAAGAGATTCTCGAGCTACCATAGGATCGTACTCCCATGTACGTACCGTACCATCAGGATTTAGTAGTAGTTGCTGCTGTCGTAGTTGGATTCCTTGCTTCTTCGCACAAGCCTCAGCATGTCGCTTCAAGTGTCCTGTTCCACTAGATAATTTTGCAGATAACTTATTTGTGCATATTCTACATCTCGCGAATGTTACCTACCTTTCGTCAAGGCCTGTCATGGCCACCTGTTAACAGCAGATTTTCGTAATTTACTCGGAGAGGAAAGAGAAAACCGATGCAGAGAAGGAGGAGTAATGCTAGCCGAATCGGTTACTTTATCGGACCAAGCCAGAGTCGGACCCAAGTTCGTATCGGACTCGGCGGCGCGTCGGACTAAGAGGAGCGCTAGCAGAGGGACCGTATCGGCCGATACGAGTTCAATACGGCCATCGGCCGATGGGAGCAGGAAGCTGATAGAGTTAGCATGGGCTTGGTTTGGGCTCGAGATAAGCTTCAAGGAGATTGCCAAATAGAGATAAGGCTCGGTTTTAGGCAATCATATATCTTTAATTAGGCAGTTAGAGTAGATTTAATCTAATCTACGGCAAGAGTCTGCCATAAGGACTTGTTTGTTAAGTTGTAGATAAAATCGTGTCCTATCTGGACAATGTTATAAATCACGGGTATAAATATCCCGGTAGTCTGTACATAGAATCCCTCTCTCAATTCAACGACAAACATACAATTCAATCTATTTTCGGCGCATCGCCACCCTCGCAAGAGGTTAACTTCCGATGAGTTCTTGCTTCCCCAGAGCAGAAGTAAGAACTCGTACCCGACGATCTACATCGTCGGGGCTAGCGTGTCGCTTTAGACACGTTAAGCCCTGATGATGTGATTGTCGTTTATTATGTCTTGGATGATCTTGATATGGCATCTCAATTATACTTCGCCAGCGATAAACTCGTTTTAGGGTTTGTTGCCGACGGTGGTCTAATTATTATGCTTAGCTAGATCCTTCAATGCATCTACCATCCCCAAAAGCGATCGATAGCTTGATTTTCTTTGTGTTAGTTCTCAATTCACATTTTGAGTTGCCATCGACCTTAGTCCTATTTTGAGATCTAATTCAAAGTCTGTTTTCGATTGTAATTAAGGATAGTACCGGGGTTTCAGCCGGTCTTACCAAATACATATGATTACTTTATGTTTTTATATGTATTTGCCATCTGTATGAGTGGATCGATAGATGTAAATGTATTTGTCATAGATTATTCTCAGAATTTCTCTGTGATCAGTATATTTATATCGGCCGATTGGTTCATACAGGTTTGCACTAGGGTATTAACTAGTGTATTTATCTATCACATTCCTCATCGGTCGATGTCATCAAATCGACACAAATATATTGATGAAGGCCGATGAGAATAGATCTGTATATTAATTTTATTTTATTATAACCTCAAGTAGGCCGATATAGGTTTGCCGTATCGGCTGGGCCCTCACGATGCGACATCGGCCTATTGGCTGATCGGCCATCGTTTACTAACATGGTTTATTTGTTTATTCTTGTTGATTGCACATCAAATCAACTGGCACGCCCTAAATGCACCTAGGCAAGCCATTGGACCTACGCTGGAGTTAAGCAGATCTCCCAGGCCGCCGTGGAAACGTGGAACCCGTTTTGACATCTGGCGGATCAAAATTCTGCGCCAACACCACCTCATCGAAATGTTGCCAAACGCCAAAAGTTCTTGATCTCTTTGAGCCGGTGTTCGTCGATGCACTCCCGCTCATAGTGCCGGATCCTTCTGAACCTGCCGGTACCTCCTCCACAACTGGTGGTGTTGGAGCCAATCCGGTGGCATCATACTCACTAGTTGGGAATGACCCTGATAGGTAATTAGGGTCGAAATAACCTAACATGAACGACGGAAGGTTCAGATCGTCCATTCTGAAATGTTAAAACAACATAAACAAAATTCAGAATATTTATTCACATAACATAAAATACAAATAATATATAAATATGAATGTATGACATACTTCTTTTTTACCACCTTGGTTTTATACCTCTGGTGTGCATTATTTTTGAGTCAAACTATTTTTGATTTTAGACAAAATTTGGTCAAATTTTGTCTAAATCAAAAAATCGAACTATCACACAAAAGAGCACAAGAGAGCAGAAAATGAGAGGTTTGGATGATTCAGAATGCTGGGGGTGCGAACCCTATTTACAGAAAAAAAGTTCATATTTTTTTGGATTTTTTTCGTATTTTTCGAGGTCCAACGGCTACTTCTCAAAAATAGTCGTTGGACTAGCTGTTGGGGGACACCGGGACACGTGGCATCGTAGCCAGCCCCCCGCCGCACCGCGCGCCGCGACCGTGGGCCCCGCCCCCACACTCGGCGCTCTGACCGCGCGGCGCACGTTTGCGGGCCCCGGTCTTCACACGGGCCGTGCTATGCGTCGGCGCGTGCTCCTGGGCCGTGTCGTGTCGGCCTGCTATAGTAAACGTGTCGTGCCAATGCCGGCTCACGGACTAAGGCGTTGGCCTAGACACCGCACGGTGAAACGGGCCATGCCGGGCCTGGGCTGGCTACAGTACTACCGTGCTCGGGCCGGCCCGGCTTGGCACGGCCCATTTGGCCAGCTATACCCGAGCCCTGTCCCTAGCTCTCCCCACCATCACCACCGGCGGCCATGGCGCTCGCCATCCGCGCCGGCGGCGGCGACATGGCGCCGCCGTCCGCCTCCGACACGAGCCTCGGGTTCCTCACCAAGCGCGACACGGAGGTGAAGTTGCCCCGGGCGACGCGCGTGAAGAACAACACCCCCGCCTCGGTCCAGATCACCGAGGAGCAGATCCTGCGTGAGGCGCGGGAGAGGCAGGAGCCCGAGATCCAGCCCCCCCAGCAGAAGATCACGGACTCCATCGAGCTCTCCGAGTACTGCCTCCTCTGCCGCAAGGAGTTCGAGGACGTCATCCGCCGCGCCCGGTGGAGCGTCAACGCGTGGGTCAAGTACGCCAGGTGGGAGGAGAAGCAGGGGGACTTCGCCCGCGCGCGCTCCGTCTACGAGCGCGCCCTCGACGTCACCCACCGCGACTGCACGCTCTGGCTTAAGTATGCCGAATTCGAGATGCGGAATCGGTTTGTGAACCATGCCCGGAATGTGTGGGATCGTGCCGTCTCCCTCCTGCCCCGGGTGGATCAGCTCTAGTACAAGTACATTCATATGGAGGAGGTGCTTGGAGCCGTCGCCAACGCCCGCCAGGTGTTTGAGCTGTGGATGGCGTGGCGCCCTGACACAGCTGGTTGGAACTCGTACATCAAATTTGGCGTGCTCGGGCAATCTATGAGCGTTTTGTGGCCGAACACCCGCAGCCACATACATTCATCCGGTACGCAAAGTTCGAGATGAAGCGTGGAGAGGTGGAGCGGGCACGACGGGTGTACGAGCGTGCAGCGGACCTACTGGCAGATGATGAGGATGCTGAAGTTTTGTTTGTAGCCTTTGCTGAGTTTGAGGAAAGGTGCCGGGAGGTCGAGCGTGCCCATGCAGTGTACAAATATGCACTTGACAGGGTGCCCAAATGCAGGGCTGAGGAGCTGTACAGGGAGTTCCTTGCCTTTGAAAAGCAGTTTGGTGACCGCGAAGGAATTGAGAATGCCATCGTGGGTAAGAGGCGATTAATCCAGAATGAGGACGAGGTGAAGAAGAACCCCCTCAATTATGATTTATGGTTTGATTACATTAGGCTTGAGGAGAGTGTGGGGAACAAGGATAGGATCAGGGAGGTGTATGAGAGAGCCATTGCTAATATTCCACCTGCAGAGGAGAAGCGTTACTGGCAACGATACATTTACCTATGGATAAATTATGCTTTGTATGAGGAGCTTGATGCAAAGGACATGGAGCGGATCAGGGAAGTTTACAGTGAGTGTCTCAAATTGATTCCACACAAGAAACTCACCTTTTCTAAGATGTGGCTCATGGCAGCCCAGTTTGAGATAAGGCAGAAGAATCTTAAGGCTGCACGGCGGATTCTCGGAAATGCCATTGGGATGGCTCCAAAGGGCAAGATATTCAAAAAGTACATTGAGATTGAGTTGTATCTGGGTAATTTTGAACGTTGTAGGACTCTCTATGAGAAGCATATTGAATGGTCTCCGGCAAACTGTTATGCCTGGAATGAAGTATGCTGAATTAGAGAAGAACCTTAGTGAGACTGATAGAGCTCGCTCAATTTATGAGCTTGCTATTGCACAGTCAGCCCTTGATATGCCGGAAGTTCTGTGGAAGGTATGTTGTTCTTTCTATTATCCTAATATATCGTCATTTTTATGGCTTTCAGACTGAAAGTGATAGATATGTACTAGCATGGCTTTAGCCTTTAGTTCCTAAATCAGTTGAATTTCATATTCTAGTGAATTGTTGAATTGACATTGTCTGAGACAACACCCACACATAAAAAAACTTGCTTCCTCGTGCTTTTGGTATTGCTGTGGTACCTAAGCATTCCAACATTCATATTTTATGTTTGACTATCCAAGTCCATAGTCCAACAATATATGTATTTTTAATTTAAAAAAGGTACCATTATATTCATTGTTGAAAATATTTTGATTCTCAGTTTATTTATCAATAAAGAAGTTAATGAGCCATGCATTGTAAACATGGGTGGGAGTGTTGCTATAGTTATCCATGATTTGCTTACTTTGAGGATGGTTCTACTTATACCCATTCTTTTATGGCCAATTCTCTGGTCTTAAATATCTTTTTACATGCTAATATTGGTTCATGAATCTGCGTTTCATGCATACAATGCAAACTTGATGTTTATTGATCAGCTTTGTTACAGATGTCAATATAATGTCATGAATATTTTTGACATACTATCTAGAGAGTAGAAAATAAGAATTCTTGGGGAATCCTTGTGGATAGTGATTCGTATGTTTGTTGGCTGTTCTCCACAATATGGAAGATTTACCTTTTATGAGCAATAAAGGTGGAATGGTGCATAACTGGTCCCTTTTATCTGGTTTTGACCACTGAATCTCGATCTTTGTTCTTTTTCTGAGGATTAGACTTTGTGTATTGATTATTGAAATTGTTTTACCATGGATCTTTGCATTGTATCCTGGCTCTAAAAAAAAGTGTGGCGCAATTGTTAGTAAAGCCTTTGACATTATTCTTCAGCTTCTATGCTATCAAGCTTCAAAAAAAAGCTTCTATGCTATCAACTTGGGGAAGGCTAAAAACTTAATTTATCATCAGCTGTATGACATCTGCTATTTCTGCCTTGGCGTATTGATGTAGTTACATTATTTAATGCAAGAATTGGCATGCATGCTTATTTAAAATAAATCTATTTAGATGTGCCATTTGCATAAATCAGGCGGGACTTTGTTGGCATTCTTGTGATCTTCAGTTTTTTTGGCTCTTATTTTCCCTTGAAATTCAAACGGCTGAGGGAACCATGTGTGTAGTACTAAAGCCAGCTAATGAAACAATATTTTATGCTGCTGTACGCTCTTGAATCTCCTGCCCCTTTTTTTCTAAGGAAAAAAAATGTGATGGGACTTTCATCATTTTACATGTCCAGAGTAGGGGTGGGCAAATATTTCCCGAAAACCAATCACCGAACCAAACCGAAGAAGCGGTTTTTTCAGTGTTCGGATGGAGTCACGGTTTTATTTTTTTGCGTACATCGGTATTCGGGGATCAGCTCGGTTTTTGTTATCTGTTAACCGAGAATACCACAAAAACCGATGTATCTTGTAACCCTCTAATGGCTATTTAATTTGAGCCCAAGAGGCCCAATGAAAGAAAACGAGAAGACGCGATCCCGCCTTGCTGACGCCGTGTGCGCTCGCGCTAATTAAGCCGCTAACTTCTCGCCTCCCGCTCCACCGCCCAATCACCCAATACGCTCTCACACAATGGCGACAACGACGGTCGCACTTCAGCACTTGCACTGTTGCACACACTATATCTACACCCCTCAATCTCTCACCTCCTGGCTCCTTCTTTATTGGCTCTCGTCGGCGTCGTCGCCTCTCCCGTCTAGTGGTAGCGGCAGTCCCGGCGGACGGCGCAGCAACAACAAAGAAGTCAACTTTTTTTGGTGATTTGACGTGCAGAGAATAGCCATCACAAACTCAGGTAAGGATTTCTTTTCCATGAGCTAGATTTGATGATTACTTAGTTTTCTGAAGAAAACGAAAGATTAAACTGTACTTTACTAATAGATCGGTGAGCTAGTATTTTGCAACTCTGGTGATCTATTTATTTGGGTAGCTGCAATTTTTGAAATTGTTGTGACAACTTCAGTTTTATTTTCATCTGATTATTACTGAGTCACTTAAATAATTTTGTAGATGGCTATAGAAGAAAGCAAAGGTACTGGTGGAGAAGTTTAAGAACCTGTCATTGTGTGTTCGGGAGTAGCTGATACAGCCAAGCAGCTGCAGGGCAAGGTGGAGGGAGATCAAGAGAAGAAGGAGGGAGATCGAGAGAAGGAGGGAGAGCAGAAGAAGGAAACTAAGAAAAGGAAAGCATATGCATCAAGATCGGATGTTTGGGAGAGCTATGCAAAGATTAAAATTGGAGATGAGCTGAAGAAAGCCAAGTGCAACTTCTGCAACCGTGAGCTCTTATGTGATACAAAAAGAAATGGTACATCCTCCTTGCTCAATCATCTGAAAGTTTGCAAGAAAAATCCTAATAGAAATACAGACTCTAGTCAAGGTACCCTACAAGTACAACCAATTAAGGGGGATGGTAGTCATGGTACAGTTACCACTTGGAAGTTTGATCTTGAGGACCTTAAAAATGCCTTTGTTGAAATGATAATAGAAGATAAGCTTCCTTTTGCCTTTTGTGAACATCACGGTTTTAGAAAGTTTATGGCCAAAGCTTGTCCATGTTTTATTGTGCCCTCAAGAAGAACAACAACTAGGATTGTTGCTGCTCGTTGTGAGGTCCAAAAAGAAAAGTTGAAAGAATTTTTTAAGAAGTGTGAAAGAGTTTGCCTCACAACTGATACTTGGACCTCCAACATACAACAGAACTACATGTGTGTCACAGCATATTTTATTGATGATGATTGGAAGTTGCATGAGAAGATCATTGGTTTTTTCTTGGTGAAGGGCCACAAAGGGGAAGACATTGGGAAATCCTTGGAGCAATGCTTGGTTCAATGGGGTCTAGATAAAGTTTTGACAATAACAGTTGATAATGCTAGTGCTAATGATGGTGCTGTTAATTACATGAGGAAGGCCTTGAATAGCTCAGAATGTAGCATTGCTGAAGGCAAGTACCTTCATATGAGATATGCTGCACATATTACAAACTTGATAGTAACTGATAGTCTCAAAGAAGTTGATGTTTCTGTTTCTCATATCAGTGCTGCTATTAAATTCATCAAGAATTCCACATCTAGGTTGGACAAGTTCAAAAAATGTGCAGAACTAGCAAAGGTGGACACCACAGCTTTCTTGAGATAGATGTATGCACCAGATGGAACTCGACTTACCTTATGCTACATTCTGCAATAGCCTATGAAAAGGCTTTCCCTAGGTATGAGGAGGAAGATCCATACTATGCACTTGAATTAGGTGCTGAGAAAGGTCCTGGAGTTATTGAACCAGAAGATTGGGTTAGTGCAAAGAAGATGGCTGAGTTCCTGAAACATTTTTATGATATCACACTCCATGTTTCAGCTACACAGCATGTTACATCCAACATATTTTTTCATGAGATTGCAGAACTTTTGCTTTCTATTCGGGAATAGTTCAATAGTGATGATAAAATCAAGAAGGATATGGGTAATAGAATGCTAAAAAAGTACTGCAAATATTGGGGGAATCTTGAAAACATGAACATGCTTATCTTTATTGGTGTTGTTCTTGATCCAAGGTATAAGTTGTGTAACTATGTAAAGGTGGGCATTTCAGTGATGTTTGGTGATAAATTAGGAAATGAACTTTGGGATTTAGTGGATACATGCTTTCATGATTTGTTCAATGAATACAAAAAATTGTATGGTCCTAGTGACAAGGCACCTCAATCTGTTGTTTCTGAACAACCTACAGAAAGGAGCAGATTGTTGATGAAAGCTGTAATTGCTGAGAAGATGAAGAGTACTAGTGGTGCAATTGGCACTTGTAAGACTGAAGCTAAAAAATACCTTGCAGAAGAGAACGAAGAAGATCATAAGGATTTTGATATTCTTCAGTGGTAGAAGTTTAATTCTGCTAGATTCTCAATATTGTCTCACTTAGCCCATGATATATTAGCAATTCCTATATCAACTGTTGCCTCTGAGTCAGCCTTCAGCGCAGGTGGTCGTGTCCTTGATGACTTTAGGAGTTCACTCACCATCTATGGTTGAACGCCTAATTTGTACGCAAGATTTTGCGAAGCTCCCCTCCTACTAGCATAGAAGAGGACCCTTAAAAGTTGGCCCAAATTGAACAAGGCAACAAAATAAAGATATATGTTATTCTTTATTTCTTGCTGTTCATCAAGTAATCATTGACTAAATTACTTGCTTTTGTTTGGATCATGTTTTAGAACTTTTTGCAAAAAAAGATGGTTGTACTTCCAAGCCCCCCATGGCTCCTGTGTCCAAGCCTTGTCCTCCTAATTCCTAAAAATCTTGTATGTATCAGGAGATATCATTTTACTAGCACTAGGAGCTGGAACATAGTTTTTTTAATCTTGATTAATTCTTTTGGTTTTCACATTTGGATGTGAGCTGTGGTATGTTGAATTTGGTGGGCAGATGATTGCAGTCAATTAATCAAGTCTAGTTTTGGCCAAGTACTTAAATTGGGGTTTCTTGTAACCCAGTTTTGCTGTAACGTTGTTGCTCTGTTGCACATGTATTGCAGTATGATCTATTGATATTCCTGTTGGACGTTTGTTGTTGCGTGTTAGACAAATGATTATTATGTGGTTTTAGAAACTTCAGTACTTCAATATAGTATTATCTAGAACTCTAAATATCTGGTGGAATCGTGGTATCTATTATCCAGTTATATGACCTTTTTATGCACATGGTTGTGCATTTTAATTCTTAGCTTTTGCTCCAGCATGCTTGCTACTTGCTAGCGTATGTTTCAAACAAGGGGTCACAGTCTGTTCGGGTTCACCCGAGAACCGAAAAAACCGAACCGACTTAGTTCGGTTTAGTCAGCTCAGTTTATTATTTGCTTTAGACAAATGCGGTTGTCATATCTTCAAAACCGACCTTCTCCAAAACTAAAAAAACCAAACCGAAAAAACCGGGGAAACTGAACGCCTATCCCTAGTCCAGAGTACAAACGCCCACCCCTAGTCCAGAGTACAGAACATTTTGAAAATTTGGGCCTTTAAGGAAGTTTTTCAAATAGTTAGGTTCTATTGTGATTGACAGATTCTCTCATTAATTTCACTAGAATAATTAATTACTGCGGGAACTATTATAAAGTTCTTTAAAACTGTTATACAGCATTAATCCTTGTTACTGTAATTATTTGAGAATTCAGACAGCCATAAAGTAGTGATCTTAGAAAATCTATAGATACTGACTCATTTAGTCCATCCAAGAGTACCTTAAAATTTGAAAATCCATTTGTTTGTTTGCTATGTATTCTTAATCATTTCCTGTTTTGTATCTTACAGGAATACTTGCAGTTTGAAATTGATAAAAATGAATTCCACAGAACTTGTGAACTCTACGAGAGATTGCTTGATAGAACAAAGCATTTGAAGGTATGGATTAGCTATGCTGAGCTTGAGGCCTCAGCTGGTTTGGGTGGGGAAGACAGTCAAAATGAGGAGATTGAAAATGAAGTTAGTTATCAAGAACAACAGGTAGAGCAGGTTCGAAGGTGCCGAGGTAAACAGAGTTTGGAGAACAAATTTACTTTGTCCAGTTGAGTACCTCTGTTCCTTTTGTCATGCATGGTGCAATAAATCTAATCTCTTGTTTATTGCAATTTTCAGCTGTATTTGAACGGGCATTTGAATATTTCTCCAGAGTTAGAGGAAAGAACAATGCTCCTTGAAGAATGGCTTAACAAGGAGGTGAGCTTTGGTCATCTCGGTGATGTTACCTTAGTGCAGAAAAAGGCACCAAGGAAAGTGAAGAGAAAGAGACCAGTTCCTACAGAGGATGCCTCCACTGTTGCGTATGTGCCTTATTCAATTATTCCATTCTGCTATAGTTTCTCTAAAAAGCTTCAGTTTACTCTGTGCTATCTGCCCTTCAAAGGAGGTTAAGAAATTTGGTATAACAAAAGAAGACAATAAATAGTTTTGACTCCTAATCTGTTCGCATAGCTTGTTTTCTATTTAGGCTGCCTGCAATTTAGGGAACAAATGTGCTGATAAAATATTTTCCTAAACCTTAGGTATGAGGAGTACATTGATTATATTTTCCCTGATGAGGTTGCGCTGGCACCAAACCTCAAGATCCTCGAAGCAGCCTATAAGTGGAAGAAGCAGAAGACAGATGATACTGATGATGACTGATATAAACAGCAAAGGCTTCCTTGATGCCATTGTTTCTGTGGTGAGAGATGAGCTGACCCTTGTCACAATCAGATCTGAAGGACTTCCACAATGCTGGGTAAAGTTGTGAATGTGCCCTGCCTTATTACTCAACTTGTACAATATTATGTGGTTTGTGGCACCGGCACTTTGATGAATTGAGTTGTTACATCTGTATGTCTGACGGACAGGAAATGAAACATGTTCATACTCTTTCATTTTAGTTTTGACATGCACGATCATGTTGCTTGCCTTAATATCTTTTACATCTACTAGGGAGGCAACTATGTAGCAGTCATATTGGCCTAGGAATGGTGCATGTTGTGTATGGAAGCTGTAAGGTGATGTACATACCAGTCCGATGGATTTTGTGAAAACTTATATGTCACGCTGATGATATCCAATTTTGGTGAGCAAGAAGATAAGTGAATTGAGTGCAAGTGTGCAACTCGTGCAGTCATTTACACAGGTGTGTCATGTGTCTTGTTTTTAGAGTTCTGAAGGGGAGCTCCTCGTCGACAACGAGATGGGCTCAGATCTCGTTCTCTGCGAGGGGAGTCCTTCGGCCTTTTTTCTGATGCGCCCACCGGCGTGTCCCTGTCGGTCCCCTTCGGCCTTTCTCACTTTCTGTAGTAGGCAGTATCAACACGAACAGCGGCTGCGATGTTCTATCACTAATTGTTTTGGCTCTGATGTTACAGATCTGGTGAGGTTGGAATGTTAGTAGGATGTGGACGGGTAAACTTAGGACTTAGGAGCATCTCTTAGTTGCATGCATTCGTTTGCCATATGACAAAAAGTTGTGAGTAGGATATGGATGAAAATTTCAGTTGGAAAGTTTGTCATATGAAATGCTTCTATCACTTTAGAGTTTTGGATTTGTGCTTTAAGAAGCCCTTTTAGTTTGGAAATAATAACTGGTACCTAGTTTGGATGCAGCCATATGAACTGCTTATTTTTAACTGCTTGCTCTGAAGCTTTAGTAATGTTTTTTCTCAAATACTCTTTATATTAATAAGAAGAAAGAGGGTGAACCCCGGTACAAAACCAAACACGCACACACTATGTTCTAGGAACCATGTATGTCGTAAACCCAGCCATGCTTACAAACCAAACCAAACCATGATGTGAGACCAACCACTCGACTCTTAAGCAATCAAAAAGGATAGCCCCTGAACCCTAACCAAACACCACAGCCGTCCTTCCTCCTCAGCAAGCAAAAGAGCATTGGCCATGTTAGGATTAGCCCCATCAAAAACACAACGGTTTTGATGCTTCCAAAGCGTCCAAGCATCAAGAATGACTACAGAATTAAGTCTATTTTGCACCGAACCATTAGTTACCTCATTGATCCTGTCTCATCACTCCTCAAAATATTGATCGTCATTCAAGGAGGCCAAAGAATTCAGGCCAAACCGCTGTAGGAGGGTGTAAGCAAGTGATCAATTGTTTCGTCCTCTTGGTCACAATGAGGACAATGATCTGGGTGTTCGCTGTCTAGCAGCGATTATGCACGACAAGCCACATGAAAAAATGACACTTTCCATGACACTTTCCAGACGCCCAAGTTTTCCAAATATGTTCCCATGGCCTGAATAGAGTGGCACCTTGGAAGAAGGAATCATAAGCAGACTTGGCTGAACATTGTCCTAAAGTCGAGAATCTCCATCTATGAATATCCTCCACTCCGGGTTGTAAAACAACAACAAAAAGCATATCCCCTAGATTGAGAAAATCTGTCAGGACTCCAATAGAAATAGCCCCCTGAATGTCATGGATCCAACCATGATCTGTTAAATACCTCCTGGACCATTCTCCTTGTGGCCCTTCTAGTAGGAACCACGGCAAAAATATGAGGTGCTATGTCCGTCATACGCTGCCCATGTAACCATCTATCGTTCCAAAAAAGACGGTGTGAGCCATTACCAATCTCTATCTCAACTGCCATAGAGAAGAAAGTTCTTACACGGTTATGCACTTGAATTGGCAAGAGGGCCCAAAGTTTGTCTGGCTCTGTCTTTTGCAGCCACAACCACCACATCCTGAGTGCGCACCCAAGCGTTTTGAGATCCAAAATGCCAAGACCACCAAGCTCACAGGGCCGCTGCACCTTGGCCCAAGCAAGAAGGCAATGACCACTCTTGTCATCCTTTCTACCTCTCCAAAGAAAACTCCGATAAATTTTATCAATCGCCTTTATGGCCCAAGTTGGGAGGTCGATAGCCATAATGAGATAGACAAGCATTGAGGGTAGAACAAACTGAACTAGGGTTGTCTGCCCAGACCGCAACAAAAGATCAGCCTTCCATCCTGGTAGTCGATCAGCACTTTGACTAATAATTGGCTGAACTTGTGCTCTTGTCAATTTCTTCAAAGAGAGAGGTATTCCGAGATATTTGCAAGGAAATTCTTGCACCTCACAAGAAAGATGCTCCTGAATAATTGCCACCTCATCCTCGTTGCACAAGATTGGGAAGACATTGCTTTTTTGGACGTTGGTCTTGAGAGCTGAAGCCTTCCCAAAGAGAAGTAATATATCGAGGATTGAATCAAGGTCACTACCAATGGGACGAAGGAAAATGACCACATCATCTGCATATAAGGAAATTCGATGTTGAATTGACCTTGTAGAGAGTGGCTGCAATAAACTTTCTTTGGAAGCCTGCAAAACTATAAGGTTGAGTATATCCATGACAAGAATAAAGAGAATGAGAGACAGAGGATCCCCTGTCGCAACACTTGATGATGTGCAATCACCTCCCCTGGTATTCCATTTAGCAAAATCTGAGTTGAATATGAAGCCAAAAGAGCATCGAGAATATCACACCAGACCAGGCCAAAACCCTTTTTTTTTCAAAATAAATTTCAGGACGTCAAGGTCAAGGGACTCCAACACACTTCTCTTCAGTGCTGAGGAGCATTGCGGCCACAAGTTTCTGCCAACCATTTGGTTCATATGTATTCCCTTCGTCCCATAAAAAAAACCTAGTACGGAATATGATATACTGTCCAGATTCATAGTATTAGGATGTGTCGCATCCTATATTAGGTTTGTTTTTTATGGGACGGAGAGAGTACAAAAGAAATCTTACCTAGTGAAAAGTGAATTCCAAAATGCTACCATGATGAGCCACATCATCTGGTGAACTATAGCCATTGGATACAAAATAAAGAGAAGAGAGTTGAGCCATTGAATTATAGAGGAAAAAAAACAGGGATGATGAACTTCCGGAGCCTTCCAGCAATTTAGAAATGAGAGAGGGGGAGAGCAATGAAAGAAAAGTAGCATTGAATCCCTAAAGAAAGAAAAGTAGCATTGAAAAGAGAGAGGAGGCGTCGACTGGCTTATGTTATGTGATGCAATTTTGCACTACAAGAACTCAGTAAAAAAATATGTTACAAATAAAACCTCATCCTTTATTTACAAATGATCATCCGAAATTATTTATAAATGGACTCTCGGCTTATAGGCTTATATTTTATCTATAGATAATCCTTACATCCTACTAATTCCAAATTACTATAATGTCACAAAATTAGTCTAAATACTAGAATTTGTTATGACATATGTCGGTATACTAAAATTTGCTATCACATAGGCATACTAATGAAATTTGCTATGATTTTAATGTTGTACTTTGCTTCATCTCTTTAGCGTAAAAGTTAATAGGTTGGGATTAAGAATGAGTGTTTCATCTCCTTATATGCTTTCAGGTCATAACTGATCAGCATATTTTAAAGGAGGTTGTTGGATTAAGCAAAATGTTCAAGGTAACGAGCACAAATAACAAAGATTTAAGTAATATTAAGAGATAAAGTGATCATAGGTAGCAAATATTTAGTCATTTGATACATAGTTAAGTTTATCGTGACTTATAATGAATGGTAGATATGTGGCTAAATAAAAAAATGAAGCTAATTTTGAAATTTGAATTTTTAAAATTTGATTTGTAAAAACAATTAACTTTAGATCATCCTAGCGATCAAAGAAAAGAGAGGCCGACAGAAAAGCCTAATATTATTCCTATAGTCAAATTTTAAAATTCAAGATCTCTTAAGCCGATACTTAACAAAATGAAATCTTCTTTACTGATGCCAATTTAAATTACATGCTTATATACACATATAACATAATGGTTAAAGTCAATGAACGCGCAACATCATAGGCTAGTATAACCTGATATTATGATCTAGGAACCTAGGGGATCCTATGGGCTGCGACCCACAAGGACAAGGTGGAAATAAATTGCTCAAATTTGAAACTAGGGAAACTAAGGAAGTGGTAGGTATGGCATTTCGTTTTCAGCTGCTATTTCGTTTTCATTTTTGGTTAATGTTCTAGACATATGACCTGCAGCAGTTTGAACCGCACTTAATCATGTGCTTTTATAAGCTTTTTTTAAGGGTATGTTTTTTAGATCCCATTGCAATGGTAGTTACTCTTCATGGCTGCAAAATTTTTAGCTGTTTTTATGTGAATTTCCTATGTTTGAGAGCGACTCAGTCTGATTAGGTTATCAAGTCTCTGATACTGCACGTATTTGCGTGTCCTTATCTCAATGTACTGTTATGAATTGGAATGATTGTTTTAATGTACTGGCATCGTAGTACATTAAAACACTAGATTAAAATAAAGATAAAGTCAGCATACGCAAAATGAGAAAGCAATAATGCATGATTAATTGAGTTTTAATTATTACAAAATTAAAAAATAGATTTATTAATTTGATATTTTAAAGGAACTTCTATATAAAATTTTTTATTTGAAACATCTGTTTAGCAGTTTAAAAAGCATGCTTGAAAATTCAAGTGTCATTAATTTGGTTTTGGTAATTAATGATAAATCCAATTATACGAGACTAATATTTTTATAAGCATTTTCTTTGTCCTAGTCTCATGTGGGTATGAAAGTGAGAATTGTGAGAAATGGTTCACGGGCTTTATATGAGTTAAGATAGAAATATTCATTGATAGTGGACCTAAATCACAACAAGGATAAAGTGCATGGAGATCAAGTTATATGTATTATTTTTCCTCTCTATGCATATATTGATATGTTCATATATAATATTTTCATGTGAATAACAATATACATGTGAGACTAATGTTTTGTTTGAGCATTTTCTCTTATTTAGTCTTTTTACATTGAGAACATGGAGATAATGAAGGTATGTTTTTATTTTAATGTCTATATTTGATAAATGTCTTCTATTCTTGTATAGGATAAGCTCCCACTGTTTCATATCTTCTTATGCATACTTTTGCTTCACACAAACATTTTGTATGCATACATTTAGGGGGAACAAATCATATACCTTAGTTATGCATGTACTTGATTCAAGTTATTCACTTTTATTTAATTGGGATATTTACATTTGAGCATATATTTGAGTATATGACACTTATGGTATTGATTAATACTCATTATTTATTCATATCCTTTTATACATGTAATCGGTTGGTCAACAAGTAAAGGTTGACAACCGGATCATTGGGACTAATAATTTCATTGAGTTGAATGAGAAAAAATAGGTCCTAAGGATTGAAAATGTGTTGATGCTCAAGTGATATGATTACACCTAAAGATACCAAGGATGACAAAGTGAAGATATTGAAGATGTGGGATACAAAGTGGATACTATGGCAAGACGGTGAAAGGCAAGCGATGTTCGGTCATGATAGACCATGCGGTGGTGAAGGGCAAGCAAGAGGTTTGGCGTCGAAAAACCAAATCCGGTGGTGAAGGATGAGTGACAGCTTTGTCATGATGGACCATACGAGGTCATTTGAAGCTACAAGTAACAGCATCAATCATTTGAAGAATATATGGTGAAACGGTTTTGATGTTGGCGTCCCTTGAGACAAAGAAATGAAAATAAAAGAAGGCACTCCTATTAGTATAATTCTCTTCCTATCTACTTTTGAGTATAGGAATGCCGTACTATCAAGAGGGATGCAACATCGATATGGTTGTGTATGTCTCGGTGCTCAAAGTGACTATTCTAGTGCTACCTCTAGAGAAACCCAAGTTTTAACCTATCCTTTGAGTGGTTTTAGATCTTCCTTTTGGTTGAGTTGGGTAGTTCTCTGAGTAAGCTTTCCATAGAGTTGAAGATCATAAAAACAGACTTCCAAGCAAAATGTTATGGCCGTTTTGCCTGGTGTTTTCCAGAAATTCCAAAAAAATCTCGGAAAGTCCGAAAATATTTCAGAAATTCCGAAAATGGCTGCGAAATTGAGATTGTCTTCTGTTGATCTTCGGACTTGTCCGAAAATGCATTTCGGAAATTCCGAAAAATGGAATCTTGGCCTCCAATGGCTAGTTTTGAGAGGCTTGGGTATATAAACTCCTCCACCCCTCTTTTGAGTGGCTGCTGTTTTTGGGTATTATTAGACACATCCAAAGCCAAATAGCTTTCCCCATTCCCCTACCTTTGTAGTGCCTCTTTGTGAGAGAGATTTGAGAAGGGAAGAGAGTTGGATTGAGAGATTGAGAAGTTGAGAACTAGTAAACTTCACTCCATACTTTGAGCACTAAAGTTCATAGCAAGCAAATCTTCGATGTGTTTGTTACTCTTGGGGACTAAGGTCTCCTCGACGGCTAGGCGTTGCCGGTGAGCACCCAAGGTTATGGTGTGCCTCGGAAAGTTTGTGAAGGCTTCGATTTTGCCTCCGCAAGGGAAGAAATCAAGAGTGAAATCGAGAAGTGCATTTGTGCAACCTCGTGAGGAAAGGGTTGAAATAGACCCGGCCTTTGTGGCTCCTCAACAAAGACGTAGGATCCGTGGATCCAAGCTTCGGGAGACAAATCACGTGTTTCTTCTCTTGGTTTGCTCATTCTTGTCTTCTCCCATATTGTGCTTGAGCTTATTTTAACCCGATCCACTTGTATGCTTAATTGATATAGTTGGTGACCTTATATCTTGCTTAGATACTTTGTTTGTCACCTTTTGATTCATATATATTTTATTTGTTCGAGCTACAAATTCATAGCTAGTGTTTTATTCTGTTATCCACCGAACTTTTCGGTTGAGACCGGAACTTTCAATTCTATACCGGAAGTTTCGATTTGAACCGAAAATTCTTATTATTCTAATATGCTATGAAGTTGTGATAATTTTTAGAAACGCCTATTCACCCCTCTTTAGGCGACATCAAAGTTTTTTCAATGCTAACGAAAATCAAGGTAAAATCTACATCTTAATTAAAAAAAGGATAATGTGTGTTTCAACAATGTGAGCTTCCTTTTATAACTTGTAGTGCACCATCTACATGTGCAAGTCTAGTAAGGATGTTGTGCAATTTAGGGGGCTCTGCAATTAGTCAAAACCACTCGTTATGTTTCATATAGCAAAAGATTCAGAGTCATCCTAGAGCAAAACCTATATTCAATTTTAAAATTAGTTATATGCTTGTGCAAATTGATTACTGAGAAATAATAAAAACCAAGCACATACTCATTGTCTTCAAATACTCTCTGAACTTGATTTGATCATCCTTTAGTACTACAAGCTCACCAGCATATGAGTAAATTTCGTAAAACTACAGATACTTTGACCAACTATCACAAAACTATAGATTTTAAAATGTGTATCACAAAACTACAGGTTTAACGCCAAATTTATCTTAGAACTATAGATTTAAAACATCATATCATAAAACTATATACTGAGTAATAAAGTTATCAAAAAGCTATGAATTTTAGAGTTTATATCCATAGCACTATTGAGGTTACAAAAGTTTATAGTTTTGTGATAAAACTGATGTTAAATCTGTAGTTTTCTGATATGATACTTTAAATTTGTAGTTTTGTGAAAAATATGTTGTGAAATATATAGTTTTGTGATGCACTTTTTTAAATTTATAGTTTTATGAAAAATTGATTAAAGTACCTTTAGTTTTGTGAAATTTACTCCCAACAATACATGGCATATCTAATCCAGCATAAATGCTCTCTCTGAATAAGATTACAACCTTTTCTGCTGTCACTGACATACACATAATTTAAGGCTGCTTATATCTTCGAGATCTGAGATTATGCAGAAGTGCATACATATTGCATTTATTTGCTTGTTGGCTAGTCTACCACCTGCATGCACAAGAAGTTTGTCTCAAAGTAGGTGCCCACTTGTACAAAACACCCCAATTACGAAGGCCCACAAAGAAGGCACGCAATGCTAACCAAAACAAAAGGCCCAAATCATGATCCCTTAACCCGTTAGCAAATGTGATAGGCCTACTAGATGATCATATGACTACTAGAATCCACTAGGCAGTTAGCAAAATGTGACTGAAATTTGGGAAATTCTCAGTCATGGGCCTATTACATGATCCAATAGCCCATGACAAAGTGTGACTGAGTTTTTACATAATTACAAGCATGCTTCCTATATTGACTGCATTAGAATCTAGTGGATTTTCTTTTTCCTCTTTTGCTTTAAAATAGACACTAAACAGTGCAGTCAATATACGAGCCATGCCTGTAAGCAAAGTTAATTAACAGTTTTTTTCTATATCCACCTATACATGCAAAATCATCGTACTTGCTTACCATCAATGAATTGATTTGATTAACCAACCAAAGTTGGTCTTGGTCATTATGTCCTTAAATATGCCGGGCTTTGATGTTGGCCATGATTTTTTTTTACCTGACCGGGCCGAAACTATGCTGCATTTTCTCACTTGAAATCGACAAAAAAATAAAAATAAGGAAAGATGAAACCTCAAGGGGACTTGTCACAAGCCAAGATTTAAGGGTAGTGATCTGATCTTGGCTGGGTTTGCTTGGCTTCATGCAAGAAGTATAGCAGTGCGTAAATGACCCAGAAACATTTACTGTACTGTGACCTGTTGCACTTGCACTGCATAGGATTCTCATTTGCCAGTTGGTCATCATAGAGTCAGTAGTCAGAACACATTGGTACTCCACTATTCAGAATGAGGTCACTATTCAGAATGAGGTCAGAATTCAGAAACACAGAGCACGCCGATTTCAATCCGAGAGAGATGGGCACCCTCCCTCAATTCAACTCCTCAAGATTGCAAAATAACTAATCGAATTTATGTCAGAAATTTCGTTTAAATGGTGTTTTTATGTTCCTTTTGTTTGGGAAAGGACTTGAATTTGGGGTTTGGACAAATTTCTTCTGCCATTGTTCTGCTTGTTTGGAGTTTGGACAAGAAGTAGTAGTAGATGAAGAACACCACACACCAAGACACACACAACATGACACTGGCACACTGCTATCTGTCCTGCAGCCACATGCTTGCCTAAGCTTGGTTCAGTGTCACTGTACAACACTGGTGCAACTAACCAGGCAGACAGTGTATCACTGTATCCAGTGTCCACATCATCTCAGCTTGGCAGCCTTTTTGGAATCCTGGAAAAAAAATCTAAACATTAGCTTTAAAAAAAACACAAAGCATAGTCCAAAGTGCTAAAGTGCAAAATTACTGTTCCTAAAGGTAATTGCAATCCCCACTCCTGGGCATCTACTATCTTTGATTCAGAAAATGCTGCATTGATATCTGTGCATGAAGGAATGCTCATCATCTTTGAAGCCAGGGGACATCATCTCCCTTTTGCTTCCCAGCTTTCATGTGAGGAAGTTTCCCAGAGCATCTTGGCATCTCATCCATCTCAAAGATTTCATGTTTCCCTCTTTCCTTTTCTTTAACTTTTTTCTGTTGCTTAATATGCTCAAATCTGCTAGGGTGAGAGAACCCAAATTCAAACAAAAGTTGCATGCCAAAGTTAGAGTTGGCGTTGAATTCACTGCAAGTTAAAAAAACTGTGCAGGAAGTTTCTTTGGAGAGCCTAAAGTTTGCGTTGGCCGGTGTTATCTTTTGCCCAAAGATGATTGTGTGGCTTCCTTTGTTCCCTCCCCCTCCTCTTTTCTACCCTGCTTTTGATGCCAAATTGCTACTAATTGCTGAATCGTCACTGTAACACGATGAGTAGTTCAAATATATCAATGCCAGGTCGTTGGCCTCTGATGTCTGAACAGACAATCAGCAGGTTTAACAGCAATGATACAGGAAAGAAAGCCAATAGCCTTGGACCAAAGATCATTGTGTACTCCTATATCCAGGGGATGAAATAATAAAAGATGGCCTACATGGACCACCCTGGGATTGAATGGCATCAGCTGTTCCTTGCGATTCCATTAATTTTGGATGCTGATTGCATGCATTTCTCAGTTTTTTTCTCCCTAGAGAAAACGTGATGTCATTGCTGCTCCCACAACTGAATGAGCCTGCCACATTGCGAATGTGTCAAACTTATATAGGGAGTTTACTTATCCATCTCTAATGTTATTCTTTCTTTTTCGACTGCCACATTGCAAATGTGTCAAAAGGCTTCCACGGTTAATGCATATGATCATTTGCATCTAACGTTGTTATTCTTGCAGACATAATAAATTCTTGCACAGTATATATTTTGCTCATTTAGCCTGGCAGTATGTATATGTTGCTCTGTGAAAATGTGAAGCGGCAGTGTGGCGGCAACATTTGAGAAGCAGCCAACTCACTCGGTCACTGCACAGTGTTGAGAGTTGGAGATTCGTCGGTGACTCGGTACTTCGGTAGGGTAGCAGATGGTAGCTAATAGCTCAGGGTTCAATTCGCCTGTGATATGATGATCGAAAGATCCATTCCGCATCACCCATCAGTCACACAAGTAACATGTGCACCCTCTTGCTTTCATGTGTTGTCCGGTCCATTTCCCGCCTTTTTTGCGTTGCTCCAAGTCCCAACTTTTGAAGGTAAACCAAGGGCATCTGCTTGCATTACCAGACAACTAATTTTTTATCCAATGTCTCAAATACACAAATATACTGAATGTATTAGGAACCGATACTAAAGCCCTTTAATACCGATTCTAAAAACCTAAGGTCCTAGAAATATCTTTAGTCTCGATTGGTGTTACCAACCGATATTAAAAATGCATCTTTAGTATCGATTGGTAGCACTAACTGAGACTAATATTGCTAGATCTTTACTCTCGGTTGATGTTACCAACTGATATTAAAGATGTATTTTTAGTATCGGTTGGTAACACAAACTCATACTAAGATATTGTTTTACCAACCGGTATTAAAGATGTCTCCAGAGTTAGTTCAAAAGAAAAATATCTCTATCCAAAGTAGATGTGTGGAGTTGGTGGGATGGTAATATGCGTGAGGACAAAGATGAGAGATCTTAAGTTCGAATCTCCACATCTCACATTTTTTTTTACTAAGTATGCATCTGTAGTATCGGTAACTAAAAATCAAAGAACTTTAGTCTCGATTACTATAATTGGGACTAAAGAGAGTTTAGAACCAGTATTAAAGATCATTTCTCTGCTAGTGTTGATTTGGGAGTCTCAGTAAAATGCATGGAGTTAATTACTTCTTATTATATATTTTCTCCGTTTTAAAATATAGGACATATTTTGTTTTGTTAGGACAAACATTTAAACAATAATTGCTTCACTAATATATTATTTATATGACAAAAAGGTATAATCAAATACGAATCTAATAACATCAATTTTACTACATAAAAATTATTGCTGGTCAAAATCTTATCTTAACCAAACAAAATATACCCTATATTCTAAAATACGGGGTATTAGCTTCAGCAAGATCGTTTATTTTAGGAGACGATAAAATTCAGTTAATTACCTCCTGTTATCAGTCAGACACAGTTGTTTAACCAACCAAGAGCATCTCTTTTAGGAGCGAAACACTGCGATATGATTGTTGATAGAAATCCACAGGATCTATGTGGGCTACTGCCTCCTCTGACAGCTAACCGTCGCGTAGCTAGCGGCGTAGTAGTCATGCAGCCTCTCTTCATCAAAGTTCAGAGATGCTAACAAAAAGCGTGTGTGTGTGTGTGTTTGTGATGGTAACACAAGTACACAACGGTGATCGAGCACTGCATTTTTTGCAGTACTCAGGCAGGCAGTCACGGACCATGTCACTGTGGTGACGCAGTCAGCCAAGGCCGCGCCCCGGTTGGATCGGCTTGCGCAGGCAGGAAATCGACCAGGAGGTGGTTCACGTGTTGGCTGCCCGCCGGGCGCCGGTCGGTCGATCGCCGTGCGTGTGCACACAGCGTGCGGGGCGGCTGCCGGTGGACGGCGGCAGATTCAACTGTGACGCAGCACGACGGCTGCGCCGGAGGCGGTTTGGGCTTGGACGGACGCTGCTGATGCTGCGAGAGGGAGAGGACGGCAACAAACGTACGGTGTGCGTGTGACGGACGAATGACACGATGAGGTCAGAAGATTGCAGGACAGCAGCAGCAGCAGCAGCAGCAGCCGCAGCCGCGACGTCGTCATCTTCCTCCCCTCAGGATTCTCTGCAGCTGCTCACGCTGCCAGCAGCAATGGAGCAGTGCGCCGGCACGCGTGCGCGCGCGCGTGCATCCCGATGGTCTAGTACATGTACTCTAGTGCGGATGAAACAAGAAAATCTGAAACCCAAGGCAACAAACAAAAAAATGAATTTGCATGCGTCTCGTGTACTAATCTGGCTATGTGATACGTAGATCAATTAAAATTTAGATAACATTGCAAAAAGTAAACATAGCTTAACGGATTTCTTACGATGAAACTAGCCTACCCATATTCAAATCTTACACACGGAAGTCCATATTTATGAATAATTATTTTTTAAATGATAGGTGTGCGACGTACTCATCGGCTTAATTATTCGAAGGTGCTCGTGAGAGTGGAGTTTACGTGTATAAGTTTGTAAGGGTGATAGTGCACACGTTTGTTTATATTGTGTTTCTAAGAAAAACCTAGGTATCATCGATTTCCGTGGCTGATTCACCTAAACTAGGTTGCTATTTGATGTGATCATGTCTACTATTAATTCAATCATTTCTCACATCATATGTCAACAGGAAGATGTCAAGATTAAGTTGTCTAAGTTCTGAAATCCAATTCGGCCATCTGCTACAGAGCTGATTTCAAATGGACGTCAAATATGCATATGAGCTCCGTTTTCGACACATGAGTACTTGATGAAAAGCTCTTGGAGTTCTCTTTCCAATGGATCCAGTCTCATCTCCAAATTTCATCTTAGTCATCCGCAGTTAAAGAAACAAAGTGTTGCGTCACATATAATGGGTCTATGGGCTTGTAACTTTATTTGGTACCCGGCCCAAGTGGGGCCCAGGTCATCCTCCCACCCCTTGAAATAGCTAGGTACCCCTTCAGGTTTTCTCGGGTTTTCTTTAGATTAAAGTTTAGCTTCGCTACTTTATCGTGTAATCCCATGATCGGTTAGATAAACCGGTTTACTCATTATGGAACTCCAACTTATCATTTGTTCAATTCCTATTTGCAATTCAGATTGCTTTTTATCGTGTTCTTGCTTGTTTTTTTTATTTGCTTGCAGGAATAAGGTTGATCTGCACCGGCAAGATCAACAACTTACGGAGAGGTGTATCGATCGCTAAGGCGTAACACAACAACGTCTTGTACGGTTGTAGTCGGGTTGTCAACGTTTCTCCCAAATCGTAGTTATCATTAACTCACCAAAAGATCGGGCTAACCAGATCCCTGAGTGTATCGAGTGAAGTTAAGGATTTATCAAGGCTACTAAGGGTCTGTTCGGCTGATACAGTTCGGAACGCAAAACTTAGGTTCGGAACGCGCACAGTGTTTTTTCTCCCACGCACGCTTTTCAAACTACTACACGGTGAACTTTTTTGCAAAAAGTTTCTATACAAAAGTTGCTTAAAAAAATCAAATTAATCCATTTTTGAAAAAAAATTTAGCTAATACTTAATTAATCACGCGCTAATGACCGCTCCATTTTCCGTGTTTACTGTGCGTGTTAGCCGAACAAAGCCTAAATCAACAAGAAAGTTATTAAGTTGGTTAAGGTTGTGTTCGGTAGAAGCAGATTGAGGAAAAGTTTCTCGTTTTTCGTATGCACGTTTCTTGAAGTGTTAAACGGTGCTCTTTTTAAAGAAACTATATACAAAATTACCTAAAAAAATCATATCAATCCAGATTTTAAGTTTAAAATAATTAATGATACATTAGTTTTTCTCGTTTTACGTACCTACTGATCTCAAGCCGGCGGTTATGTCGGCTTTTGATTGGGCCACATGGCATCTATATCTTTTCAAATAAAACCTGTATTTCATCTAAGAAAAAAATTGTAGAAAATCAAGAGAAATAAAAATGGCAAAAGCGTTCGTCTCATGCAAACGGTTGTGTGATTATTCTAGAAGCAAGTAATACCTTAACAACACCACATCCAGAAGATTTCAATCAGGTGGGATCAAAAGGATGCACCTCATATATGGTCCACTTAAAACTTGCACCTCATATGTCCACCTCATATAGATATATTTACTTAACGACCCTAAGCTTTTTTTTTTATTTGGAAGAGTAATCCAACTGTAGAAAGCACTTAGGATTTGTTGCCAATTTATAACATATATTGTCAAGAATTATGTATTTCTATATTATTTTTTCAGATAGGAATATCACAAATACTCCATTTCATATATCTTTTAGAATTAATCTTATAATAAAAATTAAATTAATTTTGTAGATAACCCATACATTTAATTTCTCTAGCTCTTACTTATAAGAATTTAACATACATTGGTACATCCAAGTGAACAATTGACTTATCTCGCATCACTTACTTTAACTTGACTTTATGGAATGTGTTTAACTAAATGATTTTCAATGGGCACTATTACCAAGTGTTTCGGGGGTAAATTTCATTCCAATAATTTTTTATCAACCTTTTTTGCTTCTGTTTGTATAGAGAAAAGTTTTCAAATCTCTAAAAAAAAATAAAAAAGTTAAATTTATATATCTCGAACATGACCAGCAATATTACCACAGATTATATTAATCGGCCCATCAAAACGGTACGCTATCTAATTATCTTCTCTCGAACACTCCCTTAAATTCAACATTTTGTACGGGAGAGATTAATGAACTTTTCTTTACAAAACCGTATGATTATCGTATGGTTATCGCTTGTGATAACCTTCTCAAATTTTAAAATCATAGTATACCTCACGATAACCGTATGGTTTTCACGGTAACCACATAGTTATCACGATAACCGCCAATAGACGACGATAACCCGAACTAAAACATTTTGGTGAGCCCTGCCATCAGCTGCTTGTATACGTTGAACAGTGTACTTCTGACTGATTTGCTGGTGAGATAATACTATCCTTGACAGCCTGGAAACATGTTCCCATCAGACATCTCTTTCACATCAGAAAGTATGCTGTACACGCCTCTTAATCGGTCCAATACAAGATGGAGACAAAACATTTTCGGTTGAAAATATCCATTCACCCTAAACTTCGACGTAAGATTTGCCTAACAGATTATCTAGAAAACTTTCACAAAATTTTGGATAAAAAATTTAAATGTAATTATAACATAATTATATTATAATTATAATGTAACTTATATATACAAGAACTTATATGTAATGTACTACTATGAAAGGCATAAAACATGGTGATCTACCACCGCCCACTATTTTTACACTTTTTACAAAATTAGTGTAAGATATTTTTTGATATTTTGTAATAGTCTAATATGTGTTTGAATCAAATTAATATCATATATTTAAATAAGCAAATAAGTAATACAAACATATTTGGTAAAAATATATATTTTTTGCCTATGATATATTATTATATGTTTTATTTTATATATAACAAACCATGTGTATTTTGCTTTATAATAAGAAAAGTTGTTTGGCATGGTTGCTAGATGCAAAAGCACTGATTGCTATTAGCTCGCGGGATCGCCGGATCGGTCTTTCCTCCGTGCATCCGCTAATTTTTTTTCACTTCACCGCTAGCATGAATCTCCAAGCAATATCACTGTCTACAAACTAAAAGTCTTGGGGGAAAGCTTGGGCAAGAAATTTAGTAATTTCGTTTGTCTAATACTTCAAATTTACGGATAAGCCGTTCATGCATACTATTTTACTTAATTACCAGGCATGGACATGCATGACAATTTTCCATACTTAGCCCTTCAAAAAATTTTGAAGGATTTTATTTTTATAATATATTTTTCTATATAGCCCTTTGAATCAAGTAATGGACATTATGGAATGCCTCACTCCACGTAAGTTTTGAAGAAAAATTAGGGTTCCTTTTAAATACATGATTAAAAAAATATAGGGACATGAAAAACGTAGAAATAAATTATCATGCTCATTTGAATACCACAGGATTTTTAAGCACAAGAATATTTGAGCTAGTGCATTTGGATGGTTCACAGGAAATAAACCACAGGAATTTTACATGAATCACTTGTCAAAGAGAGAAGAAGTAGAGAGAAAGGGAGAGAGTGCATTGGACTTAGAGAGAAAAAAGGGAAAACATGAGCTCTTGCCTCATTCTTATTTTTCTTTGGAATGAAATTGTAGGAAGCCATTCCATAGGATTTTACCCAACCCTATTCCTTCAATCCAAAGGACCATATAGGAATAAAATCCTTAGAAATTTAATCCTCCAAAAATTCCCATAAAAATCCTCCAATCCAATGGAGGTTCTACCTTATAAAAAGTTTTCTTTGAATCTTTATCTCTCCTCAAATTTCTATGTTTTTCTACGATCCAATCAAAACGGTCATTCCTATATATTTTTTGTGTTTACAATTTTTCTCTGTGTTTACACTTGCATTCCTATTGAAATCCTATGTTTTTTCTATTTCTCCATTTTCTCAATACTGCGTTTTACTACGTTTCAAAGGAGCCCTATTCTTTTATTTTCTCAATCTTCTTTTTCCTATTTAGTTTCAAAGGTAATATATATCTTCTTTACATCATCCCTCAAAAGGTAGTGTTCGTTTTACTTATCATATATGGAAGATGATCCACTTAACTATAAGGAAAAATTAACTATTTATATACTTTCGCACGTTTTCTACTTTCTTGCCATTGAAACCCCAACACCCTGCTACCAAGCCCACCATCCAACCTCTGCCAACACGCATTCTCTGCCCCACTAACGGGCAGCCCCCGTCTCTTCGAAAGACCTCTGCATACCGACTCTATAGTAGCTGCAATGTACGCATGAAGCGAGAGAAGCAACTTCGAACCATCTTTGTTTCTAGACATCACCTTCACCTCTATCTTAGAGCTCCATGTGACCAAATCTGGAAGTTGATCAGACATGGGAGGGGAGTGGCACCAAGGAGGAAAAGGGGCATGTATGGCAGCCGAGAGGACGACTCAACGCCGCCATCCGTGTCACCGTGCCGCCACAGGGCTCCAGCTCACCGAATCTACCCTTTGCATGCCCATATTTGGCCCCATCACTCACAGCTAGTCATCCCTGCTGGCAGGTCATCAACTCACATCCACGGTAGCTCGTCCACATCGAGGAGAGCTTGGGCCATCGCACATCCATCGTGATGCCTGGCCCTTACCGTCTCGACTCTTTTGTGCCGCCATCGCACTTTCTTGCCCTCACCTTTTGCCACCACCCCTAATCTGAGACGGCTTATCGTGGCGTCACCCTTGCTGTCTTCACTTCTGCTCCTCCTGTCTCGCTCGTGCCAAATCTGAAGGTTGGTCACCATTATGAGCTCTGCTATCGTCGTCCTATCTTGCTGCATGGCTTTGGCAACTCAATCTAATGACCACGAGACAGGAGAAAGGGTGGCGACGGTGGTGGGTACAGTTCACCGCCTGTATCTCCTACGCGGGAAAAGGTGGGCTTCCGCGCTGTATCACTCGAGTACTTACTCTTCAAGTATTTTTGTGAAATGTCATACCCTACCAAAAGTAAGCAGTTGCAGTTGATGAACATGGTAGATCATTTTGGCTCCCCATCTCTTTTTTTTTTTCCAGATTTGATTATCCATATCGGTGAGACGTGTGATATCTCTGGCACGCTGAAAATGCTGCTGCTAGTACAACAAGAGTGTCACCACCATCGCCAGCTCGCGAAAACCAGAATCGTAGTAGTAGGAGCAACATGTGTGTGAACTACCTATCCTTAGCGTGCAAAAACAAGTAAACAAACAAAAAAAGGGAAATGGTTGGCCACCACCACCACGAGCACGACCACTGCCACTGCGCCGTCTACGTCAGCGTGCCTCGTCGCAGGCAGCGCAAAAGACGACGCCGCAGCCGCGAGCCGCGGGAAAAGCTGAGCAGCGGGAGAGATGGGATGGCCTCCTCGTGACCATCTCGATTTATTTCGCAAACAACCTTCGCTTTCTTTCTTTCTCCTCGACCCGCCAAACAGCCCACCCTTTTCCCCCTCTTCTCCCTCCACACCTCGGTCGCCGCCAATGGCCTCCTGACAAGGGCTCGTCTGGGTTCTCTGCTCGGTTGGGGAGGGGTTCTTGGTTGGCGGGAACGCTCGCTCTTGGCGTTCTTGATTTTGGTTCGGTGGTTTCTTTAGCTTGCTGCTCGTTCTTGGAGTTTCTTGGTGTTTGTTCGCCCCTTGGTTTGATGCCGCCGCGGTGCCGGACGCCGCCGCCGACGAGGAGGAGGAGGAGGAGGGTTTGTTGGTGAGGGTGGGAGCCAGCCGGGAATGGAAGGGGACGAGGGCGCTGCGGCGGCTGCGAGGATAAGGCTGGTGCGGTGCCCCAAGTGCGACAAGTTCTTGCCGGAGCTCCCCGCCTACTCCGTCTACGTCTGCGGCGGCTGCGGCGCCGCTCTTCAAGGTGCGCCGCCCTTCTCTTCATTGCCTCGCCGCGTGGTTCCCTTTCGCCGCCAATCGATTGGATTTTGGGGCCTTTTTCTTTTTGCTCCTCGCGATCGATTGCATTCGTAGTAGTTTGCATATTTTTTTTCTTCTCATTTTTCTGTTCATTCTCTTTGCGCCCCATTCTGCAAAGAATCCGGGTTAATTAGTTAATTAATTAATTAATTAATTGGTTGATTGATTGATTTCGCGTGCTTGCTGAACTGTGATGAATTTGGGAATCGGGATTATTGGTGCATCAAAATTCGCACATGGACTTTGTCTTTGGTGACACTGACACTTGCGGCTGCGGAAAATTTTTGATTTGCTCAACTAGTTGCCATGTTTGCAGCAAATTTGAGGAAGACTTTGTTTAATGTCGACAAATATTGTCAGCCGTTTTATGCTCTCAAGAAAGTTCTGTACTTTGAGGTTGAGGGTTTAATCTGAACTCTCAAGTCTCAACTTGCTCTCTTTGAAACGAACAAAAAAAATGATTAATTTCAACCTAGTGCCTTACAATGGGCAAATAATGATTACTCAATTCTTTTGGAAAAATGTAAATTTCTACACTTCATATAATCTTAGTATTTGCCAAAAAAAAGTCTCTTGCTTACTGAAGGTTTGTGCTTGGCTGTGCAGGCCTTGTTCATAGTTGAAACTTGAAAGATGGCTGCCAGTCTGCCACCTCCACCATTGCAGACTCGTTCTCTTTTCTTTTGCAGTTATTTCTATGCCTTCTTGAATAGATTATATGGGGCTTGATAAATAAAACATGGGTTGGATTTGACCTAAATATCTTAAGATGTTGGGTGATGGTTCAGTAATTTTTATATTCAATGCAAGTCCCGTCGATTGCGATTATTATGGCATCCTAGTTGCATTTTAGTCCCCAATTGTGCTTGCCAACGTTGCTTTTGGGGGTCAACCCCAATGCCATTGGTGCTGGGGCTATGAGAAGTGGTCTTCTTGTGCAGCACATCGCCACATCCTTGTTATATCCTTTATGATAACATAATTTGACTTTCATGAGTTGCATCCTTTAACCCTCCTTTGTTAGGAAGCATAGTATGAAGTGGTCAGTTGAATATTGAGATGACATCATTCATCTTCTGAATATTTTGCAGCAAAGAAGTACTCTGCCCAAGGTTCTGATATTCCTGACAATGGACATGTGAAGTACCTTGAGGTACTAGAGAGTGTGCCGGAGGCGCCTGAAGCAATGGATGGTGCTGCCGCTGATGGTAGATCAATACCCAGTAGAATATCAACTTTGCACAGTAGATCAGCCTACAACCATGAAGATAATCGAATGGCAAGAGGTCCAAGTACTTCAACAGGTGAAGCTACTATTAGAAACGATGGCAGGGAGGCAAAGTACATGCGCATCCGTAATGTGGAAAATGCTGATATGATGAAATCAGTAAGAGGAAGAGGTATATCTGACATATCTCCGAGGTCTCCAATCGATGGAATTCCACCCACCTCTTACCAAGCGGAAAGCCTCGTCAACTACCAATTACAGTCGAAATACAGATTCTCCAACAGGGAGCATGCCAATGATAGGGACTTGGACGGTCCAAGCAGAGTTAGGGGCCTTGAGAAAGACCGTGCTGAGCTCTTGAGGATGCTTGATGAGTTGAGAGACCAGGTGCAGCAATCATGTGAGGTTACTGATGCGCCAATTGCAAGTAGAAGTGCTACAACCAATAGACCTGCAGATGCCTCAAGTTCGCATGGTGCGCATGATCGGCCAAGTCAGCTGAGGCATGACCCATCTGTATTGCATTGGAATGGTTCTCATCACTCGCCATCCTTGAATGCACAAAGTCCTAATATCCCACAAGTCCATGCTCCATTGCCTACTCAACAGAATCTTCACGGATATGCAGAGCCCATTCCGCATGCAAGAGCCTCTAGCTATCATGCTGGTGCCGGTTACCCCTGCAGAAATTTTGATAATTTTTTCTTTGGACATCATGATGCTGACCCTCTACTCTCATGTCACCATGAAGGTTTGTACCATCAGCCCGTCTGTTCTTGCTTCAATTGTTACCACCGAGAGTTTTTGCCTGTACAGGGAACTCCCCTTGGTTTCACTGATCAAAGGGCACCATACCTTATGAACAGTTATGGAGCTTTTCCTGTAGAGGGTCCCCTATATGGTCAGCAGAGATACACTTCAAGAGGTGCTAATACTTCCTTACAGAGGAATCACCTGAGGACCAATGTAAGCAAGAAACCGGCACAAACTTGTGAACCGATTGCAGGTGGTGCCCCTTTCACCATATGCTACAATTGCTATGAAGTGCTGCGAATACCAATGAAACATTCTTCATTGGGAAAGGAGTATAAGCTGAGGTGTGGATCATGCTCACATGCAATTCTAGTCAAGCTTGATGGAAGCAGGCTCAATGTTTCAGAATCTGTGCCCGGTACACATTTATCTGCTGCACTGCAAAATGGCATTGGTGATAGCATGAGAAACAACGGGCATGCTAATTCTGATGAGAGGTTGCTTCCACAATATTGTTTTTCTAATGGAAGTCATGAATCTCAAGAAAAAGATCTAGAATCAAATTCAAGTGAATCAGATAGCAAACACACTCCTCTAGGGACTGATTCTGAAAATACTCCCAAGTGCAGGGATCTTCCTTCTGAAGCCAATGTAATTTCCCATGTACCAAGTTTACCGCATCATGATCGTTGTGGATTCTCACCATCGGAAGATTCTGGAGTAGGAAGTAGAAGTACCCATTCTGAACATGAAAAGGCTATACTATTTACTGAAAGTTGCAAGCGGAACTCAATTAAAGATGTATGTGTAGCCAATGAGACACAGTCGCCAGTCGATGAGTTTGATGATACTTTATATGCACAAGGTACACTAAATTTGCTACAAAATGTTGGCCACACTAGGTCTACAAAGGCAGGCGATTCATTTCTAACCAATCTCATTAAAAGGAGCTTCAAAATGAACAATGGAACACGCAATGGAAGAGCAAGGGTTTTTGTTAATGGCTTTCCTATCTCTGACCGTGCAGTCAGGAAGGCTGAGAAGCTAGCTGGAGAAATCTGTCCTGGTGATTACTGGTAAAATTCCTCAGGCTGCAATGTGCTAAACTATGTTTGGTTTATCTTTTGATTCCTCCATTTTAGTTATGATTCAGTAATCTTGAAAAGAAACTTAAATAGTCGCGTACATTAATATACAAAATTTCTTTTGCGTACTTTCTTTCTTGTATTGAATATTTGAGTATAGAAAATTTTGATCTGATGTTCTGTTACTTAGGTATGATTATCGTGCTGGGTTCTGGGGTGTTATGGGGCGACCCTGCCTTGGCATGATACCTGTAAGAGCACTTGTCTTGGATATTGTGCATTTCTTCCTGTATCTATCCTATTGATAAAATCTCTATGTTGTTTTTTTTTGCTTGTAGCCTTATATTCCAGAGTTTAATTATCCTATGCCCAAGAACTGTGGTGGTGGAAACACTGGCATATTTATTAATGGGAGAGAACTTCACCAGAAGGATTTGGACCTACTTGTGTCTCGAGGACTGTCTGATTCCCCTGGCAGATCTTATATAGTTGAAAATTCTGGGAAAGTTTCAGATGAAGTTTCTGGTGAAGAGCTTTATGGCCTTGGCAAGCTTGCACCGACGTAAACATCTCTTTAATTTATAATCATTTTAATTCTGCAAAATCAAATTAATCTAGATTATTTCCATAGTCAAGGCTAGCTCCTGACTTGAACTGCAGTTAATATGACCAATGCTATAATCTTGTTGGTGATGCCTCTTAGTTAGTTCCTGTGGTATTGTGGTGATAGAACGTAGGATCGTATAACTCTATTTCCAAATAAACTTATTCTACAAATCCAATGACATCATCTTATGGAAATATGTTAATGGATTGTGCTCACCATTAGATTTTTTTTCTAGTATCAACTATTTGGATACACAGTGATGTGGGTTATATAGATTATTAGATTATAATCATAATGACATGTTATGCTACACTCATCTACCCATATAGTAATTTCTTAAACCTTTCAAGAAAGAACACACCCTAACAATAGCTGAGTTGGTCAGATGTAATTGTGGGATTAAAAATATTGTTAGTAGGATTAGAAATATTGTTCTGAAATAGTGCCCTACTGCATATCATATTTCTTAATTTTGGTGGCCCTATTTTTTTTCAAATTAATATACTTCATTACACTGAACTAGTGACTAGAAACTATAGAAAAGCATTGGCCTCAGATCTATAATGTGCCTGGTGTCTATTACCATCACCAGTAGGCAGATCCAAAATCAGAGGCATGCATAGTTTCAGAAAGCCTTTTCTGAAAAATATGCCATCAATATTAGAGCTAGATTAATCGAGTATCCTTGCGACAAAACAAGTGTTGTGAAGATAATTCATTTCATCTCCAGTTGCCTTTATGTACTGCAAAATCCTGGTACAAAGCATACTGAATCACTGATACTCTTTTCGAAGATCAAATTTCTGCAGAAGTCTTGGAACTACGTTATCTTTTTAATTTGTTCAACTGGTGTGTTTTTTCTTCTCTGGGTCACACGGCCATAACCTTTTTTTGTTTGAATAGTTATTGCTATTTGAAGCTGTTATGTAACTATTCTGACGATTGATTACAATTACAGTGTGGAGAAAATGAGGCGCGGATTCGGCATGCGAGTCCCAAGAATCATCCAGTGACAAACTGACGGGTCAATACAATACATTCACAAGCTCTGGAGTTGCTAGGTGACAAGCCCAGTGCCATATCTACAGCTCACAAGTCACAACAGGGTGACTTAGTTTTCCAGATTACTCTTTCTAGTTTAGCTTGTGAATCTAATTATCGTCCTCCTTTCTTGTTACCTGATTGTGCTGCCCCTTCAGATGTCATATGGAGGCATTCTTGTAGTTTTCTAGTGTATTTTTGATTTTTTTCGTCCTGGTAGAATGATTTGAGGGGGGGAAAGGTAGTCAATTGAATTGGTTTGGTTTGCATTCTAATATGTGTTATGCACCTTCGAAGAATGATGTTCAAATGCATGAGAAACCGCATCAAAATGAGCTCAATTAGAAAGTACAGGAAGGAGTTGCTGGGGATGATTTGAACTAAACTTGCTGCCTTATCTTTTTCTTCTCTCTCTCTCTCTCTGGCACGAGTAGCAATCCCTTAATTCTGAGAATCTCTGTGAGAACAAAAAATTGAACATTGAAGGTACACTATTGTATGTTTGACGAAGAATTTGACACATTGCAACTGACTTGAAAAAACACTCCTACCACGTGGTACAATAACAGTACTCCATCAGACCAGCAGCCTCAGTTTTGAGATCATGAAGGGATGATCTGAATTCTGAGCACTAACTATTGGAATTGATATATGGGCTAAGGCCCATATGAAGATTAATTTTTTGAAAAATCATAAAAGCTCACCTCATGGAATGATATGCATGTGATGTTTAGTACCATCTTACCTATTCTAGAAGAACGAGACTTTCTCATAAAGGAGGATGCTCTCCTAGCCACTTGAGGCATGTGTGGCGGAGAAAATAAGAGGAGCACACGCGCGCACTCGCCTTGCCTGACGTGATATACGCGTGAATGGTCCGCCAAAATTAGTTCCTCACCCTTGTGCAGATGCGGCTTTGTTTTGCTGCAAAATCCTGGTTTGTTTTTGGAAACTTAGTTTTTGGAAACACATCGAATTATCCGGTGCGTGGAGTGGCGTAGAGTCCAGATAAGTTTCGCGCGACTTATCCGGTTCGGTTACGCGGAGTGGAGATCGTGCAGGCGTCCTGATATCTCTTTATAAACTGAGCCGTCGCCTCCTCGCAAAATACACACAATCAATCTAGGGTTTGCCTCTTTATTTGTACTTCGCCGTCGCTCGTAGTCTACTCCGTCCCGCTCGCCGGTTTGCACCAACGATCGGGAGAGTAGGTCTTCGGAACCTTCGCCTTCGACGTCCTGCACCAGGAGAAGGCCCCAATAAGATTTTGGAAGCGCTTCGCGCGATTGTTTGTTGGTTGTCTACCACGGCTCGTCTTCCTTGTCGCTCGGGTGTTGCACGCCATCGTCAATGCCCAGTACCGTGAGTTTTTTCCGCTGTGCAACTGAACGTTTAGAACCCTCGGTATGCATTTACTATGTTTCGCATATTAGATTTGTTCATGTTTTACTATCTAGTTTACATGTGTAGATCATATGATATAATTATGCTAGTTTACGTGTTCAATGTGATGATTTATTTATGGAATAAATTATATCAATATGTGCTTATATATTCAACAATCCAAAAAACTTATTGTAGGCATTATGATTTTACTATGGCTGGTTTTGCCGATGAATTGAGGCCGGATAAATTCACCAGTGTGCACTTCAAGAGATGGCAGATCAAGGTCTCTCTGTGGCTGACGGCTATGAAATGCTTCTTGATTAGTAATGGCAAATCTGAAGGAGTTCTTGATGATGAAAAGCAGAAAAAAATTGAGGAGGCCACTACTCTTTCTGTGAGATGCATTCTTAGCGTTCTTGGTGATCGTTTGGTCAAGGTGTACATGCACATGACCGACGCTAAGGAGTTGTGGGATGCACTGAATACTAAATTCGGTGCTACTGATGCTAGCAATAATCTGTACATCGAGCAGTTTCATGACTATAGGATGGCTGACAAACGTTCTGTAGTTGAGCAGGCTCATGAGATACAGACCATGGCTAAGGAAATCGAACTCCTTAAGTGTGTCTTACCTGACATATTTGTGGTTGGGTGTGTTATTGCGAAACTACCTCCCTCATGGAGAAGTTTCGGTACTGTACTCAAACACAAGAGACAGGAGTACTCCATTGAGGGGTTGATAGTGTCTCTTGATGTTGAGGAAAAAGCTCAAGAAAAAGACACCACGTCTAAGGGTGATGGTGGGCAGTCTAGTGCCAATGTGGTGCACAAGGCCCCAAACAAGAACAAAGGAAAATTCAAAGCCCAGCAGACCACCAACTTCAAGAAGAAGAAGAAAAACAATCCGAACCAGGATGAGAGAACTTACTTTGTGTGTGGCTTGCCTGGTCATCTGGCCAAGAAGTGTCTACAGCGCAAGGGGATGAAGGCACCTGCAAGGCAGACTTCTAAGTCTGCCAATGTGACAATTGGCAACACTGGAGATGTAAGCGGGTATGGTAATTTACTTACTGTTTTTCAGTTAATCAGTCTACTAACTGGTGGGTTGATACAGGGGCCAATGTACATGTTTGTACTGACATCTCGTTGTTTTCTTCTTATCAGGTCGCACGGGATTCCTCCGTCCTAATGGGGAATGGGTCACATGCTTTTGTTCATGGTGTTGGCACGGTAAATCTGAAGTTTACTCGGGAAAGATCGTGGAGCTGAAGAATGTGTAGCATGTCTCACTATCGACAAGAATCTCGTTAGTGGCTCCCGTCTATGTAGAGACGGATTTTAAGTTGGTGTTTGAGTCTAATAAATTTGTCGTGTCTAAACATGGATATTTTATTAGTAAAGGCTATGAGTGCGGAGGCTTGTTCCACTTTTCCCTTTCTGATTTCTGTAATAAGTTTGTGAACCATATTTGTGACAGTGTGGATGATAAGGCTAATGTTTAGCACTCACGTTTATGTCATATTAATTTTGGCTTGATGTCTCGGCTTTCTAGCATGTGTTTAATTCCTAAGTTTTTCATTGTCAGAGGTTCTGAGTGCCATAGTTGTGTGTAATCAAAGCAACCTCGCAAGCCTCACAAGGTTACCGAGGAGAGAAACTTGACATCTCTAGAACTACATTCAGATTTTTGTGAAATGAATGGGGTGTTGACGAAGGGTGGAAAACGATATTTCATGACGTTGATTGACGATGCTACTAGATTTTGCTATTTGTATTTGTTGAAAATGAAAGATGAGGTTCTAGACTATTTTAAAATTTATAAGGCAAAAGTTGAAAACCAACTTGACAGAAAGATAAAAAGACTTAGGTCTGATCGTGGTGGAGAGTTTTTCTCAAATGAATTTTACTTATTCTGTGAGGAACATGGTATCATACATGAGAGGACGCCTCCCTATTCTCCCAAGTCTAATGGGATTGTCGAAAGGAAGAACCGCACGCTGACTGACTTGGTGAATGCCATGTTACATACCACGGGACTACCTAAGGCATGGTAGGGAAAGGCATTATTGACCTCGAATCATGTGTTAAATAGAGTTTTTAACAGAAATAAGGACAAAACACCATACTAGATTTGGATTGGGAGAAAGTCATCACTTTCTTACTTGCGCACATGGGGGTGCTTGGGGAAAGTCAATGTACCAATAATGAAGAAGCGCAAGCTTGGACCTAAGACTGTGGATTGTGTCTTTCTGGGATATGCTTACCACAACATTGCCTATAGATTTTTAATAGTTAAATCTGAGGTATCTGATGTGCATGTTAGTACAATAATGGAGTCTCGTGATACTACCTTCTTTGAGAGCTTTTTTCCAATGAAGGATACACATAGTTCTTCTTGTGCTCGACCTTGCTCGTCCCCATAACACCTGGCGAGCATAGGAAGATCGGAACTAGCTGCATGGGCGCAGACGAGAGGGTAGTGCATCAAGAGGCCAAGGAGTAGGGCGCGACAGAGTGAAGGAAGCGGCAAATGACGGGGGATGAGTCCCCTAGTGCTTTTCCGTCGATGAGGTCACGAGGAGCTTTCTGAGCCGAGGCCAAGCGGAGGCCGTCTTCTTCCCTCACTGGTTGTGATGGCTTAAAGTCACGAAGAAGAGGAAGAAGGAGGAAGAATGGACGGCCTTGCAAAGCTCCTCGAAACACCTTCACTCCAGCTTTGCTGAGTTCATGCCATACTGGTGGTGATAGGACGCCGGAGGAACAATGGAGCATCGAGGAAGCCAAAGTCGTTAGCGACGAGGACAACAAGGCATGAACCGTCAGCGAGGAGGCTCATGCTCATGTCATCAGAGAGAGATGGCCGGAGTAGAGGATACAAAGGAGAAGGGAGGGAGAAGAGAGGGGACAATGACAAGTGGGTCCCACAAGGGTCCATTGCACATTTTAGTTTTCTTTTTCTAATGGAAGTCCCACTGATAGGTGTTGACGCAAAATTACGTCGCGACACACGAAAGCCTGGGAGATCTGCTTAGCTCCAGTGCAGGTCCTATCAACTGGGTTCAGGGCGTGGCAGTTAGTTTGATCCTGCAACTAACAAGATAGATAGATCAATGATTAAGGAGCCGATCAGCAAATAAGCCGATGGGATGTAGTGAGGCTAGCCGATGTCGATAGGGTTTTGATCAATCGGCTATAGATCCAATGTAGATTCAAATAATTATATGAACAATGAGATTTGTATTATCATCGGCTAGAACTAAACTATGCATAATCATCAATAAACCGTTCTTTATCAAAAGCAATCTTGATAGATCAGACCAAACCGAGATAGTATAAGATTGAAATTAATAAAGATAGATTTAAGTTAATAAAGATTATACAAATTTGAGTATAAGCCGATGTAACTCAAAAAATACAACGAGATAATATAATATGAACCAATCGGTCAAAACTGTTATAATGTAATAGATGTAAATCCGATGATTAGAACATACATCGGCTGAAGATTTGATGTAAATAAACTAAAGTGTATATCAGCTAACTAACCGATATATCTGATAGTTGAAGCCCACAATAATGATAACATCGGCAAACACTTTGATGAACATTGCATAAAAACCTATTGGCTTACGAGAGTTAAACTTATCAACAACAATCTAATAGATCAAATCTAACTGAGACAGTATAAGATTGGAGATAATAAGAAAAATCTATTTAGCCGATAGATCTATACAATCGTGATGGATATGTAAATCTATCTAGAACAACAATACGATACAACTCTAAAAATCCTAATTAGAGAAACATTAAATTAGCCAGAATATCAGACCTAACAAAAAAATCCTAATTAAGCCGATACAACTCTAAATAGCAATGCAGTTAAAGATAGAATCAATATATCAGATAGGCAATGCTTGTGTCAACCTAGATAGAACATCGGATTTAACTGAGTTCTAGCCACGCCGATACAAGACAAGTTGACAGAACTTACTTGCTCGCCGACGATCGAACTCAATCGATGCAGCTTAACTCAAAACTAAGAACTCGCCGAAATAAGAGGGTGACGATGTGTCGAAAGTAATTGTATTGATCTGTGTAGATAGATTACAAAGACCCCGAGTGTACATATTTATACCCTCAGGTTGACACTATTCCTAATCGGACACAATACAAGTTTCTTAAAGATAAAAAGAAAGATACAAGTTCTGATCAGACACTAGACAAACTTTGTAAAGATAAAAAAAATTACTAAATCCTGCCTAATTAATAGATAGAATTAAATTGCCATGCCATGATTTTCACGATTCTTTCCTGAATTTGGCCTCTTATAGATAAGTTTTCATCGACTGATTGACTTATTTCCTTAACCAAATTTACTAAAAAATGTACCAAATTTTGATGTTAACAATAGGTGGGTCACATTGGTGTTTTCATTTTTTTCTTTTAGTGACACATAAGTGTCACATTAGTTGACCAGGTCAACCATGCCATGTAGGCGTCATATAAGCCAAAAACAGCCCTCAAACTACTGGGAAGTCATTTTCACTGGTTTTAATATATAGGAAAGACGATATATCCATTTTTGTGGTTGAGGGATATGAATAAAGTCCGATCTATTTGAAAGAGTCAAATTGGACGTTTCCATTTACAAAACGCTTTAGAAAGAGCAAGGAGATGAATATATATTCACCATTCGTCTTATTCTCCCTATGTACCAGTATACGTTTACTCCTTCTGTTTTTTAAATTACTTACAGTGAGCACTATTCATTTTCTAACTTTGATCACTCATCCTTTCTTAATTTTTCTACAAACAATAAAATGATGCCATTAAAATATGTTATGCCCTAAATATAAGTATCAACCTTTTATTCACTTTGGTCTAACAATTTAAGAGTAAATAATGGTTAAAATTTAAATAAAAAAAATCAAAGTTGTCCATTATTTAGAGACGGAGAGAGTAATACTTTCTTGAAGTTGAAGACTGTGGAGATTATGGGTACCATATACCCACACGGCTAGCTTATCCGACTTACCAAAGGGGATAGGCTATAGCTCATCATTATGTAATCGGCTTAGGACTTGAGTATTACGTTACCTTGTGTAATAAGGAACGGCTTATAGTCCTGAGTCGGGTATAATGAGGAGTCCGATACTGAGTATAGTTAGGTCTCCGACTTGTGAGCCTACCCTCTAAACCTATATAAGGAGGGTAGGACGACCCTTGAGAGGCACCAAAAAAACACACGAGGACATAGATTGAAAGAGATCACGAGATCAATAAACCACTCGGCGGATTGAATCTCCGAAATAGGAGTAGGGTATTACCTCTCATTGAGAGGGCTTGAACCTGTCTAAATCCCTTTGCATACTAACCCATCGTGCTTGGCGCTTGACTGCTACCCCCAGTTTCTTATTGCCGAAACCAAGTTTCGACAGTTGGCGTGCCAGGTAGGGGCTCTGCGTCAAGTTTTCTTCTTCATCTTGCCGACGAGCGCGATGGGATCTTCATCAGGCATTGACGATTTCGCCTTCACCCCTGGGCAGGCGTTTCGCTTCGGCAGCCTCGACTTCATCACCGACATATTCGGCAAGCTCGCTCTCCTTGACTCGGATTCGAACCAGTCAGGAGCGAGAAATCACCCGACGCCGTTTAGGCTACCAAATGACGCTAAGACCTACCACAATCTCCTATCTTCCGAGTTGGAATCGATCCATTTGGGAGAATTTTCTTCATCATCATGCTGCGGTCCGAGCTCTAGGGAAATTGCCGTCATAATTCAACCGCTCGGGTCGTGCTCATCTACTGAGATCACTGATTACCTCAGCTCTTCCGACTTCGACGACCTCTACGACATCTCCACGGACGACTTCGACGACTCCGAATTCAACAAGGACTACGACCCGATGTTCTTCAACGTCCTCATGGCCGAAGTAGCCGAGACCGACTCGGCCATGGCCCGCAGGGTTGCAGAAGAGGAACGAGCCAAGTTCGAACAGGAGCGCAAGCGTATGGAGGAGGAAAACAAGCGCAAGGAGGAGGGGCTCAGGCGAAAAGAAGAAGTCGAGAAGAGAAAACGAGATCTGAGGGCGACTGGGCGCTCCGCTCGCGAGGCCATACTTTAGACCCGAGTCGACAACACCAATATCTTCCTCACGCCTCAACAGAACGCGGTCGCTGCCCTTTCCCTCATCGACACCGCCATCGAAGTGGCACCCCCTACGGTAACACTGATTCTCGACAAAGTCAAGACTATCGTCGTGGCCCCAGCCGCCGGCGCTCCCACAAGATCCGCGCGGAAATCTACCGAGTCCATCGTTGAGACACCCGGGGGCAGCCGCCTACTGCCGATGCGATCTAAAGATTACCGGAGACCCAAGCTAAGCAAGACACCCACCACGTCCAGTGACTCTCGTCATTACGTAGCATGGAAGCATCAAGATCAATCGGCCGACTCTCGTGAGAGAGGACACGGTCGGCCACCCGTCCACGATCGAGCTCGTCATAACTCCAACTACCAGAGCAGCTCTCGAAGGCCCCCACCAAGTGACTTGAGGGAGGTACTTGACCGGCGCCATCGGGAGCGCAACAGACCCTCTTACGAAGACCGAAGGAGGTCGCCCGACAACTTCGACGATAGAGTACCTGCGTTCATTCGAGACCTGCATCGAGTGGATTGGCCGAGTGGCTTCAAGCCCACAGGGATCGACAAGTATGATGGCAAAACCGATCCCGAGTCGTGGTTGACCGTTTACACCCTCGCCATCCACGCAGCAGGTGGAGACAGCAAGGCTGTGACAAACTACTTGCCCGTCGCTCTCGCCGACTCAGCCAGGAATTGGCTCACGAGCTTACCAAGAGGTTCGATTGATTCGTGGAGCGAGCTTCGGGACCACTTCATCGCCAATTTCCAGGGCACTTTCAATAGGCCCGGGACCCACTTTGATCTCTACAACGTGATTCAGAAGCCCGACGAGTCATTGAAGGATTACATTCGGCGTTTCTCGGAGAAGCGAAACAAGATCCCTGACATCGCCGACGATGTCATCATTGCCGCATTCCAGAAAGGCGTCTGCGACGAGTTGCTGATCGGTAAATTCGGGCGTAAGCCACTGAGGACGGTTAAGAAGATGTTCAAGACAGCCAACTCCTATGCCAAATCGGACGATGCAATCAAAGCCTCACGGCAAGACAAGCACGACAAGCAATCCGGGAGTAGCTGGCGTCCCAAGAAGGACAATGGCAACAGCAATAACGGCCAAAAAGATCGCAAGCGTAAGCTCGAGGATCTGGTCGCCACGACGTCCAACTACCAACAACAGCGTCCCCGAGTCGCCACCTACGACAAGATCATGAATGCCCAATGCACTCATCACCCGAATCACAAGCACGCGGCCAAATATTGTTTCATCTACGAATAGTTCGCTGAGCAATATGCAGCCCAACTGCACCAGAAACCATCAGATGGAGTTGGCACTTCAGGAACCAAGCGGGACGACCCAGCTGATGGCTCAGAGCCTTTTCAAGATTACAGAACCGAGTTAAACCATATTTTTGGAGGAGCGCGGGCGTACGAGTCGAAGAGGAAGCAGAAGCTGACCGATAGAAAAATCAATGTTGTACAACCAGAAGTCCCACGTTACTTACGATGGTCGGCGGTGGCTATCACGTTCAACCGCTCGGATCACCCTGACCGAGTGGTTCACCCGGGGCGGTATCCCCTGGTACTAGACCCGGTGGTTCGCAACATCAAGCTCAAGCGTGTCCTCGTCGACGACGGTAGCGCCCTCAACATCCTTTTCGCCAAGACTCTAGACGAGATGCAGATCCCGAGGTTAGAATTGAAACCGAGTTCAGCACCTTTCCACGGAGTCATCCCTGGGCTATCATCCACGCCACTTGGGCTAATTACCCTTCCGGTCACCTTCGGCACTCGGGAGAACTTCCGGACAGAGAACATCAGCTTTGAGGTTGCCGACTTCGAAGCAGCTTATCATGCCATCATCGGAAGACCTACGCTCGCCAAGTTTATGGCGGTCCCGCACTACACCTACCTCATGATGAAGATGCCTGACCCTAACGGAGTCATCTCCCTGCGAAGCGACGTCAAGCAAACCTTCACCTGCGATAAGGAGAGCTGCGACATGGCCCAAACTCGTGAGATATTACGCGGCCAACAAGAGATCCGACTGGCGGCGTCCACATCAGGCGAAGGCGAGATCCCAACAAAGAAGATAGCCAAGTAGAGAGAAGGCGATGCCAAGACGAAGAAGATTCCCCTTGATCCCTCTGATCCTTCCAAAACTGCTGTAATAGGCGCGGAGTTAGATCCCAAATAGGAAAGCGCGCTCGTCACCTTCCTCCAGAATAATAAAGATATATTTGCTTGGAAACTATCTGATATGCCGGGTATTCCTAGGGAGGTGATCGAGCACTCACTGAATGTGAAAGAGGACGTGAAACCTATAAAACAACGACTCCGCCGTTTTGCTCAAGATCGAAGGGATGCTATCAAGGAAGAACTTGTCAAGCTCTTGGTGGCCGGATTTATCAAGGAAGTCTACCACCCCAACTGGTTAGCCAATCCGGTCCTGGTTTGGAAGAAGACAGGACAATGGCGCATGTGCATGGACTACACCGACCTCAACAAATCTTGTCCGAAGGATCCATTTGGACTGCCCCGTATTGATCTAGTCATCGATTCAACAGCCGGCTGCGAGCTTCTTGGATTGTTACTCAGGATACCATCAAATCAGCTTGAAGGAGTCGGACTGCCTGAAGACATCATTCATCACCCCGTTCGGAGCTTATTGCTACATCATGATGCCCTTCGGCTTCAGAACGCCGGAGCTACTTATCAGCGTATGATTCAGAGATGCCTTCAGAGTCAACTCGGGAAGAACGTGGAAGCCTGTGTCGATGATGTCGTCATCAAGACCAAACGGAAGGAGGACCTGATAGCCGACTTAGAAGAAACCTTCGCAAATATTCGGGCTTCAGAATGAAGTTGAATCCGGAGAAGTGCACTTCTGGCGTGCTGTCAGGCAAGCTACTCGGCTTTATGGTGTCTCATCGCGATAGAAGATCAACGCTATCTGGAATATGAAGCCCCCAAGTACCCAAAAGGACGTCCAGAAGCTTACTGGTTGCATGGCGGCACTGAGCTATTTTGTTTCCAGACTTGGTGAACGAGGCATGCCCTTTTTCAAGTTGCTCAAGAAGACCGATGAATTTCAATGGACCGCAGAGGCCCAGAAAGCTTTTGAAGAATTCAAGGATTTCCTCACAACGCCACCCGTGTTGGCATCACCTCACCCTCAAGAACCTTTGTTGCTTTACGTTTCCGCAACCTACCAGGTGGTCAGCACGGTCCTGGTCGTCGAGCGAGAGGAGGAAGGACGAGCTCAAAAAGTTCAAAGGCCGATCTACTTCGTTAGCGAGGTGCTGGCCGGATCCAAGACGCGTTACCCCCAGGTACAAAAATTGCTATATGGAGTCTTAATTACCGTCAGGAAGTTGGCCCATTATTTTCAGAGTCACTCGTTTACCGTGGTCACGTCTTTTCCACTCGGTGATGTCATCCATAACCGGGAGGTTACTGGGCGCACACGAAGTGGGCCTTGGAGTTGATGCCGCTGGATATTACCTTCAAAGCCAGAACGTCTATAAAATCTCAAGTCTTGGCGGATTTCGTGGCCGAGTGGACCGAGCATCAAGAAGATGTACCTAGGGAGGAGCTGCAATACTGGACTATGCATTTTGACGGGTCTAAACGAGTCACCGGCTTGGGAGCAGGAGTTGTCTTGATTTCCCCGACTGGGGAGAGGCTACGGTACGTTCTTCATATACATTTTCCTGCCTCACACAATGTTGCCGAGTACGAAGCTTTACTTCATGGCCTACGACTTGTTGTGTCACTCGGCATACGACGGATGGTTGTACGAGGAGATTTCCAGTTGGTGGTAAATCAAGTAATGAAGGATTGGTCCTGTTTAGATGATAATATGGCTGCCTATCGACAAGAAGTTTGACGGACTGGAGCTATCTCACGTCTTAAGGCACAACAATGAGGCGGCATATGAGTTGACGCAGTTTGGGTCCAAGCGAGAAGCAGCCCCGACTGACGTTTTTGTGGAACATCTCTATGAACCAACTGTTGCTAAAAAATCAGTTACAGACCAGGTTGCCATGCTTGACGCCGACTAGAGGACACTGTTTATCAAGTTTTTGACTCTGCAGGAATTACCGGAAGACCGGGATGAGGCAGAGCGAGTTCGCCGTCGCAGTCAGAGTTATGTCATGATTGATTCGGAGCTGTACAAAAGAAGCCCGTCTGGAGTTTTGATGAGATGCGTCACACCTGAGGAGGGACGACAACTGCTGCAGGATATTCATTCGGGAATTTGCGGCAGTCACACTGCGGCACGTACTTTGGTGGGCAAGGCTTACAGGCAAGGTTTTTTCTAGCTCACGGCGGTCTCCGATGCCAACAAGGTGGTCCGCACGTGTGAAGGTTGTCAGTTCTTCGCTCGGCAAAGCCATGTTCCAGCCCAAGAGTTACAAACAATCCCATTGTCATGGCCTTTTGCGGTATGGGGCTTGGATATGGTTGGTCCTTTCAAAAAGGCTCCAGGAGGAATTATGCATCTATTCGTCACAATTGACAAGTTCTCCAAGTGGATTGAGGCTAAGCCGGTTGCTACAATAAATGCGTATAAGGCGCGAGATTTTATTTTAAACATCGTGCACCGGTTTGGAGTTTCAAACAGGATTATAACCGATAACGGGACTCAGTTCACTGGAGGTGTTTTCAAGGAATTATGTGAAGATTTTGGAATCAAGATTTGCTACGCATCAGCGGCATACCCTAAAAGCAATGGATAGGTTGAATGTGCCAATGGTATGGTTCTTCAAGGTATTAAGGCCCGAGTGTTTGATAGGCTACGTCCCTACGCTGGAAGATGGGTTCAAGAGTTGCCTTCGGTACTATGGTCTTTGCGGACTACGCCCAGTCGAGCTACTGGCCAGTCACCTATCTTCTTGGTTTATGGGGCTGAAGCAATGTTGCCGAGTGAGATGGAGTTCGAATCTCTTCGAGTTCGCAGTTTCAACGATGAACGCTATGATTAAGACAGAGTTGACGACTTAACCCGACTGGAAGAGGCTCGTGAGGCTGCATTGGTTCAGTCGGCAAGATATCTTCAAGGACTTCGACGTTATCATAACTGAAACGTTCGGTCACGAGCTTTTATTGTTGGTGATATGGTTCTACGGAAGATTCAGACTACAAAGGATAGACATAAGTTATCTCCATTATGGGAAGACCCTTACATAATTGCTGAGGTCACTCGGCCAGGAGCATATCGTTTAAAGCGCGAAGATGGGACCATGGTGGAGAATTCTTTGAATATTGAGCACCTTCGTCGATATTATACTTAGACTTATTGTATCATGTTTTTCTCGACTGCCGACTTCAAGTAAGCTGCTTTCTTGAGTTGTCAGTTGGGGGCTATACGTATCAATAAAGTATGATGTTTTTTCTCAATAATGACTTGTTCACACTTGGTTTATCATTGTTTTGTGTTCTGGTTTGAGTTCAGCAAATAAGGACTGAAAATTTTTTAATGACTTAATCAAGTCTAGGCTTGGTGACAGTCGGACGAAAATTTTTAAGAAATTAAATGCGAAGACTCAGATTAGAGCATAAACACAAATAAACTGAGAATTTACAAGTTATGTTACAATAATACTTTACATCAGAGAAGTTATCCCTGGAAGTTTTCAACTACATCGGAAGCAATTTTCTTCGGCGATTCTTGTGCTTCGTTAATCAGCTCCAGGGCTTGTTCATCTGAAGTGTTGTCTGCGAAGCCGTCTCCTATTGAGTTTATGTCCACTCGGGGATAGAGCGACGAGCGACGATGTATTCTCTGCATTATGGAGATTGAGTCAATTGATTGAACAAGATTATGAAGTTGAGATATGAGAAGTTTATACATACATTCATCAGTCGGGTTGCTTCATTGAGGCTGGCAATGAGCATGTCGCGTTTTCGGCTTCTTTCTGCTTGTTCAACACGATGCCCTGCCTTTTGCCTTCTGCATCTGTTGACGCCAAATCCGTACCGCCGATGTGGATCCGGCGTGCGGACACACGAAGGCCTGGGAGATCTGCTTAGCTCCAGTGCAGGTCCTAAAATTGATGAAGCGCGGGCGTACCCGTCAGTTTGATCCTGCCACTGACAAGATATGCAAAATAGCAGAATAGAAGGTCTATCGGCCGATAGGCCGATAGGGCAAAAACGTATCGGCCGATAGGCCGATAGCTAAAACAATCGATCGGCCGATGATAACATGATGATTTAGCAAGGTGATATAACATAATCCAAAAGTAAACATTGATCCGAAGATTAAAGCACACATCGGCCAAAGGTCCGATGGAATAAACTCTCAATAAGCAGATAAACAATAAATACTCTGTTGTCATCGGCCAGATCCAATCTATATGTAAAACTATTGGGCCGATGCAACGTCCAGATAACTCACCGGCTGAAACCCCGGTGAAACCCTTATTGGCAATCGACAGGCAGGCTATAGATTACGGTTCTAATCACGACTTAGCGGCACTAAGTATGAAAAGAAACGCAAGATCTAGACAATCAAGCCCTCGACTGATTTTTGGGGTGGTGGGTACCTTAGCCAATCTAATCTAGCAAGGCGATTTAGTCGATACCGGCGTAAACCCTAAAGCGAATCTTGGCCGATAAGACTAAATCAAAAAGCCGAATCAGATTGACTAAGATATATGATAGTAGGTGCTTACGTTGACGAGATCAGAACGTCGAAGCCCTAGCCCCGACAGCGCAAGCAGCCATAACGAGACTTACCCCTCGCGGGAAGGGCATGAACTCACCGAAGAAGACGAAAAGTAAAGGTTGGCGATGTGCCGAAGTTGTATTGATCGTGAGATAAAAATTACATGAACCTCGGGCTTACATATTTATACCCATAGGCTAACAAAGATCCTAATAGAATACGACCCAAACTTTCCTAAAGATAAAAGGAAACAGATAAAGTCCTTATTGGACACTAAACACACTTTCCTAAAGATAAATAGGAAACTAACAGACTTATCCTAATTAATAGATACAAGCCGCATCCCCTTTAGACTCGGTCTTCCCTGGATAAGATCTTTCCGAATCCAACAAGAATCCGACTGCTGTTGGTGGATGGTTTAAGATAACCCCCATCGGCCGATGTAGAACTCTAGGCCGATACTAGCTTCGAGCCGATATGAACTTTCGTCCGATGGGAACTTTGGGGCTTATCAAATTCTGGCGTTAACAGCATCTCGCCACTCTATTTTGATCGGAGGAACTGAGTCATCTGAGGACTTCAGCCGGGTAATTTCCTCCTCTTCAGTTGTTTGTTCTAAGGATGATGAATGAAGATAGAAGTTAGAAGATGTGTTCAAGACAAAGAGCTTGGGGACTATTGAAGGTTACCCATCCTTGGAGTTGGATCTTCAGCCGGAGTTTCTTGACTGCATGAGCCTTGTTTGTATTTATCCGGCTGGTTTCCAGTCGGGGTATCCTGACTGGCAGTCGGGGGCTCCTGCTCAGGAATGTCCTCACTCGGGAGAGGGTCCTGAGACCCTTGTTCTGTAGACTTTGGTTTTTCAGGCGTTGCAGATAGATTTATTTTTTTCTGTTTGCTCGGTGGGATCTATGTCCTGAAGTTTTCTGCAGAAGAAGATAAAGATGATCAAGTTGGTGTCAAGCAGAATTTCAACGAGAAGATAAATTCGGATATATGAAGGATACCTGTTGGACTTCCTAAATTTTGGAGCAGATCTTGTGGATGGCCTCAGAGAGCTTATGTTAGCTTTTGGGGTCTAGATTTCTTCAGCTTCTTCTTCTGAGTCATCCACGACTAGTTTTCTCTGCTTGCTAACGCGTTTGCTAGTCTTTTCAACAGTAGCAGTGGCTCTCTTGCCTTTAACTTGAGGCTTGATCTTTGGGCCACCAGTTTGTTTCTTGGTTGTCGGCTGTGCAGGTATCTCTTCATGATATACTTTGTACGGTCGGGAGATGATTAGAGCATTTGCTTGCAAGCAGTATTCTTAAGATATATTGAAGAGCATGAACAGATTGAAGAATGATTCAATATACAGAGTCTACTTACCGGAGGAGGTGGTCGATGAAGATTTAAGGGGATAACCGGCAGCTTATTGCTGTAATCCACTGCAATTCCAGAAGAGAAGATCTTGTACATCCGAGCGCACAAGACCTGGAAATTCAGGGACTCCCGGTCTTCCCGATTGGGATTACTCTGGCCTTCATACTCAAATGCTGGCTTGAATCTTTCTTTGATGGGAGCCAGTCGACACTTGATGAAATGTCGGGTGATTTGTTCTCCTTGGAGGCCCTTGTTCTTCATCTCGAGGATTTTAGCCAAGAGGTTGTTCACTTCTATCCAGTCTTGGCCTTCTGGCAGAGAATTCTAGTTGGCTCGTTGGATTGGAGGGAGACCGATGAAGTTGGGCAGATTGGGGGCTGGGTTTGAGATGTAAAATCGGTTCGCATGCCAGCCCTTATTAGAAGACTTCAGAGGAAGAGAGAAATAGTCTTTGTGGAGGGTACCGCGAAGTTGAAATCCGGCTCCACCGACAACGCAAGGGTTATCTTTGGTTGGGTGTGCCTTGAGAGAGAACATGCGGCGGAAGAGGTTGAAATGAGGATGGATGCCCAAGAAAGCTTCGCATACATGAATAAAAATGACAATGTGCAGAATAGAGTTTGGATTCAGATGATAAATTTGGAGACTGTAGTAATCGAGGATACCGCGGAAGAATTCAGAAGGGGGAAGACCAAATCCGCAGTAGAAGAAGTGGGTGAAAACTACGATCTCACCGGTGTTTGGAGTGGGGAACTCTTCACCGTACGTCGGGCGCCAGCCGATGATCTCCTTGGCAGGAAGAACTCCATCCTTCACCATTTCCCGAAGGGTTGATTCCTTCACATCTGAAGTTGCCCATTGGTCGAAGGGGATTTCTCTCTCCTCTGCCATGGATGAGGTTTGAGGGAAGCGAATCTGGTGATTGGGAGTAAGGATTCTCGGAGGAAATGATGGGAGCTGGATGCGCGCGGTGGATCTTGATGAAGCAATGAGCTTCTTGATGGATAGATTTGGATGCGCTCGGGTTCTAGGTTTCTACGAAAAGCTTGTGAATAGGAGCGCGAAAGGGGAAATTTTCAGAAGATGAAGCGGCGGGGAAGACTCCGGCGCTTCGGTGATTTTTAGGGTATCGGTAGGCTTTCTCGTATTTGGGCCAAGACCCATGAGAGGCCTACAACCCATTATTCAAGTGTGGCTAGACACGTGTCTCTAGGGACTTAAGCAGATTTGCCTTGGCAATATGCACGTGTCTTATTGCCCAATGCTTTTAAAATCCTTTCATACAGCAGTTACACAACTTTTTGAGGGTTGGTACGATGCAACTTGGAAGGTGACAAACAGTAAAGTTTTTTATGACTGTCCTGGTAACTTTTCTATAAGTTGCAGGAGCTGTTTGGTTTTTTACAAAGCATTGATTTTATATTATATCAATGCTATTTTGCCACGTTGGTGTGCTTTATTAAGACCAATATTATGGCTTAGACTATTTAATATTTTGGTCATATTTTTCAGATGATTGATAAATCTATGAAGGTTTATTAACTCAGATCTTTTATTGTTTATATAACATATTCCTGAGGATGGACGAGTTGTATGCTTTGAGAGGATTCGAGCATAATGACTCGGACAGCATGAGCTTGCCATTACTCGGGGTCATTATACACTATGCTTTGATTATAAGGTTATGTGTTATATGATTTTTTATGATTGCTTTTGGCTTAGGCTAAGCGTTTATTTCACTCGGATGAGTATGATTATTATAGTTCTTGACTATATGCTTAGTTTGTTTAACTAAACACATAGTCGGGAGCTACACCTAATTAGGTGCATCAGTCGATGCACCTAAGTATATATTCTTGATAATTTTAAGATGTTTTCAGCCCTTCACAGCCTTCTTATTGGATGATGAAGCACTCGGGAGACCTGAGTAGAGAAGATGGAAGCACTCGGCTACGGAGGTACTCGGCTATGTGTAATTTTGGTTCGAGGTAAAGTTATCTCGTCGACTGTGAAGGTCTCAGGGGCTACTGTGGAGATTATGGATACCATATACCCACACGGCTAGCTTATCCGACTTACCATAGGGGATAGACTATAGCTCATGATTATGTAATTGGCTTACGACTTGAGTATTATGTTACCTTGTGTAATAAGGAATGGCTTATAGTCCTGAGTCGGGTATAATGAGCAGTCTGATACTAAGTATAGTTAGGTCTCCGATTTGTGAGCCTACCCTCTAAACCTATATAAGTAGGGTAGGACGACCCTTGAGAGACACCGAAAAAACACACGAGAACATAGATTGAAAGAGATCACGAGATCAATAAACCACTCGGTGGATCGAATCCCTGAAACAGGAGTAGGGTATTACCTCTCATTGAGAGGGCCTGAACCTGTCTAAATCCCTTTGCATACTAACCCATCGTGCTTGGCGCTTGACTGCTACTCCTAGTTTCTTATTGTCGAAACCAAGTTTCGACAAAGACTATATCTCTCTGTAACTAAGAATTTGTCCAATAAAATATACTTTTAGAGTGGAGTTTACTATATCTCTTTAATACTACTTTTTTTCTCTAATTTTAACCACCGAACCAGTAGTAACCTTTTCTTCTCTGTTTTCTCTCTGTATTAATGAATGAGATAGTAGTATTTTACCTCTTTTTTAATCTCTCGTTGACTAGCTAAAATTATATAATACGAATATGGGTTCATCTGTATCGGGTGTGGGCTAAACCCGACACTCATGATACAGATCCAAATTCAAAATTTAGGCTACGAAAAAACTACAAAAGCATTTTTAAATGCCACCATCCTTCCTTGTGTATATAAAAAGCCCCAATCATTAGTATCTATTTATTAAAGTTGTATATAACTCATGTCATGGCAAGGAAAAAATGCCACCATCCTTACTTGTGTGTATAAAAAGCCCCAATCATTAGTATCTATTTATTAAAGTTGTATATAACTCATGTCATGGCAAGGATTTGAACTCAAGCCCTCTACCTCACATTCATCTATCCTTACCAACTCACCTACACATCAATCTTGTTAGTAAATGGATATTTTTTTCTTTTGAGCCTTCCTAACCCATATTTGAATCATGACTTTGAGTGTCTAAAATAACTCAAATAAAAATATTGTCAACAACAAAATCATAGCTCTTGTCGAGAGCTACAGTTTTCATATAAACTTTGTCACAATCCAAGTTTGTATGAAAAAGTTCTTATATATCCGAAATCAACACTAACATGGTCAGAGTAATTAGTGCTGGTTCATAAGAATACCCGGCATTGATGTGATTGGCATCAGTGTCGGGTATTCTACAGACCTGATGTTTTTTCCCATGAAAACTGCAGTCATCTCGCTCCAAACGACAAGATCCGACACTGATGTGTTACTCATTAGTGCTGGTTCTGATATGTCGCCGAACAATCAGTGTCGGATGATTATAAGACTCGGCACTGATGTCTTCTTATCAGTCCGGGTGAAGCATGTGCATCGCACGAACTCATTTTCTTGAGCTGAAAACCATTATCAATGTCGGGTTTTGTCGAACCGGCACTGATGGGGGGCACTGATGTGTTGTTCTGTGATAGTGTATGCTCTTTTAGGATGAAGGAAGAACTACCTCCGTTTAGAATATTAGGGATTTTGTCTACTTAACTAGAAGGATAAACTCCTTTATATTTTAGTTATATTTTAGGTGATCTTTTATATTTGGGTGAGAGGTAGTACACGTGAAGAACTATAGTAAGGTGTTGTCAGTTCTTATTGCGCCCCATCAAAGGTTGAGCACGGAGGACGCACAAAATAACATGGCGGTGTCCCAACCACAATATATCTCAATTCGTGATGGATTATGTCTCAAAGGTGTAACTAATGTCTGCTTGATATGAGTGTGTGGCCCGGGTTTCCATAACTAACAATCTATTCATGTCTCATCTTGTGCCCCCTCTTTTATTTTCTGTTAATATTCCAATATATGCTCTCACTGTATTTTTAATCAATTTTCATGTATCATGTATATTGAGTTTTACATAAAACAGATATATGCATGACCAGTTAGGTAAGCATTGTCATCACACTACTTTAAGGGTAATTTAGCAGAGTATATATCTGTAGTTTTTCTTCATTATATGGAAGATGCAACATGCAAACATATGATTATACATACTCAACATCTACCACACACACATCTTATGAAGGCACGTACGTGAAGCCTCAGTTTGAAAAGTAGTCTACGTACACACACGTGCAGCTATTGTCCGGGAACCATGTCGTGCAAGCGGGACTCTGTTTGTGGTTGCTTTTTGGAGACCACTACTATGTGTCGAGATGTGACCTTAGTATATATGGCACACTTTTCATTTCTATACCATATTATAAGGCTAAGGGTGGCGGCGGCGGCAATGGCAGTGGCGGGGAGAAGGCCGCGAAGTGCGAAGTGGCGGCTGGTGGCGCTCCCTCTCTCTCCTGGTGGCCCTCCCTCCTCTAGATCCGACGACGGCGACGGTGGTGGAGAAGGCTGGCGGCCGAGAATGAGGTGGAGGTGGAGGCCGTCGCACTTCTCTCCTCGCCGAGCTCCTCCCCGACCGGCGAGCGCCTCCCCACCGGCCGCCAGATTCATGTATGGCTCCTAGAAAAGAAAAAGGTATTAACAATTTTTCCAAGTTTATGTTGTTCATTTATTTATTTGTGTAAATACGCGTTTATACTCACAGGCACCATGCAACAACAAAGTTCACGTCCATCTTTTCTCGACGGTACACGGTGTGAAGGTCAGCGAAATCGAGCACAGAAAACCTTCACTGCCTATGAAAGCTTCGGGCAATGTTCGAACCGTTATGGACATAAGCCCTTTTTGGCTGGCATCCATGTACCATCTATGTAATCTATTTCTCACCGGCAAGTTTATCGGCCTTTTTCTGATCAACCGTGTGTTCCTTTGCATGTTTTTTCTCACCTCGGAAAACGGTTACCATCCACTTCTCCTTTTAATTGTCCTCTGCCTTAGAGTTGTGGCTTTGTAGCAGTCTAGACTCTTCGGACTTATCGTTGCCGTTGTCACCGACCTTGGGTGCGTCTACATTCTCTTTGGCGGGAGATGAGTCTTCATACACATGGGGTTCTATTTGTTCTCATTCCAAATCTGTTGTATCTTCAAGATCTTGTCGGACATATGACACAAGTTGTACTTCCGGTTTAGGCCCATGTGCCTATAGGATCGAACAAGACAAAACAAACCTACCAGAGGGGAGGGTGAATGGTAAGATAAACCAAAACCCAAAACTTTTAGCAAAAATAAAAGTTACCCTCAAACTTGATGAAGTTGCGCCAGTCACACTGCTAGGTCGCCGCTAGTCTGACCGCAGTACTCCTGTCGGTCTGACCGCTTGCTTGCCGCTAGTCTGACCATCGCCTTGCCGCTGGTTGGACAGCCGTCACGCCGCTGGTTAGACCACCCTATGAAGTCCGGTCAAACTGTCGGGATCCAGAAAAAACACAAGTTGATGAAACTATTAAAAGTAGATCAATTTTATTGCATCAATATGTATTTATAAAGTTCATCTAAAGCACTCGTCTCTCAACTCTCAAACTAAATTGAAGCCTCGAAGCAAACCCTAACTTTTCTCTTCCAAAAGTCGATCTCTTTTAGTCTCAATCCCTCATCTATTTATACCGAACACCTCCTACCCAAAATAGGAGTAGAACTCCTAATTCCACTAAGACTTAAACCCTTAATTTCCAAATCAATTACAATTTACCAAAACTTGCAGCCGTCCCTCCGACGAATCCGATGTTGACTTGTCGCCGCTTCCGTACAACGTCCTGCCCGCTGCCTCGCTCCTCCCGCGTAGGCCAACTCCAAAGCTGCCTCACCTGGGCCTCCTCGGCCTGCCATCCAAAAGACCCACTAGCCCAACCAGCTAGCTGCACCTGCACACAGTACGCACACACACATGCATGTACTGCCTGCTAGGCTGACACATGTATACAGCATGCTACAGTACCATGAGTATTGTAGCAACCAAATACACCTCTCAATTATTCTTTACCAATTTCCTTCACAAACACCGACGCTTGCACGCATACCTTGTGAAGCCTGTTGCGAAGATCTCTCTCACACGATTTCCATCTATTATGTGTCATCTCATATGCAACTTCGCCACCCAACATCCTTGATTATCTGGATCTCAACTCCTCCCTGAGTCTAGTCTCGATCTTATTGTTGACCGAAGTTGACCTTCAAGAATCCTGACTTTAGTCACCTTCTTACATGGCATCCTGACCACACCAAATCTCTGCTCTTCCCTGAACATAGTTCCAGTCCTCACCATTAACCAAGGCTGACCTAAAGTCACATGCACACAATCAGACAAAACAACCGTTCCTGGACATAGATATCACAACCTGATTCATATTAGTCAGATGCACTCACACCAACATCCACATATCTTTTCAAACCAATTCATCAAATAAATCATTTGTAAAATCAATTGTTCATCACAAAATATTAATCATAACGATGATTTCACAGTGCCTCTGCCACAATCGGCACCTATTGCCGATACAGGTGCTTCTTCTAGACTTTTTTGTTGTACATCTGCAGGTTGTTCAGCTTCAACCTGTGCATCATGCTATGCCTCCTCATGTCCATTACTATCTTTTTCAACCTTATCATTCACCGGTTTCTTCTAAGGAGGCCTTGGTTGTTTTAGTAGAGCGTCGGTGCAGGTCCCAAATATTATATCATTTTTGTGCCATAATATGATGTTGTCCACCACATCCCCAAGTATGGTTATACCATCAGGTGTCGGGATGTCTAGATCGTACGTCTCGAACCCTTCATTCACAATTTGGGGCTGCACTTTTGCATAATCGTTTGGAATAGTATCCTCGTGATAAGTTTGGCCAAGGATAGCCATTCCTCTCGCGGCCTCAACGGTTCTACCAACTCTACCAAAAGGGACTTGCAACCTACATGGTGTATCCTCCGTTATATTATCCCAGGGATAGTCTAGATCCGGTTTGTTCAAGGAAACACCAGGTTTAGGCAATAGACCTTGGTTGATACAAAATTCCATCATTTCTTTTTGTAAGAGCTGTCTCCCTTCCTCTCTCAAAACATCCTTGTAGGCATCCCGTTTCGTGTACGAGGCGGCGTCCTTTTTGAATCCTTCTTTCCAACTAAGCTTAGAGGACACCCCTCGAACACGAATCCCGTGCTTAGGATTGCCTAGCGCCCTGCTAAGCGTATCCTTCTATCTCTCAGCCTTAAATTCTCCCTTCTTCTGTGCGGTAGATAGATGTTGTATTTTGTATGCCATTTGTTTGAGCTCAGGGTTATCAAATACAACATCGCCCTTATCCGTAATCTTGGGGGTTCTATCTTTTACCCAGTTCTTTGAACGTTCATTCCATTCTTCCTTTTGAACCAGTACCCTTGCCTTCCTCATTTCCTCCTCCTCTTTTCTCCATTGCTCTACCTTAGGTGCGTACCCACCGGAGCCCAAGCGATGGTGCCATTTGTTTCTCTTCGTCAACTCAGACATCTTCTTGCTCTTCTCCATTTCTTCTGGAGAGGTCTTGAACTTAACAAACTCCTTTTACTGTGACAATGTGATTTTCCCATACTTCTCAAAAGGTGTATTGCCCATCTGCACATAGTTGGTGTTAAGCAAGTTTTACCATCCATGTCACGCCTTGTTCATTGTCTGCATCGCGCTATTCCTTACCACGGCTTCGAATCCCTCTAGGAATTGAATCCCTTTTTTAACTCGTCCCAGAGGTGTTTTCTTATCCCTTCTAATACTTGGTCCACTCCTTGATTGTGATTGGGACATTATCTCTGATGATGACGCCACACTGGGAGCAGTACTTGGCTTGCGCGATTTTCGCGGGTAGCGGTGGCCCTTTGGGGCATATATGGGTCGCAACAAATAACCCGTCGATTATTAAGTTGACACTCCTCTCTCCCCTTCTTTGTTTGGGCTTTGAGGACTCTCCACTTTTCTTGGAGCAGGAGGTCATAGCTGGGACATCTTTGAGTTGGACGACTTTCTTCGCTTGACGTTGAGACCTTCATGGGGTCGTTACCTCTAAGATTAAGACATCATCGAATTAGTAGCAAACACTGGACAGGCGACATAATTTGCACGACATCTTCAAAATGTACTGCTTTCTCGCGGGGGACGTAGTTTCCGTCACCTTTTTCACCATCAGCGTCTTTCTTCCTCCTCTTAGGGCTTGGGAGGGTCACTTTGCGATGAGTACACATCATTCCCCTCGGGTTCGTCATTGTCCGAACCCTGTGACACCTCCACGTTGGGGTGTGAGGCCTCCACGGTGGGGTGCGAGGCCTTCACGATGGCCTGTGGAGCATTCTCGTCGGCTACGGGTTCCTCTCTACCTTGTGTCCCTTTGGTGCTATCGGTCATCATTAAGCACTAGCGCCAAAAATAGCACAGATAAAGTGTTAAATTAAACAATTATTTCCTCTGCACATACATAATAATGGGACCAAAAATTAAAATCACAAATATACATCAAGTAAAAATTGCTATATATATCACCCAAATTTCACCAAAATATATATAATTGAACATACAACTTAAAATTCGCCCAATTCATCGTCAACATATCCAAAAATTCACCCAAATGTATATCATCAAACATAACCCCATATCACCCAAATATCATTGAACATATCCCTGTATCATCCAAATTCATAATTCATCGAACATATCCCCATCTCATGCAAATTTACACTTCATCTAACATATCCCCATCTTATCCAAATATCACCCAAACTCACCCCATATCACCCCATATGTCAATCACACATATCACCCACATATCCACACATATCACCCATGCATCGCCCCACATGTCAACCCACATATCACCCATCACCCACGTATCCACACACCAGGAGAAGAACCACCTCAAATTAGCGCAAATGCCCCAAACCGCCTTAAGGGCCCACCAGGTAGTGACCTAAACAAAAGGTGGTGTGAGGGGGATCGACCAGAGGTCGGCCAAACCCCTAGTTCGGCTGAACTAGGGGTGGCTACCCGCGCGCCCAGCTTCCACGTAGCGCCTCACACTGCCCTCCTGAAGTCGGTGGTGCAAGGCCCAACCGCCATAGAATGTCGGTTGTGGACGGATGGAGGATTGAGAGGAGTTGGAGGGAGAATATTTCCTTAATATCTACACTCTCTCAAGTCACCTCCACACTATAAATAGGCTTTCACTCCTCACTCTCAAGACACACCAAGATAAAAATCATATGCTACATTCCAAAGGTGAAGCTCTACTTAGCTAGTGCTTAGAGTAGGGAGAGAGTGAGGGGAAGTCTAGAAAAGTGCCGGGCTGTCGGTATTCTTCTCCTAGGGACGTGCCGGGTTTGTCGGCACTCTTCTCCAAGCTTGTACCTCGACGGATGCTTGTCTTCGTATAAGTAAGTGTTCGTGACTTCTTTATGGTATTTACTCTTCTTATTTAAGTAAGATATATTCTCATTGTTGTGGGTTCATCGCTCTGCTTAGGTAGAGTACCTTAATCTTCCATAAATGTAGTATCGGGATTAGGGTAGTAATTAACAACATATACATGGTGTCTACACTATAGATTATCTTTGTTTGTTGTGTGCTCCACAAGTTGTAGAGGTAGGCGACACGTGGTGACAGCCCTGTCCATCCTTCGTAATCCTTCACGTTCGGGTACATCATATAGCTATAGGTCAAAGTCTCCTTGGCAGACCAAGGATAAGCTGGTGCCCGAAGCAATTTATAGAGTTTTACCTTAACTTAAACTAAGATAAGTAACCCATAAGAATCCTCTCTACCCTCACCTACAATTTATCTTGTTTCTTTGGGTAATCTAGCTAGAAGACTAGTTCACACACGTTCCCTGTGGAAATGATACCCTGGAATACTCTTGGGTGAAGGCTACAATGGTATCTATGGGCTTGGAAATTATTCTGTGTTCGTAATAAATACCAACAAGCTTTTTGGCGTCGTTGCTGGGAAAAGGTTGCTGAATTATCTTCGAACCTAGTTGCCCTTGTGTCTCTTTATTTTCTTTTTTCTTCTTTCCTTTCGCTCTTACCATGGAGCATAAATCTATCCGAAGCCTTTACCTCTCCAAAGGGCGAGTTCTTTGAACCACCACCATCTTCAAACCCAATCCTCTCATCTGGTTATGAACTCCGCCCTGGCTTTATAGCCATGATTCGGGACCAATCCTTCTCCGGACTTGACCATGAAAATCCATACCACCATCTATGAGAGTTCGAACAACTATACTCGTGCCTGAGGATTTCAGGCATGACACAGAAAACTGTAAAGTGAAAGTTGTTATCATTCTCTCTCATAGAAGGGGCGAATCAATGGTACACTCATTTTGTAGTTAGTGCAAATGGTAATTGGGAGAAGCTTAGAGACAAATTTTACCTTGTCTTTTTCCCTCTTTCCCGTGTTGCCTCCCTACGAAGAGAGATTCTTAACTTTCGGTGGAACGAGAAGAAGTCTATCGGTGTTGCTTGGGCTAGGTTATAGCTTTTAGTACGATCCGGCCCAGACTTGTCCATTCCCGACCATGTGTTGGTACAACACTTTTGTCTGGGTCTAGACAAGGAGTCTATCCATTATCTTGACATCACCACAGGAGGATCTTTTGCCCATAAAACCCCAGCTGAAGGAAGAGAAATCTTATGTCGCATCCTAGAAAACACTTCCTTCATTGCCACATATGAGCGCCTAAAAAAATTACCAAAATAATGGGGAAAATCCTAAAAAAACTCATAGAAAATCGTTAAATTGTGAAAAAAATAAAAAATGTTAAAAAATTACCGAAATGATGGGAAAAGGGTAAATCCATATTGTGTTCAAATAAAATACAACAAGAGGGAATTTCACTTTAATAATTTGGGAAATCCATAACTTGTTCATATAAAATACAATAAGAGGGAATTTCACTTTAATAATTTGGGAAATCTATGGCATGGAGAATCTCCAAATCTTTCCAGTATGACAGGTACTTGAAGAAAATCGAGTGCTTCCTGAATGAGGGAGGGGATTTATCATCTGGTTTCTTACGCTTTGTTCCATTGGAATATTTCTTTGGCCCTTTTCTAAATAGGATCAATCTCTTTGGTACCATCGAATTCTGACGTCATCTTGCGCTATTTATAATCTCTGCATAAGAAACGCCAGTGCCGCATGTAAACCAGCTTGTTGGAACCTAGGAGGTACTTGTAGTAGGTTCCATTCAAACAGATCACACATCTTGTTTTACCTTTAATCTGCCCTAAAACTGAAAACATGACAAGATAATCGTTAATGGTAACGAAAATGATGGCCTTCACTATGAAGTATTGTCTTAAATACTCATCCCACACATTCATCCCAGCTTTCCATAAATCTTCCGTATCTTCTATCAATGGCTTAAGAAATACATCAATATAAATACTAGGTTGCCGGGGGCCTTGCATCAGGACATAGAGTAGAACGTACTTTCGCTTCTGACAAAGCCAGGTAGAAAGATTGTACATGATCAGAAGCACTAGCCAAGTGCTTTGTGAGCTGCTCATGTCTGCAAATGGGTTCACTCCATCAATACTCAGTGCAAATCCAACATGTCGTGGGTCTTTAGCAAATGCTGCATACTTTGCATCAAAATTTTTCCACTGACGAGCATCCGTTGGGTGTCGGAGCATCCCATCTTTCTTGCTTCCTTCTTGATGCCAGCGCATTAGTTCCGCATCTTTGGCGTTTGAGTACAAACGCTTGATGCAATCTTTCATGGGAAGGTACCACATCACCAGTTGGGGGATTTTTTTTCTTGTTTTCTCGGATGATTCAACCTCTTCTTTGTCATAAAAACTAACATATGGGGAAGTGTTGTTAGTTGATTTGTACCAGCTAGCACCACATGTTGGGCATTTATCCAACGAAGCGTAGTCTTTCCTGTATAGGATGCAGTGGTTCACAGACACATGAATCTTTTCCACACCAGAAGAAAGGGGACATATTAGTTTCTTTGCTTGATATGTGTTGGAAGGTAATGAGTTAGACTTCAGTAGCATTATTTTCAAAAGTTGTAGTAAGCTATCGAAACTAATATCAGACCAACCATATTTGGCCTTCAACATCAAAAGTTCAAGTACTGATTGTAATGTTGTGAACTCTCTATCACAACCTTTTGACTCATCGTATAAAAGATCCTTGGTTGCCTTCTATAATGTTTCAAAATTATCTAAACCCCTAGCCGGCCCCATTAGCACCTCATTCTGCATGACGTAGCATTTTCCCTAAATCAATATTATTATTCCTACAACCATCACCATCAGCAGCCTCCATGTGATCAACATCTAGCCGATCTTGTTTGTCATCAGGATTCACTTGTTGCTTGTCATGATGGGTCCATATCGTGTAGCCATTCATAAATCCACACATCACTGCGTGAACCATTATTGACGTAGCATCACTAACGCTCTGTTCGTTGGGGTGAGTTCCCAACTCACCTCACTCGTTTTCCGCGCGCACGTATTTCAAACTGCTAAATGGTGTGTTTTTTACAAAAAGTTTCTATATGAAAGTTGCTTTAAAAAATCATATTAATCCATTTTTCAAAAAAAAATTAATAAATACTTAATTAATCATGTGCTAATGAGTCGCTTCGTTTTCCGTGCGGAGGGAATTTCTTCCCAACTCATACAAACAAGCACACCCTAAGTGTCCATGCTTTCTCATTCTTACAGTCAACACATGGACAACGTATCTCTGTTGTATTGTTGCTGTAAGCGTGCGCCTTAGTAATATCGGTAAATTTAGATACTTCATTTGTATATGACGGCAAATACCTCAACATATGATACATCCATTGCTTGTACGTAACTTTGAAAATATTTCATTTACAATTATATTTAAAAAATCACAGAATAATACATATTTACAAACAAACTTAACTTTGCTCGCTATGGGAAAAAGAAATATAAATAAGTAGGGGATGGTGATATAAAAATTTAAAGTACATATATTTTTTCTACTATGTGGGGAGTGTGGAGAATAGATATTTTTTTTCTCTCTCTCCTCTAGATCTAGGTGATTGGGAAAGTGGGCAATATACATATATTTTGGCTAATTAAAGCATCACATTTAAGCACAAGGAATGAGAGGACAACATGGCATCAAGGTGTATACACAGATCCACCAAAATCATAGCATAAATAGAATAAAAAGAAAAAATTTACATGCACATGGTGCTTTTACTATTTTGCATGCATAGATCCATTATTATTAAGGCCTGAAAAACAAAAATAAAATTCGTAAGAAGAAAGGGAATGCATGAATCTAACCACTGTAGAAAAATCCATCAAAGATTTCGAGTTCAATCTCCCCCTATATTTTACTTGTTTTTGAAGAGAGAAATTTCGTATGAACTATACAGGGTTCGGGGAGGAAGAGGACTTTATAGGGGCGTTTTCCTAGGGGGACAACATAAGGTGCCGCCTAGAAAGAATTATCTTCGCAGGCGGAGCTCTTAAGGCGTCCGTCTAGGATAATCCTCCATTTTCCTAGACGGATGTCTTAAAGCTCGGCCTACGAATGTGTATCTTCCCAGGCGGCGCCTTATATCGTCCGCCTAGAAAGATTTATCTTTGTAGTCGGATGGCCATCTCTCCCCCTTCCTCCAATTTGTAGACGGACATATGATGCCAAAACTTTCACCTGCCTGGTAAGATAAAAGCACCTCGTGTACGAAAATCATTTTCCCAATAGTGTTATGCACCCATAAATCTACCACACACCTTATGAAGGCACGTACGTGAAGAAAAGTAGTCTATACACATGCGCAGCTATTGTCCGCGAACTATATCACACAAGCAGGACTCTTTTTGTGGTTGCTTTTTGGAGACCACTACTATGAGTTGAGACGTGACCTTAATATATATGGCACACTTTCTATTTCTATACCATATTATAAGGCCAAGGGTGGCAGTGGAGAAGGACGGCACAGTGCAAAGTGGCGGCCGACAGCCCTCCCTCTCTCTCCCATTGGACCTCCCTTCTCCAGATCCGACAACAATGGCTGGGAAGGAGGTAGAGGTGGAGACCGTCGCACTGTTCCCCTCGCCGAGCTTCTCCCCGACTGGCGAGCGCCTCCCCACCGGCCACTAGATCTGACGACGACAGCTCCATCAGACTTTCTTTTTTGTTTCACTGAATACTATAGGTGCCAGTTGTGGTGTAAGAACCGGCACCTATAATCTCTATAGTGTAGGTTTCAGAACCGGCACCTTTGCCCCGAGTAAAGGTGTCGACAAATTGGTACCGGCTAAAAAACCGGCACCTATTACCAATTCCAATCCGGCAGCTATGGGCGGCAGCTATGGGGGTTTTTTACTAGTGTAGGATTTAAACTCTTGGGATGCAATCATGCACCCATAAATCTACCACACACTTGATGCATGCTTAGTTCTTGTCCATAGTTTGAATGAACTAGCAAGGCTATAAGAAGGGGAAAAGGAGTTCTCTTATTACCTAAAATTATTTTGTGCTGTCCATTACATTGGATCCAATAGGTCTGATTCTATTATACTGCATTTGGTACTACATGTAGTAGATATTTTAACGGGTAAAATCTTTACCTACTTAAAAGATTCGATTCATAGTGTTTTTGTCGTTCCACCTAACATACCGACCCTAAAAATAAAATAGGAAATAAAAAATATAATCGAACTTGCTGCTTTTTTTCTCAGTTCGCTCCCTCACCAGATCGCTCCCTCCGCATGTCACATCTGAATCCCTCTCCCTCCCGAGATATGATCTTGAAAATAGTAAATAGGAATCAGAAATAGATCGCTCCCTTCCTAGACCTAGAGACCAAATTTTCTGTGTTTTTGTCATTCCATCTGACATACCAACCCTGAAAATAGGAATAGGAAATCAAAAAAATAATTTGACTTGCCGCCAATTTTTTTTCAGTTCGCTCCCTCACCAGATCACTCCCTTCCCATATCGCGTCTGAATCCCTCTCCCTCCTGAGATCTGACCCAAAAAATAGGAAATAGGAAATAAAAATAGATCACTCCCTCGCCAGACCTAGTGACCAATTTTTCGGTTCATATAAAAAAATAGAAGCACAAAACAAACATTGATGAACGTATAAAATAAGATGACGACCTCCTAATCGCTGACGCGAACCGGCGCATGGCTACTACTTTTGCAAGAGGCTCCTAGCATTGAAGCAGCTCCTCACTGATGCCCATAGGCCACAGCCCACGCTGCGACCCAACTCGCTTGGCTGCCACGCTGCACGCGTGGCACCGATCAGACCACAATATCTCTTATCTGGCCCTCCACATTGCACGACCTCCTAATGTTCTTCCGCCGCATGCAATGATTGTTCGTCTCTAGCAAAGTCATGCTAGCCAAGGCCATGAGCCCACAATCGTGCGTGCGGTGGTGGCCGCATTCGCCTCCATCTTCTGCGGGACTACATCCTTACATCATCTCCCTTTCTCTCGTGGTAAAAGTCATTGACATATCCCCTAACCGTGGCATCTATCACAAAGGTCGCGACTGTGTTAGTTTGATGGGTGGCACACCGCACACCTCCTGTGATAGAGACTGCGTGATTACTGCCTACAAGTCTGGAGCAGGTACAAAGGAGACTTTTTTGGATGGATGCATCAACGTGAAGAGGAGCAAAGGATGGCGGCCATGGAGCTCCTCGGCGAGAAGCTACGAATATCAGGCTAGCTTTGAGGAATGCGTTGTGGTGGTGGACAGGCGAAGGCAGTGAAGGGCGTCTGCGCGCGAGTCGAGCAAGTGTACCAGACACTCGTGAACGAGAAGGTGTTTCTGTTCATGCCTCAACGTATTGACTTCTGACGCTGTCCTTTTGATGCTGCTGTGATGACCTTTCTAAAGGGTAATTAATTCATGAAAGATAAGTGACAAGGACAATGCAGATTTGTTCACATTATTGCCGAAAAGATTATTTTTAGTAGGTTATGTTCATGATGTGTAGACATCGTTTCACAATGGAATGAAATTATATGTAGACGAGATATATAATATGTGTGGTACTCAGTAAAATTTAGTAATTAGTTTTCAAATAAAATGTTTACGACATATATATCCATAATAATGTATTTTTATAATGGTTGCTACCTATTATAAAAATTGAAGATCATGAGATTTTCGTCCGTCGTTTGACGTGCTTTTATCCTTGGCGCATATCACTCCCCTTTTCCAGATTGGATTGGGCTTAGCCTGTAGTGTCTCAAGCACCAAGTTTCTCTGAGGAAGGGCATCGTGATGTCATCTCTCTTGGCCTCCATGGCCCCCTACCTGAGGGAATACTGTTAATAGCAGATTTTCGTAATCTACCCGAAGAGGAAAGAGAAAACCGATGCAGAGGAGAGGGGCTAAGTTGGAGTCGGACCAAGTCTTGTATCGGACTCGACAAGCGTATCGGACTGGAAGCGATACTAGCAGAAAGGGTGTATCGGCCGATACGGATTCAATGTGGTTGTTGGCCGACAGAGACAGAAAGTTAATAGAGTTGGCATGGGCTTGGTTTGGGCTCAAGATAAGCTTCAAGGAGATTGCCAAATAGAGATAAGGCTCGGTTTTAGGCAATTGTGTCTTGTAGATTAAGTAAGTTTAGATCTAATCTTTGGACTTGTTTGTTAAGTTATAGATAAGATCGTGTCCTATCTGGACAATGTTGTAATCTTGGGTATAAATATCCCGGTAGTTTGTACATAGAAACAGGCTCACACAATACAACAAACAATCTTGTTTAATCTACTTTCGGCGCATCGCCAACCCTCGCAAGAGGTTAGTTTCCGGCAAGTTCTTGCTTCCCTAGAGCAGAGGTAAGAACTCGCACCCGACGATCTACATCATCGGGGCTAGCATGTCGCTTTAGGCACGTTAAGCCTCGATGATGTGATCGTCGTTTATCATATTTTGGATGATTTTGGTAAGTGTCTTAATTATGCTTCGTCAGCAGTTAACTCGTTTTAGGGTTTATTGCCGACGGTGGTTTAATTATTATGCTTAGTTAAATCTTTCAATGCATCTACCATCCCCAAAAGCGATCGACAACTTGATTTTCTTTGTGTTAAGTCTCAATTCACACTTTGAGTTGCTATCGATCTTAGTCCTGTTTTGAGATCCAACCCAAAGCCTGTTTTTGATCGTAATTAAAGATAGCGCCGGGGTTTCAGCCGGTCTTATCTAATACATGTGATTACCATAATGTTTTTATATATATTTGCCACTTGTATGAGTGGATCGACAAATATAAGTGTGTTTTTCATGGATTTATCCTTAAAGATTTCTTTATGATCAGTATATTTATATTGGCTGGTTGATTCATACAGGTTTGCACTAGAGTATTAGCTAGTGTATTTATCTCTTTTATCTCTTATCGGCCGATGCCATTAATTGATATTAACATGTTGATGAAGGCCGATGAGATCAGATCTACGTTTTAATCTTACTTTATCATAATTACGAGTAAGCCGATATAGCTTTGCCCTATCGGCTAGGCCATCACAATGCGACATCGGCCTATCGGCCGATCGGCCATTGTCTACTAACACGGTTTACTTGTTTTTCTTGTTGATTGTAGATCAAATCAACTGGCACGCCCTACACGCACCTAGGCAAGCCATTGGACCTGCACTGGAGCTAAGCAGATCTCCCAAGCCACCGTGAAAACGTGGAACCCGTTTCTGTTACAAGGCAGGTCGAAATTCTACGCCAACAAATACGGAGCGAGATGCTCACCTGCACCCATGAGTAGAGCGCGGTGTGCAAGCCACCCCAGCCCTGCCTTCCTCCCTGTCGCGCAGCTTCGGCAGTGTAGCCAGCGGCGGTACTATTGGCGAGTATGATAATTCAAAACCACCTTAGGGGTAATATGGATGGTATGACAAAGTTCTAAGAGGTTGGATATCTGGTTTTAAAGTTTAAGGTACTAGAATGGACTTCTATCTAAAAGTTAAGGGGGGTATTTGGACTTTTTCCTTTCTCATGGCAGCTCGAGGCTGTGTCTAAGTGCGATGCACGATGGATCTCATCACCATGCTAGTCTGCTCTACATAGCGCAGCACTAAATTGCCATTGTAGCAGATGCTTTGTGATTTTAATCGAGTGCTTGAATAACCTATCAAAGTTATTGCCCGTCTCGTCTTCACCCGTTGCAACGCACGGGTATTTTTGCTAGTTAAAATATATAACTGTAGAATAAATTCATATACATATATCAAATTAGGATAGAGATGAATGTGTGAAGCTATCTTAACAGAGTTTCAAATAAAAAAGTTCAAATACCGATGAAAATCTTTGCTTAGTTTTAATTTGTATTACCCATTATCATCTATGTTAGTCTAGTAGAAGGTACCATAAGTTTCAAATAAAAAAGTTCAAATACCTATGAAAATCTTTGCTTAGTTTTAATTTGTATTACTCATTATCATCTATATTAGTCTAGTAGAAGGTACCATATAAGTAAAAAAGAGAAAAAAAAAGGCAAGAGCTGACTTGTCATCTAAGAGTATTTACGATATGGTGGCATGACAAGTGATCTTGTGCTTCCATGTTGGATACGAGACGATTTCTAAGTTGGGGGAGTGGTCTTGTGGTGGTGAGCGAGGCCTTATGAAGGCACGTATGTGAAGCCTTAGCTTGAAAAGTAGTCTGCATGCACGTGCAGCTATTGTCCGGGAACCATATTACATGAGCAGGTCCCTTTTGTGTGGTTGCTTTTCGGAAGCCACTACTATGTGTTGGGACATGATTTTAGTATACACTACTTCAGATACGATTTTTTCATACGACCAAAATTTTCATATACGGATGGACGATCCATATGCATTCAAAGGTCTACGAAAATCAAGATTTTTGCATGCGGCCAGCGCAACCGTATGCAAAAATCCAATTTTTGCATGCGGGTGCTTAAGCCGACCGCATGCAAAAAAGAAAAAATCATGAAAAAAATAAAATTTCCGAAAATCAGAAAATGTTCTGAACTCTAGAACCCTCTCCGCCGCCGCCGTCGTCGTCCTTGTCCTCCAGTCGCTGCCGCCATCGTCCTCATCCTCCAGCCGCCGCCGTCATCGACGTCGTTCTCTCGTCGCCACCGTCGTTGTCGGCGTTGTTCTCCTCCCGTCGTCGTCGCCGATGGATCCACGCAGGGGAGGGCGGCGGCGGCTGGATCCAGGTGAGGGAGGGCCGCCGCCACCGGATTTGGGACGGAGAGGGTTGTCGCCGCCGGATCCATGCAGGGGAGGGTCGCAACTGCCGAATCCGGGCGGGAGAGGGCCGGCGCCCACGCCCGCCGCCGCTGTGGCCCTCTCCCGCCGCCGCCGCCATCGGTGTCCGCGCCCGGCACCCTCGCCCTCCACCGCCGTCACACGAGAACGCCCTCCACTGCCACCATCGCACGAGAGTGAGGGCCGCCGGATCCACGCGGGGCGTTGGCAGCGCGCCGCCCGGCGCCGCCCACTCCCGCTCAGTGAGAGAAAGAGAGAGAGAAGAGGAGAGGAGAGAAAGAGATAGAGGAGAGGAAGAGAGAAGAGAGGAGAAGTTGAAAAAATTTGAAGTGTTCAGAGGGAAAAGTGATAGGTGGAGAGAAAAAATATGGAGAAAAGGAGGGTATTTTCACATGCAGTCCATTTGAAAAGCCCGCATGCGAAAATCTATTTTAGCATACGGCCCTTTAAGAGAACCGCATACGAAAATAGACTCATTTTTACGTGCGGCCTCTTAACAGGCCCATCTACGAAAATCGATTTTTGCATACGGGTCTTTTAAAGAGCCGTATACGAAATTGGAGGTCGATTTTTGCAGGTATGACCAATTACGGTTCGCATGCAACCTATAGAGGTTCTCGTCTAACAAAATTGTTTTTTAGTAGTGATATGTGACACACTTTTCATTTCTAGACCATATTATAAGACTATTTAGTATTGTGAATAACCTAGATTTTAAATTGAAACTACTCATGCCTTATGATAACATAGAGTAAAATAGTCCCTATATCGCGCAATGGTAGGCCACCACTATCCCAGTAATATAGAAATGGAAAGCATGTAATGGTAGATCAACTAGTCGACCCCAATAATCCTACATCATTTCATTAAATATAGGTAATGTTATTTTTCTTTTCTCTCATAAAGTCACATCATCCTGTTTAATTTATTTTTAGCCTTTAGATAATATATCTATGATACAAACTGTTTTCTTTTTTCTCTCATAAAACCATACAATCTCAATTTTTTAGCTTTAAAATTTATAAGTATCAATTATATATAAAAATATGTTCATCTCGTATTATATTTGTAACCATGTATAAATTATATAAAACATAGAAGTCATTTTGTTTTAATTTTAGAAAACATATTACATCTTATTTATATATCTTATGCAAGATAATTTTCCACGACAACGTGACGAGGTATTGATCTATCTATTAATGAAGAAACAGAAACCACCAGCTGCATATATGAATGCAATGTACCGTACTCATCCGATCGCGATTGACTGATCCAAGAGCGGGGAGAATGGATGCTTCTTGGAGGCGTAAATTAAAGCCGACGTCGGTGCTTAATTAATTTGGCTGTGCTTGCAACTGTTCCTACCTACCACTGCTTTTGTTTTCTCTCCTTTATTAATTTTTTTTCAGAAAACAAAAATGCATGACGAGGCTGTGCCGTCCGTCCGTAGCGCATGCGCAATGAGAGAGATCAGCGGTGGGATATGACCCACGTGTCAGCGCTATCATGCATACGTGTCTCTCCGCAGTAAAGGTGATCGATGTTTTTCTTCTTCTTTTTTGTTGGTTGAAAACATTCGATGATTCCAAATTTCCAATCATCTTTACGGTACCTGCGTACAGCGTACTACTCATTCATGAGCTTTTCCTTCCCATACCCTTTGTCTCTAACTCTTCCTGATAAACGCTAAGCAACACTCGATACGTTTAGCGCTATGATTATCCGGATTTTTTGACGTGTTAATGATAACAATGATTTAAAAGAAACGTTAACAATCTGACTATAACTGTCCAAGACGTTGTTGTGTTACGCCTTAGCGATCGATACATCTCTTCATGGTTTTTATCATGCCGGTACAAATCAACCTTATTCCTGCAAGCAAATCGAAGAAACAAGTAAGAACAAGATAAAAACAATCTGAATTGCAAATAAGAATTAAAACTCACGATGAGGTGGGGTTTCAAAGACAAGTAATTAGATGGTCTAGCCGACATATGTAAATACAAGATAAAGTAGCAATGACTAAAACATTAATCTAACAAAACCCGAGAAACTCTAAATGGATACCTAGCTATTTAAGTAGGTGAGAGGATGACCAATGGGTCCCTAGGGTCGTGCTCCACCAGATTGGGGCGCACCCCACATGGGTCTCACTTGGGCCAAGGTCCTAGATGAAGTTACAAGCCCATAGACCCATTACAGGTGATACAACACCTTATTTTTGTGATTGCGGATGACTAAGAAGGAATTTAGAGATGAGGCTGGATCCGTTGGAAAGAGGACTCCGAGAGTTTTCCATCAAGTACTCATGGACCCAAAACGGATCTCGTATGCATATTGAGCAGCCGTTTGAAGTCAGCGCTGTAGCAGGTGACCGAATTGGATTACATAACTTCTGCGGCTCAATCTCGATATCTTCTAATTATCCTATGATGTGAGTAATGGTTGTATCAATGGTAGTCATGGTCACATCACCTCCCCTTCTTCCTGAAAAACCGTCCTCAGTTTTTCCATATGACGCTCGTCCCATAGTCCATTTAAAATAACCTCTTTCTTCCAACCAAAACTAGAGAAACTCGAAGTAGCATGATTAACAATAATATAAAACTCAAAGTAGTATGATTAACAATAATATAACTCTCTAGCTTACAATATTGATCTATGGCTACAGGAGGTTCGAAAACTGAGCACATGTAAACACTGTGCACCAAAAATACTCCTCTATCATTATATTTGCCAAAGATATGAAACATAGTATTGGTTGGACATGGCAAATCAATAGCAAATAATTTCTACTTTAAATTATCGAGCTCACAAAAATCATCAAATAGAACATAGCCCAATGTATTTAAAGAAGATAGCAATTCATGTTCCTCAACTTGATTAACAATGTGAACAACATGCTTAAAATCAATACATAAAGAACTCACACTAGAAATAACATGTTCATTCACTAGTTGTGGCATGAATATAAGTAAAACATTATCACACAACTTTTCTTTTATCACAAGGAACAGCAAGTAAATCAACTTGTGACAAAGGCATCTTGGCAATTAGTTCCACTAATGTTTGCTCTACTATAGCATGAAAAGTGGACATATTCAATTCTTTAGCTGCACACTCACCTTGATTAATTTCAGCACCATTTAGTTTACCTTTGATGCTCTCTTCAGATGATGGAGGTACATCGAATTTGAGTGTGAACAATGAAAACAATGGCTCATTCATGTCTCTCTCCTTCTTGTTGTAATTATGCACTTCCTGCAAATGGTTAGTAATAAGAGGCAAAAACATAGTGTGTTACTTTTTCATGTCCTCCTTTATTTGACTTTCAACATTGCAAGCAAGTTGTAACAAATGAGAAAGAGATCTATAACTTTGACAAGCAAGCATGTCCTGAATTTTCTTGTTAAGCCCACGTAAAAACCTTAATTCTGTAGCTTTTTCGCATTCATCTAAACCATAATGTAATAAACAAGCATGCATATCATGATAGTATGAAATAACAGTTTTGGTATCTTGTTTTAAACTTTACAGTTTGTTGAGTAGAATATTAGCATAATATATGAGAACATAAACATCTCTCAAATGTCGTTTCAGGTGTTTTCAAGATTGTGGTATTTTGTTATATCTATAAAGATGTTTCCAATCGTAAAAAGTATTTTTCACTAAAACACTAGAAGCACACATAACCATTTGTTTCTCAGACAAACCATGTCTTTTAAATTCTTTATCAACCGTTAGCTCCCATTTAATATAAGCATGAGGATCATACTTTCCTTCAAAATAAGATAGTGCGGATTTGATTTTAGCTACAACAACGTCACTTACCTCATATGTGTCATGTTGATCACTCCTCATGTCTCGATGAAGATGTTAACGTTGAGCAGAGCTATCCCCAATTGTCTTGCATATCCTTGTCATAGTTAGTAGAAAACAAGAAACATAAAAAAAGATATGCATGTTCCTATTAACTACTTGGTAGTGAAGACTCAAAAGACACACACTCAATCTTTTAATAAATCTCTTACAAGTTCTTACCAATGCAAGCGGAATGGTGACATACACCGACTCAACCAAGCACCCTAATGGAGATTGGATGTATTGATGCCTTGGTAAACACTTGCTGTAAAACTGCAATCAAATCTATAGAGCTTTGGGAAGGCTTAAATATATAGCAAAGAAATAGCAAATGATCAAATCAGAGAATGTAAAATTGAATAACTGTTCAAAGTCAGTACCTTGCTGGTCCTAGGCTAGAACGTACTAGAGACGCCAGCTTAAACACAAACGATACCACAAGATAACACTAGGAACAACTCAAGCACAACTCTGATATACAAAAGCAAACTCAAAAATAATAGCTGATTTTATCTTTTCTTTTTTTCTTTCTTTTTTTTTTCTTTTTTTTGGTGCGGCTTTTGTTTTTTAATCACCTTTCTGCCTTTTGTTTATTTTTTTCAGCAAAAACGACTCAAATACCTGAATGCAAGATTACAGGGACTCAAATGTAACTATAAAAATTATAGAGACTCAAATATAAAAATCCAAACCCTAAAATTTGATTTATATAAAAATTGATTGCTCTCGTCCCATTGGTTCCATTTTTGTAAACAAATCATGAATTCAAGACCGAAAAATTTTTCACCAAGATGTCTAACAACTCACGGTATGGTGGAGGAGGAAACAACAGTAGGGAGGTGGGGTGGGCAGCCATCCGGATCTGGTGCAGTGGATAAAATGGATAACTAATTTTCAACCAATCCAATCTACTATTATTTGTCCAACAAAACAGAAACATATCTAATCTAATTTCCTCGTTTCATCTTCCTCACGCGCAACAACACAGACACAAACCACGGCAAACACAAGCACAGACAGGTCTAGGCAAACCCTAGATGTAACTTGAAACTCCAAAACCGACCAACAAAGAATGCCTGAAACGAGAAAAATGGAACCCTAGCAACGACACGATTTCCGTTTTCAAAGATCCCGATGATAACAAAGACGTAACAGCGACGGTAGTAATAAACGTGACAAGAACTCAAAACTCTAAACGTATTAGACGCTAAGACTAGCAACATGACACGACGATGCAACACAAAAGTCAACAAAGCAAAAACTGAGAAAAACAATGCAGTGGCACAAAGATGGCTAAGTAATGTATGAATATGTTTTTGCTTTTTCTGTTTATGGGTAAATAAAAACTCACCGAGTAACGAAACCTCTGATACCACTTGATAAACCCTAAGCAACAGATACGCTTAGGTTATCCCGATCTTTTGGCGAGTTGATGACAACAACAATTTGGGAGAAACGTTAATGATTCGACTTCAACCGTATAAGACGTTGTTGTGTTGCGTCTTAGTGATCGATACACCTCTCCGTGGGTTGTTGATCTTGCCGGTGCAAATCAACCTTATTCCTGCAAGCAAATCGAAAAAACAAGCAAGAACAAGATAAAAGCAATCTGAATTACAAATAGGAATTAAAGCTCACGATAAGGTGGGGTTCCAAAGACAAGTAATTAGGTGGTCTAGCCGACACACATAACTACAAGATAAAGTAGCAATGGCTAAAACATTAATCTAACAAAACCTGAAAAATCCTAAATGGGTACCTAGCTATTTAAGGAGGTGGGAGGATGACCAATGGGTCCCTAAGGTCGTGCTCCACCAGATTGGGGCGCACCCCATATGGGCCTCACTTGGGCCAGGGTCCCAGATGAAGTTACAAGCTTATATGCCCATTACAGGTGACGCAGCAATTTGTTTTTGTGATTGCGGATGACTAAGAAGAAATTTGGAGATGAGGCTGGATCCGTTGGAAAGAGGTCTCTGAGAGCTTTTCATCAAGTACTCATGGGCCCAAAACGGATCTCGTATGTATATTTGACGGCCGTTTGCAGTCAACGTTGTAGCAGGTGGTCAAATTGGATTTCATAACTTCTGCGGCTTTCAATTGTTCTATGATGTAAGCAATGGTTGTATCAGTGGTAGTCATGGTCACGTCACTTCCATGAATGACCATAATTTTACTTGCCATCTTCTTTTTTACAACAATAAGGCTAATAACGAAAAAGAATAAAACTGGCTTTAATAATAACGAGGTAGATGACAAAGTGAGCTTAACTCTACTAGTTAGATTTCTTGCAGTGGAACCTGTTCGCACATGTTTAAGTTACAGACTTAACACAAATATTAGCATTTACGACTAGGTTTAAATTTTAGACTTGGTACGGATATTCACATTTATAGCTAATTATTCTTTTAGTGCCACGTACATGTCAACAATAAGGTGCCTGTGTGACTTCGTCAATATAAGATATCCCTACGGCTCCTATGTGCGAATTCATATGAATAAATGTACGTGTATTTATATAAGTGTCAGCGTTGTATTGTGTTTCTAAAACAATAGTGAGGCAGATGAGTCAACTATGCTTATTGATAGAGTTTTTTTCCTTGCGAGAGAAGTACCAGTTAGAGTTGCGGTGGGTCTAATGAACTAAAACATTTGGTCCATATGAAAGTCTGTTTAAGAAAAGTTTACACATATAGATTTTATATGTAAAAACAGTTTATAAAAAAATATTTTTGAATCTGAAACGTAATCGGACTTAACTTTGAACGTACAAACTTATCAAAAATGAAAATTATAAATGGTGCAAAAAGAAAGGGCAGTTCTTGCGCACCTGGACCGTGCACAATTTTTCGTGTGATAGCCCTTTCAGTAGAGTTGTAGGTGGAGAACAAATACTTTCTTATTTGATTGTCTTAGAAATATTAGGTTCAACAAAAGAATTTTTTTTATTCCACAGTTACACAGTTGTTTTCCTACTCTATTGTCAATCAATTCTCAGACAATCTATATCACATGAAAACATATAGACTCTATATATGACCCTATTCTCTCGGTTGCCCGAAAGTCTCAACCCAATTCTCTAGCCCCGCACGTCTCACCATGCCTACAGTGTCAGTGAGAACCATCGGCCACATCTTCCCCGCCACCTCCCTCCACCTTTTCTCCTCATCCTCCTTTGCGGTGCCGTCGTCACCCTTCTTCACCAACTTTGGTGAGTTTCCACATGCTTCCTTTCTCCTTCCCTATCTCCAGCTGCACTGACACCACCACCACTTCACCATCTACTCATCTTCAGCACCTCCTTCCACTTCTTCTCCTCATCCTTCTTCCCGATGCCATTGTCACCCATCTTCACCAACTTTGACGAGTTTCCACATGCCCCCTTTCTCCTCTCCTATCTTCAATGGCACTAACAGTACCAACATCTCAACACCTACTCGTCTCCGCCATCCTACTATTAGTTCTCTTCCATCTTAGCCTTCCATCTAAATCTGTCCTCACTACCCATACCTCCTCCTATTGAGTGGTTTCGCTCAACTCTAAAATCCAATACAACTACTTCGTGGAGTTTCGACGTCAGGGCCATCAAGAAAGATGTCACCGTGGAGAGCTCATCGAGAAAGTCATCGTTGTCTTCGCTAGTGAGTTCTCCCTGATAACTCCCTCCCTCTCTCATGTATAAGTTGTGTGGTATTCTAATAATCAGTTGTAAAACTGTTGTATAATAATATATTCACTAAATTCTTCAAAACCATGAAATTTAAGCAGAGCCTTTCACAGCCGTTGAAATCGTTGTTAAATCCATTAGCTCAGAATATGTTTGAATCCAAACCATTTTATTTTTATATATATAGAAAATATAGACGCACGAGATCCACATTGTTTCTTAGAGCAAGCAGAGGGAGAGTTGTGACATGAGTAGAATAACACTCAAAATAATCCCTCCCTACGACGCTATTAATTTTTATATACGATGTTTGAGCATTCATCTTATTTAAAAAGCTAATATAAATATGTAATAATATAAGTTGGGTTTAAATCCACAATAAAATAAATAATAATTATAAGATTTTTAAAATACAAATATTATATAAAAATTGATAGCATTATTTCTATTACTTTAGAGGTGGAGTGGTTCTTCTCTCCTCCCCTACCATCGTACTTCAAAAAAAAACGCCTCTCAAAGAAAACCGCCCCATCCAAAAACCAAATAGAGAAAAAAAAAACAAACACCATAGTTTCAATCCCATTACAACAGACGGATATGACAATAGTGTATCTAAAAACGGAACTAACACTGTATGAGTGCCATGGGTGATTGCTTGGGTAACGAGAGATTCGAGAGACTCCGGTGATGGACTGATCAGGTGACCAACTCACCGAGATGAGCTGCGACGCATATGCTTCCCCGCGGGCGCTGACACGTGACCCCTCTCCGGGTCATGTAGGACATGAAACCGTGTCAAGCTTACACGCGACGTGTATACGTGGCCATTGTATCACAGTATCAGCCGTTCTCTTTCCCTCGGTTCTGGAGACACCTGTTGGGGCCAAGGTTATTTCTGGGAAGAATAAAAGGTTTTAGGTGCTGATGATTTTTTTTTCCTGATCTTTTGGTCACTTTTTTCAATCTAGTACTACTTGCTAGCTTACAAAAGTGTCGACATACGATTTAATTTTTGTGAATTTGGTCGCTTTTTTCAACCGTCTCGCTTACAAAAGTGTCGACACTCCTTTTATGGTACGTCTACTATACTAGCTCTCCGATATATATACATGTCTTAATGTATACATACGTCGATTAACTCTTCTATTTTTTAATTTTGTTTTTAAGTTTAGTTTTTTTACTTATGTGCTAATTTACACCTGTAGCTTATTAATTAGGAGAGGATCATCTCGATGATCAACCATTTATATAGCCGTAAGTAGTTCCCCTGTGACACGAGTACTTAAAAATTACAAAATAAGTAACAAAATTGTAGAAATTTTGGTTTGAAATGTACTAGAAAACCTACAACGCAAGGTTTAAAATTTACAATGTAAAATATAGAGTTTAGAACATAATATACATTTTTTTAAAAAATATTGCCTTTAATGTAAGATATGACGATATAAATATCGTCAATAGGATCGGTAAACACATTAAATTATATGTACCTATTTCTCGAAATAAAAGTAGAATGTGGATTGTCATTTTTGTCGCTTTCAGCTCAATCGCATATCAATAAACTTGTACGGATAAAACATGGACTTTCGCCCACGTCACTTTAAGCTCAAAAGTACTTTCAATCGTATATCAATAAACCGTATGGATAAATAATAAAGTATCACCAATATAATCTAGCATATGTCATCATCGTACTACTCTACACAGAAATTGGTTTACATTAGGCAATAACAATTCCCTAAGAATTATCATTTAATTTTATCATCAACTGGGTATTTAGAAAGAATGAAAGCCATAAAAAGCTATGGTGAAAAACCAGAGTGCTGTTACCCTGCAATGCAAAAGAAGGGGGAAAAAAATAGGGAAATAACCTGGAGAGTGTCTCACACAAAAAGCACCTGCCCACTGCCTTCCCTTCCTCGTTGGCACCTTCCCGCGGCGCCACCTATACCTCGCCGCTTCCCCTCCATTCTTCCCGTTTTGCCCCTCCTCCTCCTTCCCCTTCTTTTTCCTCCAGCTACCGAACTCAAGAAGAGATCAACCTGCTCTCCACTACTGTGGACTGCAGTGGAGTTCGTGGAGTGAGACACACGTCCTACTCCGCCGAACGATGGGATGGGAGCCGCCGGCGCCGCAGAGGAAGGTGGCGGGGGGCGGCGGCGGGCTGAAGCTGCTGCTGTCTGTGCTCCTCGTCGGCCTCGCCCTGCGCCTGCTCGTCAACCCCTCCGCGTACCTCTTCCTGTCGTCGTCGTCGTCGTCGACGACGACGACGCCCCCCGTCGCCGCGCCGGGGCAGGGGGAGGCCGCGATCCTCGCCGGCGGCGGCGGCTCGCTGCCTTCCAACGGTGAGATGTTCTTGGGATCGATGTTGTTGTTAGCTTTGCTCCTTTTCAACCGTTTTTGTTTTTGTTTTTGTTTTGTTTCTTTACTTTTTTGGGTTGTTTCTCGTGACATGGAAACGCAGCTCAAGGAAGGAAGTAGTAGCAGTACTAGTGGAGGAGTACTAGTGTGGTTTTCGCTCTCATTGATCTTTTGGCACAAATTTGGCTTTTTTTTTATCAAATTAAGGGGATTCGCAACATGAAAAGAACTTGTATTTTTTTTTTGGTAATTGAAAATTTTCCATTGATTGAACTTGAAGATGGAGAGATCACCGGATCCTTGGTTGAACAGGGGAAGAAAATGTAGAAATGTTTATTACACATGAGAGTAAATTTAAATATTTTCTTCTTGGATAAATAGATCCAATCATTTCTGAATGAGAGGGTTAATTTCTCCCTTCTTATCATGTTCGCCTGATACTACAGTTAATTACTCCCGATATAGTTTATTGTTCAGGTGCCAGGTCTGTGGACCTCAGTCTTACTATACTATCTTGTGTGACTGTGTCTGACCCCAGATGCATGTTTGAACCATAGGTCCACAGTGTTAATATTTTTGAGCGAGAGATGACTCTGATGACTTCAGCTGTAAGGCTTTGATTGATCACTTTCATTAGTTTAGTGAAAAAAAACCCTGTGGTTAAATCCTCTATGGAAGTGTCGGTGTGGGATCTAGAGCAATGGAAACTTTTCCCTTTGCATTTGCCACAAGGGTTTCTTTGCTTGTACCCTCAATTTGTTCCATACTACATTTTTAGTTACATTTACTTTTAATATTGTTGCCTTTGTAATTTAATTACCATACATTTTCGGATAAATGCAGGAAGTTGTGATTTATTCCATGGTAAATGGGTCCCTGATTCATCTGGCCCGGCTTACACTAACAACAGCTGCTACTTCATCGAGACTCCGCAAAACTGTATGACAAATGGAAGGCCTGACACTGGTTATCTTTATTGGAGATGGAAGCCATATGGCTGTGACGTGCCGCGGTTTGAGGGCAAGAAGTTTTTGGAGGCCATGCGGGGAAAACATTGGGCACTTATTGGTGATTCAATCCTCCGGAACCACGTCCAATCGCTGCTTTGCCTTCTTTCTAAGGTATTCTGTGGTTTATGTGATCAAGTCTTTAATACTATATACTTCAGAAAAAAAAATACTGCCATCGTGTATTCGATGAACATCCTAGTGATTACAAGATAGTATATTGTTGACCAGTCTACCTCTAATACAATAATCTCAACTTATGGAGGACATATCCGGTGAAAATAAGTCAAGTATTGGAAACTCGTGAAAATCATACCTAAAAGTTTTGTAAATTTATGAAAAAATTACTAGAGATAGGTGTAGATATGAAATACATTCTCACTAAATCTCAAGTCTAAACTCAACTTCATTTGAGAGAAACAAAAATGACAAATTTCAGGTGAATAGTGTCCTGTTACTATTCACCCAAAATTTGTCTTTTTTGTTACTCCCAAATAAAGTTGAGTTTGAACTTGAGATTTGGTGAGACAGTATTTCATATCTACACCTATCTCTAGTAATTTTTTCATGATTTTACAAAACTGTTAGGTATGATTTTCACGAGTTTCCAACACTTAGCTCATTTTAACCGGATATGTCCTCCAACTTATGTGCAGTGAAATACTAGCAAAATAAGCACAAACTGGTATATTTTTTACCAGTGTAGTTCTAATACTACCCTTTGCATTTCTCCCTGCAAATTTCTAGGGATTGAGGATGTGTCAATGATTTTTTTTTGTGAACACTGAATCAGAGTTGAATATGTTTTTTTATTACTGAAAAATAACATTAATTTCTGATGTTAATGGCTTAGTTCTGCTTTTTTGCACATGCAGATTTTTTAGAGCAATGCTACTATTTTTAGATGCTAATGTGCTATCAGCTGTGCTTGCTTGAATTTGTAGTAATAGTATTTATCAACAAACCAGAAATTCAAGAGAAGTGAATAATTTTATAACCTGATTCAGGTTGAAGAGCCTACTCAGGTCTACCATGACAAGACATTCAAATCAAGGAAGTGGCACTTTGCTTCGCACAACATCACAGTCTCTCTTATCTGGGCACCATTCCTGGTCGAAGCTGAAATATTTGAGGATGATGATGGAGTATCAACTTCTGAGCTCCAACTGCATCTTGACATACTTGACCCAAACTGGATAAGGCAATGGAACAACTTCGACTATGTCGTGATATCGACAGGCCAATGGTTTCCGAAAACCGCAGTCTACTGGGAGAATGGAGCTGTTACTGGCTGCCACTATTGCAAGAACAAGAGCGTGGTGGAACTGACTTTTGAGTATGCCTTTCGCAAGTCGCTCAGAAAAGCCTTCCAGTTCATCACGTCCTCGCCTCACAAGCCAGTGGTCTTCTATAGAACATGGTCACCTTCGCATTTTGAGAATGGTGAGTGGTCCAGTGGCGGGACTTGCAAGAGGACCGTTCCATTCAAGCCAGGGGAGGCTGGTGATAGAGAATCGGACAAGAAGATGTGGAGGATTGAGAGACAAGAGTTTGCCAAGGCAGTTGTGAATGACCGGCACAACAGCGCCGGCCGTCTGAAGCTGCTCGACACATTTGAGCTCTCACTGCTAAGGCCTGACGGCCACTCCGGGCCGTACAGGACGTATCATCCTTTCGAGAAGGGGATGGCGGGCAAAGTTCAGAATGACTGCCTGCACTGGTGCTTGCCCGGCCCTATCGATGCATGGAACGATATAATCATGCAGATGTTGGCAATAAACTGAAACCTCCTTTGGCGTGCGTTGGTGCTGAGCATGACTGAATCATCTAAATTTTGACAAAAAAATGCTGATTCAGACCTGATATCATACATAGGTAAACTTCTGAGCATAATCAAGTGCCTTCTTTTTTGGCGCTCAATGAAGAATTTCCAGTAGGTAAGTATCGGTCTCTTTTGTAGCCTGTCAGATTGCCGCTCCCATCTGCTGCCGTAGGAATTTCCCCGGGGCTTAATTATCAGTTATGAACTTGGGTTGTGTTGTACAACTGGAGATGCAATAGTTGATATAAAGAGCAAAATATAAGTCTGATCAGCTACTTGGCTTATGTATTCAGTTAATTGCACTAAGAAATGATATTTCCTGTCCCATAATATAACAACCTACCTAGGACCTATGTTGTGTCTAATCTGGTACTTGGTTGTTATATTATGGGATGAAGTGAGCAAGCCTTTTTATACCTTGACATGTTGAAAAATATACCACTTGTAATGTGCCCACCATCACAACAGTAAATATAAAGTAAATATAAAGAAGAGAATGAAGTGTTAACTGAAAAACGAAAAACGTACCACTGGTAAATTGTAACGTGCCCATCATTAATTCATTCATTATACAGTGTAAACAAAAGGAAATGATGTAGAAATATTGTACAAGAGTTGGTTCTAACGTAGAATGGTTGGTAAATTGGACGAAGAAAATTGGCATGTCATACGGAGCATGTTGGACGACATCTAGAACCCATGTTCTTGAGCAAAAACAAGCACATACATGCTCGTGCAGAGTAAGCTCGAAATCTATTGAAAAAGCCTGATGATTGCTTGCGACATACTGCAGCACCGTCATGAACAATGCTTTCGAACAGACATGCATCCTGCACTAGTGCATTAATAATTCGATCCTACAAAGAATGATAAATACCAAAGATAATTGGGACATTGGGTGGGCAACACTTCATAAGATTTCAGCAGATAGCATCTGGTCCATATTTACAGGATACTCCAAAGCTTCACTCAACAGTAAATAATACAACAAGTGAGGAACATGAACAAGTGAGCAGAGACTAGACCAAATAATACAACAAGTGAGGAACATGAACAAGTGAGCAGCAATGTCTTGCATTCAAGTGTAAAATGTTCATTTAGCACCATGCAGAATTCCTCTTCTTGCTTGCTCTAGCTTCTCTTTACACATTACGGCCGATTTTAAGTTTGCACTGGTGAGAAGCAAGGACTTTCTGCTATATACTGCACCTTTTATCAAAAGGAACCTCAATAAACAAGAGAACACTAAAAATGGCAGTGTGTTTTAAGTTGCACTGAAAAGTTGTGTTAGTTGTACATGTTTTGTCATGTACGATTTCAACCTACAAATAAAAAAACATTGAATGTACATTATTAATACATGTCTATTGTGGACTGAGGTAAACAATACAATGACACAGAAAGTAAAATAACTAGATCATATGAATGTCTAACATAGAGAACGTTCACTAAATGATGCCTGAAACATGAAAAAAAGGCATGCCTGAAACATGAAAAAAAAGGCATACTAGGGCTTAAAGTAAGATCTAGCTGAAAAACACTTCATTCTAAACAATATAAGACATTCATGAATTGGATAGCGGATCTTCGCAATTTCATAGTCAAATTGGTACTATTTGAAAAACAATCAACGACTCCAATATAATTTATGTGATGTTTTAGGCTTATGCTATATGCACATGTTGTTTCTCTTCTAATGCCTTAGACCCTTGGTCTATAAAATACTGTTGGCTCTTTGCTAACTGTACACACAATTCTGCAAGACTGTAAAACGAGTACAAAGCAGCGTTTCTTATAGTCATAGTGGTAAAAATTCCCTAGAAAATGTTTTACATACAAAAACCATAACGCTTGAACATCAACTAAGCTGAATTTAAGATGGTTACTTGTTCACAAAATAAAGAAATCTACTTGGAAGCGAGGAATTGCCAAAGTTACAAAAAGAAGATCCCCAGTTATGTGGGGCAAGCCAAGTACTATTCTAGACAAAATTTTGATCAATGCTGGTAAAATTAATTAGTAACTCAACAGAACAAGGTCCTGAACTTGTTCTACTGTTAATTAAATGAATCTGAAGCAATTGGTGGAAATTTATACAAGAGGAGTACGATAACAAAACAAGGCCCTGGACCTGTTCTTTATTTCTTAAAGAAATTTGAAGTAACTAGTAGCAACTTTACACAAGATGGCCAATGTTTCTTTAGCTCAGCCATCTTATCCCTAGTGCTCCAAATTAACTATATTAGAAATTTCCAATATGAAGCTTTTCCAATCTTTTTCATAGAAGAAATAATTAATCAATCTATTGAAATCTTGAACAGTTAAACCAAAGCTAGTGGCGAGTAATAGTGGAAAAACCTAAAATGTGTTACGAAATAAACCTTGTGAGGCACATTCTAGCAGTTAATACTTCAATATATTAAAAAAATATCGTTAATTAAACTTGAGTACGACAATTTGATTAAGAATCATACTTTCACTCAGCTTTTGTATCATCTAAGTTTAGTTCCAAAAAAAGGAAGGGAAATGATGTAGCTAGTGCAGATTTCAAACTGCTGTATATCCTATGCATCCAAAAATGTATAAGGAAAAAAAATAGTGTCTGATCTAACTTAATGGATACCCTTAATCTCTATAAATCTGAAAACATCATCATAAATATCTATGTAACGAAAGCACAACCTTTTAAGCATTTCTTAACTATACTTCTTGCAATAAACAGCATTAAAAAATCAATAACACACCTACACTTCTCTGGTCATTTAAGCACAACAAAGACCTAGACAATCTAAGCGAGGACCATATTTTGCTGTATTATCTCCCCGTCACAATACATGTTCTAAAGAGTTGGACATTGCAGCACCCAAATGTGCATGAGTTGCACAAAACACTAGTGTTGCCGATTCTTTTACATAGCGCCACGTTGTTTCACGCCCCCCTTTTTGTAAATTTGCAATTATGCACAAAGTAGCACCCTGCTCTTCTCTAGAACTCATTACTCAACTTAAACACAAGAACACCCAAACAATGCCTAAACCGTGCTTTTTGCCAGTCTAATCTTATTCACCAGCATCATAGATAGTTTTGTTATCCAACATCCCGTTCCATTCCGATTTCTACAAGCAGATCAAGAACTCTAACTCGCCATTCTTTTGTAATATAATAAAGAAATAAGTAACTCTAAAAAGGCAAGAATTGGGTGGGGTTCCTCACCAGTCACCCCTCCTCCTTGGCGTTGGTGCCGTCGTTGGAGGCGTGGGGCTCGGCGCGGGACGGGAGGGGGTTGGATCCCTTGACGAGCCAGCCGAGTCCGAAGAAGGCGGCGCCGGCGAGGATGGCGGTGCCCCAGGCGTGGGAGTACCACCTGCTGTACTGGCGCACCGCGAACCGCCACTGCTCCCGCAGCGTCGCCGCGTCGGGGATCGCGGCGTCCGGCGGGTTAGGGTACCCGCCTCTGCCGCCCGGAGGACCCCCTCCGAACCCGCGCAAGCGAGGCGCGGCCTCCGGAGCCGGTGGGTGCGGCGGCGGCGGATGCTTAGGCGGCGTGGGCTTCTCCTGACTCGCCATACCACCTCAGGGCCTTAGATCCTTCAGCCGATTGGATTCACACTGGCGGCGCCGCCGGGCGGTCTGCTTCAGCGGCGGCCGGCGGCGTGAGGCGACCGAGAAAGGATGAGCCGGACGCAGCGGGCCTCGCCGCTGTGATACTGCGAGCTTTCGAGGCAACCTGGGCCGTCTGATGGGCCGCACGTTATTTCCCCAACAATACTCAGGAGAATGAAATCATTCTCCTGAGTTATTATTTTGTTTTGAAAATATAATTCGATTCAAGATCTCGATCCGGGCAATGAAATCATTCGCAATTTCACATGTAGTTATTGATTCAAAACATGACGATGACGCGATTACCGGAGGACCGTCTACGGTACCAGCTAGTATGAATCAATCCATTTTCAGTTGTCGTCATATAAAACAAGACAGCACAAACACCAGAATCGATCCCTAACTAAACTGCATAGTATCACAGTAGGAATCACGAACACTAATGAACCACACCTCACTGGTGATGTCAATCCTGAAAGCAACCTTCCGCCAACTATCACCCTCTTTCTCACTTCTTGCTAGAGCTAGTTGCTCCTATGTTCAATTCAAACCCCTGCCACAACATGCAGCGACTGCGCGCGCACATTGTGTGGAACCATTTGGCCGCTGCCGTCATCGTCATCGTCATCGCCTTCACATCTTCCCATCATGTACCCCAAACCCTCCAATTTTTACGGGGCGAGGTATGTGAGAGGTGCAGAGAGGGTCCACGGAGGGTCCATGGGATAATTCAATTCTAGAATTTAGAATGAAAATTTCAAACAAATTTTCAGTTCAAACATCAAATTATTCGAGCAAATTACAAGGGAATTTCATTTGGTTTTGGATGCTCCTAGAGTCCTAGTACTTATTGAATATCTTATATTTTTATTGTTTTTCATACATGCCACTAATAATTATTTATGTGAAGCAATAATATTTTGAAGATCGTGCATGGAAACTCGGTGAATTAATTACACTTGTACCAAAATTCTTTTGACTGTGATTAAAAAAATCAGAAATTTCGAACTGGAATTTTAAACCACCCAAAATTCAAACTGTATTCCTCTCGAATAGTTCAAATTAACCACAACAAACGATGACTCGTCTTCCACCTTGCAAGTCTTCAGCTGCTTTCCATCACAACTAAGTTAATTAGCTAGTATTGATTTTGCTACTAATTAATTTACTTATTTACAGGTGTTGCATGAACAGTACTATCAACAGTACTTCGTAGCGCACAATTAAGTAGTGTCGTGCTGTGTCGTGCAGAGACTAGAGCAGCATCGGCTACAAGACGACATCGAACTGCACCATGGACGACGCCGTCTTGCTTCCGACGAAGCGCTCCGACTGCGCCTTGCGGAGCGCGCTCGGCCCGTCGCCGCCGCCGGCGTCGACCGGCGGGGACGACGACGTCGGCCCGTTCTCCGGGCTGGCGCTCTCCTCCGGGATCGACGTCAGCGCGCCGGACCACGGAGACCCCGGGCGGCCGTCGCCGTGGGCCCCGTAGTCGTACCAGCCACCCCTCGCCGCCCTCGACGCCGGGAACCTCAGCCGGAGAAGCACCTTCCCGAACAGCCTCCGGAGCAGCGCCGGCAGCCGCCTCCTCCTCCTCCTCGGCCCCGCCGGCAGCTGCTGCTGCTGCGTCGACGAGAGGTGCGGCATGGACAGCGACCGGCCGCCGCAGGAGAGCACGGCGGCGTCGAGCTGGCGGCGGAAGGAGGTGAGCTCGTACGAGTCGTAGAGCGCGCTGCCGCAGTCCCACACCAGCGCCGCCGCCGCGCCTCCACCGCCGCCGTCCTCCGCGGCAGCCGCCTTGTGATGACGACCATCCGCTGCCGCCACCTCGACGACGTCTCTCGCCATCGACCGATCTTTTTATAGCTTTCGCTTTTTCTTTCCCGCCAAAAGAAGATAGAGAGGATAAGGAGGAGAGCTAGCTTATAATTGAGCTTTACAAGTGGGTGGAGGCGACATGAATCGCGCGGCTTCGCAAGCTTGTGATCGAGGCGAGAAAAAGGTGGAAGGCGAAACGAGGGAGAGAGCTCACGACGAACACGATGGCCTTCGTCTCCACTTGCGGAGAGCACGCGATAAAAGGTTAGAGATGGGCTATCTCTGTGTGGAAGGCACTATAAATTTGTTTATTTATTAAATTATTCACATGACAACTGATGATTTTTTTGACAATGATGTTTATTGATGATTTGTTAATATAGGTGTAAATGCATTCTTATCGAGTGCAGTAAGCACTTAAGTGACTTGAGTGGTTTGACCATTTCAAAATATTAGTGCCAAGTACTAGGTGTGTGCTCCACATACATCCAGATTAATCTATACATCTTTTTTAAATAAGGAATTAAAATCTGCTATCTATATATATAGACACGTGGATATACACAACTAAAGATTGTAAATAGAAACACTTATACTCCATGCCTCATAATTCTGAATCGGAATTGAAAGGTCTAAAAGCTCATTTGATAGAGCTACAACCCTAAATTTAACTTTGGGAGGGTCTGGAGTGAAGTTGTGGATAGACTAAACCCAGCTCTACCTCTCTAATTTATTTTACGAGAACGTTTTATCTAGCTTCACTCTTATTTTAGGTCAAGCTAAAACTATTTGGCTAGGCTTCAGCGCTGTAGGAGGGATGAAGCTGAAGCTAAAGCCATACAAAAAGACTCTAAGTAGGATTGTAAATTTAAAATCGTACATATAAAAATCATAAATTCTGCCTATATATAGAATCGTAGAATTACATATCTTAATTAGCATTGTAAAGTCGTAAAATCATATGACAAAATTGATATTTGACAACCTTGCTCATAACTGAGCAACAATGAAAACACAAAAAGAAAAACTCTTCTTCTATACCCTTCGCTTGAAACATTCTTCTTTTTATGCAGCAACAATTTATAGAATATCACTTATCTACTTAGAAAAATTGATGCCGAAATTGTCCTGTAGAGGCTAAGCAAGGCTTTCGCCCTGGTTCACCACACCCACCGGCCATCTGCGCACCAAAGAAGTTGTGGCTGACCCGGCCCTCAAAACCACCTAATCATCGGTCATCACAATCACCTAGAAGCCTTCTACCACCGTAATGAGAAACCCCATCAATCAGCGACACACCCCGTCGTTAGCCAAATTCCATGCGTGCACGCCCTTGCATTTGCAAGAGCGAGCACCACCATATGTCTTGCCCCTTGCACGGATGTCATGTCCTCCATGCCTAGGCCCATGCCGTTGATGCGCGCGTGCTCACCTTACCCGTACAGGACCTTCCCTTCCACGCTGAGCGCCTCCTGCTGCCATGCAGCTATCAAAATTTGGTAAAGCCACCTTAGATCTAGGCTTGTAGCCAAACGCTGCAGGGCCACCAGATCTGACAGCACCAGCCATGGCCTGCCGCCTGACAGGTACCGGGTGAACACCCCGCCACCCACCATGCATGCAAAGCCGTGGAAACCAACTGCCTTCAAATTAAGAAGATTCATAAAAAAGAATAACATCTGGAGGAGAAAAGGAGGAAGAAAGGGTGCTGAGCAGGGCCGTCCCGCCCCATGAAGACATGGCACCAGCTAGGGATGAAAACAGAGCGGATATGGACGGATAATACTCATACCATATTTATTTTCGTATTTTTTGCCGGGTACGAAAACGAATACAAATATCTCGGATACGGAAACAAATATGAATTATCTTGAATACAAATAAGGATCGAATATGATCGGACACGAATACAGAAACAAATATTTCTCGGAACTTGAAAATCACCTAAACTTCTAATAAAAATAAATACCATCACATATAATTAGCTCGTTTTATATAATAAGTTTGATCATAAACTAAACAATGCTAATTAAGATCAACATGTATAACAGTGATAGTATAAATACATATCTAGCTGATATTATAATATATAAAATATAGTATAATTTATAAAAATATTTAAAACTTTAAATAATATTGATAATGTCAACGTATGTTGTAAGATGGGCTACTATTAAAATCTAAAGATGTTGGTTGAAGGTCTAGAATTAGAAAGAAACATGGTATGTTTGATGCATTCTGCAGATATCCACATAGCACTATTCACCAGATATCTGTATTATTATCTGTATCCGTCAAGAACTCCAATACCATATTCGTATTCGTATCCGGGAAAAAATATCTGTATTCGTATCTGTATCCAAACTAATCCGGGAATCATCTGCTCTAAACGATATCCGTATTCGTTTTTATTCGAAGCAGACGGAAACTATCCGCTTCATTTTTATCCCTAGCACTAGCTATCGTGCAACCATCAAAATTTGTTTGAGCCAACTAGATTTGGCCTTGAAGCCAAACGCCACATGGCCACTAGATCATAGTACAAAAAACGGGACCGACTAGATGGTTCAACTGGAAAAAACCGAAACTAGTGCATGCCACAGTTTGGTTTACATAAAATACTGCCTACGTGTATGAACCGGAAGAAAAATGTCGAACTGGTCGGTTTTCTGTTGAACCGTCTTAAAACCGGAGCAGTTAGACCTAGCACGGAAAAAAATAAATTTTTAGTGGAGCAAATAGTACTCTCCCACTTAACCAACTGTGCAATAGAAATTTATTGGTGGGGATTGAATAACTATTCTATTCAGCAGTTTGGAGTCAATTATGACTTAAAAATAATTAACCATAAACCGACGGTCCAACCGGTGAACCGACGAGCTCACCAGGTCCGTCTCCGGTCCCCTTTTTTTCACTGTGACCACATCCGGGCGCACCCACCATGCAGCAGAGCCATCGATACCAACTGCTTCTGAAGAAGATTCATCATGAGGAACAAAGATTTTGAGGGGAAAAGAGCGAGCGTCTGGTTGTTATCGTGCCACATAATCTCTTGGAAAGAATCTAGAATTTCTTATATTTGTAGATAGATAGAGTATTGATTAATAAATTATCATCATAGGTTAGACAGCAAGCAAGAAGCTGAAACAATGTGTTTATGTGAAACAAAACAATGGAAAACGTTTCAGAAGTTTATTCTATACCTAGGTTGAAATTGTCGTTTTACATCATATTTAGCCAACCTTTATATATATCTATACTCAATACTATTCTAAAATAAGGTAATGATGGTGGCAGTGAGTTTGTTATCCCACCAACTTTATTATATTGTTTTACCAACTATTCCTTCACATACTTTAGTATTATAAAATATCTTTCTACATCCTATATATGGGTTTGCGTAATACGGCGATACCATATACCTAATTGTATACAGGAAGGTATCCTTTAATGAAGAAAATACGATGAATAAAGAAGAAAATTATCTTTTAAGAATAGGTGTCAAAGTCCTAATCGAAAAAGATAAGGTCTCCTTAGCCCATATTTTGTGCAAACTCTACGAGTTCTACTTGGAAAAGAAAATAATTATCACTATAAAAACAAGACCCCCTTGAGTGGAGATGGGACCAAGTCACAAGCCATAGCCAAAGCCACATCTAGGAAGCAATCCAGAAGAAACCTAAAGCCATATTCGTCGAGTAGATCTTGTCAGGCCATTCACGACAGATCCTAGTCGGCGGATTAGTTTAGCCATCTACTTTCACAATTCTATCTATGTGGTATTCCGATCCAATATATATATAAATTAGAGTAGGGTTATTACTCATCTTGAGAGCCCAAACCAGTATAAATCCTTGTCCTTTGTCCTATAGATTCGATCTCACGTATACCCTAGTTTCAATGATCCCCATGCTTTACAAATATTGTCTTTGGGTATAGCCCGTCGACAGTGGCACGCTAGGTAGGGACTTGGTGCTAGAGGATTTCAACGAGATAAATTCAAGAGTTGGATTTTCAGACGAGGGCTTCTATGACCATCCTGGCCTAGGAGATCCAACCTAGCTAGCATTGGCAGACGTCCAAATCGAAACCATCGTCTTCCCGGTGTTCGTTGCCATCCCAATCTCGCCCCCTTGGCTTACGTCGAGAACGAGGCCATAACAACGGAGTAGGAGAACGTGTTTCCTACAACAACCATCTCTCCGGTTAATACCGAGAACGAGGTGCCCACAACCCTATCTACCGGCAAACTTCCTCAAGCGGCTAAAAACCCGGCTCATGCTGAGAACCCAAAGCCGACAAGGAAATTCGATGAAAAGGATCTCAACACCTGGTGTCCAATCCATGAGACTTCTGCTCACTCTTTGGTTGGATGCCGAATCATACTCCAAGTGAAGGCTGAACTTGATGCTTGCAAGGATCGCGGGATTCAACACACTTCTCCGTACAAGGTGTAGTGTCCTATTCACAAGTCCAAAAGCCACCCCCTGACCCATTCTTGTCGACATCAATCTAACGATGCATCCATGGACGACAACACGTCAGGAGATCATGATCGTACGGTGGGGTATATCAGAATAGATCCCCATGAGACATCCATTCTCCATAGCCTAGATGACCTAGAATCCTCTAGGTCTAATTCTATGCGTGACGTGAACGTGATCGAGGGAGTGATCGAAGATATGGGTATAGACGGCTGTACTTGGGACTCCGTCGAGGATGGTGCAATCCGTTCTCTGGGAACAACCCCTATTTCAGACGAGACAGTTCATACTCCCACCGAGCACTTGACCCACGTCAACTACTTACTGCAACAAGCTCCGTTCGACCTAGCCACCCACCCAGATGTAGATGCGTGGCTGAAGCGAATGGAGTCTACTGTCGCCAACCTCAACTCCGCCTTTGAAGCAACTACTAGACATGTTCCTGAGGACCCTCCTCACGGCAACAAGATTCCCAAGGAGGTAGACGCTGCAAATGGCCCTAACTCCAATCGCAGTGGTCCTCGTCTCCCTAAGAAAGCACCACCACGACAACAAGCTCGACAAACGCCTCCTCGTCAAAATGCTAGCGACCTCCGCGACAAATTGAACAACCGAAGGCAGGAGCATCAGAACCAACCCGATGTCGGACACCGACAACCCCGCGACCAGCCTCGCAGGGACCGACGTTGGGATGACAACCGCAACCGCGACAATGATTGAGACCTCCACGATAGGCAAAGCCATCAAGACGAGAACGATCATGGTTGGTGGAACCACCACGATGACCGAGAAAAATAAGACTCATGGTCTCCGCCTCCAAGGCGAGGCCAGAGTCGCAACCACCGTCCCATGTGTTGGACACCCGATCATGGTGATCCCTCATCATCTTCGTTGTCATCATCAAGGGGCGGGTCACGTGGCTGCTAACCACCCACCTACCCAGAGGCGGATGTAGAGCCTTCAAACCATCTCTTCGGGAGGTTAGATGGCCTTCTAAATTCCGTCTTGCACCAGTAGAGAAGTACGATGGAAGCATGGATCTAGAGGAGTTCTTGCACGTCTACTCTGTCCTATTCGCTGTTGGTGCAGACGACAACACATTGGTGAATTATTTGCCAGCGGCGTTGAAGGGCTCTGCTTGGTCATGGCTAGTTCATCTCCCTTCCTCCTTAATCTCCTCCTAGGCGGATCTTTGGAAGCAGTTCGTCGGAAATTTTCAAGGCAACTACAAGAGACATGCGGTTGAAGACGATTTGCATGCCCTCTGACAGAAGCCTGGTGAACTTCTTTGGGATTTTATCCGACGATTCAACGAATATCGGAACACAATCCCTGAGATCACCGGCACATACATAATACGGACATTCAATTCAGGTGTCCGAGATTGCTACACCATTCAAGAATTGGTGACAAGACGGATAACCTCTGCCATGAAGCTGTTCGAGATCATCGATAGGTGTGCTCACGCAGATGAAGTTGTCCAAAGAAATGACGGGAATGGAAATGCACTTGAGGAGAAACAACGGGCTAAGAAAAACACCTTGGAATCAAGTCAGAAACCTAGGCAGAGTCACATAAAGGAGGAAAACGAAAGACACAGTTGGAGGTTCTTGTGGCAGAACAAGGAAACAACGCTCCCCATTGACCTCCTCCTCAAGATGATGGCCCGACACGACAATGGTGCTCGGTGCACAAGATGAGCGCTCACAAGTTCGAGGAGTGCAACGTGTTCTAGAAAGCTATGGCTAGGAAGATAGCCCAAGACAAGGGAAAACGAGTTCGTATGACAGAGAAGGAAAATCATGACCCTCAATCCGACGATGAACTAGACTTCCCCGACTTCGACCAACTCGTGGCGCATATCTTCGGCGGATCCACCTCCTATTCTTCCAAGCGAGAATACAAGAAGGTGGAACAAGAAGTACGCTCTACATCCCGAGGATCGACGTCTAAGATGAAGTGGTCAAATCAAAGAGTTGAGTTCTCTGACACCGACCACCCATCTTTGACGATGACCCCCAGACGATATCCAATAGTAGTCGAGCCTACTATTCGGAACATCAAAGTCACTCGAGTTCTCATTGATGGCGGCAGTTCAATTAACCTCCGCTTTGCCAGTATGCTTGATGCCATGGGAATCCCTCGAAGCAAGCTCATCCCTTCGGATCAGTCCTTCCAATGTATTAACCCAAAGTTATGGTCCAGGCCATTGGGGAATATTACACTACCCGTGACCTTAGGCAGAGCTGACAACTTTCGAACAAAGCAAATCACCTTTGATGTAGCAGAATTCAACACTGCCTACAACACTATACTTGGAAGAACAATACTGGCCAAGTTCATTGCGGCTTCACATTGTGCCTACCAGCTGATCAAGATTCCGGGACCAAAATGGATAATCATAGTACCAGAGAAAGTGAAGATGGCCATGCAGTGTGACAAGAGGAGTCTCAACATGATCGAGCAAACTCCCACCCCTCTCGCCACAACCGAGCCTCCTTGGAAACTGAGCAAATCCAAACCGGCGCAAAAACCAGATGGTGCAGTGAAGCTAATCCCGTTGTCTAGTAGCAACCTTGACAAGACGGCCAAGATCGGGGCCGAGCTCGACAACAAATAGGAAATCAAGCTCATCACCTTCGTCCGTGACAATGCAGACGTGTTTGCCTGGCAACCGTCCGACATACCCGGGGTCCCTATGGAGGTGATTGAGTACAAGTTAATGGTTTGACCCAACACAAAACCTGTGAAGCAGAATTTGCATCGCTAAGCGCCAGACCGCAAAGAGGCTATCCGAGAAGAACTCAATAAACTTCTCAAAGCCGGATTCATCAGATAAATCCTCCATCTGGAGTGGCTTGCAAGTCTACTCATGGTACGCAAGGTCAACGGCAAGTGGGGGATGTGTGTCGACTTCACCGACCTCAACAAGGCGCATCCCAAAGACTATTTTCCCCTCTCACGCATCAACCAACTGATCGACTCTACCGCAGGATGTGAACTTTTGAGTTTTCTCGATGTTTACTGCGGGTACCATACGATCAGCATGGCCAAGGAAGATGAGGAAAAGACATCGTTCATCATACCCTTTGGTGTATTCTGCTGCGTCAAGATGCCTTTTGAATTGATCAACGCGGGATCCACCTACCAATGGGAAATCTAGGGGGCTTTTCAATCGCAACTCGGCAACAACGTTGAAGCCTACGTCGATTACGTTGTCATCAAAACCAAAGCTTGAGACCGATTGATCGATGACTTAAGGGAAACATTCAACAATCTTTGCAAACACCACCTTAAGCTTAATCCAGAGAAGTGTACGTTCGGAGTACCATTAGGCAAACTCCTTAGCTTCTTAGTCTCCGGATGAGGAATCGAAGCAAAGCTGGACAAGATCAAGGCCATCAAAGACATGAAATCACTGACAAGGCCCAAAGAAGTCCAAAAGCTTACCAGATGTATGACAACTTTCATTCAATTTGTGGTCAGGAGGGGAGAACGAGGACTGTTCTTCTTCAAATTGCTAAGGAAGTAGGACAGATTCGAATGGACATTAGAGGCCAAAGTGGCATTTTTTGCACTCAAGCGATACCTCGCCAATCCACCCATCCTCATTGCCCCACACTCACAGGAGGAGTTATTCCTCTACATCGCTGCAATGCCATATTCTGTCAGCACCGTTATCATTGTCGAGCACGATAAAATCCAACACCCTGTATACTACGTCAGTGAAGTCCTTCACGACGCCAAGACGAGATACCCCCAGATCTAGAAACTACTCTATGCCATGGTTATGAGATCCTGGAAGCTACGACACTATTTCCAGGCGTCGATGGGCTATACGCCAACTACGGTATTTGTATAGTATGAGGATTGTTGGAACCAGGGTATTCGTGAGAATCGATCAAGCAGACAAGGGACAAAGATTTATATTGGCTCGGGCCCTCGAGATGAGTAATAACCCTACTCCAGTTTATATGGATTGTAGATTGAATTGTCGCTCAAAGTACAATTGGAAAGTAGAATAACTGGATGAATCCGACGAGTAAAGACCACCGAGAATGGCCCGACGAGATGTATTCAACGAATATGGTGCTGACTTCCTCTGGATTACTTCTGGACATGGGTTTGGCAATGTCCACTAACTCGATGCCCCCATCGGAACACAGGGACGTCCTTTAAATAGTAGATATTTTTTTCTTCTCCAAGTAGAACTCGAAGAGATAGAACAGAGTATGGGCTTAAGGAGACCTTATCTTCCCCGACTAGGACTCTGCCACCTTCTATTCCAGAAAGATAATTTCCTTCTCTATTAGCCTTATTTCCATAATTAAAGAATACCTTCTCGTATATTATCGGGTATATGGTTTCACCGTATTTCATTAACCCGTGTATAGGAGGTATGTCTTCTCCTTGACACTAACAGTAGCCCCTGACTTCAATACAAATGATTCAACCGACATCTCTCAATTGCTATTCCAAGAACAACTATTGTTGAACTCATCAAGCTGTTCTCAGACACTCAAGAAAGTATAGAGCAGGCAACAAGGTCGTTCCAAATCCAAGAAATTGATGTAGGTCCTCATTTGGATTGATGTCAAAAAAAATTTTTAATGGTTATAAACAAACCAGCAAAAATCCCAGTGATGATCTCTCCGTCTTCCTTGAAATTTGAACTGTCTGACGTGACCTATAAATTGCATTTTTGAGATCCATTTGGGTTTCGTTCAGAGTCCTAACTCTCTTTCCTGCGCCTCCAAACCCATTCTCCTCAACTCGTAAAAAGCCTAAACCATAGCTTCCTTCAATCCCCTTTGCCGATTCTCCATGGAGCTCCTGGAGTCCAACATCGACTAGACCAAGATGAGGGAGCTACAATAGGATGGCGCTCTGCCAAGCACAAGGGTGATGGCATGCTTGGAAGGAGGTACTGACCCTCTGATCAACCGAGGGCAAATGATCACTCTTACATCTTTCATCCAATGTGGTTTTCTTGTTTCCCCTTCCGAATTTCTGTCTTTACTTCTTGATTTCTATGGGATTCACCTTCTTCATCTCAACCTCAAGTCCATTGCCTTCCTGAGCATCTTTACCCATCTATGTGAGGTGTACCTTGTGGTACAGCCTTTTCTAGATTTGTTTAGATACTTCTATGAGGTTAGATGGATGGAGGCCTAAAAAATCTTAGGATGCTGTGGCCTCTATCTTCGGGATAAGATGAAAGACAAGTATATACCTTTTAACTGCCCGTCTTCAAGAAAAGACTGGTGGAAAAGTTGGTTTTATCTCCACATCAAGGACATATCTCCTATCCTTAAGACCCCCGATCAGAAACCAACGCACCTAGAGACATAAACCTCCAAACCTCCAAACCTTTGACGACTCTCACTTTGTAGAGAAAATCCATGATCTCTGAGAACATGGTTTGATTGGGTACGAAATCGTTCAAGATTTTGTCCGTCGTCGAATCCAACCTCTCCACGCCTGTTTTCACCCCGCGTACTTGTACTCGAGGGAACAAGACGAGATGCGGCTATCGCATTGGGGTATAATTTATAGTTCCTTTACTATTGATATAGAGAACCATAATTGTCTTCAATCGATAATCTTGTCACTTTTGCTTCAATTGTAGAGCTCTCCGAGGACACTGTGGCGGAGCGCGTGTGAAGGTGGTAGTCAACCTGCCATCGTACGTTGCCGACATCCCCATACCACTATGTGACCTCCCGTCGATGGAGCAGGACGCCATCATGAATGTAAGCACTTCCGATCACTACTCCATGTCATTTGTTTCTATGCCCGTAGGAGTAGTAATCTTGATTCTTTTAGGCATTACTTTTAATGGATGTGATCGGCCCGCTCGTCGACCACCAGTCGTCTGCCTCTTTGAAGGAGCAGGCGATTTCTGAACAAGCTGCCGCGGTCCTTGCCCCCGAAGGTAGTGGGACTAGGAGGAAACACTGGCCTATTCTGTCGAAGACCTCTTGGGCAGGAAAATTGGTCCAGACAAGTGGTGCCGAGATGAGACCCTGATCCCAGGTTCATCTTATAACTGTAGTAGCCGTTTTCGTCCTCACCCTTCTTTTTCTGCAAACAACCTCCAATCCAAAGCTAGCCTCCACGAAGAAGGCGTTGCTACTGAAGAAGAAGAAAATTGAGTAAGTAAAATCATGGCTTACCAACATCTGGCATACTCATCACATATTCCTTGTACTAATAAAACTCCTTTGAATGCAACCCCTTCCCCTTGAACTCCGGTTAGAGCTCCAGTCGCCCCCATCGACTGCCGTGGCTACCGTTCTCCCACCCCATCTCCCACCAACTGGCGTCCTCATGGTCTCGGGGCTGTCTTCATTTGCTGACAAGCTCTTGCAGGCTTGTCGGTTGATTGAGACGAGCGCGCCCGGGATGTCGTCACCGAGATCGGATGTCATGGAAAAGCCACGTCCACTGCCGACCACTGCATCACGAAGGGTTTACTCGTTCTCGGAGGACTTTTGCCGAGATCGACCAACTAGCGCGATCCCTTGCTCCAGGCCCACAACATCATGGTCGTCTCATCGTACCCCCTTGGGGAAGTCGTCCACAGTAAAGAATTCGCAGGACACATTGCCAAATGGGTCGTCGAACTCAGCCAGTTTGATGTCAACTTTATCCCACGAATGGCCATTAAGTCTCAAGTACTTGCCGATTTTGTCGCCGACTAGACCATCCCGAGAACGACAAGGTCGATCGAGCGGATAACGAGTGATGGACAATGGCCTTCGATGGAGCATTCAACAGCCAAGGAGCAGGCACTGGATTCATCCTGACATCACCAACTGGAGACTAGTTTTGACATGCAATCCAGTTGGATTTCCGGGCAACAAACAATACCGCCGAGGATGAAGGACTCCTCACCGGATTAAGGGCACCCGTTAAATGACTAGTTGTGAAAGATGACTCAGAATTAGTCGCCAACCAAGTGCACAAGGATTATAAATGCTCTAACCTCGAACTGTCCAAGTACCTCACCGAAGTCAGAAAGTTGGAGCGAAGGTTTGATGGGTTTGAAATGCGCCATGTCTACCACAAAGACAACGCTGAGGCTGATAACCTTGCTCGAGAAGCTTCCAGACGAGCACATTCATGGAAATATTGACAAAACCATCCATCAAGATTTCGCCGAACGAGAACATGGATACACCATCAACGTTGGCTCGGAGGCTATAGCTCAGATCAAGAACATTTTCACGGACATCGAGACCACATAGGACTAGCGTACGTTCCTGATCGAATTCCTCTCCACCAACAAGTTGTCGGAAGAGGACAGTGAAGCAGAAAAATTCTCACATCAGGCAAAGCCTTATTGTATGATTGGTGACAATCTTTACAAGAAGACCCCAAACGGAGTCCTGCTAAAGTGTATTACTTCCAACGACGGTAGAGAACTGCTACTGGACATCTAGGAAAGAATATACGGATCACATGCCGGAGGGCGAACACTGGTCGGCAAAGCTTTCCGACAAGATTTTTACTAGCCAATGGCTTTCCAAGACACTTTTGACATGGTACAAAAGTGTGAAGCATGCCAGTTTCATAGCAAACACACCAAGCTACCAACCCAAGGTCTAGAAACTATCCCTCTGTCCTGGCCGTTTTCATGCTGGGGGCTTGACATCCTTGGACATTTTTCACGAGGACAAGGCGGCTACAAATTCTTGTTTGTTGCTATCAACAAATTCACTAAGTGGATTGAAATAGAGCCAACAAGAGATATCAAAACCAAACGTGCCATCAAGTTTATCAAAAGGATATTTTGCCGATATGGACTTCAAAACTGCATATTGACGGACAATGTCTCCCAATTCACAACTAGTGCTTTTCAAGACTAATGATTGGTATTGGGAGTTAAGATCTGCTTTGCTTCGATTTCTCATCCTCAAAGCAATGGGCAAGTTGAGCGGGCCAACGGGATCGTGCTACTAGGGATCGGAACATGTGTATACGATAGGCTCATGGCCTACGACTCACGACGGGTTGAAGAACTTCCCTCTGTTCTATGGGTCGTCCAATGTACGCTGACTACACCCATCAAAGAGACTGCATTCTTTCTTGTGTACGGATCTGAAACTATGCTCCCTTCAGAGTTATGCTACTGGTCTACACATGTCTAGGAGTACTCAGATGAGGACTAGGACAACAGGAGAGAAGACGAGGTTAACCTCCTAGAAGAACACCGAGAACGAGTTGCCATCCGAGCAGCCAGATACTAGTAGGCCTTGCGTCGCTACCATGAGAAGCGCAGCCGAGCGCGTACATTTGACATCGGTGATTATGTCCTTCAACGAGTTCAAAATCAGACAGGGCGCAATAAACTCTCACCCAAGTAGGAAGGACTGCATACGTTGGTTCAAGTGTTACGGCCAGGTGCATACAAGATCACTAATGACAAAGGCCGCGAGCTATCAAATTCTTGGAACATCGATCAATTATGTAAATTCTATGTATAAGGTCGATATACACTCTGTAAGTGGATTTACATAATTAAGAATTTATATATATAATCCGTTTATCCAAAAAGCACAATGTTTGTAAATCGATCCCTTGTTCTCATATCATTGCAACTCAAAGTCATTTCTTATCGTCCTATTATGTTAAGTCTGACTAGTCACCGGGTCTCAGAACCTTGGCCGGGAACGTCTAGTATTATTGGGCTAGTCGGATGCTAAGGGTGAAACGACCATGTCATACTAGTCATGTCAGAGTACCCACTATAACTTATTAACTAGCTGTGTAATCGGGAATTGGTTTTCCCAACTTCACAGTAAGGGGCTAGAAATTTGCAACTTTAGCATGGTATGTTATGAGATTTAAGCTGCTTTTATGGCAAAGTTTCCCTCTCATAAAAACAGCTAGAGGCTAGGAAGAGTACCCAACTTCGTTAGGCCGAGAACATCTCTTGAGAGAAGTACTCCTTCACTAATGCAAACATGACAAATCTTCACTTCCAACTATTTCTACGTTATAAACCAGATTAAGCAAAAGTCTACTAATGTTTTGTCTAAGTACTTTACAAGGTGCTATTGCTAGTACATCTACCAAGACAATCACTGCCATTGCATCGAAGCAAACACATCTTCGGCAAGTGGGGCAAGGGACTATGCAAGCTGGTCGATCTCGGCTAGTGTCCTCTGAGAACGTGAAAATCCTTCCTGGAGAAAACTTAGGTTCATTTGTGGTCGCGACTCGCGGATACAGGTGAGAACATGACCGCCCACATACAGACTGGCCCGATGACATTCCTCCAAGCGGTATTGGCGAGTTCGTCGCATGTACTCCTCAGCCAACCCAGGTAGCCTGAGATAGTCTTCTCGGGAGAAGGACGGACCACACGTAGCTCCTTGCACAACAGCGAAAAGGCAGAGCAGCTATTTTCTAGGTAGGCAGAGATCCAAATCTCCCTAACTTTGACAAGCTTCACATCCCACTCCTTTTTGGTGTTGTTAGCGGCCCTCTCCAGCTCCTCCTTCTCAAACATGGTGTTCCAGTACTCTACCCGGCATTTCGTCTCCTCGAGAGAGCTTTCAAGGTCTAGCAAAGATAGCGACATCATTTGCATCCCTTGCTCTGACTACATGAACAATAAGCTACAATGTGGAGCTTTCTTATTTTGACACTGCTCGCGAAGGAGCAAAAGTTGTGTTTCTTGAGAAGCCAACCCGCTATCAGAAGTGACGACGACCAAAGCATGGTCATCACCACTCGAGGTTGATGAGGCCTGGGGCGAACTAGGGACAACAATCAAGTCCGAGCCACGCCCGCTTTGCTGGACGTTCTCGGTCTCGTCTTCAAAACATCTATAGAACAAAGGGTGCCAAAACAAAGGTGTATAAGAACAAGAAGGATGGAAATTTTCTCGTACATCAAGCCAGGAAATTGTTCTTAAGATTACACAAGTCTAGAATTAAGAAATTACACTCCCCCAACTTCCTCAAGCTCCGACAGCATGTCCTCCTGCGCTCGTGAGCTCCTCCCTTAGTCATCATCTTGTCGATGTTGACCTCGGGGTACGTGAGCATGAGGCAGGCGAGAACATGGCATGCCCCGGTCTTGAGTCCAGTCCGCATCGCTTTGGCCACCTGGTCGGCGTGGGAGCTCTTCACCGTCTCTAGCTCACCAATGAGTGTCCCCAAAGGCCCAGAACAGTTGTCTCATCGGGGAATTGGGAAGCGGGAGCGTGTCGGCCCAGACCTTTGGCGGTCACGTCGAGGCAACCGTAGTTCTCGTACAGGCCTTGGCGAAGGGCAACTAGGTTGTCCTTGGAATCAGCCAACGCCTGCTCCGAACCCTTTCGCCGGTTCTTGTTGCCGGCGATCACCTCCCGTAGCTCCCTGTTGTCTGCCCGCGCCTCATCCAATTGAGCCTTCAACTCGGTGATCCGGTCGTCGATGATAGCCACAGTCTTTGTCAGCTTGCCGACTTCAATGACGATGTCCCGAGAACTTGCCTCAAGCAGCGGACAAGCCTGCAAGAGCTTGTTAGTTGCCGAGGATGAGCCATGTGTCACCAAGGGGCCTGATGTCGGCGATGGAGGCGGGAGGACGGCCTCTGTGGTGGGCACTGGCAATTGGGATCTCACCTCCTCGCGAACTTCGGCGCTTTGGCCGGAGATAGGGGGAGGGACTACAATCGAAGACCATCCAGAGGAGTTAGAAGAACCGTTTGGGTGAACAATAAGGAAATCTGATAAGGAGGCTTACATGGTTTTCGTCTGCTTTAGCAGCGTAACCTTCCCACGGGAGACGGGCTTCGCACTTGAAGTGGCCTACATATAGACATGGGTGAGTTTGATAGAAGTACCACGACTATCAGATGAACCTAGGATTGAAGTGTTACCTCGGAACCACTCATCTTCGTCAACGTGTTGGCGCCAGTGGTCTTCACCAGTGTGGGCCAGCGCTTCCTTTTTGTACCACTACCCCCAGGCGCGAGGACAGCGGCCGCCTACTCAGTCGACACTTGCAACTTCAGTGAAGCAAGGGGCCGATGACATCCGTCAAAGGCCAAGCCTACAGGAGTTTGGATTACTATTCCTACGAGCAAGGGCAAAATTGACGGGGAAAAGTAGTCCAGGACTTGCATTCACAACGACGTCCTGCTCGATAGGCTGGAGGTCGCATATCCGGCATCAGGGTGTTATCGGCGGTCGACGGCGGATCGATTACAACCTATCTGACACGTGCTGCCACGATCGGGTTGGAAAGAGCTGCAACGAGGACAAACAACACGAGATCAGTGGCAAGAATAATTCAAAGTATTCGAGTTGTCAAAAAACTTTGAGTTGTATACCCAGAAGCGATATCCACATCTCGTCCTCTACCCCGATGTACTCATACGCGAGGTGGCACGAGCTTGGAGAGGCTGAATCTGACGACGAACGAAGTCCTGGATGACTTCGTATCCATTCAGACCGCGTTCTCGGAGATCATGGATCTTATCAACAAAGCCCTTGGATGTCCATGATTGCGAGTGTGCGGGTTTTTCTTCAGGAATCATAAGACAAGGGGCAATTTCGTCTACATGAAGGTAGAACCAATTGTCCCTCTAGTATTTCCTCGAGGATGGGCAATTGAAGGGGATGTACTTCCCTTTCATCCTATCCCTAAGAGGGAAGCCACAACATCCGGAGATCCTAAAAGCTTCCATCCATCTAACCTCGTAAAAGTATCTAAACAGATCTATAAAAGGTTGTACACCAAGGTACGCCTCGCATAGATGAGTAAAGATACTCAGGAAATCAATGGAGTTGGGGTTTATATGGAGAAGGTGAATATCATAAAAGTCAAGAAGGAGTGAAAGGAATTCAGAAGAAGGGGGAAGAAAACTGCATTGGATAAAAGAGACAAGAGTAATGATTTGCCCTAGGTTGGGCAAAGGGTCTGTACCTCCTTCCGAGCACCTCAGCGCCTGCTCGGTTGGTAGCGACCCCTCAAGTTGCAGCTTCGCCAAGGCCTCCTCGGTGGTGACAGATTATGGGAGATCCATGGAGTTCACCGGAGAGGTTGGAGAAGGTTGTGATTTAAGGTTTTTTTCTTGGTAGTATGAGAGAGTAGGCACGAAAGAGGAAAGTGGAATGGTTGTTTGAGCCAACGGAACCCAAATAGATCTCAAAAGTAGGTTTTATAAGTCATGTCTGACGGTTTGAATTTTGAGGAGGAAAGAGGAATCGTCGGCGGAGTTTTTGTGGATTAGTTTATAGTAAGTTTGGGTTTGTGACTTCAATCCATATTCAAATTCAAGTTGAGTTCTTGGTCCAGGAGAAGAGAAGGATCTTGTTGTGTACTCTACACCTATTCAGCCGCCCAAGAACGGTTGGATGAGTTCAACAAGAGTTATTTTCAGATGTTTAGCTGAGAACATTGACTTAATCATTTGTATTGAAGTCAGGGGCTACTATCAGTGTCAAAGATAAGGCATACTTCCTATACATGGGTTTATGGAATATGATGATACCATACACCTAATTGTATACGGGAAGGTATCCTTTAATGAAGAAAATACGACGAATAAAGAAGAAAATTATCTTCCTGGAATAGAATGTGTCAGAGTTCTAGTCGGGGAAGATAAGATCTCCTTAGCCCGTATTCTGTGTAAAGTCTATGAGTTCTACTTAGAGAAGAAGATGATTATCACTATAAAACAAGACCTCCTCGGGTGGAGAGGGGACTAAGTCACTAGCCATAGCCAAAGCCACATCTAGAAGCAATCCGGAGGAAGCCCAGAGCTATATTCGCCGAGTAGATCTCGTTGGGCCGTTCGCAACAGATCCTAGTTGGGGGATTAGTTTAGCCATCTCCTTCCACAATTGCAATCTGTGTGGTATTTCAATCCAATATACATATAAATTGGAGTAGGGTTATTACTCATCTTGAGGGCCCAAACCATTATAAATCCTTGTCTTTTGTCCTACAAATATGATCTCGTGTATACCCTAGTTCTAACAATCCCCATACTCTACAAATACCATCTTCATATATAGCCCATCGACAGTTCTATCTTATTTCCTCTTAAAAATTACAAGATTAAAAGATATCTAAATGTATGAATTGGTATGAAAATCTCATAATTAATTTGTTTCAAATAATACTAGCTTTATTATGCAAAGATATCTAAAGGTATGAATTGGTCCGAAAATCTCATAAATAATTTGTTTCAAACAATGGTAGCATGTGTATAATTTATATATATCCGTAGCAAAGCACAAATATTTTGCTAGTGTAGCAAACTTCCAAAAGTGTGTACTTTAACTCAAATATCTTAATACAAATATAAAAAATAGTCAAAATTATGCTATGGATTTTTATTATCTTGAAAAGAAATTAACTTCTGGATGATGTGACAATAGATAATCCTCAAGTATATATAGGACAGTCCTTTAGTACGTGCTGGTGGCATGTCATGAGGTCCTTCTGCCGGTCTGCAGAAGTGAGCAAATCCACACGAACAACAAAGTGCAGCGGAATACGGTGAAGTGCAGCGGAGTATGACAAAGCAAGGAGAAACCTAACGAAACACGAGGCACGATGAAGCGCTACGTCTGGAGGCCGAATGGGTCAGGCGAACAATAACCCATAGGGTGAATGTTGGGTAATGAAATACTACACATTTAAGATGCCGAAGGTCCGCGGGGTCAAAGAGGGTCAGTCTAGCAGGCCTCTATGAGAGGGCTTCCCCAATAATAACCCAAGTTGGCTCATGAAGGCCAAATAGGCCAAATAGATGGTAAAAGGACATAAATACCTCTATAAATATCCCTATCTGGAGGATAAGTATGCAAGTCTGTGTATGTAAAACCCTAGGATTGGTTAGTAAGGGTATAAAACTAAATAAGTTTCTAGGGGTATGCTAGGTAGATTCAAAAATTAATACATCACTGTTTTTTCTATATTTCCAAAAGTGTTTGTCTTTTGATTATACTATATTAAGTATATATGACTAATCAAGTATGGATAAAATATCATGTTATGCAGGCATCTATTAATCAACCTAACCAAACTTTCAGAGAACATGTTTCGTTCAAATTAGTTATAGGTGGTAGGTCATCTACTACGTACTATCTGTAACACAATCTTTGGATTTCTCTTCTGATCATTTCAACTTGCATTACTCTGTATGTTATTTTCATGTGCTAATTAACGGCACGAGTTAAATAAAGTAAATTACAAATCGTTAAAACAAGTATACCGATTTTCTTAATTTCTTAGAAGAAAAAGGTATACTAATCAAAAGAAAATAACAAATTATTAGTATGTATACTTGCATATAATCACCCATTGACTGATTAATTGTAATTAATGGCTAACATTGCTTTCGGAGGGCGACAGCGCAGACTATTTAATTATTGTTTGAGGAGCGCGAGCAACACAGTACAAGGCATATGGTTTATTGGTTGATATAGGCGATGTGACGTTCACACACAGGAGGAAGACAAGAAAAAGAACAGATTAACTTTTTTTTTTTCAAAAAGAGTACTAGTAAGTTTAGACTGTTCACTTGGAAAACTAATCACCTCTGCAACGTGTGCTTTTGACCTCAGCCGCAACGGCAGGTGTAGTTTAAAATTTTGATATTTTTTCTGATTTTTATTTGTTAATATAAGATCCTTTTGTTTGGGCTAAGACTTTTTAAACCGACTTTTTGGCTTATAAACCATTATATGGTTTACAAGCTAGTGACTTTGAAGTCTTATGTTTATTTATGGAGTTCTATCTTCACTTCACATAAAAAAATATTCTAATTTAACTTTTGGCTTAATAGTCACTAGTACAATTTCGATTTCCAGACGGGCTATAAGTAGCCGCGCTTGGAAAAGCTGATGCGGCATTTTCCCGTGCGGTCCACTTAAGCGACCGCACGGGAAAATCGATTTTTCCGTGCGGTCCCTTAAGTGGACCGCACGGGAAAATGCCACACTAACCCGTGCGGCCCACTTAAGGGACCACACGAGAAAATGGATTTTCCCGTGCGATCCACTTAAGCGACTGCACGAAAAAATGGATTGCAAAAAGTCCACCCCGTCTCCCTCCATATTAAAAAATGGCACACCTCTCCCCCGGCCCCCCACCCGCACGCGCCTCTCCTCTCTCTCTTCTATTCCTCTCTCTCGATCGGTCGCCTCCCCTTTCCTCCCTCTCCCTCCGCTCCCCTCCCCATTCCCTCCCCTCCCAGATCCGGCGGAAGGGAGGGGCGTCGGCGGCAGCGGGCGACGGCGGCGGCCTCCCTCGGCTCCCCTCCCATATCCGGCGGCGGGCGTAGGTGACAGCGGCGGCGGCGGGCGTAGGTGACGGCAGCGGCCTTCCTCGCTCGGCTCCACTCCCCCTCTAGCTCCCCTCCCAGATTCGACGGAGGGGAGGAGCATCGGCGGCGGCGGGCGTAGGCGACGACGGCGGCCTCCCTCAGCTCCCCTCCCCCTTCGGCTCCCCTCGGCCCTCCGGCCCCCGCGCGGATCCAACGATGGCCTCGAGCGGGAGGCCGGCGGCAGCTCTCCCCCGCCCGGATCTGGCGGCGGGCTCGAGTGGAAGGCCGCCGGCGGCTCTCCCCCATCCTCCCCTGCGCGGATCAAGCAAGGGGCTCGAGCGGGAGGCAACGGGCGGGGTGCACGACAGCGGTGGGCGCGGACGACGGCGGCGACGCGGATCCGTCGCCGGCGATGATCGGAAGTGCGGATTCGCCGGCTAGGGTTAGGGTTTTGATTTTGGGAATTTTTATTTTTTTTTGTGATTTTTCATTTTCGCGTGTGGACGGCTTAAGCGTCCGCACGCGAAAATCGGATTTTTGCGTGCGGTTGCGCTACCCGCATGCGAAAATCGGATTTTTGCAGACGTTTTCGCGCGTGTGGTTAGCTCTACCGCACGCGAAAACCCCTCTAGAACCACACGGAAAAATCCCTTTTGTAGTAGTGGGTGTAAGAGGAGTTTATGGCTTTATAAAAAATAAACAAACAAATAAGTTGTCAATTTGTTTGTTTGAGTTTAGATTTTCCACTCATAAGTTAACTTTTATAAGGTTATAAATAAAGAGTACCTAAACAGTTGTAGAGAAACTACAAAATCGCCCCTCTTTCTCTTGCTGGTAGCACGCGTAACTCCTTAATTGATTTTTTGTGTTTCCCGCATATAATTACAACAAATTAGAAACCCAATTATTCAAAAGGATAAAAAAAATCAAAGATAATTTATTAATCAAATTAAAATTGCAAATTTAATTAGGAGAAAAAAAGTTTAATACTTAAACTGTTGGATTTCTGGGTACCCCAAAATAAAGAAACAATACCTAGCCAACCAATATGGGCCATTGCCCATTCTGGACTTCCAGTTGCTGGGCCGCGCAAGACTTGTCCGGTTCACAACAATCATGTGCGTCGCAGCACATCGGGTCGACATGGACCTACAAATTCCTTCAGTGATAACCACTATATGTTGTGGCTTAATTTCATCTGAAAGGGTGATGTTTTCGTATACTACATACATATATATCAGGGCTAATTAACTCTACAGTATATGTTTTAGCCGTACGATCGATGTAGAAGTAACATTTTTCCGCTTTGTGTACTAGCTAGTACTAAAACTATGCTTTTATCGTGACGATATCCCCATTGGATCAGCTCCAAATTCCAATGGCAATAATGGTGCTCAGATCTGAACGAATGTCTGATTTTCAGCTCAGCTATTTCCGATATTTTGTTCCGCTTTGGTTCATGTCAGTTCGCCAGCATTGAAGAAAGCGAAATTTGATCGACAAAAAAAAATCAAATGCTGGTATTGAAGATTCTGTTTTTTTTTATTTGAGAAAGACAAAAATTACGTATAAGTTGTAAGACGTTGGTACAAACAACGATCATGTATTCTCTGATCAATCTTAGATGGAGATTTCTAATTTTAAGGTTGTATTTTTAGTTCTATTTTTAAGGTTGTATTTTTGGTAGGTTTCTTGTTTTTAATCAAGCTATAATCTTGTAATTTACAATCGTTCGTTCTACAAATTCTTCAATAATTGGCTTTATCTTTTCTGAACTAAACGTCAGAATAAATTTCATCATCTTACGAAAAACTATGTTTTTAAGTAAGAACCCACAATAATGAGCATTATAATTAGCATACTTCAAGTCTCCAACTATACTTGTGACAACCTAATCAACACAAAGCCTTCCTTACGACCATGGTAGCTAGATTGGATTTCTTTTTTACTCTAGCCCCTTTGAGGACTTATTTTACATATCTTAAAAAAGTTATTACAAAAATAGATCCAAACTCGACGTTATAGTCCTGTTTGCCGATGTTGGACGTTCCAACGCCAACCAACATTGGCGCCTAACCACGGAACAAGATTCAATGACGTTGACCTAACGTTTCACACTCTCACTGCAGATTCAAATCTTACTCCTAAAAATAAAAAAATAATGAGAAATAAATCAGAAAAGGTTTGTCAAGTTTTCCACTTCATTTGACGTACGTCAAAGTAACGTAGAGTGTCGGGAAGGTGTGAGAGACCCACGCCGTCATCCTTCCAAAAAATAGAACAAATTAGGCGAAATGAATGTGATAAATTGGTTCATTATTTTTTTTCTAAAATCTGACAGGAAATCAATAATATAATTTAGGGGATGTGGGGAGAAGGGAGGGAGACCACACCCTTATCCCAGGTTTAAGTTTATTTTACAAGGTACTGAAGAGTTCGACAAAAAAATAGGGTGGCAAATCTGTTAGATTTTGAATCAATAGCCCAAATTCGTTTGCACAAATAAATTGAAACAAATGAAAATAGTGACTATGTATATTTATAGCGTCACATTTTCCACCAAAACGAAGTTAACTACACTTTACTAAATTTCAAAAGTTACACAATAATTACACCATAAATTTCAATAATTATATTATATTTTTTTTAATACACATTACATAAGAGAATAGGATTAAAAACAATGATTTTTTTAAAAACTTTAAAAGTAATGGATTATTGACTACTTGAAGAAAGAGATAGGTGAGATGGAAACATACTTATATAAGAGAGATAGCAATAACATAGGGAAAAAAAGTGATTGAAACTATGTAAAAACTGGAATTTTTTATTTTTATATTTATTTTTTAAAATATTTACAAAAATAAATTTTCGATTCAAAATTTCACAAAAATATACTCCGCCCACCCTCCCGTAGGACGGGGCATATAAATTGCCCTAGGGGAGGATGGGAACAGTGACGTGGTGGCCGCGGAGAGAGGCGCGCCGCGGCATTTTTGCAGGCGGCCCCTTTTTGCCCTAGGACGATTTATCGCTGTGGAGGGGGCCGTCTGCAAACTTGCTTGGCCCATCCCTCCTGGGCAGGGGGCCACCTGCAAAAGGCCATTCCCCGTCCTACGGGAGGGTGATTTTTTGCCGCCGCCTACAAAACCCTCCCTTCCTCTTGAAAATTCTCATTTTATTTCTCAAAAATCTAGAAAGAAAGAAAGAAAGAGGGGTGAGGGGAGGGTTAACAAGGAAGCGGCGGCGCCCTGTTGAATTGTGTACTTGATTGAAGGTAATTTTTTTTCATTACCATTTGAACACATTGTAAGTATGAGTAGGGATAATATTTTAGCAACTTATTAATTAGTATAGAAATCCTATGTTAGTAGTAAAATCCGATGATATAGATGTTGATCTAGTATGTATGTATGAATTAGTTAGTTATACATTTAGCAACATAGTTAGCAATTACATATAATTTTTTAGTATTATAACGAGACTTTAATTCGTGAACAGCTATGTCAACTAAGCTGATATTCGACTTGTATTACGGTGAAGACAACATTAGATATGGTCATAATGGGGTAGATCTGTCTGAGTTCAAGTGTATGGCTAAGGGCATTGATAGAGTTGTTGAAAGGAGTTTTGGGGGTGTATGCAATTAGTTGATGAGAGGCTTTAAAATCAATCCATAGACCCATGGCCTTACATTTTATGTTGTAGTTAACCGTCAACCCGTAGGTTATATTTGGGACTTATGCCTATGGATTGCACCAATACATGGAGAAAATATGTTGAGATGGCATGCGAACGTTGTTGGCCACTTTTCATTCTCATTCAGGTGTACGAGAAGGAGAATACGATGGATGTGGGTATGGGGGAAGATGAGGGAACAAGTATGCCTAGTGATGTGGGAAGTATGGAAGTGGAAGTCATATAGTAAGGCAATCCTGAACTGGAAGAAACCGGGGTGGAAGAAACCGGGGAGGCTGATGAGGGAGATAGGATTGGTAGTATTGTGGATCTGATGGATAGGGAGGATGAGAAGAACAAGGAGGATGTTGGATATGCATCGTCTGACGAGGATAGTCCTATGCCTTCAGATTTTTGCAATGAAGATTTTTCTCGCCTTGTTATCTTAGAGGGCCATCACGTGCCATGGGAGGATAAGGAGAATGAGGTCGTGCAGAGTGCTCATTATGTTGAATTGGAAGATTTGAAGGAGGTGGTGAAGCGTTTTGCTATTTCTCTATAGAGGGAGTTTAGGGTAGAGACGTCTTGCAAAACTGTTTATGAGTTGAGGTGTGCGAAGGAGAGGGATGGATATCCATAGCGGGTTCGCACATATAAGGGTAAATGAAAGGATTATTGGCAGGTCTCAATTGTTACGGAGTACCTATGCCACTTACAAGGAGTCGAGAAGTACCACTGTAATATTACATCAGCATTTGTAGCAGATGAGGTGTATAGGCAAGTTATGAAGAACCCAAACTTTGAGCCGAAGTCAATCATTGGGCACATAGAAGAAAAATAAAAGTACACAATCAATTATACAAAGGCATGGAGGACGAAACAAAAGGCTATAGAGACGAGGTTTGGCATGTTTGCTTGATACATGATCGGCATGCGGGCATGATGTGGGCTATTGATGATTTGAAGCATGGCAGCTCTAAGTACGGTGCCGCCAAGTGGCCTGATGTTAGGAGCAGATGGTATGAGGCATACGGGTGCTAACTTCTACAAACAATTTAAGAACACGAATCTGATGGACCTTTTCAAGAGGTTATGTTCACAAAACCAGCAGAAGAAGTTCAATGAGTTGTGGGATAGGTTAGATGAGTTGACTGGTAAGCAAATAGATGAGAACAGATTGAAGCCGCAGCCTGTCACGCCCGAAAATTCACTACCAGAATTTCCGAAACTGAATGTGCATTAAAATCCCTGTCCAGGACCAGCCAGAGTACACATACGACAAAGTTGGCATACAGTTCCACATCTTACAAACAGAGTAAATACCTTACAAAAATGCAGCGGAAAGACTAAAACAAACTAAGCTAAGAGCAGGACTCTTGCAGCGGGCTGGCACCATTCCACAATCATCCTCGACGGCGGACGAAGCCTACTCCTCTGAGAAGCCTCCATCGAACGCATATTCCTTTTCTGATGTGGGGAAAAATTAAGCAAGGCTGAGTACTACCCACTGTACTCAACAAGTCATACCGGAAAAGGGAGGTATGATGCAGGGTATTCCAAAGGAAGGCAGAGGTTTATTTGCATAAAGTAAGAATTTAAAAACAACAGTTGAAAGCAGTAGTAAAACGTTGACTTGATTGAACAATATTAAACCATCACTGTCCAACGCTACACCACGTTGCGACAGGCCCAAACCATCAAACTGAACTAAACCAGTTCCAGTAAATCCAATTATTAAGAAAGTGGGACTAATCACAGTGAATCTGGTTGATCGCCCATAACCGCGAGCATGGCTATTCGAATAGTTCTACTCTGATCAGAGGTGTACATCTGTATCCACAAGACATAGCCCCACGACACGTTTCCGCGTGTCAGTATACCACCACGGTACCCCGGAAAGGGACTGTGACAGGACCCTTCGCATAACCCTCCCTAACCAATCGTACCACACCTCAGGTTTCGCCCCCGCTCCTTAAACCAGCAGTGGGCAGCCCCCTCTCGTGCCACGGTGAATCCGGCAGCCGATCAACGGGTAAACCCCCGTCGACCCAACTCCATCACGCCCACCCTAGCCTGGGTACGTCAGCTAGAGACCAGTTACACTACAAGCCCAGCCGTTGCCCACGCTGGCTTGTGGTACGCACGGTATTTCTTCCAGGGTTTCCCACGAACCGGTCCTTAATTGCCATGGGTGCTTCCATCAAAACCATGCACCCACAGCCCACCATTAGCATATTTTAATTAAATATTATTACCATGGTGGCTCCTAAACCAAAGTGTCACCATATGGACTACATTAATTAATTATTTAAGGTGATCCCCTTTAGTGAGCTAAGTTAGCTAAGCATGGCTAAGCACTCCTAAAATCAGTGAATAAAGAATTAATTACCCAAGCTATCAAAGGTACAAGATAATCAATATAATTGGCTGAGTACAATAGGTAAGAACCCACATAAAATGACATTATGAAATAATGCATCATTTACAGAAAAATAAGGTATTTGTAACTTTAGGCACAATATGATCAATGTGAAGCATGACTTGCCTTGCTCTTGAGTTGAAGCTACTTCTACGACGATCTTGAAATAAATGGGCGCGTCGGAAATGCCGGAATCAACGCGACAAACAAAGCAAACAACAATACATGCTATAAGTCTATGGAAACAAGTACAAAAGTATTTTTAATGTATTCTCTGTATTTTTATGAATTTAATGAAATTTGAATGGACTTAAACGGAGCTCGGATGAATTAGTTATGAATTTTTGAAGTTATCTATGTTTTTACTATAACAGAAAAACCTTAATTGAATTATTGCGCAATTAACCCCAGGGCTGACGTCACTGACGCCAGGGCTGCCGTCAGCGGAGCTAGGGCTGACGTCAGCGGCGGTGGCGGCGCACCACGTGCGCACACGTGGCTCCGACATGGCGCCGACGTGGCGGCCACACGACACACGCGACGGCCACGCAGGACGGGAGAGGGACGGCCAGGATCGGCCCGAGTGGCCGATCCAACGGCCCACACGCGTGGGCGGCTGGGGCGGCACGGCCCGAGCTCGGCCGGCCACCCATGGCGCGCGGCGGCGGCGGCAGCCGGAGCGGCCGAAGGCGGCGGCGGTTGCGCGGGAGTGGCAGTGGCCGAGCGAGGGTGCACGCGGCGGCGACCGAGCGGAGAGAGAGAGAGGGATGCAGTGGCTCACCGGCGAGGAGAACGACAACGGCGGCGGCGGCGCTAGGGTTTGCGAAGGACGGCGCAACAGCGATCCCGGCACTAGAGCGAGAGGCGAAAGGGGGAAACGGAGGAGCGGCGCCCGGGGGGTCGTTTTAAGGCGTCGGGGAAGGCGGGCCGTGGCCGAGAGACGCGGATTCGACGACGGAGTGGGAGAAAGAGAGAGAGAGGGGCCGGTAAAAAGGGGATCCTGCCCTTCTTGCGCGGCGGTTGCGAGCGGGGTGGGGCGCGGACTCGGCGTTGGAGTGGGCGCGTGCGCGCGCGGAACGCGCAGGGCGCGGGGAGGAGGGGGAAAACGGCGGCTGGCGGTTGCTCCCCTCCGATTCCACCAGCCAGAGGAGGGAGACGACCCCGACAGGTGGGGCCCACCTGTCGGTGGTCNGCAGCGTGAGCGGGCCGCGGCCTACGGCCGGCCCGAGAGAGGGAGAGAGGGGGCGCGAGGAGGAAGGCCAGCTGGGCCGGCCCAAGTGGGAGGGGACAGCGCGCGCGCGCACTTCGGCTGGGCTGGGCCGAGAGGGAAAACAAAAGGGAAAAGAAAAGAAAAAGGAAAAAGAAAGCCCTGTGATTAATTTAAACTCCAAATTGATTTTAATTGGTTTAAAATTATTTCTAGGGCTCTGAAAATTCCACTAAAAATCCTGTTAATGTATTTTGTCAAGGGGAACTCAAGAAAAATTCCACCTTGCCATTTCCACTTCTTTACTGCATTATTTAATTGGGTTTCTCTCCAGATTAATTAAGCAATTTCTCAGATAAATTTTTAGACTTGATTTTTACAACTTAGGAAAACTTCAGGGTGTGACACAGCCTGAAAGTGATGACGCTTTCCAGAAGCATTTGGTCATCTTATGAGTGATCCACCACGAATGAAGAGGAGGAAAGCATCGAAAATTTCTAAATTTTCTGAGTGGATTGAGAAGGAACCAAAGGAGAAGTGGGCTTTATTGTTTGATAAGGATGGTTTGCTATACGGTATAATGACCACAAACTTGGCGAAGATATACAATTGGGTCATGCAAGGCACACGTGCTCTCCCACTTGTTGGCATTGTTGAGTTTAGTTTGCATGACACTTGCAGGTACTTTAGAGATCGGTTCATAGAAGTTTGTATGACACTTGCAAGTACTTTAGGGATTGGTTCATAGAAGTTGGGCCATCCATGGCATACAACAGTTTGATATATGCCGACAAGGTAAAGAAGTACATTGATGAGGGTATAAAGAAGGCCCGGAATCATCGAACAATGACACATGGTACAGCGGAGCATAGGTATGAAGTTCAGTGCAGGGACAGATCAAGACGTGGTATCAACCGTAAGAGAGCGGTGCAAGAGTGTGTATTGAAAGATGTTGGAACATGTTCGTGTTCATGCCGAAAGCCTGCTTTACTTCATAAGCCATGCACACACGTACTCGCAGATTGTAGTGAGTGTGAGATTCATCCACGGTGTTATGTTTTATCATACTTTATGAAGGAAGCTGTGTACCATACATGAAACCATGAGATATATGGTTTCATCATTATTGGGACATTCACAACTGTGCAGCCACAGATCTTGTTTGTCCCAGCTCGAGGCTCGTTTAGGGTAAAAGCAGTTCGACGCAAGACAAGGCGTATCAAGAATGACATGGATGAGTCCGAACCAGGCGAAAGGGTGAAAAGGTGTAGCAAGTGCGATGAATATGAGCACACATACAAGAAGTGTCCTAAAACAACCACTGGATCATGCGCTGCAGAAGTTGGACAATCCAGTGACGGTGCTGATGGTAGTCGACCGTTGGGTGAAGGTACTACTACAAGGCGTCGTCGTGTTAGGTGCATCGGAGGAGATGGCTATGCTGTCTAAGTGTGATGCATTCATAGTTTGTTGTAATAATTAATTAGATGTGTTGGATGTTGAGCTATCGTGCTATGTCAAAAGTTGTTGTAATGGTTAATTAGATGTGATGAAGCTTGAACTACCGTGTGGTGTCCAAGTTTGTTGTAATAATTAATTAAATGTGAGGGATGATTAACTATCGTGTTGTAATTCTTATGAGCTTCTGTTGCCTCGTTATGAACTACGGTTATTTTATCTACGTATCGTGATGTTTGTATTAAATATTAGTTTCTATGTTTCCAATTCAGTGAATATCTTCAATATTTTTATTTCACAATAATTGTTCGTATAATTTATTTTTCATGTTCATGTTCACAATATTTATTGGTACCATTTATTTTTCATGTTCATCTTTACTTTATTTATTCGTATCATTTATTTTTCATGTTCATCTTTACTTTATTTAGTTCATAAACTGTATCACGTTGTTGCAGGTATGGCACATCGAGATACGCCGGAGCTACTGGACCCTACGATAGATGCCACGCATCGATCATACTGGTCGGCTGTACAAGGAGCTTCTCTTTCGACATTGAGGCCACGGACTTCGTGGCAGCTTCTTCGTCTAGACCCTCGATGGGTCTCCAGGTACTACATCTAAACAATCTTGTACATTACATTATGCACCGTTGTCGTGACATGTGGTCGGTTCCATCGTTGTTGAAGGTTGACGGAGGTCGGCCTTATTCCGCTGTGCCGGATGTTAGGGGACACAACAATCGAGAGGGACCCAGCTAGGAGATTTGATCTAGATCGATCTCTGTTGGCGGCGCTTGTGGACTGGTGGAGGCCGAAGACACGAACCTTTCATCTCCCTTGTGGGGAGATGGCACCCATGCTGCAGAACGTCTCCTACCTGCTTGGCCTTCCTTTAGCTGGAGTTCTAATGGGCCCTACAGATGGGCTGTAGGGGTGGAAGGCTGACATCACACAATGATTCGCAGGTGTGATGAGGGTGTCGGGGCTCGGGGCAATTTTTGCTATGCCGGGATATGAGACCCACGGGCCCACCAAGTCCTGTTACAATTTACAACCATCTCTATCATGTCGTTGTGCTCTGACAATATATTTTCTGTTAAACAGACTAATACGCTGCATGCCGATGCAGACGAGGCCACTGTTGACACGTTCTTAGAGGCTTACTTGTTGTGGCTCTTCGGCTGGGTGATGTTCTGCAACACCAACGGCAACTCAGTGAGAAAGAAGTTGATCTCGTACGCGCATTCTATCGTCGACGCTGAGCAGGGTTCTGTCCCACAGTACAGTTGGGGGTCCGCTGTCTTGGCCACTACATACTGTGCACTGTCGGACGTTTGCTCCAGTACAGACTTAGGTTGTCGAGACACCCCGAGTTAAATATTATGTAAGTTATCTGAAGTGATAGCGTGAATTTATTTAGTTGGATGGGGTCAAGTAATAATTGAGTGAAACAATAACCATTCAACCTCATCGCCGCCCTATCAAGTCAAATAACATACATAGTATAAAACCTGAAGCGTCGAGTAGAGAGCATAGGGGATATTGCTGGGACTTTAGCATGCCAGTCAACTTCAGCCTGAGACATGCCCGTCAAACCACACGAAGATGGCGACCAGATGTGTTACACATCTCAGGAGACTTGACGAAATTCGCTAAAGCTCTATGACATCCCAAATGCTCAAAACTCATATCGGTGTAGAACTAGATCCGAGGAAAAGCTCTAGTTCCACACTTTCATCTAAGCGATGAAAATCAGAATAATAAGAAGTAAACACAAATAACTTTACTCTATATTTATATTTAAATAGATAGGCCAAACGGCCAGATAATTACTGATCCATGAAAGCTTGGCTACCCGAAACCACAAGCAGCCGACAAGAAAAATAACCCTTTTGGATCCAATCCTAGAAGAAGTAACGATTTCCCGATTCACTCAGAAAACTAAGCATACAACCTGCAAAATCGATATTCCAGTATAACAAGAGTCAGTACATTAAACAAATTAATGTACCGACAAGTACAAGACAATCCTAACATACTACATGCAAGGCATATAATCAAAAAAAGGCTAAATATGTAACTCATTTTAGCGTAAAGCAAGTTTTGGTTCACAATTCTTTCCAAAAGAGTTGATGATTCAATTAATAAAACATTAACATAGTTGAATCATAACATTTACTATATCAACATCTTAAACATACTCTTGTTACCCATACCGACAACAAGTCATAATCTCATCGTACTAATACACTTGACTGCCCACCCGACATCAAGTCTCACATTGATCAACAATATAACATAATTATCATAACTCAACCCAAGACACCATTTCAATTCCATAGTTCATAAATCATCATTTGAAAACATAAAACAAAAATTAAAGTCTATAGTCATGACACTTCACCAAGCTGCTCATGACCGTGAGCACGGCTAATCGATTAGTTTTAGAGAACTTTGGCTTTACCCACATGATATGAACACTCTAGTTTGTTCTGTGTTTGCAAGACACTACCACATTCTTCATGTTGAATATGGTATAGAGATCATAACGTAGCCTTTACATTACTTAACGCCTAACCTTGTATCAGCGATGGCAAGTGTGAATCCATCCTGGGCATGACCCAGAACCGTTAGGTGACGGGCCCACGCCTTAAACCTAACGCCGTAGCAGCGAACACATCTGTTCCCCCACGAGGCACTATACCATTGAATTGGACAGACTTAGACGCCTAAACTACCCCCATAATCAGCGGGGTAAATAGGTAGTTCGTATGAATCATCGCTCAGACTAATTCATTCTACTCCGGCCTACCAATATGCAAGGTTAGACCTTAAGCAACTTAATTAGCTAAGGCTACCCCATAATAGCACATGTGGATGTACGATATACTCAAGTTGGTGACATGAAGTTCAGTCCTTATTCAACTCAGGCGAACACTCCCCCTATCGGTGTACAACTACCACTATATGCACACCACTTGTCGCCCAAGTCTAAAATCATTTTACTCACGCTTTAGTTCGCAAATACTTAACACTTTCATTTTCAATCCAACATTTAATCAAATAATTGAAATCCCATTCATAAATCCATAAGAGTGAGTATTTTGCTTAAATCTAAGCATGACTAAGCAAGTGACATACATAAAAGCATATATACTCTTCAGCGAGCATTTACAAATAATCAAGTCCATCCTATGGTTACAAATAAAAAGGGTAACAACATATCAAGGTAGGTTATGCAGCAATAAGGGCATAGCTACCATTTACTAAATTTCAAATACCGTTTTTAATCAAATACATATGCAGTTTTGAAAACAACACTTTTCATCTCTCAAATCATGGGTTTCAATGTGATCAAAGGGGAGGGGAGAAATAACTTGCCTTGATCTGGAACAATGTGAATATCACCTAGTTCACTCTTTCACTGTCGATGTGAATAATCTATACAAATGACACGATATGCATATAAATACCAAATTATGTGAAAAATACAAAATGCTCTAAAATGCATGATTTGGTGCACAATGGATAGGTTCTAGCCTAAGATGAATTTAAGTGAAATAATTTCTATTTTATCTCTTTTTATTTAAGAGTTATGAATTTACTAAGTTCGCATTAATATATAATAGTAGTTACTAATATATAGTTGTGAATCATTTTTAATATATGATTTTGATTGGATTGACCTTACTGGAATGAAGAGGATTGTTTTCTAAGATTAACACAATTGCTTTCATAATTTTTAAAGCTAGTATGAATTTCCTATAAATTTTGGAAATTAATTTGCATTTGTAGTGGTCATTTTACAATATAAATTATTAGTACTATTTATGTTACAGAAAGTATGAAATATTATATTTTTAAATTAAATTTCATACTTTTGTGATTCTACAGAAATTTGGTTCACTCCATTTGGAATATAAATGAATTTTCTACAAATTCTACAAGCTCTATGTTAGCTATTTCTTATTTGTAATTTTAGAAATAATTTTCATACTGTGGGGATAGGATTTTATTCTACCATATTAAAGTTCACAATTTTATGAACCTATTGGAGTTGGTTTCACCTCAAAATGAGCTATATTTGATTTTATATGAATTTCACAAGTTTTGAGTAATTTTGCAATTGAAAAGATATTGATCTAACCTTTTTCTATTTTATTTTCATAATTTAATCCATTGGGTCCACAGGTCAGTCTCTGTCATTTTGCAGAAAAGTCCCTAGAGTTTTCAGGTATCAACCCGCAGCCCAAAAGCACGTATTATTACAATTTTGATTAAGAGTCCTCAGGGTTTTTAGTTATTACTAACTAGTGCTTGGCCTCATCTGTCAGTCTAAGGGTTTTTACAAATTAAACCTTGCGAGTTTTAAACTCTTGCTAAGCCAAGTCCTTAGTGCTAATTAGGTGTGGTCCGCTTGTCAGCGGCTCAACGGCTGAGGGGGCAGGCAGCAGTGCTTCGCCGACCTTCTCGCCGGTGGCAACGGCGAACGGTGGCCGATCTCGGTGGGCAACCAAAAGAGAAAAGGTAGAGGGGTCCATGGCGAAGCTAACGGTGGTCGTCTCACCGGCTGCGGTGACCGGGATCGATGGCGACGACGGCACATGCGGCGGCAGCTCTCGGGTTGCTGACGCATACTGAGCTATGGCTCGGTTCTGCGCGAACGAGTTCATGCATGTGCATCAACTAGGGTCCTAGGAACTTACCGAAGCGTTGGAAGTGATCGGCGATGCTCGGAAGACGCCGGCGATGGAGAAGATGGCTCGGCGGCAGCAGTGGCCAGCAGCTTCACGGCGACAGCCCACTCTGGTCGATGATCTGCTAGGAAAAGAAGAAGGATAGCTCAAGGATCACCTGGGGATGCTCCGCGAGTGAGGAATCGCTCTAGTGCTCACCGGAGAAGGAGGATTCAGAGATGGAGCCCGGCGGCCGGAGTTGAGGGAGAAACAGTCGATCTCTTCATCCACAATTTCGTGGTTCGATTCCCTCGGTCGGCTAGCTCCTGGGATCAAGACGAAGGCGATGGCGCGGTGACTTGGCCTGATTTGGTCGGACTTGGCCGAACGGCGATGATATCTGGGTGGCGGCACTCTGGCGCTTGCAGGGGCACGGCGGTGTTCCGGCGAGATGGCTGCAAGACACAAAGCCAGGTTAGGGGGAATGGAATCGGCATCGTGTGGAGAGTACAGAGTACTAGAGGAGGAGGGACGACCGAGGCGCGATAGTGGTGGCGACGGTCGTCGTCTCCACAGCCGGCGGCAGAGAAAAAGCGACGGAGATGGTTGAGGGTTCCCTCCCTCAGTTGGATCGGCTCTGGGATGGAGGGATTGGTCATGCGACGCGGCAGTCGCGGCTGAGGGAGGATATGGGCGAGCTGAGCGGCGGACACGTCTCGGCCACGCGTCGAGCACGCCGGCGTCGTCTCCTCTCGCCCTCGGTCTCTCTCTCTGAAGCTTGGGCGGTGGAGCGAGGGTGCATCGAGGTGGAGGCTAGCCAAGGAGGCCGACAGGTGGGTCCAGGGCTGCTGCAAGCACAGCTAGGTGAGAAGAACGGGTAGACTTTCTGGTAGCTTATTGTACAAGTAGTTACAAATAATATTCCTTATTAATTTCTCTCTCCCATATTTATACCTTCACCATTTAATTTGTGTGCACGATAAAATATTGTGGATTTTTTTTAAGGTAGATAAAAATACCTAGTTTCTATTTTCTTTGGTTTCACTAAAAAATAATCTATATTTTAATCTCAGTAAAATAGATAAATTCAGTTCAGCTGAAATTTATTTGAATTTTTAGAAGGTCAAAACCTATGAAATAAAATCTAGAAAAATTATATTAATTCATGATAAATAAATTAGTATTTTAATAAATTATATCCCTTATACATTTTTATGTGACAAAATACACATATGAGATGTGTGTCGATTTGGCCGTTTAGGGTTTAGGGATAATTCGTAGTTTGACTATTTTGACCCAATTATTTGAGATACCAAATGTGCTTATTAAATTATGCCAAAATTCCAGTGGGATATACATATTTAATATTATCTACCTGAATTTTCTCATGTTTTTATATTGCACCAATTATTTTTAAATATTTGATGAGTGGATCTACCTTAAAGTATCCTTATTTTAAATACCTCTTTAAATAGTGGTAAAATTATATTTTGATTTGTAATTGACCAGAGATGATGGGGTAGGGCTTTACTTATCTTCCACCATGTTCAAAAATACAAGTTCCCTAGGTACTAGTGTATATATATATTTTTGAGTTGGACTAATAATATTTAAGGTGGCAAAAAGTATAATGTTTTTATTATTTATATAAATACGAATTATCAGGAATTCATACTTGTGTTCCCAAAAATGTTTTACATACCAAATTAATTTGAAAAGGATGAAGTTTTACATCATTTGTAACTCTATACATAACCACTAGCTAGTTTAATCCTTGCTTAGGTTGTATAATGTGAAGGATTTGTGGTCATCGACTCAAAAACACATTTTAATTATTTGACTGAGGTCAAAATTTGAATTTCAAATTTTTGGTATGTTACATAGGTTCGATTATCGGCGGATGTCTTCTTTTCCTGCAGCTTTGGGCGTGCGAGCGGATCACCATAGCCAGACCAATTGTGTTGCAGGCGAAGTATGAGCCCGCCCTATACCGAGACACCACTCCTGAGGACCGACCACGATGGGTACGTTGTGGGTTCGGCGACAAGTATGTGCACTACTTGTACAAATTCAAACTTAACGTTCATTTTGCCAACGTTCTGATCAATCTCACATTTGTAGCGTACGTGGGCGCACGTAACTATGCGCAAGGACTGTCACCAGATAGTGTGGGAGCTGGACCGTTTGCGACCGGAGGACGTATGCGGCTATCCAAAGCTGGGTACCATGGGGGTTGTCCTCTCTGTGCTTCCGAGATGCCACGTATTGGATGACGACCGCGGCGTTGGTGTTCGACATCTTTGTCAAGCCGCACTGCTTGTATCGAGTGATGAGGCAGTTCGGTCTTCACCAGTCATGGCCCCTTGCTTAGTGAGAGAAACCTCTTGACACAAGAGATCGAAGGTATGGGTGTTTTCCATGCTCATGTCTAACCGCCTCCTTGCAAACTCGTTTACTACCTCCATTGCAATCAGGTGTATGCATCAGGGACAAGTGGCAAGAACCAACTAGGCTCCTCGCATCTAGCAGTACATCGACAACTGGGAGCTCGCCACCGAGAACGTTGTTGACGAGTTTTGTGAGCACACGGACACTGCTTTTGCTGCCTATCTGAGGTGGTACATTCCTCGTACACGGACTCGTGTGGCTTTCACGGCCGGGAACCCCTAGCCTCACGTTGCCGCTGTGACCGACGTGTACCCACTGCATTGCGACCAAGCTTTTGCCGGGGCTGTGAGTTACACTCTATTTCCAATGTATTACCATTCTTTGATATCACAACCCTAATATTTATCATTGTACGACTTGCAGGTAGACATCCTACATCAGGTTGACATCGAGGCAGGCACCGGTCTTAGACGCTTGTAGTCAAGGATCGATCTTACCAGGGATGAGCTTACTATCACCTTTGCCCGGATCCAGAGCTTGGTTCGGGATACCCTAAGGACACTCTCTTGTCGGTCTTCGTCAGATGTTTATGTGCCACCACCCTGAGGACAACCCTCCTCTCAGCACCATGCTGGGTGGCCGTGTCCAATAGGTAAACGTATGAACTCGTGTTCATCAAGAAACAACAGATTATGTGCACAACCATCTTAATATTTCAAATCTTTTGAGTAGGGTTAAACATTGGTACTACAACACCAGTGTTCGGACACATCGGTGCCTCGTCCTCACGTGGTCCCGCCGGTGGGCCTGGAACAACACCTACCTCCTTCGGTGCTACCTCTGCTTGTCCAACATATAAACCTACACATGTTTGCACTTCACAAACTCTTTATGACCGCGACTCTACACATCATAGTTGTGATATCTTAATATTTTAAACACTATCAACAGGGTTTCATAGTACTACTTTCGCAGTAGTGTTTGGCGACGCCGAGGCCTCGTCCTCACATGGTGGCTCGTCGTCCGAGCTGAGGGGTACAGACTTCGACTTCGCTAACTACGACGGTGACGACAACGCCTACGGTCAGCCAAATGTCCTTGGTGCGTCCCAGCTAAGAGGTGCTCCACCGAGTGGGACACAGGAGCCACCTGCTGCTACACCCACATAGCAGGCTAAAGCCAGGCAAGGTGAGCAGCCCGATAGGTTTACTTACTCAGGGCATCAGGTCAGGGCCTTGGGTAGGAGAGGGCAGCCCAGGCCTAAGAGGGCACGTGGTCGAGGATTAGGTGGTGTTGACGACGGATTTTGGTAATCGACTTGGAAAGGAAAGAGGAGACCGAAGCAGAGAAGAAGGATTAAGTTGGAGTCGGACCAAGCTTCGTATCGGACCCGGTAACCGTATCGGACTTGGGGAGTGTTGCTATAGAGGGCACATCGGCCGATACGGATTTGGTTTGGTCACGGGCCGATACGGGTTGTGAGTTGACAGTGTCAACGTGGGCTTGGTCTGGGCTCAAAGTAAGCTTCAAGGAAGTTGCCGAATAGAGATAAAGCTCGGTTTTGGGCAATTGTATCTTGTAAATTAGGTAGTTTAGATCTAATCTGTGGCTAGAGTCTGCCGCAAAGACTTGTTTGTTAGTTGTAGATAAGATCGTGCCCTACAAGGGTTCTGTTGTAATCTCGGGTATAAATATCCCGATAGTTTGTACAGGAAATCTCTCTCGAATCAATCACAAAAAACCAGTTCAATCTACTTTCGGCGCATCGCCAACCCTCGCAAGAGGTCTTCTTCAGCGAGCTCTTGCTTCCTCGGAGCAGAGGTAAGAACTCGTCCCCGACGATCTGCATCGTCGGGGCTAGCGTGTCGCTTTAGACACGTTAAGCCTCGATGATGTGATCGTTGATTATCATGTCTTGGATAATTTTGACGAGTGTCTCGATTAAGCCTTGCCAGCGGTTTACTCGTTTTAGGGTTTATTGCCGACGATGGTTTAATTCTCATGCTTGGCTAAATTATTCAATGCATCTGTCATCCCCAAAAGCAATCGACGGCCTGATTTTCTTTATGTTAAGTCTCAATTCACACTCTGAGTTGCTATCGACCTTAGTCCTGTTTTGAGATCTAACACAAAGCCTGTTTTCGGTTGTAATTAAGGATAGTACCGGGATTTTAGCCGGTCTTACCTAACATGTGTGATCGCTTTATATTACTTGCATATGTTTGCCGCTTATATGTGCGGATCGATCAGTATAAATGTGTTGATCATGAAGTAATCTTAAGATTTCTTTATGGTTGATGTGTTTATACTGGCCGATTGGCTTACATAAGGTTGCACCAGAGTACTAGCTGGTGTAGTTGTCTTAGTCATTCTTATCGGCCAATATTATTAGTTGAAGCCTACATTTCAATGAAGGCCGATAAGATTAGATTCATGTTTTACATATTTTCTAAGTGAGCCGATACAGCTTTGCCCTATCGGCTGGGCTGTGACAATGTGTCATCGGTCTGTTGACCGATCGGCCATTGTTTTTTGACTCGGTTTGCTTGTTTCTTGTTGATTGCAGATCAAATCAACTGGCACGCTCTACTTACGACTAGGCAAGCCATTTGGACCTGCACTGGAGCTAAGCAGATCTCCCAGGCCGCCGTGGAAACGCGGAACCCGTTTGGTTGCTGGACGGGTCGAAATTCTGCGCCAACAGGTGGATAGTAGTGTTTCCCCCTTTTGTACTATGAACTTGTTTGATACTGTTTGGGTTGCTGCTATTTTTGCTGTGACTATTGCTGTGTGAGTCTTAAGTGCGTATCTATCATTAGTCACGATCAACTTTAGCGTGGGATGAGTAATCACACCGACACTGTGCAAGCTCGCCTAGTCTCGATCACCTTTTGGCACATCATGGACAGGTAAAGTAAAGAGTGCTTCCTCATGCTCATCTTGTCTATTCACAAATTACCCTTTCATGGTTACAATCGACTGCCTACAGTTCCTCCAGTTGCTAAGGCACTATATATAGATGGACCTTGCCAAAACACTTCCGCAAGTTCTTTCAGTTCTACATTTCCCTTTCCCATTCACATAAGTCTCAAGATAATGGAAGCTCCATTTTGCGAGCATCTTGACTGGCGAAGGGATCCTTTGGCTGGCTATTTCCACCGTGGTGCGACCGTCCGTTGTGCGCGTGTAGTGATCGATGTATACTCATGACATCCCTTACTTTAGAAATCCATGGTAGGAGGTTGTTCCAATGCCCAATCATTTATCAGGTAAGAATCATTTCTATCTACTTCAATTACATATACTGAATACATACATCGCTAACTATTTGCGCACCATCATAAAATATTTCACAGACTTACCGTAGTTTGTGCGACTTCGTTGACTAGGTAGATATGGCAAATCCACAACATGACGGAACATGCATGTATCCACGTAGTGAAACAATATCGGACTACCTAAGAAGAAAGGATGAGCACAAACAACAAATTGCTGCAGAATTCTTAGAATGGCAGGTAAATCCCCTGAGACTCCTCACATGGCGGGAGCGTCTAGAGTGTGGTTGTGGAGACTGTTGCCAGGTGATAAGGTCCATAAGATAAGGAACTACAGGACAAAGATGCTTTGTGTGTCCTAACATTGTCGACAACGATTTCGTCGTAAGTACCATTAAGTTCTCACTCCCACCGATCACTACTTTCATATACTTCGATATGTCATTGGTCATAATCAATTTTTGAAAACAGGAGGACGTAAGGAAATGTGGCTTCTTAAAGTGGATTGATATGGCGAGAGTAACTTCCATCAGTGCAAGAATAACACAACCTGAGATGACCACACAATTCATTCAAGCGTGGATAGAGTACGAGTGTTGGGCGCAGTCTGCTAGCTTACACTGGAGAAACAATCCATTAGGTCTACTTCAATGGCCTGAGCATCCAAAATGCGGTTGTAGAGATCGCTGCCAGGTGGCTACATCCTTTGCACAAGAGACATTTGGAAGGCGATATTTCATCTGTCCAACCATAGACAACAATCTTGTTGTATGTCACATTCTTAATTACCTATTTCCATTTTCACTCTTGTTTCCATAATATACCTATCTCATTCATTAATTAGATTTATTCCTCATGACAATCCAAGGATGTGCGGAATCACATTGTGGATCGACATGGTCAATCCGACATATGATGGCGGAAGAGTAACTGAAGCTAAAACACAACTAGAGTACATGCGAATGAAGGAGCACGAAGTTATAGTACGTGCTGAACGACGTAGAAGGGGTCTGTAGACAAGCTCAAGCCTGATTCGTCAGGACTGGCAATTTCTAATACTCATATATGCAACTTCTTAACTCCCTTATATCGGTGTATGCGTCACGAATGTGTTCTGTTGGTCTATGCATCACGAATAAAAAACTAATCGTTAGTTTTCTTTTCCATCGATAAAGTTGGTTTCTACTATCGCAACAATGTCTTTTCGCCTCCTTGCATTCTTTCTGCGCCATCCCCTAGGCGACGTCAACCAGTGTTGTCTTACGAGGGCAAAGAAATTGTGACAAAGACATGAAACCAATAATGCCTATGAAAATAATAAAGAATCTGTAAACACATGACACCTCATTAATCCAAAGATTTTAACAAACAAGAAAACTACAGGAAGTAGATCGCCCTCTCGTAGGGTGGGTGTTGACGGTCGTTAAGTGCAAACATAAACCATCAATTTGTGCATGGTTAATAAAAGATATAGTATCAAAACTTAGTGGTAGGAGTTTTATACTAACCATTTTCACTAATTTTGGTACATATATGTATGTAGGTCAATTAAGGAGAAAATACACCCGCCATGCAACGACAATGAACCTCTGGCCAATCACGTGTGACTACAAGGATTAGAGGGCCCACATGACAATCTAAACCAACTTAAAGGGGGGCCAAACCATCCTTAACCATCATAGGGGTCCACCTGTCAGTCATAGAGCAAAGTTGGTGGCCAGAGGCGGTGGGAGTGGTTCGGCCGAACAATCCATGACGCCCCCGGCAGCTCCCTATTGGATGGCAAAGGCAGTTATGGGTGCACCGACCNCCCTAACCGCCATTACAACTGCCATACTCACACTATAAAAGAAGGTGGCCATCACACACTTCAATTGGCACCAACACCAAGAGTAGAGTACAACTCACCCATATTTTATACTATGGTAGTTTGATTAGAGAGTGAGGGGAAGCTCTGGAAGGAGTGCCCCGAAATATCAGAGTTTTCTTTGAGAAGTTTACGGAGGAAAGCTAGGTTGTCGATGTTCTTCCAATGGAGTTCCGAAGAAAAGCCGGGATTGTCGGACTTCCTCTCTCGCTTGTACCTCAGTGGATGCTTACTTTTATAAAGTAACTATTTGAGTTTCCTTATGTCATTTAATTAATTTCTTTAAGTGAGATATATCCTCATTGGTATGGGTTCGTCGCTTAGTGCGTAGCTAAGTGCTCTAGTACTAGGACTCTGGATAAAGAAGGAAGTTCCTGCGTAAGGCTAGAGTAGTAATTAAAAACTTAGACGTGGTGTCTTGGCTAGATATTACCTTCGTTTGTTGTGTGCTCCACGGAAAGTGAGGTAGACGGCAGGTGGTGACAGCCCTGTCCGTCCATTGTATTCCTCCATGTTCAGGTATATCATAGAGCTCAAAGATGGACTTAGCCTGGTAGACCCTAGGAAGAGCCGATGCCCGAAGCATGCGATAGAGTTTTACCTTTAACTTAACTTAATTAATTAAAAAACATAGGAATCCTCTCTAGCCAACTATAGGTTGTTGTGTCCTTGGGTTGAATTCTTGTTAGTAGAGAGTACACACACTTTCCTTGTGTTCGATACCCTTTAGTCACCCTAAGGGGAAATGCTATAAGGTATCCGCGTTGCGGATTTATTCTGTGAACGTAAGAAATACCAACAAGCATTTTTGACGCCGTTGTCAGGAAACGGTTGCTATATTATCTATTAGCTTGGTTCACCCTCATATCTTTTGTTTTCTGTCCTATTCTTTCCTTTCTATTCTTACCTACCTGTTAACGACGGATTTTGGTAATCGACTTGGAAGTGAAAGAGGAAACCGAAGCAGAGAAGAAGGATTGAGTTGGAGTCGGACCAGGCTTCGTATCGGACCCGGTAACCGTATCGGACTGGGGAGGTGCTGCCAGAAAGGGCGTATCGGCCGATACAGATTCGATGTGATTGTTGGCCGATACGGGTTGTAAGTTGACAGAGTCAGCGTGGGCTTGGTCTGGGCTCAAGATAAGCTTCAAGGAAGTTGCCAAATAGAGATAAAGCTCGGTTTTAGGCAATTGTATCTTGTAAATCAAGTAGGTTTAGATCTAATCTTTGGCAAGAGTCTGCCATAAAGACTTGTTGTTTGTTAGAGATAAGATCATGTCCTACAAGAACCCTGTTGTAATCTCGGGTATAAATATCCCGGTAGTTTGTACATAGAAACTCTCTCAACACTCAATACAACAAACAGTTTCAATCTACTTCGGCGCATCGTCAACCCTCGCAAGAGGTTAATTTCGACGAGTTATTACTTCCTGGAGCAGAGGTAAGAACTCATTCCTGACGATTTGCATCGTCGGGGCCAATGTGTCGCTTTAGACACGTTAAGCCTCGATGATGTGATCGTCGTTTATCATGCTTTGGATAATTTTGATAGGCGTTTTAATTATGCATCGCCAGCGATCTACTCGTTTTAGGGTTCATTACCGGTGACAGTTTAATTATTGTGCTTGGCTAGATTGTTCAATGCATCTACCATCCCCAAAAGCAATCGGCGGCTTGATTTTCTTTGTGTTAAGTCTTGATTCACACTTTGAGTTGTCATCGACCTCAGTCCTGTTTTGAGATTCAACACAAAGCCTGTTTCCGGTTGTAATTAAGGATAGTACTGGGGTTTCAGCCAGTCTTACCTGACGCATGTGATTATCGCTAGGTTTTTATATGTGTCTACCATCTGCATGAGTAGATCGATGAATATAGATGCATCTATTATAGGTTAGTCCTTTGGGTTTATCTGTGATGGACGTGTTTATATTGACTGATTGGTTCATGTAGATTTGCACTAGAGTACTAGCTAGTGTAGTAATCTTTATTATTCCTTATCAGCCGGTGCTGTTGATTGACATTAACATGTTGACAAAGGCCGATAAGTTTGGATTCATGCTTTAATCTTATTTTATCATGAGTAAGCCGATATAGCTTCGCCCTATCGGCTGGGCTATGACAATGTGTCATCGGCCTATCGGCCGATCGGCCGTTGTTTTCTGACATGGTTTACTTGTTTCTTGTTGATTGAAGATCAAATCAACTGGCACGCTCTGCGCACAACTAGGCAAGCCATTTGGACCTGCACTAGAGTAAAGCAAACCTCCCAGGCCGCCGTGGAAACGCGGAACCCATTTGGTCGCATGGTGGGTCGAAATTCTGCGCCAACACGCTTTTGGCACGCCTAGTGGGACATTAAGAACGCAAGCTTTGCGACAGCAACAAGATCACCTCAAAATGTCGAAGCAGGCCGAGATCTCCGAGGAGAATGTCGTCTCTGTAACCGTCGACCAGCTCAACGCAGAACAGAAAGCCGAGATGGACAAGCTGGTTGAGCAGTTCCAGAATATGTACTTGCAAACATATTCTAGGACTCGGCAAGGCACCTTGGTCCAAAAGTCTAAGGTAATAATGCCGAGTCCTGGAGATGGAGCTAGCACATCGGCGGCGGCACACGACCACACCGTCAAGACCGAGGATACTGCGGCGCCGACGTTGCAAGACAGGATTGACTCCGCGGTTCATTCTGCGCTAGTCAACCAGTGGGGGATCCTAGTGAACACATTGACCAATACGGTCAAATCGATCCTAGATGGGTCAATCCACCAGTACAAGTCTCAAGGCCCAATTTATCTGTCGGAGAATAAGTTCCCTGCCTATCGGACCTTGAGGAACGACCTGAGCACGACTCAGCAGACGGCGCTGATGCCACCCCCATCGGCGCAACCAACAACCCTGCCGCTGGTCCTCACCAAGCAGGTTGGAGGAAGCCCCCAGCACATCACGGAGGAGCAATATGCTCAATGGACCAAAGGGAAGCAACCAGTGATCGAGCCGATGCAGCAAGTTCCTGTCAACCAGCCATCGACTGGACAGCCACAAGCCCCTGTGTTCAATAACCCCCCACCACAGGCTGCTTACCACACGCCACAAGGCTACCAGCAGCACACCACAGGGCAGTATGGCGCGCAGAACCTTGATCACCATTATCAGCCGTACTCCCCCAGGCAGTATCAAGCAGAGGGCTTGCAACAATCATATCAGCAAGACCTCCCGCATCGGCCCACAGGATACTGGGCTGATATGATAGCTGAAGTGATGCGAGATCAGTTCGGCTTGAAGCCCAAGGAGAATTCTACGGTGTATCGGCACCCGTACCCCGAGGAATTTGATAGAGTGCCACTGCCAGGCCGATACAAGATCCCGGACTTCTCCGAATTTTTGGGGCAGGACAACGTCTCGACATATGAGCATGTGAGCCGATTCCTAGCACAGTGCGGGGAGGCATCGGCTATCGAGGCGTTGAGGGTGAGGTTTTCCCCTCTGTCCTTATCAGGGTATGCATTTACATGGTTTTCATCCTTACCCTGCAATTCCATCAGAGGATGGATAGATCTTGAGAAACAGTTTCACAGATATTTCTACAATGGTGTACAAGAGATGAAACTGTCCGATCTCACCGTCATTAGGCAACGAGTTGATGAATCGGTCCCAGAATATATCCAAAGGTTTAGGGACATAAGGAACAGGTGTTATAGCCTCAGCTTGACCGATTCTCAATTGGCCGATCTGGCGTTTCAAGGATTACTCGGGCTGATACGAGAATGGTTCTCGTCACAAGAATTTGATAGTCTAGCTCAACTAGCACAGAGGGTATCGGCCCACGAGCAACGATTCCAGGAGGCAAAGAAGTTTGCAAAGAAGATCAATACGGTCTATCAGTATGCCTCCGACGATGATGATGAGGAGGATGTCGACATCGACTTGGCCGAGTGGGCCCGAATGAGGAAGCCGACAACTTGCCAATGGGCAAAAAAGGGCGACAAAGAAAACAAGTTTGATTTTGACATCAACAAGGCCGATAAGATATTTGATCTACTGTTGCAAGAAAAGCAGATTCAGCTGCCAGTAGGTCACGTATTGCCACCAGCCGAAGAAATCAAGAAGAGAAGATATTGCAAGTGGCATAACTCTTATTTACACCATACCAATGAATGCAAGATCTTCAGACAACAGATCCAATCGGCTATCGAACAAGGCAGAATTAAAATCGATGACGCCAAGAAGCTGATGAAGATAGAAGGGCACCCGTTTCCAATCAACATGGTACGGGCAGACAGGGCCGACGGCGGTGGCCATCGGACCGGCAAGCGATCTTATTAGACCTCTGAGGGCCTGATCAGAAAGTACCAGCGGAGGCAGGAAGAACAAGCTCAAGACTGCCCCAATCAGGACAACTCTTACGACCCACATTGGGAGTGCGAGTTTTTCCGGTTCTGTTGGAATGAGGGGATGAGATTGCCATCCATCCAGGAGTGCCCTGCGTGCAATGAGGCAAAAGACTCTTATCAGGGTAGCTCAAGCAGGCAAACGCATCGGCCGGCCAAGCAAAGAAAATCTATTCATGAAAGGCTGGGACCGATGCACCAAGAGCAACAGATTGAAGCCGAGGAACAGATCCAGAACCCCCAATGGTGCCCAAGCGATGTATTCAGCAAGATACAAAAACGGCGGGTTCAGAGACTAAGAAGGAGGGAATAAACCCAAGAACAACAAGCAACAATAGCCCATCGCCCGGCCAAGACCAAGAAAGAGTGGAGGATAAAATCCACGGTGGTCACGGCCGATGAAGGCACCTCCGATACAGCTCGGGCTTCTGCGGCTTCAAAAGGTAAAGGAGTGGCATCGGCGTCTGTTAACATGATTTTTATACTGCCAGCAGAATACAGCGTGTAGGCGGCCGATGAAGCAGTAGCCGATGACGAGCAATCTTCGGCTAGGCTACAGTTGTCACCTGATCAAGCCGTGTTCGACAAGCCAGTCGACGCCAGCTACAGGCACCTACGGCCGTTATACTTCAAAGGATTCATTAACGGGCGGCCGATGACAAAGATATTGGTTGATGGCGGCGCTGCGGTCAACCTAATGCCATACACAACCTTCCGGAAGCTTGGAAAGGTGCCAGAGGACCTTATCAAGACCAACATGGTGTTAAAAGACTTTGGTGGCAACGCCACTGAGGCGAAGGGTGTGCTCAACGTGGAACTCACCGTGGGCAGTAAGATGATACCCACAACCTTCTTCGTCTTCGATGGAAAGGGTTCCTACAGCCTGTTGTTGGGACGAGACTGGATCCACGCAAACTGTTGCGTCCCTTCAACAATGCATCAATGTTTGATACAATGGCAAGGGGACCAGGTCGAGATCGTGCAGGCCGATCAGTCAGTACACGTGGCCAATGCCGATCTCGCAGTTTGGGAGATGGAGGGAATCGATTGCTTGTCCGGGCGAGTCTGGGACGCCGATTTTCTCAAAGTAACTGATTGCGATATCGAGACGATTGAAGATCAAGACAAGCAGTTGCTTTAACAAAGATGTACCATCCACCATTCAAGACGAACAAACTAGTCCCTACACAGACGATGTGGTGGATGAGTTAGATGGAAAATTAGGACAAGGCTTTACGTCGGCCGATCAGCTCGAGGAAGTTGATATAGGAATAGGTGATAAGCCTAGGCCGACGTATGTAAGTGCAAACCTACCAAAGGAATATAAGAATAATTTGATAAATCTTTTGAAAGAGTTCGTAGATTGTTTTGCATGGGAATACCATGAGATGCCAGGATTAAGCCGATCGATTGTAGAACATCGGCTGCCTATCAAACCAGGCTATCGGCCGTTTAAACAAGCGCCTAGGAGATTTAAGGCCGATATGCACGAAGCTATCAAGGCAGAGATAACAAGACTTTACGACGCCAACTTTATCAGACCCTGCCGATATGCGGAGTGAGTTTCCAACATAGTTCCAATGTTAAAGAAAAACGACAAGCTTAGGGTCTGCATCGACTTCAGAGATTTGAATAAAGCAACACCAAAAGATGAATACCCTATGCCGCTGGCCGATCTGCTAGTAGATACCGCATCTGGACACAAAATCATCAGTTTCATGGATGGAAACGCAGGCTACAACCAGATTTTTATGGCTGAAGAAGATATACACAAGACCGCCTTCCAGTGTCCGGGGGCAATCGGCCTGTATGAGTGGGTTGTTATGACTTTCGGCTTGAAAAACGCTGGAGCTACTTACCAGAGGGCTATGAATTATATTTTTCATGATCTTATCGGCTCACTGATTGAGGTCTATATTGACGACGTCGTCGTGAAGTCCAAGGAGCACGACATGCACCTGGCCGATTTACGCAAGGTACTAGAAAGAGCGAGGAAATATGGTTTAAAGATGAACCCTAACAAGTGTGCCTTTGGCGTATCGGCCGGTCAGTTTCTGGGTTTCTTGGTCCGTGAAAGAGGTATTAAGATCACGCAGAAGAATATTGATGCCATAAAAAATATCAAGCCTCCAACAAACAAGACCAAGTTACAATCTCTGCTCGGGAAGATCAACTTCATCCGGCGTTTCATATCAAACCTGTCAGGCAGAATAGAGCCATTGACTCTATTATTGAAGATAAAGGACGATTAGGAGTTCGTATGGGGTGATAGGCAACAGAAAGCACTGGACAATATCAAAGAATATTTAAGTTCCCCCCAGTCTTAATCCCTCCACGGAAAGGGATTCCATTCAGGCTGTACCTATCGGCCGATGAGAAATCCATCGGCTCAGTCTTGGTTCAAGACATTGATGGCAAGGAATGAGCTATTTTTTATCTCAGCAGGAGGTTGTTAGATGTAGAGACAAGGTACACGCCGGTGGAGAAATTATGTCTGTGCTTGTATTTTTCATGTATTAAGTTAAGGCATTATTTACTTTCCAATGAATGCACCGTGGTCAGTAAGGCCGATGTGATGAAATACATGCTATCAGCCCCTGTTTTAAAAGGAAGAATTGGGAAGTGGATTTTTGCTCTAACAGAGTTTGACCTCAGATATGAATCGGCCAAAGCAATCAAAGGACAAGCCCTAGCCGATTTCATTGTTCAACACAGGGATGATTCAGTCGCATATGCAGACATCGTGCCATGGACGCTGTATTTTGATGGATCTGTCTGTTGACATGGATGCGGTATCGGCCTGGTCATTATATCCCCTCGGGGGGCAAGCTTCAAATTTGCTTTTTCTATCAAGCCTTATTATACAAACAATCAAGCAGAGTATGAGGCTGTTCTCAAAGGCTTGCAGTTATTACAAGAGGTTGAGGCCGATTCCGTGAAGATCATTGGTGATTCACAGCTGGTAGTTAATCAACTTTCTGGGGATTATGAGTGCAAGGATGACATTCTCAAGGTCTACCACGAAGAGTGCAAGGAGTTGCTTCAGGCATTCAAGATCGTGACAATGAGGCATATACCCAGGAAGCAAAACTTCGAGGCCAATGATCTGGCTCAAGGGGCATCGGGATACAGGCTGATGGCCAAGGATGTACGGGTTCAAATCGCCGCTGTGGACGCCGACGATTGGAGATTTGCTATCATTGATTATTTGAAGAATCCTTCCCAATCGGCATCACGGAAGATGAGATACAAAGTATTGCAGTATGTCCTGTTAGATGATGGTTTATATCATCGGACGATTGATGGTGTCTTGCTCAAGTGCCTAGGTCCTGAGGAGGCCAAAATCGTTATGGGTGAGGTCCATGAAGGGGTTTGTGGAACACATCAATCGGCCCATAAAATGAGATGGCTGTTGAAACGCATTGGATATTTTTGGCCAACAATGCTAGAGGATTGTTTCAAGTATTATAAAGGATGTCAAGATTGTCAGAAATTTGGAGCAATTCAGCGAGCACCGGCATCGGCTATGCATCCAGTCATAAAGCCGTGGCCGTTTCGTGGATAGGGAATAGATATGATCGGTCAAATTAACCCGCCATCAAGCAAGGGACACAAATATATCTTGGTGGCTATAGATTACTTCACAAAGTGGGTTGAGGCCGTTCCCCTTAAGAAAGTTGATTCCAAGGATGCGATTCAGTTTGTCAAGGAATATATCATATATCGGTTTGGGTTACCTCAGACAATAACCACCGATCAGGGATCAATCTTCGTGTCCGATGAGTTCGTCCAGTTTGCCGACAGCATGGGCATTAAATTATTAAATTCTTCTCCATATTACGCGCAAGCTAATGGGCAGGCAGAGGCTTCTAATAAGACTTTAATCAAGCTAATCAAAAGGAAAATCGACGAACAGCCGAGGCAATGGCACACGACGCTGGCCGATTCCCTTTGGGCGTATCGGATGGCTTGCCGCGGTGCGATTCAAGTACCTCCGTATCAGTTGGTTTATGGACATGAAGCTGTACTGCCTTGGGAAACCAACATCGGCTCAAGAAGGATTGCTTTGCAAGACGACTTGACAGCCGATGAGTACCATCATCTTATGGTTGATGAGTTGGATGACTTGGCGCATGTCCGATTGCGTGCATTGGAGAAAATAAAGCGCGATAAGGATCGAGTTGCTCGTCATTATAATAAAAAAGTTGTTGCCAAGTCATTTGAAGAAGGGGATCTTGTATGGAAGCTAATAATGCCGATTGGTTCCAGAGATAATAAATTTGGCAAGTGGTCACCTAATTGGGAAGGTCCTTTTCAAATTCATCGATGTGTCCCTCACAATGCTTATTTGCTTAAGGGGCTAGATGGTGAGATTTATGGACGAGCTCTTAATGGCAAATACTTAAAGAAATATTATCCTAGCGTCTGGATTGATTCATGATCGGCCCCTCAGCCGATTTATGATAACAGCCGATGTGCTATGCATCGTCTTTAGATGGCTGATATATACTATCGTCCTTAGTTCAACTTTTACAACATGAGCCCTCATCTTCTAAAATTTGGGGGGCATATATATACTATCGTCCTTAGTTCAGACTTGGCCTTTTTTTCGATTGAGATCGACTTCGGCTACTTGGCCGATGAGATTAATTATAATAAAGGGATATTCGTTTACAAGACGGACTTCACAAACAATTTTCAAGCTGGAATGTCAATTTTCAAGCTGGAATGTCTTCAGATCTATTTAGACCAAATTCGGCTGCTTAACCGATGGGATTTGTGTTTATACAATATAAAGACAAAATATGTTACGTCACCCGATGAAATCTGCAATAGCTGTGATGGCTCTACGGCGAATCTGTTCGATATCTTTTATAACTTGGGTGTCATCGGCCGTCGATCCTGGAATTGGCTTCAACGATTTGCTTAGGGTCGCGAGGTACTTGGCCGATGCCTTTAACTTTGCCGTTTGGTCTTCTATAGCCTTCGGTGATGCATCTATCTCGGCCTGGACTTCTTTGATTTCCTTGTCAGTTGCTTCTAGCTTGGAGATGAGGTCTGCTTCGAGGTGTTGGAGTTCTTCAAGTCTGTTCTTCAAGACAATCGGCTCCACAACTAGCTCATCCAACCTGGTCTTGTCAGAATTGACTTGAGCCTTGCTAGCGGATAGGGCCGATTCCAGGCTTTCGCGTTCCCGCCTCTCCGCAATCCTTTCTTTAACTTTATGAAGCTTGAAGCGATATTGTTCCAAGAAGATGGCCGGTGTCAGGATCTCCATCAGGCCTTCAGGCAGTTGATCTTGAATCGCTTGTACTCTAACCCTGATGGGAGTGCAATCCTCCACCAAGAACTCTAGAGAGGATTCCAGCCGATTGGCAATGTCGGCTAGCTGGTTCTTTAGCTCGTCGGAGATCGATGTCTTGGTTGTGGCAGGAGGTTCCTTGTCTTCATCATCAAGAAACTAGCCGATATCAAAGGAGAACATATCGGCTAGGTTCTGCAAATGTCAATATGGGTCAAGGTTAGCCTTGTCTAGCAAGGATCGGCGAAAAAAGGATCAGAGTAATCCTGGTTACCTGTGTTAGGGCGTCAGTGGTGCTTGCATCGGCTTCCTTTTGCTGTGATGAAACAATAGGCGAGGGGATTGGCCGATGTGGTGCAGGTGATGGGGCTCCTGGCTGGAGAAAAGCAAGAAATTGAAGAACAGATCTATGTTACTAGAGGCACAATGTAAAATTAACTCTTACCGAAGCAATCGGCGAGGGTCGCAGTCGCCAAGATTTGGGAGTTTGATTTCTAGTGCTTTGCTCATGACCAACGCCGATAGGATTGTGCCTCTACTCTCTAGGAGTCTATGAAGATACAAATTGATGGGGAATTGTCCAAGCTCGCACTGTCTAGCAGCTACCATTGGATTGTAAAACTCGTAAGATAGGCTGATGCTCCTTCCTTGAAATATGCCTACTGGGAGCAAGCATGGGGTGAGGCCGATCATGAATAGTTCCCTTGACTCCATGTCATCATTTACCAAGCTCAATTGAAGATCGTCAGGGAGATCAAAATCTTGGTCCGAGGTGTAGATGAACATGTCTATCCTAACTGATGGAGGGCCGGTGTAGAATCGGATGAACCATGTAGACATGTCTTCGGCCGATTGGTCTGCTCCTGGATAAACGGAGGCTGCTTCCCCATAGGACATGCATCTTCTGGTCCTGGGATCTTCGTGATCGGCATATTTTGACGGAAAGCAAGAGTCTGATAATGGTGGCCGATCAACTATGGTGTTGGTGTGGATGGTGAGCCAAAGCTGAATAAACCACCATGGTCCTCCATGAGCCACAGTTTGCTTCAACATTAAGTCTTGAGTGGAGGTATGGAGTAGCCGATAGACAGCTCCCAAGAGGTATCAGCCAAGAGGGATTTGCTTCTTGTCGGCCAAAGCGTGAGCCAAGTGTTGACAATTTGTAGTAGGGCCACAGGTCGATCCGCAGAAGACGAATCTTTCCAACCACAGTGTCAGGAAAGCCACATGTTCTCTTTTCGAGACTGATGCTTGTTCCATGTGTTCAGAGATATATCCGGACCAGCCTCCAATCTTCTTGGTTTTCAATTTGTGACTGCTGTTCACCAAGAGGCTGAAGGGATTGATTTCGGAGTCAATGTCCAATCCTGTTAGTATCTTGACATCAATCAGAGTTGGGGTCATCGGACCTTGTTTGAACAGGAAGGCGTTTAAGGTACTAGACCAGAAGTAACTGGCGGCCGACATGAGTGGCTCGTTTTTCTTGGTATCGGCCAGGGATAAAGTAATGCATTGGCCGATTCCTATTTCGTCCCAATGGATTTGTTTGGCTGCAGCGATTCTCTTGTGCCAGGTTCTATATCCGTTAAGCTTTGATGGCCAGGATCTGAAGGTATGTTTCCATGAAGAAACATTGGGCTTGGCTTGCCTAAAGGGGATTCTGTCTGTTTCAGCATTAATCAGCCAAGTTGGGTCGCAGTCGCCCATGGGGCCTAGTAAGAAGCGATGTGATTTGTCATCGGTAGGGATCAGGATTTGGTTTTTGAAGACCTAGGTCATAAGAACGACGATGAAAATATAAGACCCGGGAGGCAAAATTTTGAATCCCTAGTTTGAAGAAATCGGCGGAAACGTGAGAAGGTGGATTTAGAAGGGATTGACTTACCACAGGGACCTCGGAGGCGTAGAACGGAGCGGAGGCCATTGTTGTCGTCGAAAGGGGTCGCTGTTGAGGGGGTCGATGTCGACGGGACGCCGAGGGGTCGCCGGAGTTGAGGAACATGAAGAGATTGTCGAATCGGCGGCGAAGGGATGTGAATCTATATTTGCGCGGTTTTCAGCCAAGCTCTAGTAAGGAAGTCGATGGGTTCCTCGGAGCTAATTCCGCCACATTATATAATGAAGCGAAATTGGGGGGCATGTGTTAACAACGGATTTTGGTAATCGACTTGGAAGTGAAAGAGGAAACCGAAGCAGAGAAGAAGGATTGTGTTGGAGTCGGACCAGGCTTCGTATCGGACCCGGTAATCGTATCGGACTGGGGAGGTGCTGCCAGAAAGGGCGTATCGGCCGATACAGATTCGATGTGATTGTTGGCCGATACGGGTTGTAAGTTGACAGAGTCAGCGTGGGCTTGGTCTGGGCTCAAGATAAGCTTCAAGGAAGTTGCCAAATAGAGATAAAGCTCGGTTTTAGGCAATTGTATCTTGTAAATTAAGTAGGTTTAGATCTAATCTGTGGCAAGAGTCTGCCGTAAAGATTTGTTGTTTGTTAGAGATAAGATCGTGTCCTACAAGGACCCTGTTGTAATCTCGGGTATAAATATCCCAGTAGTTTGTACATAGAAACTCTCTCACAACTCAATACAACAAACAGTTTCAATCTACTTCAGCGCATCGCCAACCCTCGCAAGAGGTTAATTTCGACGAGTTCTTACTTCCTGGAGCAGAGGTAAGAACTCGTTCCCGACGATTTGCATCATCGGGGCCAACGTGTCGCTTTAGACACGTTAAGCCTCGATGATGTGATCGTCGTTTATCATGCTTTGGATAATTTTGACAGGCGTTTTAATTATGCATCGCCAGCGATCTACTCGTTTTAGGGTTCATTGCCGGTGACAGTTTAATTATTGTGCTTGGCTAGATTGTTCAATGCATCTACCATCCCCAAAAGCAATCGACGGCTTGATTTTCTTTGTGTCATGTCTTGATTCACACTTTGAGTTGTCATCGACCTCAGTCCTGTTTTGAGATTCAACACAAAGCTTGTTTCCGGTTGTAATTAAGGATAGTACTGGGGTTTCAACCAATCTTACCTGACGCATGTGATTATCACTAGGTTTTTATATGTGTCTGCCATCTGCATGAGTAGATCGATGAATATAGATGCATCTGTTATAGGTTAGTCCTTTGGGTTTATCTGTGTTGGACGTGTTTATATTGACTGATTGGTTCATGTAGATTTGCACTAGAGTACTAGCTAGTGTAGTAATCTTTATTATTCCTTATCGGCCGGTGCTGTTGATTGACATTAACATGTTGACAAAGGCCGATATGTTTGGATTCATGCTTTAATCTTATTTTATCATGAGTAAGCCGATATAGCTTTGCCCTATCGGCTGGGCTATGACAATGTGTCATCGGCCTATCGGCCGATCGACCGCTGTTTTCTGACGTGGTTTACTTGTTTCTTGTTGATTGCATATCAAATCAACTGGCACGCTCTGCGCACAACTAGGCAAGCCATTTGGACCTGCACTGGAGTAAAGCAAACCTCCCAGGCCACCGTGGAAACGCGGAACCCGTTTGGTCGCAAGGCGGGTCGAAATTCTGCGCCAACACTACCATGGAGCAGCTTTCTATTCAAAACCTCTCTGCTCCAATGGCCGAGTTCTGTGAGCCACCACCATCTTCAAAACCAATCAGTGATCTGGCTATGAACTCAGTCCTAGCTTTATACCCATGGTTCGGGGACTAACCTTCTCGGATAGCGAAAGCAAAAATCCCTATATTCATCTGCGTGAATTTAAGCAATTGTGCTCATGCTTGCCAATTGCTGGCATGGCACAAGATACCTTGCGGTGGGAGTTGTTTCCCTTTTCTCTTACAGAAGAGATGAAACGATGGTATACCTTTTGGTGAGCAAACTGTATGGTGAATGGGAGAAATTGAAAAGCAGGTTTTGCCTTGCTTTCTTCCTGTTAATCCGTGTAGCTTCTCTTCATAGGGAGGTTCTCAATTTTCAGCAATATGAGAAGGAGTCCATTGGTGCAGCCTGGGCACAATTTTCCTTGTTAACTCAAGCCGGCCCAGACTTGTCTTTACCCAACCACGTGTTGTTGCAACACTTCTGTCTGGGTTTAGATAAGGAGTTTGCCGTGTATCTCGATGCTTTCGCCGGAGGTTCGTTCACACACAAGACAACGATGGAAGGTAGAGAACTTTTGGATCGTATCCTGGACAATAGATCTTTCGTTCGTTGCGAAACCATCCAGGATATCGAGTATACACATGAGGAATCACCAGTCGTTGAATCGGAACCTTCTACCTCCACATCCCATGATTCAACCGTTGAATCATTTTCCGAACCACGGGAAACAAAGGAAGAAGAAATTCAGCCTTCGGAATTCCCAATCCAGTTTGAGGGTGATCTTTTTGAAGATTATGGAAACACCTCAAACTATTCTATGCAAAAGAGACCACCGGTCCTGCTTTGTTGGCACAGGCCTCTCGAGGAAAATTTCCTCAAAGAGACAGTTCATGAACTGACTACTATCATGAGCAAAGAGTGGTTAAGTGTAACGCCCGTTTTGTCGTGGCGTTAGCGGGAAAACTAATCTGCTAAAAACCCTAATTGCGAAAGTTTGCTCTTTCGTTGAGTTTTGTTGTGAGCCAAGGTCTCGTGTCTTCCCTCTCAGTTCAATCTCGGAGAAAACCGCGGAATCGGATTTCAAATCCGAGCCCTCAAACTCCCCCTTTCTTTTCTCTGGAAAAGTCTGGTTTACCTCCCTTGACCTGGGCCGAATTTCCCCTTCGGCTTACAGCCCCTCTCTTTCCCCCTCGGGCCGCCGCCGGCCCAGCCCCTCTCGGCCTGTTTTCCCCCCCTCTCTCTCCTCTTCCTTCCCTAGGCCGCCTCCCGGCCCAGCTCTCTCCCGCGTGTCGCCTCGGCCCAGCCGCCGGCCCGGCCGCCTTTTTCCCGCTGGGCCGCGCCAGGCCGCTCGGCCCGCGCGCGCCCGAGCCGGGTCCGCCAGTTCTCTCTCTCTTTTCTCTCTCTCTTTTCTCTCTCTCTCTCTTCTCCCCAACGGCTCCCGCCGGCGCCGTTCCGTCCCACCGGCGTCCGCCGCTGGTCCCCTTGGCCACGCCGCCTGCGCGCTTGCCGCCAAGGCGCTAAGCAGCGCGCGCTCTCCCTCTCTCCGTGCCCTTTCCCGTCTCGGCAAGGGACCGACTCCCCTTTCCTCCCTCTTCTTTTTTCTTTTTCCTCGGCCGCCGACCGCCGCCGACGTCACCCGCTGCCGCGCTTGGCCGCTAGCGCGGGGAGCGCCCGCGCGGTCCACTCGCCGCGCTCCACCGCCTCCGCGGACCGACATTCCGCTCCCCAAACCGACCTTGCCTCCTTCCCCATAAAAATCCCCCCCTCGCTCCCGGCCGCCATTACCGCCCGCCGCCGAGCTCGTCCCCTTCCAACCCGTCGCGCCGCGCCACCACCCCTCTTGCCATCCGCCGCCGCGAGAAGAGGAGCCCGGCGCCCTCATCCTCTTCCCCGGCCCGGGATCGTGCCGCCTCGCCACGCCCACGCCCGCGCCTGCGCCGTCGGCCTCCTTCCCGGCTCACCGCCCCACCGCGGTAAGCCCCTCTCCCCCTCAATCTTCCCCTCTTTCGTCGGTTTAGGCCGCTAGACAACCGTAGAACTCCCCTTCCGGCCACCGCCGTGGCCGTCGCCTTCTCCTCCGCCCTCTCCCCGAACCGCCGTCGCCGCCGTCGCCCTGCGCCTTCTCCCCTTTTGCCCGGGCGGCCCACGTGGCCGCCACGCAGGCGCCAGCCGGCGCACTCCCTCCTTTCCCCTCCGTGCGCTCGGTCTGCGTAGACCGCGCCGCTGCCAGGCAGGCCCCGCCCTAGCGCCGCGCGACGGGCACGGTCGACCGGATCGGCCGTCCACGTAGGCCGCGGCCTACCCCGGCCCATCGGCCTCGCTCCCGCTAGGCCCATCGGCTCCCGTCCGTCGGCCTCGGCCGCCAGGCCTATCGGCCCATCGGCCTTCCTTGTCGGCCCATCGGCTCCCGTCCATCGGCCTCGGCCGCCAGGCCTATCGGCCCATCGGCCTCGGCCGCCAGGCCTATCGGCCCACCGTCCTATTCCCCTCTCGCGCGCCGATCGGCCATGGGCCAATCCCTTCGGGCCGTCGGCCCAATTAATTCGGCCGCGCCCATTCAAATATTTTGGGCTGTCCTTAGCCGCCCAAAATAAAGTTCAATTTCGGTCCCTCCTTTTCTTTTTCCAGGGAATTATTAATTCCTTTTCTTTATTCCAGAAAATCCTTTAATCTTCAGAAATTCATATCTTTTCAACCGTTCGTCCGATTAACTCCGTTCCACTTCCAAAATTCCTCAAATATCGAGATCTATCCAATGGCACGCTTAGTAGTCTCTAATAAGGCTTCTTTTATCGCTTTGTTGAGTCGTCTCGTTTCGCGTGTAGTCTCGGAGCCCGAAGACCCGCAGTGCGTGGATTTCGAGGAAGAAGCTCAAGATCTCGAGCAAGGCAAGTCACCTTTGATCAATTGAACCTATAATTTAAATTAAGTATTTTGATTCCGCAAACTATGCATTACTTAGGTTACACTTGACACTAGGCCTCGGTTTGCAATACAACCGGCAGGCCCTACCCAATTGCTGCATTCACCTTCCTTGATATTTGAATACCCTAACACCCTTGTCACCCCTCAGGTGATGCCTTGGTATCCGTACCCCGCGTACGAATATCGAGACTCCCCTCAAACTTTAAAATTGATCACCTGGGTAAAACTTGAGTTTACAAAATGCTTGGAAAACCCGACACTTGGGTCGGTGTCTTGAAAACTAAAGTGAGTTTCTAAAACTCGCGGTACGGGAGACGTACTGGAGGTACGGTCTGCCCGTTCTCGCTCTAAGGACCGATTCCTTGGGAATTACATCCAAGCATATGTCAAGTACGACCACATGGGTGATATGGGACGCCCCTGGCTGAGTAATTTGCTAGGCCAGGGAAATCTTGATGCCAAGGGACAAGTGGATTCGCCGGGGTGGTGTCGGGGAGGACCCCTGGGCTTCCTGGCACAGTATGGTCTGGGACCTAACCTGGTGTTGGTCCGTGGGACCCCTCCCGTTGGCATAAGATAACCCTGAGTCGGCTTTCGAAATGCCTTGTCGTGAAAGCCTCAAGGTCGCCAGACGTGACCGAGAGTCGCGGGCTGGGTGATTCGGGGTTAGTAACGTCGTGTGGGTAAAGTGTACCCCCTCTGCAGAGGTTAATAACTGTTCGAACAGCCGTGCCCACGGTCATGGGCGGATGTGAGGTGATTCCTTAGCGTAGTTTTATTGAACACCTGGTGAACTGCTGTTGGTGTGAGGTTTTCCGTTCTGTGCTTGGTTTAAGGCTGTTGAAGCAGCCGGAGTCGGTGACGATTGGCAGGGAGCCTCTCGTACCGGCGTGTGTGAGTTGTGGCTGTTGGTGCAGCCGGGTCGGTAAACGATTGGCAGGGAGCCTCTCGTGCCGGCAAGAATCAATCGATACATTATCACTGCTCCGGCCGGATGAGACGCACTTTCTCATCCGTGTCGTTGAGAAGCACTTACTTAGATGTTTCTAAAGTCTTAAACTAAAACCAATTGTGAAAAATAACTGGCTTTCCCTTGAAGCTTGCATTAAACAGTTAATTTCCCCTGACTTGCTGAGTACTCCCGTACTCACCCTTGCTCTATACAATTAAACCCCCCCCAGTTCTCGAAGACGAAGAGGTGGACCCTGCTGATGAAGAGTTCTTCCAGGAGCAAGCAGACTTCGAGCAGTAGTAGGGTTTCGGCCTTCCCCAAGGCTTTGCTTGTGGCTTAGGGCTAGTCTCAGCTTTCCTCTTCCGCCTTTTTGTAATGCTGTTGTGAACTCGGGTTCTGTCCGCAGTTCCAACCTTGGTTGTAATCCTACTCTTAATAAAGAGACCGCTGTGGTTGTGATATTCTGTCTTCCTGTTGTACCAGCGCTATTTCCTGGGACTGGTACAGGCATACAGGTCAATCTGGACCGCCCTATCCTGGTCTCCGCCCGGGGCCAGTTTGGGGCGTGACAGAAGATGGTATCAGAGCTCAGCTTTGGCCTAGGACGAAACCCGACGTTAGATGACCGTAAGGATGCTAAGTTCTGAAAAGCTACTTGCAAAAAGTTCGGCTCTTTTCTTCTTCTCTTGCTCTGTTTACAAAACTGGTTACTGACTTCTCTTTCTTTTCAAAATTATAGATGGCAGTCAACGCCACCCACAGTTCCCACGGTGTTGGTGAGGGTCACCACGTCGACCAGCTGAGAGACCTCGCTGGCTTCCTTGGCTTCTCTTGTCCCGAGTACGCTGGGTACTCCGTGGACCGCTTCCCTCCTCGCTGTGAGCTGTCCGTGTACCTTTACCCCCGCGGAGGTACACACAGCGCTGGCCTTCGCCCTCACCACTTCAACTGGGCTCGCCCCACGCTCCAGCTCGCGTACCAGGACCTCTCCTGGACCGCTCTGCGTCGCTTGGCCTACGACTACCGTCGTCGCCTTGCAGGTTCGGCCTTCCGGCTGATCCCGCAGCTCCCTCCTGGCCGTGCAGACAGCCGCTACCCTTGCCCTTACCATGAGTCGCACCCTGCACTGACGCGCATGGTGGAGCTTTCTGGCGCTCAGGCCACTCAGCACGACCTTCTCCTTGAGGCTTACCGTTCCTTGGCTCGCCGCTACGCCGCACTGGAGGCCCGCCTTGCTGAGGAGGGTGTCACCTCCGTGGACACTACCTCCTGGGACTCTGGCCGCCTTTGCCACTCCAGCCACCTGTCTTTCTACAGTTCACGTGGCTCTGCTCGCACCCCCAGCGGCCCACGCTCTCCCAGCCCGCGTGTGCCGTGCTCGCCAGTCTACTCCCCCTACCCCCATCGTGCCAGCCGCTCCTACACCCCAGGTCACACCCCAGTTGTCAGCCGCCGTGGGCTCCGACTGATCCGCGCCGCGCGGAAGCGCGTTGTGGGCTCCTCCACCGTGTTCCGTTTCGACCACCCAGCTCCTACCCCGCCAGCAGGCCGCCCTGCTGCCAGCCCTCGACAGGTTCCGCCGGTCCCTTCGCGTGCGCCGATCGACGTGTCCCCTTCAGACGAGCCGACCATCGGAGCCAGCCAGGCAGGAGAGCAGTAGAGTTCGACTGCCGCAGGTGGAGTTCGTGTGCCAGACCTTTTGTACCGCCGCCAACTCTTTCGGAGTCGTGACGAGGTAGTGTGTGAGTGTGTTGTTGTGGGTGTTGTCTGGTAGTCTGGATCTCTGAGGTGGTGTGTGTACAGTCAAGCTCGGCGCAGCTCTGTGACTTGTCCACACCCGTTGTTTTAGGTGCTTTCCGAGTTGAGAAAAGCTTTATGACTAGTGTGTGCTTTCTGAGCTCGTTTACTTTACTTCTTTCCTTTTAAGTGCTGTTCCGTTCTCTTACCCCGCCCTTTTTTGGGAGATTAGATGGCTACCCGTCCCCGTCGTGTAGCTCGTGCTCCAGCTCGTTTGGGTTACGAAACCCGCAGGGAAGAACCAGAATCAGAAAATGAGTCAGGGAATGAACCGGTTAATGCTCCAGCTCAGGCAGATCCTACAGCAAACCGTGCACAGGACTTACCCCCGCCTCCCCAGCTTCAGGCAGATTACCAGCACATGATGGCAGTTCAGACTCAGATCTTGCAGGGCTTAGCCCAAGCCATTGCAGGTATCCAGCAGAATTTGCAGCCGCAGGCTCCGCACCCAGTGCCTTTCCATAATAACAATCACAGATCCAAGCTAACGGACTTTCTAAGATCCCATCCACCGGAATTCTCTCACACCGTCGAGCCCGTTGAGGCCGACGATTGGCTAAAGGATGTTGAGAGAAAGCTCAACCTTGTGCAATGCACCCCAGTGGAGAAGACCCTTTTTGCTGCACATCAGTTGAGAGGCTCTGCAGCCAACTGGTGGGAGAATTACTGTAATGCCCATCCGGACGCTGTCAACATTGAGTGGGCAGAGTTCGCCGATGCCTTCCGTGCAGCTCATGTGCCCGAAAGTACCATCGACATGAAGAAAGAAGAGTTCAATCGTCTGAAACAAGGTACAGGAAGCGTCAATGAGTACCTGAGTCGCTTCAACAAATTGGCTCGGTATGCTCCCGAAGAAGTGGACTCCGACAAGAAAAAGATCAGGAAGTTCTTGAAGGGAATCGTAGTAGGGTTGAGAATCCAGTTGCTTGCCCATGACTTCCCCACCTTCCAGCACATGGTCAATAAGGCCTTGCTTCTGGAGGATGCCAGAAAAGAGGCAACTGAGGAATATAAGAAGCGCAAGTCTACCCACCAAGCGCCCCCATTCCGAGGTGCGCCACGCCCTCGTGTTGGACATCCCATGCAGTACCACCAACCTGCCCCTCAAGTCAGTCGCCAACCTGGCTTTACTCCCCGTCTGCCAGTGCCTCGCCTTACTCCGTCGCCCCAGCAGCATGCCCCTAGTGGCAACACCGCAAGGAACAGTGTCTCCTCCTTCAATTCGCCCACAGGAATGGCAAATGTGCAGTGCTTCACGTGCAAACAGATGGGACATTACGCCAGGCAGTGTCCTCGAAATCAGGGAAACTCTAACCCCGGACGCTCTGATGCTAGCTTCCCCAGGACTCCAGCACCTGCACAGTCCCGCCCAGTCACTCAGACAAGTGGACAAGGTTCTCGCGCCTCCAACAACTTTGGACGAGGTCGAGTGAACCACATCCAAGCTGAAACCGCCCAAGAGGCCCCCGACGTGGTGATGGGTATGTTCTCTGTCAACTCCATACCCGCACTCGTTCTATTTGATTCAGGAGCTTCTCATTCGTTCATATCACAAGCTTTTGTGAAAAGAAATGGTTGGAAAACCCAAAATTTACTAGTACCTATGGTAATACATTCCCCTGGAAGGGATATAAGGGCAGATAAACTATGCCCCAAGGTTGATCTAGTGATAGAAGGGGTTAGCTTCGCAGCCAAACCCATAGTCCTAGACTCCCAAGGTCTGGATGTCATCCTAGGGATGGATTGGTTGGCTAAGCACAAAGGACAAATTGATTGTGCTGAGAGGACCATCACTCTGCAAGGACCCGGAGGAAAACAAGTGCGTTTCACTCCCCTCCTTCCCGGAAATCGGTCAACCCTGAACAGTTTGCAAGCCACTCACTTGGAAATGGTACCCATAGTCAACGAGTACCCCGATGTGTTCCCAGAAGAACTACCCGGGATGCCACCGGATCGAGAAATTGAGTTCTCCATAGAGCTTGCCCCAGGCACCGCTCCCATTGCCAAGAGACCCTACAGAATGGCAGCCAACGAACTGGCAGAAATTAAGAAACAGATCGAGGAACTTCAGAACAAGGGTTACGTGCGACCCAGCTCGTCCCCTTGGGGAGCCCCTGTGCTCTTAGTAAAGAAGAAAGATGGCTCTGAGAGAATGGTGATAGACTATAGAGCCTTGAATGAAGTAACCATCAAGAATAAGTATCCCCTACCACGGATTGACGATTTGTTCGACCAATTGGAAGGAGCCAGAGTATTCTCCAAGATCGACCTACGATCTGGGTATCACCAGCTCAAAATCAGATCAGAAGATATCCCCAAGACCGCTTTCTCAATGCGGTATGGCCTGTATGAGTTCACCGTGATGTCTTTCGGACTCACCAATGCTCCGGCATTCTTCATGAACCTGATGAATAAAGTTTTCATGGACTACTTGGATAAGTTCGTTGTGGTCTTCATCGACGACATTCTGATTTACTCAAGGGATGAACAAGATCATGCAAATCATCTACGGAAAGTAATGGAAAGGTTGCGTGGACATCAACTCTTTGCCAAGTACTCGAAGTGTGAGTTTTGGTTGGATAAAGTAGCCTTCCTTGGCCATGTCATCTCCACCAAAGGTGTTGAAGTAGACCCCAGTAAGGTTGAGACCGTCCTCGCCTGGAACGCACCCAAGACGGTGTCTGAGATCCGTAGTTTCCTCGGTTTAGCGGGTTACTACCGGAGGTTCATCGAAGGATTTTCCAAACTGGCTCGACCAATGATGGAACTCCTAAAGAAGGAAAAGAAGTTTTCAGGAAGCATGTGAACGCAGTTTTCAGGAACTCAAGAAAAGATAGACGACTGCTCCCGTCCTCACCCTGCCTGACATCCGAAAGGATTTCGAGATATTCTGTGATGCGTCGAGACAAGGTCTAGGATGTGTCTTAATGCAAGACCGAAAGGTGGTGGCCTACGCTTCAAGACAACTCAGGCCCCATGAGGTCAACTACCCTACGCATGACCTGGAATTGGCAGCTGTGGTTCATGCCCTGAAAATTTGGCGTCACTACCTGATTGAAAACAGATGTGAGATTTACACCGATCACAAAAGTCTCAAATACATCTTTACCCAGAGTGAATTGAACATGAGACAGAGAAGATGGTTGGAATTAATCAAGGATTATAATCTCGGTATACACTACCACCCTGGAAAAGCAAATGTGGTCGCCGACGCGCTAAGTCGCAAGACCTACTGTGCTACCGCCCTGGTTTGGCCAACACAGGATGACCTGTGTCGAGAAATCGAGAAGTTGAAAGTGACCGTGGTCCCCACCGGAAACCTTGTCAGTCTTACAGTGCAACCTACCCTAGAAACTCAAATTCGAGAAGCGCAACGAGAAGACGAGGGTATGAAAGAAATGAAGGATAAGATCCGTAAGAAAAGACTCAAAGGCTTCACCATCGACGACCAGGATACTGTTTGGTTCGGATCCCGCATCTGCGTGCCAGCCACAAAGGAATTAAAGGACCTCATTCTGAGAGAAGCTCATGAGTCAGCGTACTCCATCCATCCCGGGAGTACCAAAATGTATCAAGACATCAAGGAATACTTTTGGTGGGCTGGAATGAAGCGAGATGTTGCAGAGTATGTAGCCTTATGTGATATCTGTCAAAGAGTAAAGGCCGAACATCAGAAACCCGCCGGTTTGTTACAACCCCTCCGAATTCCCGAGTGGAAATGGGAAGAGATCGGTATGGATTTCATTACCGGTTTACCAAGGACCCCTAGCGGGTATGACTCCATCTGGGTAATCGTGGACCGCCTAACCAAGGCAGCTCACTTTGTACCAGTGAAAACCACCTACGATGGGAAAAAGCTGGCAGACCTGTATATGACCCATGTGGTTTGCCGACACGGTTGCCCAAAGAAGATAGTGTCGGATCGAGGCACTCAGTTTACCTCAAGATTCTGGCAACAGTTACACGAGGCAATGGGTACCAATTTAAACTTCAGTACCGCCTATCACCCGCAGACAGATGGGCAGACAGAACGAGTTAACCAGATCCTGGAGGACATGCTTCGAGCGTGTGCCTTGGACTTTGAAGGCACATGGGATCGCTGTCTCCCTTACGCCGAGTTCTCGTACAACAACAGTTACCAATCCAGTATCCGGATGTCCCCTAATGAAGCCCTGTTTGGACGAAAGTGTCGCACCCCGTTGTGTTGGAACGAGATAGGCGAAGCGCAAGTGTTTGGACCCGACGTGCTGAAGGAAGCTGAAAAGCATGTCAAGCTGATTCGAGACCGCCTGAAGACAGCTCAGACCCGACAGAAAAGCTATACAGATAATCGGAGGCGTGATCTCGAGTTTGCAGTGGGAGATCACGTGTACCTGCGAGTGTCTCCACTTCGTGGTCTAAAGAGGTTTGGGATGTCCGGCAAGTTAGCTCCTCGCTATATCGGTCCCTACCTCATCACCGCCAGACGCGGCGAAGTTGCCTACCAGCTCGAACTACCAGAAGGACTGACAGATGTGCACAATGTGTTCCATGTGTCCCAGTTAAAGAAATGTCTTCGTGTTCCAGAGGAACAAGTTCCCTTGGGAAGCATAGAACTGGAGAAGAACCTAACCTATAAAGAGAGACCCATCAGAGTTCTTGAAGAGGCTGAACGTAGGACTCGAAGAAAGACCGTTAAGTTCTACAAGGTGCAGTGGAGCAACCACTCAGAGGATGAAGCAACTTGGGAACGCGAAGATCTTCTCCGTGCCCAGTCCCCGGAGCTGCTCCCTTAGGTGCTGAATCTCGGGGACGAGATTCTTGTTAGGGGGGTTGGTTTGTAACGCCCGTTTTGTCGTGGCGTTAGCGGGAAAACTAATCTGCTAAAAACCCTAATTGCGAAAGTTTGCTCTTCCGTTGAGTTTTGTTGTGAGCCAAGGTCTCGTGTCTCCCCTCTCAGTTCTATCCCGGAGAAAACCGCGGAATCGGATTTCAAATCCGAGCCCTCAAACTCCCCCTTTCTTTTCTCTGGAAAAGTCTGGTTTACCTCCCTTGACCTGGGACGAATTTCCCCTTCGGCTTTCAGCCCCTCTCTTTCCCCCTCGGGCCGCCGCCGGCCCAGCCCCTCTCGGCCTGTTTTCCCCCCCTCTCTCCTCTTCCTTCCCTGGGCCGCCTCCCGGCCCAGCTCTCTCCCGCGTGCCGCCTCGGCCCAGCCGCCGGCCCGGCCGCCTTTTTCCCGCTGGGCCGCGCCAGGCCGCTCGGCCCGCGCGCGCCCAAGCCGGGTCCGCCAGTTCTCTCTCTCTTTTCTCCCCACAGCCCCCGCCGGCGCCGTTCCGTCCCGCCTCCGCCGCTGGCCCCCGCCTCGGCCCCGCCGCCTGCGCGCGCGTGCCGACAAGGCGCCGAGCGCGCCCCTCGCCCTTCTCTCCTCCCCCGCGCGCGCGCCCTTGCCCGAATCGGCAAGGGGGCAAGCCCCCTTTCTCCCCCCCTCTTTTCCTTTTTCCCCGGCGACCGACCGCCGCCGACGTCACCCGGCCGCTTGGCCGCTTGCGCCGGTCCCCGCTCCGCCGCTCGGCCGCACCGCCTCTCCCGGCCCAAAATCGGCATTTCCCCTCCCCCCCGAAACCGACCTAAACCCCTCTACAAATCCCCCCTCGCGCCCGGCCGCCATTGCCCGCCCCCGAGCTCGCCCCCCCTTCCCGCTGCCGCCGCCACGCTCGTCGCCGCCGCCGAGAGCTCCCGAAAGGAGGTCCGGGCGCCGCCTCCGCCCCCTCTTCCCCGGCTCGGATTCGCGCCGCGCGCCCGCCGCGCCCGCGCCCGTCGGCCTCCGGCTTGCCGCCCCGCCGCGGTAACCCCCCTCTCCTCTCCCCTCTCCCCTTTCCCCTCGCGTTTCTAGGCCGCTAGATAGGCCGTAGAGCCCCCTCCCGGGCGCCGCCGAGGCCGTCGCCCCTCTTCTCCGCCCTCTCCCCGAGCCGCCGTGGCCGCCGTCGCACCGCGCCGTCGCCAGCCGCCGTCGCTCCCCCGCGGCCCGATCCGAGCCGACGGATCGATTCCCCTCGCTCCCCTCTTGCTCCGGCGCCAATCCCCGTCGCCGGCCTCGCACCGCACCGCTCGGAACGCCCCTCCGCCGTCGCCGCCGTCGCCCGCGCCTTCTCCCCTTTTGCCCGGGCGGCCCACGTGGCCGCCACGCAGGCGCCAGCAGCGCCAGCCGGCGCACTCCCTCCTTCCCCTCCGTGCGCTCGGTCTGCGTAGACCGCGCCGCTGCCAGGCGGGCCCCGCCTTAGCGCCGCGCGGGGCACGGTCGACCGGATCGGCCGTCCCACGTAGGCCGCGGCCTACCCGGCCCATCGGCCTCCTTCCCCCCTTCGGCCCAGTCGGGCCCGCTCGGCTCCCCGTTGCCCGCTCGGCCACTCGGCCCTTTTCGGCCATCGGCCCGAGTCCCTCGGTCCGGTCCGCCGGCCCCGTTGACCGGACCAGGCCGCGCGCCACACGGACCGGGCCGTGTCACTCGGTTTGGGCCGCACCCGTGAGCGCCGGTCCGCTCGGCCCGCTTGCGCCAACGGCCCCCCTTGCTCGGCCATGGGCCAATCCCTTCGGGCCGTCGGCCCAATTAATTCGGCCGCGCCCATTCAAATATTTTGGGCTGTCCTTAGCCGCCCAAAATAAAGTCCAATTTCGGTCCCTCCTTCTTTTCTTTTTCCAGGGAATTATTAATTCCTTTTCTTTATTCCAGAAAATCCTTTAATCTTCGGAAATTCATATCTTTTCAACCGTTCGTCCGATTAACTCCGTTCCACTTCCAAAATTCCTCAAATATCGAGATCTATCCAATGGCATGCTTAGTGGTCTCTAATAGGGCTTCTTTTATCGCTTTGTTGAGTCGTCTCGTTTCGCGTGTAGTCTCGGAGCCCGAAGACCCGCAGTGCGCGGATTTCGAGGAAGAAGCTCAAGATCTCGAGCAAGGCAAGTCACCTTTGATCAATTGAACCTATAATTTAAATTAAGTATTTTGATTCCGCAAACTATGCATTACTTAGGTTACACTTGACACTAGGCCTCGGTTTGCAATACAACCGGCAGGCCCTACCCAATTGCTGCATTAACCTTCCTTGATATTTGAATACCCTAACACCCTTGTCACCCCTCAGGTGATGCCTCGGTATCTGTATCCGTAATTCCCAAGGAATCGGTCCTTAGAGCGAGAATAGGCAGACCGTACCTCCAGTACGTCTCCCGTACCGCGAGTTTTAGAAACTCACTTTAGTTTTCAAGACACCGACCCAAGTACGACCAAGCATATGTCAAGTACGACCACATGGGTGATATGGGACGCCCCTGGCTGAGTAATTAGCTAGGCCAGGGAAATCTTGATGCCAAGGGACAAGTGGATTCGCCGGAGTGGTGTCGGGGAGAACCCTTGGGCTTCCTGGCACAGTATGGTCTGGGACCTAACCTGGTGTTGGTCCGTGGGACCCCTCCCATTGGCATAAGATAACCCTGAGTCGGCTTTCGAAATGCCTTGTCGTGAAAGCCTCAAGGTCGCTAGACGTGACCGAGAGTCGCGGGCTGGGTGATTCGGGGTTAGTAACGTCGTGTGGGTAAAGTGTACCCCCTCTGCAGAGGTTAATAACTGTTCGAACAGCCGTGCCCACGGTCATGGGCGGATGTGAGGTGATTCCTTAGCGTAGTTTTATTGAACACCTGGTGAACTGCTGTTGGTGTGAGGTTTTCCGTTCTGTGCTTGGTTTAAGGCTGTTGAAGCAGCCGGAGTCGGTGACGATTGGCAGGGAGCCTCTCGTACCGATGTGTTGACTTGTGGCTGTTGAAGCAGTCGGAGTCGGTGACGATTGGCAGGGAGCCTCTCGTACCGGCGTGTGTGAGTTGTGGCTGTTGGTGCAGCCGGGTCGGTAAACGATTGGCAGGGAGCCTCTCGTGCCGGCAAGAATCAATCGATACATTATCACTGCTCCGGCCGGATGAGACGCACTTTCTCATCCGTGTCGTTGAGAAGCACTTACTTAGATGTTTCTAAAGTCTTAAACTAAAACCAATTGTGAAAAATAACTGGCTTTCCCTTGAAGCTTGCATTAAACAGTTAATTTCCCCTGACTTGCTGAGTACTCCCGTACTCACCCTTGCTCTATACAATTAAACCCCCCCAGTTCTCGAAGACGAAGAGGTGGACCCTGCTGATGAAGAGTTCTTCTAGGAGCAAGCAGACTTCGAGCAGTAGTAGGGTTTCGGCCTTCCCCAAGGCTTTGCTTGTGGCTAAGGGCTAGTCTCCGCTTTTCGCTTCCGCCTTTTTGTAATGCTGTTGTGAACTCGGGTTCTGTCCACAGTTCCAACCTTGGTTGTAATCCTACTCTTAATAAAGAGACCGCTGTGGTTGTGATATTCTATCTTCCTGTTGTACCAGCGCTATTTCCTGGGACTGGTACAGGCATACAGGTCAATCTGGACCGCCCTATCCTGGTCTCCGCCCGGGGCCAGTTTGGGGCGGATCTTTTGTCTGAAGCAATTCTGATTAGCTCCCCGTCCTTAACAATTCCTTGTCTCGTGAGAAAGGCCATGGTGAAAACTCTTTATAATCCCAGTATCGAAGCCAACATTATGTCTGAATCCTTTGCATTTGCATGCTTAGGGGATGAGCCATTGGTACCAACAGATAAGACCTTTCAGGATCCATCCAGTCCTATTATTGAAGGGTACGGGGTTATCCGCAGAGTGCCAATTAGGCACAACGATGTTGATATCGTCCTTGATTTCCACGTGTTCGAAGTCTACGACTTCGACATTCTTATAGGCCATCCTATAGAAAAGCTTTTATTTGATGTGCCTAGAACCAGTGTTCTCAACATCAAGCTTGGGAAATTGGTGTTTTCCATCTCGATCTCACGATCAAAAAATTATTTGATGGAACCCATTCCCAAGTCTGAGCCAATTGAGGAAGTGCTGGTTGTCTCTCCTTTTGAATCCCTCCTCGATGATGATGCCACTGCATTTGTCGAGGAAGAGGACGATCTTAGAGTGGTGATCGAGTTAACCAAAACTGATCCGCCTTCATGAACTTCAGTTCAACTCAAACCTCTTCCTTCAGGCCTTTGCTATGCTTTTCTACATGGTTATACCGAGTCGCCCGTTATCATAAGTGATAAACTGACCGATGACGAATCTACCTGACTCATTTTCATGCTAGAAAAGCATCGTTCTGTTTTGGCTACTCACTTCAAGATCTCAAGAGGATTAGTCCGGCTCTCTGCACACATCGCATCCCTTTAGATCCTTCTTGCACGCCTTATCGGAAGCCGCAATGGAGGCTAAACAATGCGATGAGAGAAGTCGTGAAAAAATAGGTCTTGAAACTCCTACATGCTGAGATAATCTATCCTGTGCCGTATAGTGAGTGGGTTAGCCCAGTTCAGGTTGTGCCTAAAAAGGGAAGTATGACAGTCATTGAAAACTCAAAGAACGAGTTAATCCCACAACAAACTGTCACGGGATGGAGGATGTGCATTGATTATAGAAAGCTCAAGGCTACTAAAAAGGATCATTTTCCGCTGTCCTTCATTGATGAGATGTTAGAGCGGCTGGCAAACCACTCCTTCTTCTGTTTTCTTGATGGCTATTCTGGTTATCATCAAATTCCCATCCATCCCGATAATCAAAGCAAGACAACGTTCATATGCCCGTACGGAACGTATGCTTACCGGCGAATGTCGTTCGGGTTGTGTAACGCACCCACATCATTTCAACGGTGCATGATGTCTATCTTCTCTGACATGATTGAGCAAATCATGGAAGTTTTCATGGACGACTTCTCCGTCTATGAAAAAACTCCTGATCATTGCTTGGAGAATTTAGACAAATTCTTGCAACGATGTCAAGAAAAGGACTTGGTACTTAATTGGGAAAAATGTCACTTCATGGTTCATGAAGGAATAGTCCTAGGACATCCTGTCTTTGAAAGGGGAGTTGAGGTGGACAAGGCTAAAATAGAGGTAATCCAGCAGCTTCCACCTCCTACCAATGTTAAAGGGGTCCATAGTTTCCTGGGTCATGCGAGGTCCTATCGTCGGTTTATTAAAGATTTTTCTTTAGTAGCTAGACCCCTCACAAGCCTATTAACTAAGGATGTTCCCTTTAACTTTGATGATGAGTGTCTAAAATCTTTTAATTACCTAAAAGAAGCACTCATTTCAGCAACAATCATTCAACCCCTGATTGGTCGCTTCCGTTTGAAATCATGTGCGATGCTAGTGATTATACTGTAGGGGTCGTTCTCGGTCAAACTAGAGATAAAAAGCACCATGCTATCGCGTATGCTAGTAAAACAGGAGCTCAACTTAACTATGCCACAACTGAAAAGGAGCTCTTGGCCGTGATTTTTGCAATCAATAAATTTAGATCTTACTTGGTTAGAGCTAAGGTAATAATATACACTTATCATGCTGCATTAAAATACCTGCTTACTAAGAAAGATGCAAAACCTCGGTTAGTAAGGTGGGTTTTTCTACTCTAAGAATTTGATCTTGAAATTAAAGATAAAAAAGAAATAGAAAATTCCGTAGCAGATCAATTGTCGCGTATGCAAATCACTAACATGCAGGAACTATCGATAAATGATTTCCTACGAGATGACATGCTACTAAAGGTGATAGACTCGAACCCGTGTTATGTGAACATCATCAACTTCATGGTTATGGGATATGTTCCATCGAGAGAGAACAAAAGAAGACTCATTTATGAGAACTGAAGGCACTTATGGGATGACTCATATCTTTACCGAGTCTGCACCGATAGACTGCTCGGGAGGTGTGTACCAATAGCTGAAGGCGCCCAACTCATTGAGAAGTGCCATGCGGCCCCCTATGGAGGTCACTACAGTGCATTTCGCACCTAGGAAAAGATCTGGTAGAGTGAATTCTTTTGGCCTACAATGTTTGAAGACAAAAAGGAGTTCATTCAGCGATGCGCAAGGTGCCAGAAGCATGGAGGTATCACCGCTCGTGATGCGATGCCCCTACATGCAACCTTCAAGTGGAACTCTTTGATGTATGGGGTATCGACTACATGGGGCCTTTCCCAAAGTCCCATGACTGCGAGTATATCCTGGTGGCCATCGACTTTGTGTCCAAGTGGGTGGAAGCAATGCCGTGCCGTGCCGTCAATGCCAAGCACCCCCGCAAAATGTTCCATGAGGTCATATTTCCTCGTTTCCGAACACTGCGGATGGTGATCAATGATGGAGGGTCTCATTTCATCAATAAGACCTTCCGTAACTTTTTACAAGAGATTGGGGCACAACACAATATTGCAACTCCATACCATCCCCAGACAAGTGGACAGGCAGAAACATCCAATAAATAGATCAAGAACATTCTGCAGAAGACCGTCAATGAAATGGGAAAAGCATGGAAGCACAAGCTACTCGATGCTCTTTGGGCATATAGGACTGCATACAAGACGCCTATTGGCATGTCACCATACCAGCTCGTTTATGGAAAGACTTGTCATCTACCGATCGAGCTAGAACACATGGCGCATTGGGCTATCCGGACCTGGAATATGGATTTGGGACAAGCCGGATGCCACCGACAACTACAACTGTTGGAGTTAGAGGAATGGAGAGACAAGGCCTATCAGAATGCCAGGATATGTAAAGAGAGAACCAAAAGATGGCATGATAGGCGGATCAAGGTCAAGGAGTTTGAGCCAGGCAACAAGGTTTTGCTGTTCAACTCCAGGGTGAAACTCTTCGGTCACAGGAAGCTTCGAAGCAAATGGCTAGGACCATACACCGTCGTTCACACTTCATCTCATGGGGCGGTCATGCTTCAGGACGATGAGAGATGGCCCGATAATATGAACCTTACTCTTGGTGATGAACCCATGGGAATTTTATAAAATAAAATAAAATAACTTTACTTACTCTTCATTGATGTTCCCTTCCTACCAAAGCCATATGTCGAGCTTCATGATAAACCATATACATATACTGCTTGTCATTATTTTGAGTTTTGTCAAATGGGTGTGACCCTTGTTAGATTCCTTTCATATTTTCTTGATACAAGTCTTGTGCATTGTCATGCCCCAAACTAGCCCCGAACAGAGGCCAGAATAAGGCGATCCAAATTAATCTGTATACCTGTACCAGTCCCAGGAAATAGTGCTGGTACAACTGGAAGACAGAATATCACAACAACAGCGGTCTCTTTATTAAGAGTAGAATTACAACCAAGGTTGAAACTGCGGACAGAACCCGAGTTCGCAACAGCATTACAAAAAGGCGAAAGCGGAGGACTAGCCCAAAGCCACAAGCAAAGCCTTGGGAAAAGGCCGAAACCCTACTACTGCTCGTAGTCTGCTTGCTCCTGGAAGAACTCTTCTTCTGCTGGGTCCACTTCTTCGTCTTCGAGAGCTGGGGGGGGTTATTTATATAGAGCATGGGTGAGTACAGGAGTACTCAGCAAGACAAGGGAATTAAGTGTTTGATGCAATCTTCAAAGGGGAGCCAGTTATTTTGCACATTCGATTTTAATTTAAGACATTCGGAAACAACTAAGTGAGTGCTTCTCAACGACACGGACGAGAAAGTGCGTCTCATTCGACCGGAGCAGTGAAATTGTATGGATTGATTCTTGTCGGCACGAGAGGCTCCCTGCCAATCGTTTACCGACACCAGCTATACCAACAGCCTCAAGTCAAGCATGTCAGCACAAGAGGCTCCCTGCCAATCGTTCACCGACACCGGCTGTACCAACAACCACAACTCAAGCACGTCGGCACGAGAGGCTCCCTGTCAATCGTTCACCGACACCGGCTGTACCAACAGCCACAACTCAAGCACCGAAAGGATTTCTCACACCAACAGCAGTTCGGAAAGTAGTCATCAAAACTACGCTAAGGGATCACCTCACATCCGCCCATGACCGTGGGCACGGCTGTTCGAACAGTTGTTAACCTCTGTAGAGGGGGTACACTTTACCCACATGACGTTACTAACCCCGGGTCACCCAGCCCGTGCCTCACAGCCACGTCTGGCGACCTTGAGGCTTTCACGACAAGGCATTTCGATAGCTGACTCAGGGTCATCTTATGCCAACGGGAGGGGTCCCTCGGACCAACACCTGGTTAGGTCCCAGACCATACTGTGCCAGGAAGCTCAAGGGTCCTCCCCGACACCACCCCAACAAATCCACTTGTCCCTTGGCATCAAGATTTCCCAGGCCTAGCTAATTACTCAGCTGGGGGTATCCCATACCCATGTGGTCATACTTGACATATGCTCGGATGTAATTCCCAAGGAACCGGTCCTTAAGGCGAGAACGGGCAGACCGTACCTCCAGTACGTCTCCCGCACCGTGAGTTTTGGAAACTCACTTTATTTTCAAGGCACCGACCCAAGTGTCGGGTTTTCCAAGCATTTTGTAAACTCAAGTTTTACCCAGTTGATCATTTTAAATTTGAGGGGAGACTCGATATTCGTACACGAGGTGCGAATACCAAGACCTCACCAGAAGGGTGACAAAGGGTGTTAGGGTATTCAAAAATCAAGGAGGTTAAATGCAGCAAGTGGGTTGGGCCTGCCGGTTGTATCGCAAACCGAGGCCAAGTGTTAAGTGTAACCTAAAGAATGCATAGTTTGCGAAATCAAAATACTTAGTTTTCAAATTATAGGTTCAATTGATCAAGGGTGACTTGCCTTGCTCGAGATCTTGAGCTTCTTCCTCAAAATCCACGCATTGCGGGTCTTCTGGCTCCGAAGCTACACGCGAAACGAGGCGACTCAACACAACGATAAAAAAGGAAGCCATATTAAAGATCACTAAGCGTGCCATTGGGTAGATCTCGATTTTTGAGGAATTTTGGAAGTTGAACGGAGTCAATCGGACGAACGGTTGAGGAGATACGAATTTTCCAAGATTAAATAATTTTCTGTCTAAAGGAAAAGGAATTATTAATTCCCTTGGAAAAGAAAATGAAGGAGGGACTTGAATTGGACTTTTATTTTAGGCGGCTAGGTGCGGCCCAATGAATTGGCGCGGGGCGCGGCCGAACGGATGGGCTCGCGAGGAAGGCGGCCCAAGGCCGAGCGGGGAAGGCCGAAGGGCCGAAGGCCGAGTGGCGCGGCCCAACGGGCGAGCGCAGGCGCGGCCGAGTGAGCGGGCCGGTGCGGGATGGAGGGGACGGACTGGGCCGAGGCCGAGTGGCGCGGCCTGGTCTGGCCTCCCAAGTGACTCGTGGCCGACCGGCCTCCCGAGTGACTCGGGACCGACTGGGCTCCCGAGTGGCTCGGGGCCGACTGGGCCAGACCGAGGAGGGGGATCGAGAAGGAAAGGAGGCCGAGTGGGCCAAGAAGGGGAGGGAGGCAAAGTGGGCCGAGGCGGGCGTAGCCCACGCGGACGGCCGGACCGGTGGACCGAGGTCCACCGCGCGGCGCTAGGACAGGACCCGCCCGTCAGCGGCTCGGTCCACGCGGACTGGGCGCACGGAGGGGGAGAGGCCGTCAGTGCTCGCGTGGTGCCTACGTGGCTGCCACGGAGGCCGGCGGGAGGAGGGCGAAGGGGGGAGGCCGAGATCGACGGCGTGCGGCGGCGGCGGAGCTCGGGGCGGCGCAGCGCGAGCCCGGTGAAGAGGAAAACACCGGAGCGGAGAGGGGAGCGAGGAGAAGCGAGCCGACGGCTCGGATCAGGGAGAGAAGGCACGACGGCGGCCAGCGACGGCACGAGGCGGCGACAGCAACAACGAGGCGGGGAGGGAGCGGAGGAGAGGGGCAGCGGCCACGGCAGTGCCCGGAGGGGGTCTACGGTGCTACATAGCTCCCTAATCTGAGGAGAAACGGAGGGGGACAGAGAGGAAAAAGGATTACCGCGGGAGGGGGAGCTTGCCGGGGACGGAAGAGATGATGGCGCGCGGGAGACACGGCTCGGCTTCGGCCGAGGGATTGGGCGGCCGAGTGGGAGGAGGGGTTTAAAAAGGAGCGGCTAAGGCGGTTCGGCGAGGTCGGTTCGGGGGCGAGGCGGTGGAGCTGAGCGGAGAGGGGACCAGCGCGCGGCGGCTGCCGGGTGACGTCGGTGGTGGTCCGGGCAGAAAGCAAAAGGGGAGGGAGGAAAGGGAGGCGGTCTCCTTGCCCAAAGGGGGAAGGAATCGCGGAGAGAGAGAAGGGGAGAGGGCTGTGGCTCTCTTCTTTGGTGGCACGCACGCAGAGCGGCAGGGCCAGGAGAGGTGGATTGTGTCGGCGGTGATGGGAGGCGGCTTGGCGCGACGCGAAGACAGAGCGGGGCAGGGGCGGCCTAGGGAGGTGGCGTCGGCGTCGTCCGGCCGGTCGGCCACGACGCGCATGTCACAACCCTAATTTTTATGCAAGGTATTCAATATTTGCTTATTTCTATTTGTAGGATGCATATATAACTATTTTGCATTAGTTTATGCGTTTAAAATAAATTTTTGGAAAAACAAAAACAAAACCCTAATCGGCAAAATTGATATACATCCTATAAGTGTATTTTATCACATAACAATGTATAGGGTTTATAATTTATTCAAATACTACACTATTTATCAAGAATTAATATAATTTTCCTAGAATTTATTTTGTAGGTTTGGACCTTTTAAAATTCAAACCAATTTCGGCTGAACTAAATTTCTTTATTTTCCTGAGATTAAAATATAGATTATTTTTGTATGAAACCAAAGAAAATGGAACCTAGGTATTTTTATCTACCTCCAGAAAAATCCACCTTATTTTATCTTGCACAGAAATTGACTTTTGGAATTTTAAAGATGGGAGAAAGGAAAATAAAAAGGGAAAAACCCTAATACTTACTTTAGATTGTATCCACCAGAAATTTTACCCATCTCTCTCACATTGCCTTGGTTTCCATCACTTGGACTCACTTGACAGTGACAAAAGTTAGCTCCAACTTGGTGCATAAAATTCTCCACCGCCCTAACATAGAGAGAGAGACAGAGAGGGAAAGGGGATCGACGCCGGCGTGCTCGACGCGTGTCCGTCGTCGTGGCAGCCGCCGAGCTCACCCCTAACCTCTCCAGAGCTTCGCCTCCTCTCTCATTTCGCTCCTGTGCCAACCAAGCTGAGAGAAAGAGCTCACTTTGCCCCTGTCACCTCCATCTTTGCCGCCGGCCGTGAGAACGACGACCATCGCCGCCGCTGTTGAGCCACAGTCATCCCTTCTCTTCTTGTGTTCTGTGATCTTCTAACGATGCCGAGTCCATCCTCTCTAACCTCGTCCCATGTCATGCAGTGGAGACACCGGAACGCCGTCGTGCCATCGGGAGCTCCAAAGCGCCGCCGCCTTGACATCGTTGTCGTTCGGCCAACCTCGTCCAAGCCAAGCCAAGCCGTCGCACCACTGTCTTCACGTTGATCCCAGGAAGACGCCGACACAAGGAATCGAACCCCGAAGCCATGGAGAAGGAGATCGGCTTCTTCTTCCCCAATTCCGGCCACCGGACGTCATCACCGAATTCGTCCTCTCCGGTGAGCTCCAAAGCAATTCCTTTCTCGTGGAGCCTCCCTAGGTGATCCTTGAGCCGTCCCTCACCTCCTCTTAGCAGATCACAGGCCGAGGATCGCTGTCGCCGTGAAGCAGAAGGTCTGCGCCGCCACCGAGGCCTTTCCTCCATCGCCGTCGCTGTCCGAGCATCGCCGGCTCATTCCAACGCTTTGGTAAGTCTCCAGGAGTCCTTTAGACACATATGTAGGCATTAGTTCGCATGGATTCGAGCTGGGCCTTGACTTCCACATGGATGCCGAAGGTCACTGCCGCCTGCGCCGTCGTCGTCATTGATTCCGACCACCTCAGCCGATGAGAAGAACACAGATAGCTTCGCCTTGATCTTCTCTTCATTTTCTCTTACAGCCACCCACCGAGATCGGCCGCCGTTCGCCGTTGCCGCCGACGAGAAGCTCGCCGGTGCGCTGCTGTTCTGCCTCACCGTCGCCGAGTCCCTGACGAGTGGGCCCAATATGATTAGAGCCTAAGGACCCAGCTTAGCAAAAGTTTAAAAATGTTAGGGTTTAATTTGTAAGATTCCTTATCTATGGCAAATGGGACCAGGACTGATTAGTAAATACTAAAAAACTCAAGGACTCTTATTAGTATATGTATTAGCACGTGTTTATGGAGCTCAGGTTGGTTTCTGCAAACCATAGGGGCTTTTCTGCAAAACAGCCAGAGGCTGACCTGTGGACCCAATGATTTTTATTTTGGAAATATTAAAGAAAATGAAGAAATCTATATCTTTTCAATTGAAAATTGTACCAAATTTGTAAAATTCATATCAAATCAAATATAACTCATTTTGGGGTGAAACCAATTTCAGTAGGTCCATAAAATTGTGAATTTTAATACTATGAAATAAAATCCTATGCTCACAGTATGATATTTATTTCTAAAAATTCAAATATGAAATAGTTAACATATAACTTGTAAAATTTTTAGAAAATTCATTTATAATCCAAATTTAGTGAACAAAATTTCTATGTATTCCTTAATTTGTGCTCTTTATGTTTGTAAAATAAAACTTTCCCAAATTCTGTGCAGAAAATGTCACTAAAATTGTGAATTGCACGAAAACACTTATTTTGCACCTAGGACTTGTAAAATCCCTAGTAAATTAATGGTTAAGCCCAAAATTATGAAGCCACTGCTTTTCATCTTAGAATATGTACTCTTTAATCTAGATAAAAGGAATTTGACAAAACTACCTCCTAAAACAAATTTAAACAAATAACTAATTCTCTTTTTGTTGAATTTGTAAAATTCATAACTAAACCATTTTAACTCCAAATGCAGTGAACCAAGTTTTGTTATAACCAGTGAGTTATCCTCTATTAATTAAAAATGATAGCACTTATGAATTATAACTAGAAAATGAAAGGATATGTTATGACCTAGGGTAGTTCATATATAATTACAGAAATGCCATTTTCAAAGTATATGGCTTGTTATTTTTATAGCTCTCAAACCATAAATGTAAATGATATGATTCTTGCTTCTAAAATAATTTTATCATACTCTCTACCTACTGTAATTAGGCCATGATTTATAGAGCATGTTGCATATGCATGTTTATTTGAATCTTATTTGCATTATTGCTTCTTATCGGTAGATTCAGACGTTCCGGAGTACGTGGAACAAGAATCTGAATTGGAGTGTGATTTCTCACAACAACAAGGCAAGCATCTAAGCATATAGAATCCCTATCTTGCTCAAATGATTTGGTTGCAAAACTATATATATTCATGTGTTGATTTACTACAAACTTATCGGTAATGGTTAATTTTGGTTATACCTAATTGCTGCATATCCTTCCTTGTTTCGTTGTTGCCATTTATCCTTGTAACCTCGGGATAGAAATATTTGGGAATGTTTTATTGTTTCACCGATGCTTAGCCATGCTTAGGTCTATTAGCGTTAAAAAACGATAGATGGAGCTATTGATTGAATTTATTCATTACCTGCGATTTATGGGCATAAAATCTGACTACTTTCACAAAATGGTTCATATGGAAAATATGCTTTAACTTGGACGAGTGATAGGGCGATGAAGGGATGGTGGTTTTCCCTGATGCAAGTAGCCTCGTGTCACGCCCAGAAATTCACTACCAGAATTTCCAAAGCAAATTGTGTATTAAAATCTCTGTCCAGGACCAGCCAGGGTACACAAATGACAAAGTTGCCATACAGATCCACGTCTTACAGCGCACCACGTGGCGCACACGTGGCGCCGACGCGGCACCCACGTGGCGGCCACGCGGGCGGAAGCGGCGGCCGGGATCGGCCCGAGTGGCCGATCCGACGGCTGAGGCGCGCGGGCGGCGGCTAGGGTTAGGGTTTGGCCGAGCGGCGGCGCCGGGGGCGGCGGCGGAGCGGCGGCTCGCGGCGGCGGCGCACGGGAGGCGGCGGAGGCAGGGCTCGCGGCGGCGGCGGAGCGGCGCGACGGCTGCGCGAGGCGGCAACCGAGCGGCGGAAAAGGAGCGGCGGCGGCGGCGCTTACCGACGGCGGAAAACGGCGGCGGCGCGGCTTCGGCGACGGCGGCGCACGGGCTAGGGTTAGGGCGGCGGCGGCGCGGGGAAAACGAGGGGCGGCGGCCTCGGGGGGGAAAATAAATAGGGCGCGCGGCGGGAGTCCCGCCGGGAAACGCGGCGGCGCGGGCGGCGCGGCGGCCGGCCGTGTCGGAGGCGGACTCGGCCGCGGGCGGGCCCACGCGTCAGCGGGCGCGGCGCGAGGGAGGCGCGGCGGACTTCCGGCGGCTCGGGCCGCGCCTCGGGCCGGCCCGGGAAGGGGAGGGGCGCGGGGAGGCGTGGCGGCCTTGGGCCGGCTGGGCCGGTCCGGGAGGGAGAGCGGCGGCGCGGGCGCGGCTTGGGCCGAGGAGGGGAAAATGGGCCGACGGCCCGAGAAGAGGAAAAAGAAAAAGAAAAGGAAAAAGAATTTCCCAGGGATTTATTTATTGCGCTTGAGGGTTTTTAATTAGTTAAAATTATTTTCTGGGGCTCTGAAAATTTCCACTAAAAATCCTGTTAATGTATTTTGACATGGGGAACTCAAGAAAAATTCCACCTTGCCATTTCCACTTCTTTAATGCATTATTTAATTGGGTTTTTCTCCAGATTTAATTCAACAATTTCTCAGATAAATTATTAAATTTAATTTTTACGATTTGGGAGAACCTCAGGGTGTGACAAACCTACCCCCCTTAAACGGAATCTCGACCCCGAGATTCGGAGGTGCTGGCGAAGAGGTGCGGATGGGCAGCCTTCAATTCATCCTCTCTTTCCCATGTAGCTTCTTCCTCGGAATGATGGCTCCACTGAACTCTGCAGAACCTGGTAACCTTGTTTCTGGTCCTCCTCTCGCTGGTTTCGAGAATACGAATCGGCTTCTCCACATAAGTCAAGTCCTCTTGAATCTCAATTTGATCGGGACTGGCCTGTTCTTCCGGTACTCTCAAGCATTTCTTCAATTGCGAGACGTGAAACACATCGTGAATACCCGCCATGTTGGGTGGAAGCTCAAGCTGGTAGGCAACTTCTCCTCGACGCTCGCAGATCTTGTATGGTCCCACAAAGCGTGGTGCCAATTTGCCTTTAGTTTGAAAGCGGTGTACTCCTCGAAGCGGTGTGACACGAAGGTACACAAAGTCCCCTATTTCGAAAGTTAACTCCCTTCGACGATTGTCGGCATAGCTTTTCTGTCGAGACTGCGCAATTCTCAACCTTTCTCTGACGGTTCTGACCTTTTCTTCCGCATCACTCAAGACTTCAGTCCCAAATAGTTGTCGTTCTCCGGTCTGATCCCAAAAGAGCGGGGTACGGCACTTTCTGCCATACAACGCCTCAAATGGTGCCATCTGCAAGCTGGCTTGATAACTGTTGTTGTAGGAGAACTCGGCATATGGCAAACTCTTGTCCCATGCTCCTCCAAAATCAAGCGCACAGGCTCTGAGCATATCCTCAAGTATCTGGTTCACTCGCTCAGTCTGGCCATCAGTTTGCGGATGGTAAGCCGTGCTAAAGTTCAAACGGGTTCCCAATTCTTCTTGTAATTTCTGCCAGAACTTTGAGGTGAACTGGCTTCCTCGATCCGATACGATCTTCTTAGGCACTCCGTGTAAACACATGATTCTTGCGAGGTAGAGTTCTGCTAGCTTCTTTCCAGAGTAGGTAGTATGCACAGGAATGAAATGAGCCACCTTCGTGAGTCGATCCACGATGACCCAGATAGAATCATGTCCAGACGACGTTCTCGGCAAACCTGTGATGAAATCCATTCCAATTTCTTCCCATTTCCATTCCGGAATTTGGAGAGGCTGTAACAGTCCTGCAGGCCTTTGATGCTCTGCCTTGACTCGCTGGCACACGTCACAGAGTGCGACGAATTCAGCTATTTCTCTTCTCATGCTAACCCACCAGAACTTCTCTTTAAGGTCTTGGTACATCTTGGTACTGCCAGGATGAATTGAATACTGAGTTTGATGGGCTTCCGTGAGTATTAACTCCTTTAACTCTTTGTCTTCCGGGACGCACAGTCTTTCTCCCATCCATATCGTGCCATGCTCATCTTCGGAGAAATCTCGGGCCTTTCCAACCCTCATGTTTTTCTTGAGCTCTGCTATCTCCGGATCTTTAGCTTGAGCTGCTCGGACCTGCTCCACGAGCGTTGGTCGTGCTTCTAGAGCGGACGCGAACCCATGTTCAACAATACCGAGGTTCAGCCGTTCGAAGTCTCGCTGCAACTGGCTGCTCATCTCTTCCATACTTGTGGAGTTACAGTAGCTCTTCCGGCTTAAAGCATCTGCCACGACATTAGCTTTACCGGGATGGTAGTGGATTCCCAGATCATAGTCTTTAATCAATTCCAACCATCTTCGTTGACGGAGATTTAAGTCCGGTTGGGTGAAGATATACTTCAAACTCTTGTGATCCGTATACACCTCACAACGGTTTCCAATAAGATAATGTCTCCAGATCTTTAGGGCATGCACCACTGCTGCTAATTCCAGATCATGAGTGGGGTAATTATTCTCATGTGGGCGCAGTTGACGCGAAGCGTATGCAACCACTCTGCCTTCTTGCATCAATACACATCCTAGCCCTTGGCGAGACGCATCGCAATAAACCTGAAAATCTTTAGTCTGATCTGGCAGAATTAAGACTGGTGCCGTTACCAACTTCTTCTTAAGTTCCTCAAAACTTCTGTCGCATTCTGCTGACCACTTGAACTTCTCATCCTTTTTCAGCAACTGTGTCATTGGCTTGGCAATCTTGGAGAAATTCTCAATGAACCGACGGTAGTAACCCGCAAGTCCAAGAAAACTCCTAATCTGCGAAACCGTGCGCGGAGGCTTCCACTTGGTAACCGACTCCACATTCGACGGGTCTACTGCCACTCCTTGAGCTGTGATGATGTGGCCTAGGAACTGTACCTCCTCGAGCCAAAAGTCACACTTGCTAAACTTGGCATACAACTGGTGTTCCTTTAATTTCTCAAGTACGAGGCGAAGATGTTGCTCATGCTCCTCCTTGGACTTAGAGTAAACAAGTATATCATCGATAAAAACCACGACGAACTTATCCAGAAATTCCATGAACACCTTATTCATCAAGTTCATGAAAAAGGCCGGTGCATTGGTAAGTCCAAAAGACATGACTGTGCACTCAAACAACCCATAACGAGTAGTGAATGCCGTCTTCGGAATGTCCTCCTCTCTAATCCTCAATTGATGGTAGCCTGATCGCAGGTCTATCTTGGAGAACCATGTTGCTCCCTTTAGCTGATCAAACAAATCATCAATCCGAGGTAACGGGTATTTGTTCTTGACAGTCACCTCATTGAGGGCGCGATAGTCGACGCACATCCTCTTGGTCTTATCTTTCTTCTCCACAAAGATCACCGGAGCACTCCAAGGTGACGTACTCGGGCGAATATATCCTTTCTGCAACTGCTCATCAACTTGCTTCTTGACTTCCGCCAGTTCATTGGCTCCCATCCTATAGGGTCTCTTGTGTATCGGGGCAGTTCCCGGTACTAAATCAATTCGAAATTCAATTTCTCTCTTCGGTGGCATTGTGGTTATGTCATCCGGAAAGACTTCAGGGTACTCTCTAGCAATAGGAATATCCTCCAACTTCTTAATATCTTTCCCTTCTTCTGCGATCTGTTTCATCCCATCTACTTGGTTCAAGCACACTCTCTGCTTCGGGGGTGTCGGCGACTGGAATTTCACGACTTCTCCTTTCTCATTAACCAGAGTGATAGTGCGACTAGCGCAATCGATAACTCCCTTGTGCCTTGTTAACCAATCCATCCCAAGAATGACATCTAGGTCCTTGGACTCAAGAAGGATAAGATTGGCTAGAAATTTAGAACCCTGGATTTCTATTTCCACAGAGGGGCAAACGTGGGCTGTGGTCATCTCATTCCCAGGAGTGTGAACCCACATAGGTGTTCTAAGTTTCACTACTGACAACCCATATGTCCCAGCAAAGCGCTTTGATAAAAAGGAATGTGTAGCACCAGAATCAAAAAGAGTGATAGCTGGGACTGAATTGACAGGAAACGTACCCAATACCACTTCTGGTGCAGCCTGTGCCTCTTCTGCTGACGCATGGTTGACACGGGCATGAACAAACTTGGGTCCTGCACGCCTTGGCTTCGGGCACTTGTCGGCGAAGTGTCCGGGCTCGTTGCAGTTGAAGCAGACAAATGATTTTCCGCCGGACTCCTTCCTGGGTTGAGTCGATGGAGCTGGCTGAGCTGCGGCCGTTGGCGGGCGCGGAACCGGGTTGCGGTTGGGCTGTCCCCCGTTGTTGTTGCGGTTGCCGGAATTGTTGTTGTTGAAATTACCAGGCTGGTAAGGTCGATGTTGACGAACAATCATTGTAGTAGGTCCACCCTGCTGTCCGGCGGTGAACCGGGGCTTCTGTTGACTTCCCTGCTGCGTCCTGAACTGAACTGCTTTCCTCTTCCGATCCATCCTGTTGCGTTGATCCTCTTGACGGATCGCCTTATCAACTAACTTCTCGAAATCAGCATAATCCCCTGAGATTAGCTGGTTGGTCAATTCATCATCCAGGCCGGAAAGAAACTTTTCCTGCCTTTCCGCATCAGTGCGCACATCCTCCGGAGCGTAACGTGCGAGACGGTTAAACTCATGAAGGTACTCCGTCACTGTTCTACTACCTTGGTGGAGCGCTCTAAACTCCCTCTTCTTCTGGGCTACTATGCCGTCAGGAATTTGGGCTTTCCTGAAACTGCGGCAAAACTCCGCCCAAGTGACCTCCGTTCCGGGTGGACGGGTAACCAAATAGTTATCCCACCAAGCCGAAGCGGGACCCTGCAATTGATGGGTAGCGAAAGCGACCTTCTCTTGATCATTGCACTGGAGTAGATTAAGCTTCTTCTCAATAACATGAAGCCAATCATTCGCTTCCATGGGATTAGTAGTACTTGAGAAAACCGGCGGTCTGACACGAAGAAACTCTGGCAACTTGGATTGGGGTGGTGGTTGATTCTGTTGGGCCTGCTGCTGCTGCTGTTGAGCTTGTTGTTGCATCTGTTGCAACATTTGCTGTTGCATTTGTTGATGCTGCTGCTGCATTTGCTGCATCATAGCCGCCATCATCTGCGTCTGGCTAGCTAGCACTTGAGCAAGAGTGGGATTATCCGGTGGTGGAGGAGGAGCGTTGGTGTTGGTTCCATTAGTCTGGGATCCCTCTTGTCCGTTGTTGTTACCACTTGTCCTGGTGTTGACCATCTGAAGGAGAAAAACCAGCAGAAAGAAATGGACAAGAAAGAAAACAGATTGCTCAGAACAAAGCTTTAATATATTATTAATTTAACTGTAATTGTTTTGATCTAACTTAAAACACTTCCAAAACAGCACGCAAAAATCCTTAATAAGATAGCCATACCATAGGCACATGGTATCGACCATCGGCTAAACCCCAAGCAACAAACCTAACACACAGCAACTAACAAGCAATCAAACTAAGAAAACGGAAAACTAAGGGTAACGAGCCTAATGCTCAGAACGATTTCCGGAATCCGCCATGGCAGTGTCTCCACTTGTTGGCTCTGAACTTGAACCACTGCCGTTGCTACCACTGGGTGTGGCGTGCAACCAACCTCCGCTACCACTGGCTGGACCCTGGTACGCAGACGCCGGGGCGAAGGTGATGGCGAACCCTGGTGGCGGCGGCGGAACTGGCGTTGGAGCGGGTGGTGAATTCCTTGGCGCAAGCTGGATACGTACAGGAGCAGTGGTCCTCTTCCTTGGCATGGTACGAATCCTGAGTCCTCCTGACGCTGGGTGTCCTCGCAACCTAGCATTATCGGCCTTGAGTCGCGCGACTTCATCCTCCAAGCGGGCAATCTTGATCAACTTCTGGTCATTAAGAGCCTTGGATGCCTTGTGGAGATCGGCGTGCATCTTGTCCAGACCCTTCATCACCGTGACCATCCGTCCGAAGGTAGTGTCGTTCTCCTCCGCTGCAGATCGGTAGGTGCTGCTGGTAGAAGAGCTACCGCGACGAGGATGATAACGGTACGCCGAGTTGTGGAGAGCGTAGTCGTGTAGTTCTCGCATCCTGGCCATCATCAAGTAAGCCGCCTCCTGACAGGCGTGCTCGTCAGATCCTCCTGAAGCGGTGACCACCATATTGGGAAGATTGGTGCCCACGAAGCCATGTACTTCCAAACGAACTCGGAACGGGAACTCGCCACTGAGAGGCTCGATCGTGGTGTACTCCGGCGCTTCAAGGTACCCTACAACCAAAGTCATACGGGCAAGCTCTGCCACGAAGCCTTCCATATTCTGACCACGGTGCGTCGGGGGATGACCTGCCATCTACAGAGGGCAAAGGAACGGGACTCAACATATGCTCAAAAAGAAAATTTTTATGCAAGGAACCCTTTTTTTTTTCAAAAATCCCAAAGACCACAGTTCCCGGACTTTTCCCAAAACAATTTAAAATTTAAGGGAAAATGCACATGAAAAATTTTAGAGGGCTCTTAAGGTTTCCAGTTGGCTTGTCCTACGGTCAAGGTCGGCTCTGATACCAACTTGTCACGCCCAGAAATTCACTACCAGAATTTCCAAAGCAAATTGTGTATTAAAATCCCTGTCCAGGACCAGCCAGGGTACACAAATGACAAAGTTGCCATACAGATCCACGTCTTACAAAACAATAAAAATCTCTTACAAAACTGCAGCGGAAAAAGGAAACAACTATTCTAATAAACTAAACACTCGCAACGTAGCGACTCCAAACCACAGGCATTCCTCGACGGTAGCAACAAGCCTACTCTTCTGAAAAGTCTTCCTCTGAAACAACCTCCAACTCTGGTGTGGGGAAAAATAAAGCAAGACTGAGTACTACCCACTGTACTCAACAAGTCATACCGGAAAGGAAAATAATGATGCAAGTAATAACAAAGGAGAGCTGCAATGGTTATTTTGCATAAAATACGCATTTAAAAACAATAGTTGAAAACAGTAAAACAGTTGAATTAATTAGTCATAATTAAACCATCACTGTCCAACGCTACACCACGTTGCGACAGGCCCAACCATCCACCTGAACTAAACCATTTCCATTAAGTCAAATTATTTAAGAGTTCAACTAATCACGGTGAATCTGGTTGATCGCCCATAACCGCGGGCACGGCTATTCGAATAGTTTTACTCTGATCAGAGGTGTACAACTGTACCCACAAGACACAGTCCTACAACACATTACTGTGCGCCAACATACCACCACGGTACACTGGAAAAGGAGCTGTGACAGGACCCTTCGCATAACCCTTCCTAACCAATCGCACCACACCTCAGGTTTCGCCCCCGCTCCGCTTCCCGGCAACGGGCAGCCCCCTCTCGTGCCTTGGTGAATCCGGCAGCCAAGCAACCGGTATATCCCCGGCCGACTCAACTCCATCACGCCCACCCTTTCCGGGGAACGTCGGCTAGGAAAAAGCTATACTCCGAATCCAGCCATTACCCACGCTGGCTTGTGGAAAGTACGGTAATTCTTCCAGGGTTTCCCGCGAACCGGTCCTTAATTGTCATGAGCACGACCATCAAAACCATGTGCTCACAACCCACCATTAATCAATATTTTAGTTGAAACATTTAATTAAATCACCCACGATTAACCATCGCGAGCCAACATGAAATAACCATCATTAAGTATTAATGAAGCTTTAAACAACCCAATTGTGAGCTAATGTTTCTAAGCAGGGCTAAGCAAGTTCTATTGTAGCAACTATTCAAATTATTTCCCAAGCTATCAAAGGAATAAGGTAATTGCAATATAAGGCTGAGTACAATAGGTAAACTATCCCATAGATGACATTATAAAACAATGCAGTATTTAGAGAAAAATAAGACTGTTTCGCAATTTAGGTACAACATGATCAAATGAATAAGTATGACTTGCCTTGCTCTTGCGCTGGGTCGACTTCGGCAACGACTTCGAAGTAAACCGGAGAATCGGAATTACCGGAATCTACACGACAAACAAAGCAAACAACAATACATGCTATAAGTCTACTGAAACAAAGAATAAAACTATTTTTAATGGATTCTCTGCATTTTTATGAATTTTCTGAGACTTGAACGGACTAAAACGGAGTCCGGATGAATTAGTTATGAATTTTTGAAGTTATCTGTGTTTTTACTAAAACAGAAAAATCCATAATTAATTATTGCGCAATAAACCCCTAGGGCTGACGTCACTGCTGACGTCAGCGGCTAGGGCTGACGTCAGCCGCGGCGGCGGCTGCGCACCACGTGGCGCACACGTGGCGCCGACGCGGCAGCCACGCGGCGCCCACGTGGCGGCCACGCGGGACGGGAGCGGGCGGTCGGGATCGGCCCGAGTGGCCGATCCGACGGCCGAGGCGCGCGGGCGGCGGCTAGGGTTAGGGTTTGGCCGAGCGGCGGCGCGCACGGGAGGCGGCGGCGGGGCGGCGGCTCGCGGCGGCGGCGCACGGGAGGCGGCGGGCAGCGGCGGGTGCGCGCGGCAGCGGCGGCGCGGGCGGCGCGCACGGCTGCGCGAGGCGGCAACCGAGCGGCGGAGCGGCGCGCGAACGGCGGCGACGGAGAGGGGAAAAGGGGCGGCGGCGGCGGCGCTTACCGACGGCGGAAAACGGCGGCGGCGCGGCTTCGGCGACGGCGGCGCACGGGCTAGGGTTAGGGCGGCGGCGGCGCGGGGAAAATGAGGGGCGGCGGCCTCGGGGGGAAAAATAAATAGGGCGCGCGGCGGGAGTCCCGCCGGGAAACGCGGCGGCGCGGGCGGCGCGGCGGCCGGCCGTGTCGGAGGCGGACTCGGCCGCGGGCGGGCCCACGCGTCAGCGGGCGCGGCGCGAGGGAGGCGCGGCGGACTTCCAGGCGGCTCGGGCCGCGACCTCGGGCCGGCCCGGGAAGGGGAGGGGCGCGGGGAGGCGTGGCGGCCTTGGGCCGGCTGGGCCGGTCCGGGAGGGAGAGCGGCGGCGCGGGCGCGGCCTTGGGCCGAGGAGGGGAAAATGGGCCGACGGCCCGAGAAGAGGAAAAAGAAAAAGAAAAGGAAAAAGAATTTCCCAGGGATTTATTTACTGCGCTTGAGGGTTTTTAATTAGTTAAAATTATTTCTGGGGCTCTGAAAATTTCACTAAAAATCCTGTTAATGTATTTTGACACGGGGAACTCAAGAAAAATTCCACCTTGCCATTTCCACTTCTTTAATGCATTATTTAATTGGGTTTTTCTCCAGATTTAATTCAACAATTTCTCAGATAAATTATTAAATTTAATTTTTACGATTTGGGAGAACCTCAGGGTGTGACACCTTGTCTGGGTTGTTAAGGACCGAACATGTTGACATCTATTCAAGCACCTTACGTACTACCACATGCCGGGTATGGGACGGCTTGACTTAGTACTACATTGCATTGTGATCATCTACGCTATGCTGGTCATTCGTGAGGATGTTGTTCCTTTGGAGTGCCCAGGTGTGCCTGGTTTTGGCAAGGGGTTTCTCCCACGATGGTGAGCCCGCCTTAGCCACATCACACACGCACGTGGCTAAGTCGTCGGGGGCCTAGGCATGGTTTAGGTGGTTGGGGTGTGACTAGGAAAGGGCATGTTATGAGCTAGTATCACTTGTGGGTCACACCTGTGTGCGTGTGAAGCATTTGATCCTTGTTCATTTCGTGTGGGTAAAGATGTACCCCTCTGATCAGAGTAAAACTATTCGAATAGTCGTGTCCACGGTTACAGGACGACCGCTTGATGTGTTAGTCAGTCTATGTTAGCATCAAACCTGGGTTAAATGGTTTTGGATTAGTCTTGGATATGAAATAGTTACATTTGCAAACTATGGTTGGACAATGGTAGTCCATGGATGGTGATAAGAGCACGGGATGTGCTTATTTGTGATTAAATTTCAGATTATGCTAAGTTAGAAACTCTATATTTCCAACTTGTTATTAGCTCCATTAAATTGGCTTTTATGCAAAACTTGAACCATTATGCCATCTTCTAAGGTAGAAGCTTGCATACTCCTTTGTTCAATGTATATATATAATAATGAGTAAGTTTTGCGAGTACATTCTTGTACTTAACCCGATGTCTGCAACTTTCAGACGAAGATGCCGGTGAACTTGATTGTTCTTACTACCCTACCGAGGACGGTGAGGGTAGTGAGTAGCCTTTTAGCTTGACTCTTGCCCGATTGGTTGCCCTTTAGGTTAAGTGGTAAATCATGGGCCTTACTTTTGCTTAAGTGAATTTATGGAACTTCCGCTGCTATAGTTTGTGTTGTAAGATGGGTTGTTGAATCCCATTACAATATATGTATATTGCTGTCCCTTTTATCTACCTTTATGCATTTGTGATGTTTATCAATTGCTTGCGATAAAAGTGCAAGGCTAGTCGCTTTTCCTAGGGACTAGCTAAGCACGAGTATGAATTTTGAGCAATTGAGATGTTGTAGAGTTCTTGCAATTTGAGTCAAGTCTCCTAAGATGTGTAACACATCTGGTCGCCGCCTTTGTGTGGTTTGACGGGCATGTCTCAGGCTGAAGTTGACTAGCATGCGGAGTCCGAACAATATCTCCTTTGCTCATTATTCGACATTATGGATTTTATACCGAATGTTGTAAATTTTGTGATCATGGGCACATTAAGGTATGAGTGGCTATTTATGCGTGTATGGATCCCACTCATCCAAAATTATGTGGTGGTCACAAAATGCATTGGACGGTATAATTTCCGGGTGCCCACAGCGCAGGCGCGGAAGCCGACGGCGGGGCGGAAGATTGGAGGGCACCAGCGGGAGTCTTCGGGAGGCAGAGAGAAGCGAGCGGGAGAGAGGAAAAGAGAACGAGAGAGAGAGAGAGCGCTTGCTCTCTCGCGCGGCTCGGGTGCGCGCGGCGCACGTGCGGCGCACGTGTCCGGCGCGCTCGGGCCGTGCGGACTGGGCCGGGCGGCGCGGCCCAGTGGGGAGGAAGGGAAGGAGGCCGAAGGAATGGGCTGAATGGGGGACGGCCCGGGAAGGAGAGGGAGGGGGAGCGGGCCGAACACTAGTACAGAATGAGTTTTTGCAAACGGGCGAATAAGATTTTCGCATGCGGTTGGGCCAGCCGCATGCGCGAAATCGTCTGCAAAAATCACCATCTTCCCATGCGGCCAGGGCACCCGCATGCGAAAATCCGATTTTCGCATGCGGGCGCTTAAGCCGACCGCATGCAAAGAGAAAATATCATGAAAAAAAATAAAATTCCAAAAAAAACAAACCCTAGCCGCAAGCGGCGGCATCGCCGCCCGAGCTCGCCGGCCGCTTCCGCGCCACCTGCCCCCGCTGCTGGCCGCCGCCATCCGCTCCCGCCACTGGCCGTCGCCGCCGGATCCGGGCGGGACGAGGCCCGCCGCCGCCGGATCCGGGCGGGATCCGCCCACTCGTCGTCGTCATCGGGGTCGCCGCCCACCGCCAGACGCCGCGTGACCGGCGCCAGATCCACGCCGCTGCGGCCGCCGGCCGTCGCGGGGTAGCGCCGTGCCCGCTGCCGTCGCCGCCTGCCGCTGCCCGCCGTCGCCGTCGCCGAGCGTCGTGCTCCTCCGTAGGGCGGCGGATCCGGTCCTCCCGAGGACGGTGCCGTCGGATCCGCCGCCGTAGGCCGTCGCCGTGCCCGCCGCTCGCCGCCGAGAGCCCCTAGGGCAGCGGATCCGGCTTTCCCGAGGACGGCGCCGCCGGATCCGCCGCAGCTCCCGCTGTCTCGCCATTGCCCGCCGCCTCCTTGATGTCGCCGCCCGCTCCCTCCTAGCTGTCGCTGCTGCCGCGCCTTCTTGAGGCCGCCGCCGCCGCTGCCGCCGTCGCCCACCGCCTCCTGCCGCCGCCCAAGTGAGGGAGAGAGAGAGAGAGGACTCCACGGCGGTGAGGAGGGGGAGCGGCGGTGAGAGAGAGGAGATAATAAGTGAGAGGAGAGGAAGAGAAGATAAGGTTAGGTGTAGGAAGAGGACCATTTTTACATGCGGGCCACTTAACCGCCCGTATGGAAAAATAGATTTTCCCATACGGGCCTCTTAAGAGGGCCGTATGCAAAAATGAGCTCATTTTTGCATGCGGCTCACTTAAGCGCCCGCATGCGAAAATAAGATTTGAAATTTGAAATTTGAAACTAGTGTATCTCACTCATACGAACTCCAAATTAGATGATTCTTTTTCCTAAATGTTTCTAAAATCATGCTCTATCATGTTATTGTGTTCTTACTGCTATTATTTTGGTCATTTTTTCTTGAGACTTTGTTTTATCAATTAAAAATTTGAATTTCAAAACTTGAAATAATATTTTGAAGCAATAAATGATTTCAGCTGAAAAAGTCATCCACAACAAAGTGGTATAACTCGTCAATATCTATAACTTTTATTTTGGTCATTTCTTCATACGACAAAGTTATTTCTAACATTGTTCACAAAATGTACATATCTTATATAGTTTTATAAACTATAGAGAGAGATATGTAAATTTTGTGAAAATGTTACGATCACTTTGTCGGATGAAGAAATGACTAAAATAGAAGTTATAGATCTTGATGAGTTATACAACTTTGTTGTGGATCACTTTTTCAGCTGAAATCATTTATTGCTTCAAAATATTATTTGAAGTTTTGAAATTCAAATTTTTAATTCATAAAACAAAGTCTCAAGAAAAAATGACCAAAATAATAGCAGTAAGAACACAATAACATGATAGAGCATGATTTTAGAAACATTTAGGAAAAAGAATCGTCTAATTTGGAGTTCGTATGAGTGAGATACACTAGTTTCAAATTTCAAATTTCAAATTTTATTTTCGCATGCGGGCGCTTACGTGAGCCGCATGCAAAAATGAGCTCATTTTTGCATACGGCCCTCTTAAGAGGCCCGTATGGGAAAATCTATTTTTCCATACGGGCCACTTAAGAAGCCGTATGGGAAAATGACCCTCGATTTTTGCAGACGCCATTAGTTATGGTCCGTTTGCAAAAATCATGGGCTCTCGTACAGAAAAATCACTTTTGTAGTAGTGGAAGGAGAAGCGGCCCGAGAGACAGAGGGAGGTAAAACGGACTTCGATAGAGAGGGAGAGAGAAAGATTTAGGGTTCGGATTCAAAATCCGATTCCGTGATTTTCTCCGGGATTGAGTTAAGAGGGGAAACACGAGACCGAGGCACACGACAAGACACGACCGAAGAGCAAAATTTTCGCAAGTAGGGTTTTTAGGAAGTAGGTTTTCCCGCTAACGCCACGACGAAACGGACGTTACATGCATTTAGGCACCACAAATATTGATCTTCCTCTACACTGGAGCCTTAGCAGAAAAAAATAAATTTCCATCCATCCACCATATGCTAGTTTCTACACTAGAAGTATGCATCCACAAAATAAAGACTCCCAAACCTATGGCTACTCCTTCAATGATTCATGCCAAATGAGACATGAGCAAAAAAAGAGAGAAAAAGAAAATTCTGCTCAAAAGAGAATGATGGAAAAATATTCTCGAGCATGATGAAAAAAAAGAGATAGAGAATTGCCATGTTCTCCAAAATAAAATGGAAGGAGGAGAATCATACAAAATGAGTCATCATCCCATTTTTTATTTTTTCCACTTTTGCCATTCCACCCATATATCTAGGTGCACAAGTTTGATCATGGTTATATGATTTCTATCTACTAGGATCCTCTATTTGACTTTACAATATATCTGATACAAGCATGTCATTTCTTATTCCCTACCCTGAGCTCTACATAGGCCTATTTAGAAGGTAGGACAAGAAAAGGCAACATCAATGCCTTGGTGAGGAATGAAACACCGTTGAATGATTAGAGAGAATCAATTGAGGAGTATTGTAAAAGTTATGTTTTTATGAGCATCAAAAAAAACCCCAAGGTAGTTCATCAGAAGGAGTAAAGGTGACTTGATTCAAGGACTGTTCCATTCTTCAATCGCCCAACATAACATGGTAGACACTTCATGGTTCACAACAAAGGTATGTCTTGAAATATTTGGGGTGTATATCATTGGGTAAGAAAACCATTACTCTAGTAAATCTATGAGCTTCACTCAGGGACGAGTAAAGGATAAGTGTGGGGGTGTTGTTGACGGTCGTTAAGTGCAAACATAGATCGTCAACTCCTGCATGGTTAATAAAAGATATAGTATCAAAACTTAGTGGTAGGAGTTTTATACTAACCATTTTCACTAATTTTGGTACATATGTGTATGCAGGTCAATTAAGGAGAAAATACACCCGCCATGCGACGAAAATAAACCTCAGGCCAATCACGTGTGAGTACAAGGATTGGAGGGCCCACATGATAGTCTAAACTGACTTAAAGTGGGCCAAACCATTCTTAACCATCATAGGGGCCCACCTGTCAGTCACAAAGCAAAGTCAGTGGCTAGAGGCAGTGGGAGTGGTTCGGCCGAACCAAGGGTTCGACCGAACCATCCTTGGCGCCCTGAGCTCCCTCCTTCAACGTGGTAGCTCCCTATTGGATGGCAAAGGCAGTTATGGGTGCACCGACCTTCCTAACCACCATTACAACCGCCATACTCACACTATAAAAGAAGAAGGCCATCACACACTTCAATTGGCACCAACACCAAGAGTAGAGTACAACTCAGTCATATTTTATATTTTACTATGGTAGTTTGATTTGAGAGTGAGAGGAAGCTCCGAAAGGAGTGCCCCAAAATATCAGAGTTTTCTTTGAGAATTTTACGGAGGAAAGCCGAGTTGTTGGCGTTCTTCCAACAGAGTTCTGGAGAGAAGCCGAGATTGTTGGACTTCTTCTCTCACTTGTACCTTGGCGGATGCTTTCTTTTATAAAGTAAGTATTCGAGTTTCCTTATGTTATTTAATTATTTTTTTAAATGAGATATATTCTCATCGGTGCAGATTCATCGCTTAGTGCACAGCTAAGTGCTCTAGTACTAGGACTCTGGATAAACAAGAAAGTTCCCGCGTAAGGTTAGAGTAGTAATTAAAAACTTAGACGTGGTGTCTAGGATCGAAATTACCTTCGTTTGTTGTGTGCTCTATGGAAAGCGAGTAGGCAACAGATGGTGACAACCTTGTCCATTGTATTTCTCCACGTTCGGGTACATCATAGAGCTCAAGGCTGGACTTAGCCTGGTAGACGTTGGGGGAGAGCTGGTGCCCGAAACATGCAATAGAGTTTTACTTTTAACTTAATTAATTAAAAGACATAGGAATCCTCTCTAGCCAACTATAGGTTGTTATGTCCTTGGGTTGAATTCTAGTTAGTAGAGAGTACACACATGTTCCTCATGTTCGATACCCTTTGGTCACCCTAAGAGAAAATGCTCTAAGGTATCCGTACGCTTGCGAATTTATTCTGTGAAAGTAAGAAATACCAACAGCGGGGCATATAAATTGTCCTAGGGGAGGATGGGCTATATGACGTGACAGGCCGAGAGAGGGGCGCGCCGAGACATTTTTGCTGACGGGGGCGGGCGGAGTATATTTATGTAAAATTTAGATTCAGGAATTTAGTTTTGTAAATTTTTTTGAAAATAAATTAAAAAAATTAAAAAATTCTAAAGAGTGCACCATATTTTTAGCAAAATCGATAAATTATTATATGAACGGGTTTGCAAGTTCCACATGCAAATCACCAAGTGAAAAATCGCCTCTCTAGATATCGCCGAGCAAATTGCCAACATCCTCGCCTCCAGAGCACGATGCAAAGACAAAGGAGGAATCCTAGGTGTTGTAACCGACGGAGAGCTGCACGGAACTGATACATAAAGTATATTAAAATAAATCCACCTAGCTAAGACCCACCGAGCCCACACATCGAATATCAACATATCTAATATTCGGACAAAAAAGGAGGGTAAAAAATGTGCCAAATGACAGTTAGAAATATCTTTTTTATAAATAAAAACAAATTAGAGGAACCGAGTGATGATAAATTCTCTAACATTTGACAGCAAATGAATAGGATTTTAACAGGATTAGGAGGTGGAGAGAGAGAGAGGAGGGGGTTTGTTGTAGGCAGCAGAGGCTTCAGCACCAAACCAACTGGCTCTGAGACATTCAACTTCAGTACCAATAACGACCTTGGCGTCGAGATATGGATCCATTCTCACAAGAAGTTTTACAGAGGATCTACTTCTGAAACAAGTTTAAAAAAGGACTAGATTGTGAAGGAAGAAACTACATAACATTCGATAGTTTTTAGCTAAGAAACTTATATAAAATATAACTATAGTATAATTGAATTGTAATTACATTGCAATTATTATATAGTTACAGTGTAACTATATATAACTGGTATATATGTAACTAGTCAAAAAACTTGCAAGAGATGGCTGACTACCAACACATGCGCTAGTGCTTGAGATTGGTCCTCTAATGGAAGCGGGGTACCCAATCTTCTGTCAAGTGAAGATAACTATCGATTTGGTGGAAACTTGCAACAGCAACATCACATGTCCTCTGCTTATTAACCGTGTCAAAATTTAATTGACCTCGGCAAGAAGGCTAATCTCTACATGTAAATTGAAGAACACAAGCAAGAACAAGAAAAATAACAACTCAATTGCAGATGAATGATTAATCCAGAACTCGAAGTTAGGGTTCCACAAACCGACGAACGGCGAAACTGCAATGGCAAAAGTAATCTAAGCAAAACCCAACCCTAACTCTACGATGGCTACTGAATATATCGATTCTAGGGTGAACCTTGGGTCCTGGGCGCGTCCCTATTGGACTCCGACATGATACACGGCCAAACGGACCCAAAGATAATGACGCAGCACTCAGACAAATTCTGGATGTCTTCTTGTTTCGACGATTCCCATTGACTCGGAAAGAATTTTGATGTGGGACTAGATCCATTAGAAAGTGATCTCGTTACCTTTTGATACATATGTAGAACGTTGAAAACGGAGTTTGAATACAATCCGGGTGATGATTTTAGTGCGGACTGCCCTTGGAGTCCGAGGTGGACTCGAACTTGATATGAGTTGAACCTCCATCTTGACTTGAACGCCCATGACGATCTTGTACATCTCCTACCCTCTCTTAAAGTGCTCCCTAGTCTTTTTCATAGTTTTTAATCATAATTAAATTATTATGTAGCAATCTATCCTCAAAATAACATAAAGAAATACTTAGGAACGAGTTTACCAGCAAGTTCAATTGTCGGGCGTGAGCTCTAGTGACTGGATCTTGCATAGCAACTTGAGGAGTATTGTGTGTATCCAAAGGAATGATGTCCTCATCACCCTCCCACATATTCGATTTTTTTCTCTTCTTTCTGTCCGAATCTCAACATGATTTTTTTCTCTTCTCCCTGCACGAATCTCAACACAATCTAACGATCTACAAATTGAAAGTTTTGAGGGGGTAAAACAGGCGCAAGAAATCTTCTCGTCTTTGCACGAATCTCAACATGATCTAATGGCTTCTGTGCCAATTCGTAACCCTCATCAGTGTCGGAAATCAAATTGGCACTAAACTTTCGACACAAATGAGGAGGGATCATCAGTGCCAGGTCTCAACTTGGCACTGATAGTTCTTAGGATCCATAGCTCGCTCGATGAATCGACTCAATGAATTGAGATGATGCATCGAGCACCCCCTCCAGATTCACATCCACACTGCCCCCTAATGCACATCAAAGATCAAGAACAAGGACACAAGAACATCAACATACACAAATCAAGCAGAAGAACATCACATCACAATTCACAGATCAAGAACAAACTAGTCACCATGATTCAATTATTCAACCAACATCAGCCAAAACACCAGAACACATCCAGGCCCAAACCCACAAGACAAATCCATAGCACAAATCCTTCAGCCAACAACAGCAATTCGATCTCCAAATATGTAGAGTATTAGAGAGAGAAGCTTAGACAAAGATTCAGATAGGAGGAAGAGGAAGAGTACCAGATCGAACATATGTGGACTTATCTTGTTCTGCCACTGCCATCTCTTTGCTCCGGTGTTGGGTGAGGAGCCACAAACACCGCCACCTCTGCCGTCTGCTGGGTAGGGAGTTGGCACTGTCAAGTAGGCGGCACTGGCCGGATCCAACCGTGCCCGAACTCATGGCGGCCAGATCCGATGGCTCCTGGATCTGACCGCCGCTGAGCCATCACACCGTCAGGCAGCCTCTGATTGGTATGCATCGTCGAGGAAGGTGAGGCTCGCTGGAGGAGACGGCTCGTGTGGGTGCTTGTTGGAGGAGACGTACGGACGCACGTGTGGATCTACCACCGGAGAGAGAAGAGGAGACTAGAACGGGGGTGACATGAGAGCGAGAGAGAAACGGAGTGGGGAAGAGACAAAGACGAGAGAGAGGGGCGCAGAGCAATCAATCGAGACTTTTTTTTGACTGTTGACTTCTCCAATGATAAGGACCGATACATGTACTTCACTCAGCTTGGCTCCCCTGCGAGGGCTTAGCCAGCAGGTTTATAGGAATACCTAGCACTGATGTTGCTAGCATTAGTGCCGGGTATTCCTGAAATCCGGTACTAATTGTGCACCGACCAATCAGTGCCGGATGCTGAGATGACCCGGCACTGATATATTCTTATCAGTGCTGGGTCTTGGCTCTGCATAGTGTGAGCTTGTATTTTATGCGGGAAGCCATCATCAGTGCTAGATTTTCTCGAACCGGTACTGATGATGGTGGCATTGATGTGTTGTTCTATGTAGTGGGTGTTCAAATTGAAAGTTTCGAGGGAAAAAAATTTGCACAAGAAATCTAGCATTTTCGATTGTGAATAGAAGGCTCGCTAAATCTCATCAACTCCCAAAAGCACAGCGAGAGACAAGCTCACAAGCCCATATGCATGCCTGCAGAGGCTGAAATCAGCCATTGACAAGTGCTTCAGAAGACTCACATCTTAATCAATTTACATCCTCACGCATTAAATGGGTGGGTGGGTACCGGTGTACGAGCGGCCGGAACACGCCGACATTTCATCCCGGCGAAACCTAGCTATAAGCTCAGATGCACACAGCTGATCTCCTCATCTGACGAACCCCAAACCAACCAACAATATATGCAAACCATACAGCAGCAGTACTACATGCTGCTACTAGCTACACTACACTACGCTACACTACAGTGCTAGCAGCTGCTGCTGCTCCTGCTCCTGCATGCCCTTGATTTCCTCTCATTTAAGCCCATTCAAGCCCTTGATTAAGTGTGTGGACCTGCAGCTGCAGCTGCATATACTGCATATATGCCTCCATCGGCTGGTCTCCCCATGCATGGATGTAGCTAGTACGTGCTGACGAAAAATATATGAAAATATTCTCCCCATTTGCATTAGTACAAGCCTTTCCAACCTCCTGAACCCTAGCTACAACATGCATGAATATAAGTTCCCTCCATGTAAGTATGTGTCATACCTCTTTCGTGGTTGCCATTCAATGCCCTGGGCAAGCTTGGATTCAATGAAGCTTCAACCAGCACGAAAATACATGTGACCGAAACTGTACCACTGTACTATATATATTACTCCCTTCCTCCCATAATATAAGAAATTTTAGATGAATAGGACATATCCTAGTACTATCAATTTGGACAAGCAGTCTATTCAGATTCATAGTGTTATGATGTATCCCATCCATCCAAAATCCATTATATTATGGGACGGAGGAAGTACTACCTCTGTCCCAGAATATTAGAAGTTTTAGGGTTAGACACGGTTATTAAAAAAATAGGTAAAATTAAATGAAGAGGTTGTAATTAGTTGAAAAGTAGAGGTAGGTGAGAAAATTGAATGGTGGAAAATTGTGATTGGTTGGGAAGAAAATGTTGATGAAGAAGTTGTTATATTTTAGTAAAAATTTTGAGAGTTAAAAATTGATATATTTTGGGACGGAGAAAATACTGTATACAGAGCTAGACAGGGTCTTAATTAGAGCTAGCTATGTGTTTCCATGCATGCATAGCGTTTACCCTAGCTAGCTACTCCATGCGTCCCAAAACAGGCTATAAAAATTACAACCTTATATTTGTGGTGAGTTGGAAGAGAGATGAGGATACAGAAGAAAAATATGGTTAAGATTGGTTGAGATGAGAGAGAAAGTCGCAACTAAATTGTTATATGTAGGACAAATTTTGAATGCGAGGAGTTACTGTGTTTTAGGACTGGGAGTAGTTTGCATCTATTGTATCATGCATGTTAGGAACTTCTAATATTTAATTTGAATATTTGGATCACAAATAAATGATAGCTCTACTTTTAAGCATGCGTGTGCAAGGCAACATCTAAATATTAAATTAACAATATAGACAGATTTATCATGTAACTAAAACACTTTCATATTTTAATTTGAGTAGATTGCACCAACGGTCCTTAAACTTGAAACGACGTTTCACCCAAATTCATGAACTTGCAAAACATGCATTGAGATCTTTAAACTTGGTTTACTGTATCATCCCGGTCAAAAGCCTCATTTGACCGTGGTCTTGCCTACATGGCATACCACATGGACAATGACATAGCAAAATTTTCTTTTTCCCCTTTTTTCTCCCCTTCTTCTTTTCTCTTCTTACTCCACTGCTGGATGCATCGATGGCAAGCAAAGGGAGGGAGGCAGCAAGAGAGACGACACCAGCCACCAAAGGCAGAGGCATCGGGGGTGAGGTCGGCCCAATGGCGGAGCGGAGTAGAGTGACAACGATGACCTCAGGCAACGAGCGAGGACGGTGATGGCAGGGCTCGGTCTCTACCTCCTAGCTCTGGCGTGGAGAATGGGTGGCATTGGGCGACAACGAAGATGGCACGATGGCAGTGGCAACGAGCGACGTGGTGGCTCCCCCATCTAGCTTGGCGGCTATATCCAATACTGGGGACAACAGTGGGCTGGGTCGATGGCAGGAGATGGCTGGGCGGCGATCTTCACGCCATCCCCTCGGTGGGGGAGGTTGAATCCATGCCAATGAGGCTGGCGGCCGATAGAAGCTTGGCTAGATCCGTCATCTTCTTGATGGGGGAGACCGGACCGACACCCGATGAGGCTGACGGCCAACAAAGGCCGGCTAGATGTGTCGTCCCCATGGTGGGAGAGGTTGGATACACGCCCAGCGAGATTTGCGGCCGATGAAGGTCAACTAGATCCATCGTCCCCTTGGTGGGGGAGGCCAGGTCCATGCCCGACAAGGTGTGTGGTCGATGAGGCAGCTGGGACAACGTCTGACTCGACAGCGCCAAGGTGGATGTGCTGTCCCTATGGTGGGGTGGGCCGGATCCACACTTAGCGAGGTGGCGGTCGACGACGCGACTGGGATGGTGTCTGACCCAGCGGCACCATGGTGGATGTGTTGTCCCCACGGTGGTGGAGGCCGAATCCATGCCTAGCGAGGCTGGCGACCGACAAAGGCCGGCTGGATCCTTCATCCCCTCAACGGGAGAGGCCAGGCCGATGCCCGGTGAAGCTGGAGGCTGACGGTGGGAGAGGAAGAAGAAGAAGGGAGAAAATAGTAGGAAGAAGGGAGAAAAAAATAAAAATAAAAAAATAAAAAGTATGCCATGTCATCGTTTACGTGGCATGTCACATAGGCTAAGACCACAGTGAAACGATGTTTTGGACCAAAATGGTATACTATACCAAGTTTACAAGTTTAAGGACCGCCAGTGCAATTTACTCTTTTAATTTTTTTTTAACAAATATGTGATTAGAAAAAAAAGATAGAACATGTGTGCAATGGAAATTGTGTGACATGCATGCCTAAAACACCAAGTAAAAACAGACGTAATAGTACATAGATAAATGTAGTACCATGATCGACCACCAAGGAGCCATCAAAGTTCAATGAGGAATAAGTTTTGAGTGGTTCCACAAACAAAAACCAAGCAAATTAATTATCAATGTAGCATAACCACGTCAGTAGCATGCATGTTTGTTTGTTAATGATATATACACAGTATGTATATACATGACAAATATTTGGCGTTAACAAAGTACTTCTAGCTAAGCATGCATATTGATGCTATATTTAAGTAGTACTCGAGAATGATTCTTGCTTATATATTACACTAGCGGAATCGGATGTAAGGATGCTATAAGCAGTCACGTAACTAGCTAGCAGAATCTGATGTACGTACTGCATAAACAGTTACGTGGAAGGATAACTGGTGTGGATCGATCGGGATATATGTCCACAGCGAATTAAAACCCTAATTAATAAGGACTGCTAGCTTCTGCCACGAGAAAATTGAAGTTTCTGACATACTATGCATATAGTATGCAATTGTTGCAGTGGCCTGCAATTCTGTTTCATGGTCACCGGCGCCAACGCATGCAGGCCAGGCCAGGAGAGCCCCCTTTTGTCGTCTCGCTGTTGTTTTCTTCTTCCCCCTGACAAGCCTTGAAAGATCTCAGTGCCAGTACTCTCCTCTCCTCTGTGCAGTGTGTGCATGCTGGTACATGCTTACATGCCACATGCACACACACTTCCACTGCATTATATTGCATGCATCCATGTATATTTATGCATTCATCAGTGTAAGTGTTCCCCCCTCTCTCTCGCTAAGTTTGCTGTTTCTATTTCCTGTTGCATAGAAGATGCACATACATATCACACGCATAAACTCGTGAGTGTGTCCAATTTAAGACATATATAAATATGGATGTCAACAAGATGAACCTAACTAAATTCATAGTGAAAACATGCCATATGCATTTGTACATATGTGCGCAAATGGTTCTCTCGATATAGAACTCTTATTTCTTTCTGAATATATGGAAGAAGGTATATATACCCTAAGAAGGAGTATATATATTAAAGAGAAAGAGGTCAGCAATAAATTTATATAACCTTACTTAACGATAAATACACAATATTATTAATTCCTTATGAAAATGTACCCATGTATACTAATATGGTACTATGATTTCACTCTAATTGTAAGTACGGGTGAAATCATGCATGCTCCCACCACCACCACTAACATTGTGATCACACGAAAGGCGCTTCCTTCCTGCTCTAGATCTCTGTTTGTCTGAATGATGGATCGATCGACCTAGTGATCGAGTGTTCGTACACTACTACAAAAACCTCCATAGCTACCGGCCACATAGGTATCGGATTTGCTAGAACCGGCACCTAAAAGACAATTCCGATCAATTTTTTCACGAACCGGCACCCATAAGGGCTGATAGGTGCCGGTTGGTTGGGAAAAGCTCATTGGTGCCAGTTTGTAAAAAAAACCGGCACCTATGAGCCCAAAAAAGATGCCGGCCTTTTTTACAAACCGGCACCTATCACATAGGTGCCGGTTCTTATTACGAACCGGCACCAATGTTACGGCCACATAGGTATCGTTTTAACCTAATAAACCGGCACCTATCACATAGGTGCCGGTTTTTAATAAGAACCGGCACCTATGTGGTGGCTTCCGTCGAAAGGAAACTAAATAGGTGCCGATTCATAACATGAACCAACACCTATATCCCCAAGTCTATATATACCCCTCGTTCACTGCATTCTCACGATTTTGATGCTTCTCTTCAGCTCATCCAAACGGGGGAGGAGGTTTTGCCCAAATATTTAAAAAATATCGAGAGATCTATGTGTTTGCATGCGTAAAGGTTAGTATGTGTTGATTCAATATGTAATTCGCACTAATATTTGTCAAGTTATTTTTTGCAATTTGTTTTGTTGAATGAGAAGCATGAGAAAGTATGATGAGTTATTAGGCTTTGTTCGTTGGAGTGTCTTCCCAAAACCAACGGTGATCACGGAAAACGGAATGGTCCATTAACGCGTGATTAATTAAGTATTAGCTAATTTTTTTTTCAAAAATGGATTAATTTGATTCTTTTAAGCAACTTTTGTATAGAAACTTTTTAAAAAAAATACAGCGTTTAGTAGTTTGAAAAACGTGCGCGTGGAAAAAAGGAGGGTTGAGTTGGGAAGACATAGGAACGAACTCAGCCTTAATATTAGAGTAATTTAGAGATTAATCATCAATGAGTAATGTAACTGTTATTAACATATATCAGATTTTCAATAGATATAGAGAATGATATACGTATGTTAGTGGTTAATTTAAAAATTTTCGTAAGAGGGATGAACGTTTCGAAACGCGGTACCTTGGAATATGCCAGGAGAGTAACCAACTTCATGATTGCAGTTCGGCATGGGACAAAGGATATGAGCATGACAGATGAGAGGAACGAAATGATAAGCAAAGTTTGGCATGCATTCTGGTAGGTTGATGATGGTTAATGTGGGAGTAAATGTGGAGGTCAGACGACGGCTGATCATCACTTAATATGGGCTGCAGTTGCCTTTACTTCGATTGATGGGATAAATGGATGCATCCATCGATCGACCATCTGTACGAGTAGTATATTTTTAAGGTACGTGTTACTTAACTCTGCCATGACTTCTCCGTGTCCGGCATAATTCATGGCTCATTCCTCTAACTGCGTAAATGGTTGTCAACTAAACGGTTTTGTATTACACCCCTCAATAATTAATAGGTTTGTGTTAAAAAAAACACCGCCCAATTATATTATTCACCCTAGAACCTTGACAAAATACCCTCTGTGGGTAACACAGTGGTTTTCATTATTTTTGCATCCAAAAATATGATTTTTACTTAACTACATTTAACTATATTCGTTACATCTCTCATGTTAAAAGGTGGCACATATACACAACTAAAAAAACTGTTTAGAGTGTATTTAGTTGTGTATTTTGTCATATTTTCATATATATAATTGAGGGGTTTAAAATATCTGGTTTCATATATATTGTCGAGAGATATTCTTTCATAGAAGATAGTTAAGAGGGTGTATTGTGACTTATTTCAAATTTTTAGTTCATGTGATATATTTTGATGACGAACTAGGTCTCAATCTTTTGATAGGTATTGATAACTCTTAATTTGACGAAAACTTGACACACACGATCCGGCTTTCGATCAACACAATCCGAACCCTGCAATCGTGGCACCATGTCTTCTCCTGTTATCAACCATGCGCTGCTTGGTTGACCTCGCCGAGAAAACTAATCCCTGCATGTGAATCGAAGAACACAAGCAAAAACAAAGATAGATTGCAATTCAATTTACAGATAAATGATTAAACACTCGAAATTGGGGTTCCATAAACCGAACTAGTGGCGGCTGCAATGACAGAAATAATCTAAGCAAAACTCTACTCTAAACTATGACGACTACTGAATAAATATGATTAGGGATGTTTAAGGGTTAGCTCTAGGGCGTCCATGCCTTGAGCTTAGCCCACGACATAATTACAAGGCCCAAATCAGACTCGGACTGTATGAGATATATGGATTGTTTTGCAAATTCCCGGCAGCTCGGTAGGAATTTTGACGTGGGACCAAAACCATCTGAAAGTAGTCCATAAACTTTCCAACAAGTACTCATGAGCCCCGAAATTCTTTCTAGATCAACGGCTAGGTCCATTTGAAGTTCATGTTGTCAGGAGGTCCAAATCCAAATCCAAAACATGTCAAACTTTATCTCTTGCATTCTATGGACCAAAAGTGATGTGATAATATTGGTTTAGACTTGGGAAAGGTCTTGGTTTGGTACCAATCAACTTCTTTGATCACCCATGTATTCCTTGCGCTCGGTCTCTTTCCCTTTACCAAAGCAAGTATCTCTGCAAACGAGAACACACATAACTCATAGTACAATAATGTTTGTTCAAATATATAATACGTAAATCTCACATAGAAAGCATGCACCTTTGATTCATGAATACATAAAGTAGCCAATCCGAGCCAGTGATGTTCTCATCATATTTCATATACATATTTTTTATTTTTTATTTACATTAGAAAGTAAATTTCTGAACTTAAAATTACAACACATTTACCTTTTTTTTCTAACTTTGAATATTTTATTCAATTTTTTTAAATCTTTATATAGGTTAGAAGAATATGTTGTTTAACATTTAGTCAAAGAAAATTTTATGCAAGATTTTAATTAGGGATGAGGGGGTGGGAGTGATAAGTATGGTTAGGTCGGCATGCATCCAAGGGATGACCAAGACTGATCTAGTGGTGATGAGTGTGGTTCGGTTGGCCTCCAAGGGATGAGAAAGTGATGGGTGTTGTTAGATGGCTGATCTAGTGGTTAAAAAAAAGCTAGTGATTGATACACAAGGAAATTTTACTACCTTGAGAAATAGATTACCCCCATAAGATATGTTGTTAGTGCTTCTCATTTTTTTTCTTCCTATACACTACTACTATAGAATTGATTTTTCTGAATGAGACCTCTTTAGATTGCAAGCGAGCCATAACTTCTCTCCCTTACAAAAATCGCTCCCCCATGGTTGGTTCATGGGCCATATGCAAAAATAAATTTTCATAAACGGGTCTTTTAACAGGCCCGCATGCGAAAATAAGACTAGACTATTTTTGCATGCGGGCCTATTAGGTGACCCGCACATGAAAATTTGAATTAAATTTGAAAATATATTGTTCATTTATTTTTTTCTCATGAATATCTGGGATGCAATTTTGTTGGCACAAATATACCATTGATATCGCTGAATCGTTGCGCAAAAATGATGACACGGGCGGTCTCGCACGACGACAGCGCGAGACCACGTGGTGTCATGCAGCGACGGCGCGAGACTGAGCGGTCTCGCATGGCCAAACAGCGACAGCGTTTTGGAAATTGATTAATTAGTGATTAATTATATTGATTAGCAATTAATTAATAATAATTAGGTATTCATGATCCTAATTAGTGGATTAATTAATCATTAATCAGGATAATTAATCAATTTCAATCTCGATATTGCTATTTGGTCATGCAAAACCGCTCGGTTTCGCACCCTCGCTGCGTAAGACTGCCTACGTCGTCACACCCTCGTCATTTTCACGTAATGGTTCAGCGATATCGATGGTATTTATTGTACCAAACAAATTGCATCACGGATATCTCTGAGAAAAAAAAAATAAAAGAACAGTATATTTTCAAATTTAATTCGTGAAAATACTCCCTTTCTTTTCCCTTTTTTTTCTCCCCCTTCTCCCACTCCAGCATCTCTCCCTCTTCTGTTCCCACTCCTTTTTTTCTCCCTACATTCCCACTCCCTCTCCCCCTATCAGGAGACAGCGAGAACGGCGTCGATGAGGGCAGTGGCCTCGGGTCCACCGCTGTCGGGCCTCGGGCATCGATGGCATCGACGAGGGTGGCATCTATCACTGCAAGGCCTCGAGCAGCTGGATCCATCACCATCAGGCCTCAGGTGAGTGGGATCCAACGCCGCCAGGCCCCGGGCTGCTGATCCATCGTTGCCGAGCCTTGGGCGAGTGGGATCCGCCGCCGCGGGGCCTCGGGTGACTTCAAGCGGCGACGGCGATGGATCCCAGCACGACGATGGCAGCGGATCCGGCGTGACGACGGCGGCTGATTAGGGTTTCTATATTGTAGATCTAGGGTTTTTGGTTTTGGATTTTTTATTTTTTTTTCATCAAGTTATTTTTGTGTGCGGATGGCTTAAGCATTCACCTACAAAAATTGTATTTTCGTATGACCGCATGTGAAAATCCAATTTTCGCAGATACCACGTTGCATGCGGGCCACCCACCCGCATGCGAAAATCGATTTTGACTATTTGCAAAAATCTTTTCAGTAGTAGTGATACATAGAAAACTATGAAGCAAAAGCATGCATGCCCACATGAGGTAACCAGCTAGGGTATACATAACACTTTCACTATATCTGGGTAGAAACGTGTAAGAGAGATGAGATTTATTGTGTATATATGTTGTTGTTGTATTGAGCATAGGTATGCGGTTTATAAGGAATAGTCTAGAGATAAGAGACGATTTCAAAACTTGGCAATCCAATCCTAATATCCTTTTAACTATGAACCATATATTCTGATATCACCGTTAGTCTAAGCACGTCAACCAATATGCATACTTAGACTAGAGTTGAAATGACAAGAGTGCTCAAGACTGATAGCACAATGCCACAGACAAGAGAGCCAACAATGAAGGGCATAGTCAGTGATTAGGGTGGCCCTGCATAGGTCATAGGGTACCCTAATCGATGTGCTTAAAGTCTCAGTTTGTACCAGTGACAAGATAATCACACGTAAAGTGGTGGGCGAGTTGGAGGTGCCAAAATGATAGTGAGGGTAAATGTTGTCGTTGTACTGGTTCATGACAAACATAGTGACAGGATTGAGGCAATTAGGCAAACGTGGGGAATAATAGCATAGGGCAATATGCAAAACTTTAATGGAGAACAAATCGAAGAATATTGATTAATCAACACATATTTGTAACATATGCCACTTATCTTTGACTCATGATGCATGTGCATGCATTCGTTGTCTTTATCTTCTTGCAAGCTAGCAGCTCATCAATCTCACGTACGAACGTACAGGAGGGCTAATTATGTGCATCTTTCGGAGTGGTGGTCCACTAGATCATGAGAAACAAATCGATTATATACACACACATGAAAGCAATAGGACACACAAAGAGACATGCACAAGGTGCTAGAACTTAACTTTATAAATTAAATTGAGTTTAACTAATTTGTTGGACAAGCCTTGGATATTCCATCTTGTTTGATTTTTTTCAGTTGATTGTGTAAACAGCTTTCTATTTGGTTGGGGGCTCAGAAGGCTAGATCAGATTTCTGTACAAATAAAGAGACTAGCATCAGTTGTTCAACCTTATAGTGTCTGTAGAGCAAAAGGAATGTCATGTTTAAGTACTAATAATTCAAATGCAGTCTGCCTTAAATGAGAGATTTACTCTCTCTAGTTTAATTTGCTGCAGTACACGTCTGAATGGCAGCGTGCAAATGGAGTATGAATTGAAGAATGTGTGTAAAAATTAAGGCATGCAGGCCAGGCTCGAAAGAGAGTTAATACAATTAATTTCAAAGAGAGACATAATAATGAGAAGGAGCTATTGCATTGCTGTAAACCTGAGGTATTTCGTGCGCACCTGTCCATGCATGTATCACTCAATTACCTTCATTGCTTCCTCTTAATTTACAAACATGTTCAGCTAGGATTTTAATGTTGATGAACATAGGAGCATTTGGAAGTGGTCACGATATTATCGAGGGGCTTATACATAATGGCATATAAATGAGTCGGCCTGTAGCACTAGCACTGTCACATAGTATCACCTCTGTCCAAAAATATAAAATGTATTTTGTTTCGTTATGACATAATTACTTTGTTAGAATATAATTTTTATGACATAATTATTATATTCATATTCGAATCTATTTTCTCGTGGTTATGTTTTGTATGACATAAATGATAAATTTGTAAAGTATTTTTTAGTCAAAATCTTGTCCTAACAAGAAATAATACGCTTTATATTTTCAAATGGAGGGTGTACAATTGATAGTAATGTGAAAGAGAGAGGGAGAGAAGAATATTCTTTCACTTTGAGTCGATATTAGGTGAAAGATATAAAGCGGACTTACGCCTCCTAGGGAAAAATCTAGCGAAAGAAGAAATGAAATAAGCAACTAATATCTATTAATTTTCGGGACAAGATTATCTCAAGTACTGTCCTAGTAAGAGACTCATGAAACATAGAGAACGATGAAGTTTGCAATAGGCTCAACTTTTGAACTTTCCCTAAGGCCATGAGTAGTGGAAGACACAAGATAAGCAGGCCTAGAGTGCCATGTAGGCCAAGACATGCTATGGACACAAACTCGATCAACAATGCATGAGGCCTGAGTAGGGTCCATAAAACTTGTGGGGAACACATAGAAGGTACTCAGCTCACAATGGTCATGATCCGACCCGTGCTTGAGTCGAATGGCCCAAGAACAAAATCTCTTTAATTCCGGAACTACCCCAGCTCACCCTTTTCTCATTGGCTTCCTCTGCCCGCACGCGCTACGTCACCACCACATTGTGCCGCCTTCGATCGTGGATATCTTGGCCTTCAAGCGATGATGAGGTTCCGCATTAGCTTGGAGTTCTGTCATTGGCTTTGGGCTAAGATCTCAAGGTCGGCAAGGGCTATGGTGAGGAAGAACGATGTGAAGAGGTCCATGGCTAGTGTTGTTAGTTCGCGCCGCGGGGGNCCGCGGGGGGATGGGGGAGGGGAGGAGGGGAGGGGGCAGGGGGAGGTGGTCATTGTTCGCTCTAGCGGAGAGCTCTGACTTGTCGATAGAGATGTGAGTCGAACCAAGGGTTGAGGTCAAGGTTGTCCTTGACCGTTCTCCATCTCCACCTCGAGCTCCACCGCTTGTGCCAATGGAGCAGCAGGATGCAGTGGCTCTAGCTCCACCTGCATCACCGATTGCTAGAGTTAAGGTATGGAACTCCATTGATCTGAATGATAGGCTAGGATTTGGTATGTAATTGGATACTTTTTTGATTTAGAAGAATTCAATTCATGATTTCTGGGATATGTTGTTGTGATGTGAATGATTCATGTATGGGGGAAGTTGTATGAGGAATTTATGCCGATGCCTCAAAAATTAGCTAAGTGCTTCGTGATTTTGGTATGATAATTTCTCTCTGATGCACTTGATGATTTCAATGGTTCATGTTTGTCTCGTGGATGTAAAGATTTCCATATGCCTAGTTAGCCTGTTACATAAGGGTATGATATAAAGACAGTGGTTTTTTGTTCCACACTAAGAATGCTTAATCGAGTGCAATACATAATCCTATTATGTAATCATAAAGTATATAATCCTTTGTGTAGTTGAAATGCTTGCATTTACAACCCTCACACCACATTGCTTATGAGATACAAGAGGTATAGTGCAGTTTACTTTAATGTCTCAGGAATATAGTTGTTTTGGATGAGTAGAAAGCAACCTGATATAATATCACTTGAATGCATCCAGTTCTTTGAATCAGGTGAAGTAGCAGGTTGCGATGCAAAGTGATGACTCATGCAAAGATTGTGGACAACTAGGAAGCATAAATATAGTTAGGCTAATGGTGGCTTCGACAAGTGTATGTTATGCAGTGGAATATGTTAGTTTTGTAAATGGTGTCTAGTATGTCAGGTAGTTCATGATTTAAGGACTATGATCTGGTGGATGCATTACCTTTTGCTGTATGCAGTACTTGTTAGTACTTATTGATGAAGTTGCCTTATATTATGTAACCTGGGTTTGCTCATTGCCCATATGACCTTACTATGGTTTTTTTTGGACATAACTTGAACACTAGTGGTGAAATTACCCCATGCTCAATGCAGCTCCAACCTAAATTACAATGTATGCTCCCTTTTGAATATAAAGTGCAATGTGATGTTGAAATATGAAATGCCAGATTATGCCAAGAGATATATGGGCAATTTCAGTTTGGTGGAATGAACTTATTTTTTATTTACAAGGCAATGCCGAGAGATTTATTGTTTACAAGGCATTGCCTATTTACAAGTATAACATGTAATATGTTGGATACAACAATTTCTATTTAAATACCTCTACAACTACTCCTAACTATATGGATACTTATCCTTATTCACCCTCAAACTCATGTGCATACATCGGGCCCAAGTGACATTCATCCTCCACAATCATATTGTGTATTATAATACATGCCGTCATTATATTGACAATGTTTGATTCTTGAAAGGTGAGTTAGAGTCGCGACCACCTTGAAACATTCTATCAGTATACAAAATGCACATTCAACATATTTTCTCATTGATTCTTGATGTAGAGCAAATAGTTTGTCCTTCTCCAATTGAGGATGCTGAATCGACTTAACAAGAGTTGCCAATTCTAGATAGATTCCATCGGTGAGAAAGTATCCCAAATTATATTTATTTCCTTTCACTGTATACCGCAACCTTGTCAATGTACCCATGAGTATATAAGTGAATATATGGGATTGGTTCAAAACATTGATTTCATTGTTCGACCCTGCCACACCAAACAAACAATGCCAAATTCACCGGTCACGGGATGCCACCACCTCAAGGATGATTGTTGCTGCACCATAATCTACTTGTGTATACATTCCTTTCCAACCGTTAGGATGTGTACATACCTTTCCAACCGTTCAGACACTTTTTCCACTTGTAGTGCATACAATCTATGTTTCCTAACATTATTGGGAACTCACAATCTTCATGCATTGGTAGGATACGTTGAATATTGTCAATAGTGGGTTTCCTCAAATATTCCAGGCCAAATATTGTAATGACGCCTTGACAGAACCTGAATATTTAGTCCCACATAATACAAGGTCTGAGTAATAAAAAATTACGTAATAACAACATATCAACACTATATTATGTAAATACGGCTTCTGAAAGCTATTCAACAGGAGTATGAAAACCAAAAAGTGTCCCAATGAACCCCACAGAGAAACTTCTTGCTTTCTGAACAAGTAACTAGCCAATTTGCACAAGTACACCAACAAAAAAGAAGAGAATCATGCCATCACAATGTATCTTGCCATTGCAGCAAGCGTGCAAAAAAAACATCCTATCATTAACATATATCCAGGTATGTCAACTACTATCCCACCAACAAGCAACCAGGATATCCATCCTTCAAAATATCCAACCAAAATTTGAAATGTTGATGTGCCAACACCTGAAAATACAAGATATACTACATCAAATCATAATCAACATGCATGTTACTGTAACAAGTGAAAAATGCTTTCATATTGGAAAACAAAATTACCAACCATCATGCTTAAGAAACATGCGCACTGTCCCTTTTCCCCCAAATCTGATAAGAAATGTTGGTTACAACCTTAATATGAGCATCCTTAGCCCATGCCTCCATCTGAGATGTGTCCATTGTTGATATTTGTTACGATCACAGAAAAATCCGCAAGTGCACAGATACCGCTGTAGCAGTTCGCCTCAGAGTATTATAAGGGTATCAAATCATAGGAAACGTGTGTGAAAAATCTAATAAACATGTTCGTCCAAGGACAACAACTAACTGGGAGGCGGAGGATAGAGATGGTTCCTATGGGTTACGATTCTTGAATTTTGTTAAGGTAAAACTCTATCACTTGCTTCGAGCATCGGTTTTCCCCTAGTCCGCCAAGTGAATCCGGCCTACAACTCTATGACGTATCCAAATGTGAAGGATTACAAAGGATGGACAGGGTTGTCACCACCTGTCACCTACCTCTACAACCCGTGAAGCACGCAACAAAAAAAAAAGGTAAGCTCTAACCTAGACACCACGTCTACGTTATCGATTACTACTCTAGCCTCGCGCAAGAACTTTCTTCTTTATCCAGAGTCTTAGTACTAGAGCACTTAATATAAATATTAAGCGATGAACTCACAATGATGAGAATATATCTTACTTAAAACAAGAAAATTAAACACCCAAAAGAAATCATGAATACTCGCTTTTAGAAAAGAAGCATCCGCCGAGGCACAAGAGTGGAGAGAGTGCCGACAACCAGTACTCCTCCAGAACTTCCCCTTACTCTCTCCCTATTTTCTAACGCTCTACTAGAGAGTAGCCATAAATGAAATTGAGAGATCTCTACTTGAGTGGTGTGTGTTGAGAGTGAGAGATTATCCTCCTTTTATAACTGCCTAATGATAGTTGTAATGCGGTTAGCACCCATAACTGTCATTGGGAGCCAATGGGGATCCTCCGTGCGGAAGGTGGTGGCGAAGGGAGCCAGGCCTGGTTTGGCCGACCCCTGGTTGGGCTGAACCAGGGAAACCACCTTAGCCACCGCCTTTCATCCGTGAGGCTGACATGTGGGCCCTTGCATTGTTACATGATGAATTGGCCTCAATTATGTCGATTTGCTTCAGTTTGTGGGCCCTTCAATCCGCATGATCACGTCTAATTGGTTGAAGGTGTGTTTTCACACAAAATTACCTGCATACAAATATTTCACCAACACTCATGAAAATGGTTAGTAATAAACCCTACCACTATGTCCGGTATTTTGTTTTATTTTATTTTATGGAGGAATTGACGATCAGATTCAACATTTAAGGACTGTCAACATCCATCTTCAATAGTTGGGTAAACATCTCTATGGCCTTGCTCTTCTATTTAATCAGCTTGCATTATTTGTTCTCTTGTAGAGCTAAAAGGGTAACGTTGGTAGCTTCAACTCTCCGATCTAAAAGCTTCTGCTGGAATCCTTTCATACCCTCTACCACCTATTTCTGAGATACGCTAGCCTCAAGCAGTGTCTTCAGATGTTAACTCACCTCCATAGTTGCTTGGACCACTCTCTTGCTATGCTGGTAGAGCATTCATATTCAGATCTGGAGTAATCTTCCTAGCACCATTTCCATAGCTTGATGCATGCACATTCCATTTTGGAGAATCACATACAGCCTTCCACCAGAGGGTATACTTGAAATGTTTTCCTTCTGTCTGGCTTGTATAAAGTGCCAATGTATCCTGCATGAGCTGATCATCATTTCTACAACTCACATATGTATCCCTGAGCTGGACGTAGCATCCATTGAAGAAGGCTTCCTTCCTTGATGTCTTGTGCCAGTGTTACTACAGACAATTGGCATCCCTTTGTCTGTCAGGAGGTATTGTCTGGTTGTAAACCTTGGCCACCTTGTCTAGTATGTCTCACCTTTCCTATTAACCCCTTCTATAGGATCAGTTCAGTTTTCTAGCCATGCCGATACTTGCCAAATGGACACATAAAAATTCAGTACATCACAGCCTACAACTGCAATAATAGTGAAATAGATGCTAAAATACACAATAAGAGTTGGTAAACATTTCTAAATGCATTCCATATAAACTAACATGCCACCAAATCTCTAAGAATAAGCATTTATAGATCAGCCACATATCCATAATTGACTTCACTACATGATTAGCACCCAAATGCAATAGGTAAAGACAAATGCAGAACATTACTTAAAAAAATAATTTTCCAAAAATTCTATAGGAATCCGGACTTTATACATCACATTTTCTGTAAGAACACTTGTACATTACTCATACATTGCTATATTCCTACAGTACAAAATGCACTCAATTTGTACAATGCAAAATCACTTGATTCCACTAAGAAATATCACTTATACATCACCATTTATATAAGAATCAACACTTATACATCACACATACCTCCTGAATTAACTTCTGTACAACTAATTAGCACCTAAATGCCTCAAATAAACAGAATTGCAGAGCAAACAATAGTACCAGAAATTGACCACATCTCAACTGTGGGTGAAAACAAATGCAAAAAAAATGAACATATACCAGCCTTATGTCCTCTTCCATTGACTACTACCTTCTACCCCTCAGATCAACAACAACCTCTAGGAGGCAATTACATGGTGTCGGCGTGCAGATCTGGATCTCGACGCGGCCACTGGTACAGTCCTAGATATCTGTAACGGCTCAAGATTACCATCTGTAAAGGCTTTGCCAGCCGTTAGAAAGCATTGGTAATAGATGAGGCCAATCATCTGTAATGGCTAGAGACCCGTTACGATGAAAACTTATTTATAATGGCTCAAGATTAGTAGCCATTATAAATAAGGAGAGCAATACCTAAGGTGTCCGCTCATCTGTAACGGCTGCTAATCTCTAGCCATTACAGATGTCGGCACAATTTTTTTAAAAATGTCAAATCCAGTTATCATAGGCAATACAAGCATCTAATACAACAATTTACAATCAACTTTGCATAAAGTCTAAAACACAAGATTAACTCATCACACAACATGAACTTGAACTTGGACATTAACTCATCACAAATCAAACAGTGATGAACATGGACTTGCCTACTATTAACACCAAAATTTGGTAAGCCCGAAAGTCATCATCAGCCTAGAGTACCTATCGACCTCAGAGTCCTGGGATTGGCTGATGGAAATTATCGATCGCCAGCAGTCGGATTTTTAGTGGATTCGGTTAAAAAAATTAATCAATTAAAAGAAGCTTATCCAGAAGAGGCCGAGTTCAAGAAGGATACGACATGACAATTATCTATTAATTATGCAAAGTCAATTAGTCTCCTTTTTATTTTTAGAAAAGATTGTTTTGAGTTTGATCAGGACTTGTATGTTTTACTTTATCATTAGAAAAGTCTGTGTCGTGTTCAATAAGGACTAGTATCTACCCATGGGCATAAATATGTACATCCGGGGTCCCTGTAATTTATCTCTCAATCAATATACAACTTTTGGCGTATCGCCACCCTCTTTTCATTGGTTTTACTCCCGGCGAGTTCTTATTTTCGAGAATGGGTCGCATCGGTTAAGTCCGACCTTCTGTGAGAAGTAAGCTTCATCATCTTTGTTTGCATCAGCATGGCTAGGACTTTCTCGATTCGGTTCGATATTCTAATCGGGTCGAAGCAAGCATTGCCTATCTGGTATATCGTCTCTACTTTTGATCGCATTGTAGTTTAGTTTTACATCGGCTTAGTTGGGACTACCTCGGTTCAGTCTGATATTCTGATCAAGTTGATGTTTCTCTAAAGATGATGCTATTTTAAGATAGATTTGATATATCCATCACGTTTGCATAGTCTTATCGATTCATGGAGTATTAGATTATTATATACAATCTCGTGCTGTATCTGTTAGCTAGGTTTGACCTATTAGATTGTCATTGATAATCTAAGTTTAGTTAAGCCAATAGATTTTAATGCAACGTTCATCAGAGTGTTAGCCGATGTTATCATTATTTTGGGCTTTAGCTACCAGATGTATCGATTGTCTAGCCGATATACACTTTAATTTACTCACATCGGATCTCCAGCCAATGTATGTTTTAACCATCGGATTTACTTCCATCACATTATATCAGTTTTGACCAATTGGTTCACATTATATTATCTCGTTGTATCTTTTGAGTTACATCAGCTTTTACTTAAACCTGTATAATCTTTAGTAAAATCTATCTTTATCGACTTTAATCTTATACTGTATCGGTTCACTCTGCTCTATCAATATTGCTTTTGATACATAATATTTTATTGATGATTATGCATAATTTAGTTCTAGCCAATGATAACATAAATCTGATTGTTTATATGATTATTTGAATCTACATTGAATCTATAGCCGATTGATCAAAACCATATTGATATCGGCTGGCTTTGCTACATCCCATCGGCTTATTGACCGATCATTTCCTTAATCATCGATCTATCTATCTTGTTATTTGCAGCACAAAACTAACTAGCATGTCCTGAACACGATTGATAGGACCTGCACTAGAGCTAAGTAGATCTCTCATGTCTTCGTATGTACGGCGAAATTTCATGTCAACACCTACCAAATCAAAAATCACAAACATTTAGTACAACCAGCCTCCACGAGTCACCGCTGCATGACCATGAGATGTTGTCACGCCGTTGTCCAGCTGGGGGGGGGTGCCACGAGCTCGAGGGAGGAGTCTCACTAGCACTGGATCCCGTTGGTGGTGTGGTCATCACCGTCGTCTTCCTCCCCTTCACCATCATTGCTGAGGTTCAACACCCCCGCCCACCACTGCCAGATCTGATGATCCCAAAAGACCGTGGTGCAATGGATTCGGGTGTTGCCACCGTGCCCGCGCCAGCTGTCGCCACCTCCGTGCTAAGAGAGGAGAGGGAGGATGGAACAGCCATCACCAGTCGCACCCGCCGTCACGCCCACGCTAAGTGGGGAGAGAGGAGGAAGCCGATGTCGTCATTGGTGGGGGGTGGAGGAAGGGAGAGGGAGGAGGGAGGAGAGAGCAAGGGAAGGCATGTAGATGAGGTGGGAACGACGAGAAAAGGGGGCTGGTTGGGTATAAGATTTGGGAATTTTGTTTTATTTAAGATGGAGTTGATCCCTAGATTTTATCTGTAACTGCTCTTCATCAGGAGCCATTGCAGACGAGGGACACAAATATAGCCATTATAGATGAAGAGCATCCATTTCTAACGACTCCTAATAGAGAGCTGTAACAAATGAGGGGTGCATCTATAATGGCTCTACAACTACAGTCGTTATAGATGAGACGGTGACATTTATAATGGCTCCTCAACTAGAGCCGTTACAAATGAGTGCTAATCCCTAACTGCTCCAATGTTGCCTGTTACCGATGAGTGATCTGTAACGGCTTTCTTAGACCCGTCATAGATGAGCTGTTACAGATGTGAGAATCTGTGCTAGCGGACATTGTCCCGCCAGCTGTGCTTCCCGCCGATGGAGGTGGCATTGGTGGTGCCAATGGTTGCGTACAGAAGGGAGGAAACATTGCAGGTAGGAAGAGGAGCACCGGGTGTACAGGGAATGTTGAAGGCTGGCTGGAAGATTGAGAAAAACTAGCCACCAAGTTGGGATCTTGCAAAAAAGGAGTGAATCCAGCTGCCTTGCTCGGGTCCATTGCAACCTAGGGTTTCATTAACGATGAGAGACAGAATCAAAACTTGGAGGATCAGTATTGCACATGATTTCTTAGTTACGGTTTCACACAAACGTACCTCAATCTGCGTGTGACGGCTTTGGCAATGGCCCTTGTTGCTGCTAAACCTGGCGATGGCTCTGGTGATAGTGAGAGAGATGAGAAGAAGACAAATCGAGGGGAAGATAGTGAGGGTGCGAACGAGGGCGATGACGAGTGCGGGAGTCCAAAAAAGCATCTGGCACAAGCGTGAGAGGGCATGGGCAATTTAGGGATGGAGAGCAATGTGATCGCGGAGGGACGACGTCTCGAGGGTATAAGCTCCACAATGCGGCTGCACCGTTCTCACCCTACGCCGCACAACGCATGCCCCAATTGGGCTGCACGGACCTTAGGTTGGTCACACCAAAGGCAAACGTGGCGTTGAATCTCGGAAGTGGCAGCCCTAGGCCGAATGCCAATGAGGTGCACTGTGAAAGCCCTAAGAGCACCTATTATAATTTGTCTTGCCACGTGAATACTGCATGGCGGAGCCAGGGCTTAAACATAAGGGAGGCCAACACAAGTAACAGATCATGAAAAAATAGCTAGCACAATAATATTCTTTAGTTTCAAACCCTTACTCATCAGATAACAAAGCATATTAATATATACATATGCTTTGACAATATGACAATACAAGATAATCATTTTCAGGCGTAACATGTCGCCCCTAATGGGACATATGTAACAAAATATTTTGCACTGTTTTACAAATGGTGGTGCAAATTAAAGACATGTAGAAAATTACTTATCTTAATTAAATTTACCCATATAATTACCAACTATATGATACATATTGTTAATTTTAGTTGTTCGGACTTATACTAACAAGTCTCCATAAGTTGCATACACATCCAGATGACAATGCAAGTAGAAACACCACGGCCAAAGATTAAAAACCTATTAGCTTTACTTGGTTTCACTACTACAAAAACCTCCATAGGTACCGGATTTGCTAGAACCGGCACCTAAAAGATAATTCCCGCCAATTTTTTCATGAACCGGCACCTATAAGGACTTATAGGTGCCGGTTGGTTGGGAAAAGCTCATTGGTGCCAGTTTGTAAGAAAAACCGGCACCTATGAGCCCAAAAAAGGTGTCGGCCTTCTTTACAAATCGGCACCTATGTTACGGCCACATAGGTGCCGTTTTAACCTAATAAACCGGCACCTATCACATAGGTGCCGGTTTTTAATAAAAACCGGCACCTATGTGGTGGCTACCGTCGGAAGGAAACTAAATAGGTGCCGGTTCATAACATGAACCGACACCTATATCCCCCAAGTCTATATATACCCCTCGTTCACTGCATTCTCATGATTTTGAGGCTTCTCTTCAGCTCATCCAAACGGGGGAGGAGGTTTTGCCCAAAAATTTAAAAAATATCGAAAGATCTATGTGTTTGCATGCGTAAAGGTTAGTATGTGTTGATTCGATATGTAATTCGCACTAATATTTGTCAAGTTATTTTTTGCAATTTGTTTTGTTGAATGAGAAGCATGAGAAAGTATGATGACTTATTAGGCTTTGTTCGTTGGAGTGTCTTCCCAAAACCTTCCCAAAACCAACAGTGATCACGGAAAACGGAACGGTCCATTAACGCGTGATTAATTAAGTATTAGCTAATTTTTTTTCAAAAATAGATTAATTTGATTTTTTAAAGCAACTTTTGTATAGAAACTTTTTGCAAAAAAATACAGCGTTTAGTAGTTTGAAAAGCGTGCGCGTGGAAAAAAGGAGGGTTGAGTTGGGAAGACATAGGAACGAACTCAGCCTTAATATTGGAGTAATTTAGAGATTAATCATCAATGAGTAATGTAACTGTTATTACCATATATCAGAATTTCAATAGATATAGATAATGATATATGTATGTTAGTGGTTAATTTAAGAATTTTCGTAAGAGCGATGGATGAAGGAGGGATAAACGTTCCGGAGCGCGGTACCTTGGAATATGCCAAGAGAGTAACCAACTTTGTGATCGCAGCCACGAGATCCAGATCATTGAACACGACGAAACACTTGCGTTGTCCATGCGCTGATTGTAGGAATGAGAGACAGTTTCGTGCAAAACAAGTTCATGAGCATCTCCTAACAAGGGGTTTTATGCCTAATTACATATGTCAGGACAATCATGGTGAAGATGAGAATCTAGATGTAATGGACGGAGACAATGTGGAGTTGCCTGCTGACGGAGGTGGATATGATAGTGACGAATCAGATGGTTTAGATCAGATGTTACGCGACGGGGAGACAGCCTACGATGATGACAGGCAATACGAGAAGTTCAAGGCCATGGTGGAGGACTCAAAAACCCCGCTTTATCCAGGATGCAATGAGCAGCACACCAAGTTACACGTCGTCCTCTCGTTGCTGCAGATGAAATCAATCAACGGTTGGAGTGACAAGAGCTTCACAGAGCTTCTACAGCTGATTGGAGACCTCCTTCCAGCGGGTCATGTGCTGCCAGAAACAACATACCGAGCGAAGAAGGTTGTCTGCCCACTCGGACTAGAAGTGCAGAAAATTCATTGAGCTATAGTGTTATAGGTGCCGGTTGAGAAACTGATACCAATAGCTTTGAGCATTGGTGCCGGCTTCAAAACCTGCACCTATGAGGCCTTTGAAACCGGCACCAATGAGTATTTGTGTAGTAGTGTTTGCTCGCATATTGGAGGAGGCTAATTAATCATGTGATTAGCTGGTACTGAAAGAAATTAATCATGTTGGGGGAGACCAGGCCTCCTCTCGCCCTCCATGGCTCGCCACTATGGCTGCAGTAATTAATAACAAAACACAAAATTTCAGTTCGCACGCGACATATATATTGCTAAACCTTCAATCATTTATGTAGAATGGCTGCATTGTATAACCACACTCTCTTAAAATGTGCCTAGCTTCTAGCCTCTACACACTAACAATGGATATATGCACACATCCATTAAACTTAACTGTGGGATATAGGGGATTTGAATTTTTTGATTGGTTATTGATTATTAATTTATTATATATTAATACCTCCATTCCAAAATAATTATAATTCTAGGTTGTTTAGCATATATTAAGGTCTGAGAAGAAAGACTATGATGCTCCTTATAAAATGATGTATAGATAAGAGTGGGAGGGTGGTTGAGGGTAGAATAGAAAAAAATTTAAATAAGAAGTGATTGATCAGACAATTAATATTCTATTGTCACAACTATTTTGAAATAAATTTGAATCCTAAAAATACAATTATTATAGGACGGAAGAAGTACCTCCTTTCTTTTTTATTTGACATGCAATCTTCCATGCTCCAAATAAATGTGTCTTAATTACTGTAAACTTCTTAAAATATTAGTTTCAAAACTGGCACCAATAACATCCTCATCAGTCTTTAAAGTTTAATATCGGTTAGAAAACCGATACTGACGTGGCTTTCCAACTAGCACAAAAGATTTCTATAGTAGTGGCAAATATAAATGTACGGTTTAGACAAGGGAAAGCTCCTAGTTAGAACGCAAACCACATATGCAGTGAAAACTAGAAAACTATCATCGAATGACGTTTAAGATTTGACTACGTCACTAAAAATAGACGTTTAAGATTTGACTACGTCACTGAGAGTAAAATTTAACTCCCAGATCTAACGATGAATAAATTTTGATGACGTGAAAAATCCTAAACAACGATTCGGGTTTTCCTCCTATTTAACGGATCGATGGACGGCCAATCGCATTTGGCTCGGATCGTGTCCAGCAAAGTATGCATGCATGGGCAAACCATAGTTGGTGGGCCCCCACGCTCTGGCTCTCCTCCTTCTACCGTACCTCAACGCCGTTTCCTATATTTATGTCACTTCACCTTCGACTATATACCACCCGGCCTGCTTGTCATCAAACAACGGTCGACCTCAAAGCTCCATCAGATCGAGCTTGAAAGAAAGCCACCAAAAGCTACCTTCCAAAGATTCCTCTGCTTCTGTGGCAACATTCCTTTGATGTCCGTGGACTCATCATCCATGGGAGACGCGCTGTGTGATCAGCTCCTCTTGGTGGACAGCGACGGCGGCGAGTTCCCCCACCACGCCGACGCCGACGACCTCTTCACCATCCTCGAGACGTGGGAGGACTGCGCCAACGTCGTCGCCTCGGCGACGACGTTAGGTAGTACTAACGCCGCAGCCTGCAGCTCCGGCGGCGTTGGTGGGCAGCATCAGCTGCCGGAACCTGCCGCCGCGAAGACCGTGCCGGCCACCAACAAGCGGCGGCAGGAGGAGGAGGAGGACCGCGACGACGGTTCGCCACAGAAGAGGCACAACTGCTGCTCGCCGGAGTCCTCGACGACGGACGGGGCGGTGGCCGTGGCGACGACGCCCAGGACGTCGCACATCGCCGTGGAGCGCAACCGGAGGAAGCAGATGAACGAGAACCTCGCCGTGCTTCGCTCCCTCATGCCATGTTTCTACGTCAAGCGGGTAAGATCGTCTATATATCGCTACTGCTCCATTGCTCCAACTATAAGTAATCTAACCACCTTATCTTAAAAAACCAACTCGTATCAACTTCAGAGTATAAACCTAAATATATTCTAGGTTTACTTCTAGTCAGAAGTTATTTTTTTGAACGAAGAAAGTATATAATATCTAGCTATCTTATGTGATTCTTGCACGAACCAGATAGATTCTCCAGCTAGTCTCCATGGATTGGGTATCAATCATTTATGATCCTACACGCACTATACCATCTATCTGCTAGCTAGATCGATCATATCACATCACTTTTTGGCACAGGCATCCGGTCCTACGTTACGTAGTACGACAGTACTACTAGTACTCTCTCATGCATCAATGCATATGGATAAGTTCTCAAAAAAAAAACGACCTAGCTATAACAAACTAGGAGTACTAACATCCGTGAAAATTCTCAGTTTGGACTTTCAATCAGCTGTAGGCTAGGTCCTAGGAGCAGCGATTCTATGAATGCATCTACTCAAGTAGATAGAAACCTCAATTGAAACTAACACTCCTATAGATAGCATGAATCTTTTCCTTGGCAGGGCTGGAATATAATGCAACCATGCATATATATATAGTTAACATGAACAAACAGCTAGGTTTTAGACCATGTTACACTATTTTATTCTCTGAATTAATATACACATATATAGTGATGTTTGACAAGTATTAATTTATGTTGATCAGGGAGACCAAGCATCCATCATAGGAGGAGTCGTGGACTACATCAAGGAGCTGCAGCAAGTGCTGCACTCGCTGGAGGCCAAGAAGCAGCGCAAGGTCTACACCGACCAGGTGCTCAGCCCACGGCCGCTGCCGCCGCCGGCGGCAGTGGCGGCGTCGTGCTGCAGCCCGCGCCCACCGCTCAGTCCCAGGCTGCCGCCGCAGCTGCTCAAGTCCACGCCGCCGCTCAGCCCGCGGCTCGCCGTGCCGATCAGCCCCAGGACGCCGCCGACGCCCGGTAGCCCCTACAGGCTTCTCCGGCTGCCGCCCCCGCCCCCGCCACCTCCAGCGTCCGGCTCCAACTACGTGTCCCCGGCGATGACACCGACCCACGAGCTGACGGCCTACCAGCTGCCGTCGCCGTCGCTGGACGCCATCGCCGCCGAGCTGTCGGCGTACGCCAACAGACAGGCGCTGGCCGGCGGGCTCCTCCCCGACGTGAAGGTGGAGTTCGCCGGCGCGAACCTGGTGCTGAAGACGGTGTCGCAGCGGTCGCCGGGGCAGGCGGTGAAGATCATCGCCGCTCTAGAGGGCCGATCGCTGGAGATTCTTCACGCCAAGATCAGCACCGTCGATGACACCGCCGTCAACTCTTTCACTGTCAAGGTGTGTACCGCATGGCACAGCCATTTTAGCTCTTGCACTCATTATATATGTGATTGTTACTCCCTCCATTTTTAAATAACTGAAAGCGGGCACTACTGTTTTTTAAATTTTGAAAAGTCGTCTTCTTTTCAAAATATTTACAAACACTATAAGGGAGCCAAGTTATTTATTGTGAAACTTTTGTTCAATTTAGTCTAACAATTTAAGAGTAATTAATGGTCAAAGTTCTAATAGTAAAGTGAAAGTTGTTAGATGTTTAAAAATGAAGAGAGTATGTCCTAATCACAATTATTAAATAAAAGATAAAACTGAATTAATAATTAATCTATTTGTCTTGTACTCCCTTCGTCATTCTAGGTAGTTTAGCATATATTAAGGTTTAAAAAAAATTATAATGTCTCTTATTAAATAATGTATGGTTGGGGTGGAGTTATAGTTAGATGGTAGAATAGAGAAAAAATTGAATAGATGATGATAAATGGGATAAATAGTATGTGAGAATGACAAGTATTTTGGGACAAATTTTGAATCATAGAAAGTTAACTATTCTAGGACGGATGTAGTAATATTTTTTAAAATAAAGGTACTGAACTTTGCAATTCATTTAGAAAAGAAAATCAAAAGTCGCAAGTGTAACCGTTGCAATATTTTTAGCTCTACCATTCATAATTAACAGAAGCCTGCATATAACCATATTGTCACTAAGATTGTTGATATGTACATGAACAAAAGATCTCATAGATCAGTAAACTGCTTGAAGCCATGTGGAGGACACAGTAAATGTGAATGGAACTTTTGAAAGGAAACTGTTTAGGGTACAGTGCGGTATCAAATGAAATGCATTTGTTTCATGTGAGTTTCCAATGAAGTGCATGTATGGCTAGCTTAACAGCTAGTACTGCCCAAGCATGTTGAAGCTGCACTGCTCATAAATGTGGTAGGGTATACAAATGTCTATGTTCTGCCCGGACATCTGTATGGTAATATAGTACATATCAGAGACCATACAGTGTACTGGTACTTTACTGCATGCCTTTCACAGTTATATGGTGGTATATCTGCATTTTCACTGTTCTTCAGGAGGGGTGCTAGATGCTAACACATATTAATTTATGGTATAGTATATTGGTACACTTGTATTGGAAACAAATTTAATACTAAAATGTGTGACATCTTCTAATATTTAGAAGTAAAAGTTTTACTTATGGTGACATGGATAAATATCATATGTCTATTTTTTTTTATCTTAGGGTAGTTTTCAAGTTTTTCTACATATATTCCCTATATAGACACTCTTGCTAAAAATCTTTTAGTTTCTTCGCTTCCATCCTGCTTAATTAGATTATACTGGGCGGAATTTTAGTTTTATTTTTATAAATAGGATTATAATATCATGCATCAATATGCCCTATGTAATAATGTAAACATATATATGTCAGTCTAATAACTAATTTCCTGCATTGCCATGCTTCCATATCATCTTATTTAGTTTTGGACCATTAGATTGTAATTGTTTTTGCTCTGGGGTTTATGCATGAAAGCACTTTCCTTCTATGAACAAACTATATATGCAATGCTATGTGATAATTAAGTTTTAGTTTATAATAAGATGAAAAGCATTAATCCTATGATTTAATATTTTGGAAATTATAAAATCTTCACTGTGCTTACATTTTTCTATTATATCTTTGGTCAGATTGGAATTGAGTGCGAGCTCAGCGCTGAAGAGTTGGTACAGGAGATTCAGCAAACGTTCACATGACTCGTGCATGTTTCGACCGACCAACTGACTAAGCTGAAATTAAGTATAGCAGCAGAAACAGAGCGAATAGCCGAGGGAGCACTAGAGTCGAGTCGACATACGTGTTGGGCACTATGTTTACGAGTGTGTCTGCATTTGCGAGATGAAATTCAATTTAGTTTCAATTCAGATTTGCCTCTAGTACTCATGCACGTGCTAATTTTGCATTTATTTTTCTCTTTTTGTTTAATTCTCGTGCAAATTGATTTTTCTACATATATAGGACTATCGGATTCAGTATTATGGCCAGATAAGTATGACCTATATATATGCATAGCTCAGAACTAGATGGACGTTAAAAAGCCACAAGAGATGCGTAACACTAGATGTCATCCTTCTTGATCTCCTTTGGTTTTTTCTAAGATAATATAGATGGAGTTGCCTCAACGTTTTACTTTGTACTAGCTAGTGATGACACGCAAGTCAGCAACAAACCAATCACAGGGACGGCAAATCTTCAAATTTCTCTTATCACCACAACCGAACATCACAAAAGGAGCGGCACTATATGTCTATATACCTTTTCTCAATTTCACGGGCTGAAAAAAAATAGAACCGACACCTTTGAGCAACTATAAGTATCGATTCTACAAAAAACCGGCTTCAATACTATAGGTACCGGTTTTTTAAAAAACTAGCACCTTTAATTTATTATAGATGTCAGATAATTAAAAAAATTGACACCCGTAAAAACCAAACCGAGCCTCTCATCTCGCGAGCAGATAAGGAGAGAGACGAGTGGCGAGCGTCCTTATTCTCTCGGCAATTTCCCTCGTCCTCTCTCTCTCTCTTTCTCTCTTGCGAGCGCGGCGGCGACGCCCTCCCTACCTGTGAGCGGTGGCGGCAACAACGCCCTCCCTATCTGCGTGATCCGACGACACCCTCCCTGTCGGCACCCGAGGGTGGAATTCCCGAATACCTAGAGCATACCCTGTACTAGCCCCATGATTAGTGGCTAGTACATGCATCCACAACATTGGTATCACATTCATACAATGTATATAACACATCATAGATAAAGAGATTCTTATAACTTAATGGTGCAACAGTCAGACAGAATAGTTGGGCCAACTGCCCATCTACCAAACCACACAGGCAACCAACCAGGAATTACCCTAGAAAAAACCATCCTTAGAAACTCCGGTAACTGGCACAAGCACCCGCTTCCTACAAGCATGACTAAAAACAACAACAAAAGGTGGGTCAAAACACGAGGTATTGGCAAGTCTTACCCAAACATTAGGAAACCTAGGACTATTGCAAGCTGAGATCAAAAATGGCTGTGTGTGACTCATTTTCAGCATAAAGCAAATTTTGTTTTGTAATGGTAAATAATAGTAGATTGCAACGAAACTTTTAAATAAAAAAGTAAACCATAATAATAGTAATATAAGTATCATCATAGTATCCTCCTTGTGCCCTCCATGGCAGCAAGTAAACATTTTATTCTCAACCCATACCGGGGAAAATCATCACCATTATTCACCACAACCATTTCACAATTCGTTTAACAAATCACCAACATTATACTTGTATCATTTCACCAAGTCGCTCATGACCGTAAGCATGGCTAATCGATTAGTTTTAGACTCTGCAGAGTTTCTACATCTTTACCCACATGATGTGACAAAAAGCCAAAAGACTACACTCTAGTTGTTTCGGTACCCGTCGGTACCCCACACTCTACACTTTGAATGTGGACTAGAGGTCACAATGAGGTTGTTACATTGCTTAAACTCTAGCCTTGCATGAGCACGGAGAGTGTTTCTCCACATTGGTCATGAACCAGTGCCACTAGGAAAGGTGGGCCCCATCCTAATCCTAACGTTGTGAGGCGAACACATCCATTCCCTCAATAAGGCACTATCCGTTATATTGGATATGCTCATACGCCTATGCCATGTCGCAAACACATTCATTCCCACAAAGGGTCACATGGGTAGCTCCTATGAACCATCGCTCAGACTAGTCCCTACTACAACGGCCTCTCAATGCAAGGCTAAATGTTAAACAATTTAATAGGCCAAGGTCCCATAACCGACACATGTGGTTGCACTGTATACTTAATTTGTGACACAAAGTTCGATCCTTAGTCGGCTCCAGCGAACACTCCCCCTATCGGCGTGCAACTACCACCATATGCACACTACTTGTCGTCTAAGTCTGAAAACATTATTTTCACATTTCAACTTTCACAAGGTAATAGAGGCAACTTCTCTGTACAACATTTTCAAATATCCCATTTGTGGAGTGAATATCATGTCATACGTAATCATTATGAATGGCTAGGCAAGTAGCTATAGTAGTAGCTCAAATATACCCATATAGTGCTTGAATAGCACGCATATATATACCCATCCTAGTGCTTCAATAATAAGGATAATCAATATATCAAGGTAGGTAATGCAACAAATAAGTCATTTCTACTGATACCTTTTTTTTATTAAAACATCGCATGCGATTTATAAATAGTAAAGCATTTGCGAAAATATAGGATTCAATATGATCTAAGAAGGAATTTAATAGGACTTGCCTTGCTCTAGTGGTTCCTCAAATATCTCTTGGTACTGCACACTCTCGTCGACGGCAACAATTGATTCGTCCTTTATTTTAAATTTAAACGTACATTCAAATGAACATCCAATAAAACTCCAAGATAAAATATGATGCATGATGCATGAACATGTTCAGTGTATAGAGGATGATTTAATTTAAATTTAGGAGAAAGAAACGTCTAAGTCCGATGTCGTATGTGCAAGTTATGGCGTTTCTAATATTTAAAATACGGTAAATACGAAAGTTCCTATTCAAATTTAAATTAGTGAAAATTTTCATAACAGTGGTGCTAAGTTTGAGTGCACTGTATTAAAGAGAAAATTCTTATGAATATAACAAAATTTGGTTCACCTCAATCAGAGTTAAAATTAATTTTATTGATTTTTCTAAATTTTCAGCATTTTTCAGTGCAAAATAAATGGCAGAAAACCTTTTCTTGGATTTAATAATTTTCTTTATTGTAGAACTAAAGCGTACTTTAAAGAATCCGCTTCCCTACTGGGAAGGCGTATTTGTATTTTAAACAGGGGTCCACATGTCAGTGCCTCGCAATTTACAAATCGAGCCCTAATCTTCCGGGTATTTATCTTTAAGTCGTTGGTCCCACATGTAAGTGTATCGTAATTTTATATTTAGGACGCTAGAGTTTTAGTTATTTACGAAGAGATCCTCGTCTTCTTCCTCAGGAAAGAACGGCCGGGGAGGAGAGTGGGGGCGGCTCGGCTTGGGCTCGCCGGCGGCGGGAGGCAGCGAGGCTGGCTCGGGCGAGGCTCAGGGATGCCAGAGGGTGTCTTCCCTCTCGTCCTAGGGGCGGCGGCGTCGCCGGGGAAGGCTGGAGGCGGCGGGTGCCAGGGCCGACGGCGGCGGCAGTTTGGGACGGCGGCGGGTCGATTGATCGCTAGGTGAGGACCTAGGGAGTACTATAAATCTTACCCCGTGCGCAACTTGGGCGGAGGCGGCTTGGAGCGGTGCGGCGATGCGGTCCAGGGGCCAACGGACGGCGGCAACGCCGGCGACGGCGCTCTGGTTGCTCTCTCTTGAAATTTGTTGAGGGAATGGAGTTAGGGAGATCACAGGACCATGCCGGCGCGAGGGATGGCGAGGAAACTCACCGAGGTGGCGGCTCGATGGGCGCGGGATGGTGGCAGCGTGCTCTGGCCGGTGTGAGGCCATGGTGATGGCCCGGCCGTTCCGAGTGAAGCAGAGGACTTCTGGCTTTGAATCTTAGCTGGGAAGGACTAGTGAGGAGTGAGAGGTGGCTGGCGAGCCGGGGTAGGGTTTTATAGAGTGAGTGAGGAGATTGGTGGAGCGCAGTGTCGGGCGGTGCTTGTCGCGACGTGCTCGGCGTCTCTCGAGCGCAGGCGGGGTCGGCGGGAATCGTGGAAGGCTGGCGCGGCGTCGCCTTTGCAGAGGGAGGTGCAGCGCTGGTCGGGGTCGTCGAGCTTTTGGGCAGAGGGGCGGCGCTGGTTGGGCGAGGCGAGCGGCGAGGTCGGCGGCGGTCGTGGCAGGACCTCGGGCATGGCGGTATTGGCTTTTGCGTGGCTTTGCAGGCGTGGTCAGGTCGTCGTGCCGTTGCATCGTCGCACGGGCAGAGAGAGGGAGAGAGACCGGCGGCATTGTGTTGGTGGCAAGGGGTGGTGGCTTCGGGTTGGCGAGGCGCGCGGCGAGGCCGGCTTTGCCAGGCGCGGCAGGGCTTTGGGCAGGGACGACGCCGGCTTTTGTGCAGCTTGCAGCGAGATTCGCGGAGAGAGTGGTGTGGTCGGCTTGGAGATGACAACTTCGGGCTCGCATGCTAGGTGTTCGACGAAATGCTCGCAAGGAAGACAGAGGAAGAAAAAGAGAGGAAAAACGGAGAGTTTGGGGGATTTTTTGGGATAGATACAATGCTCAAAAGTTTGTGCAAATTTTACTGGAGCTTAGTGTAACCATGAAATTTATTTGGTGATTTTTTTTGGATTTTTCTCATGTGTAATTTATTTTTTGAAAATTCAAACAAATTCACTGTTTTTATTTCAATTTGAATCAAATTTTGAATGTTCTCATCTTTTTTTAAATGAGATGCAAAACTTGTGATTTATGGAAAGTTATTTCAAGTGTCCACCACTTATGTAATACTTCATCATTTTTTGTTTATATTTATTGCATGCAAATGCATTATGAGATGCATGGAAAATCCAACAACTCCAAAAATTAAATTAAAAAGACAAAGACAAAAACAATTTTTTTCCAATTCTTACTTCTTCTCTTTTTTCTTCTTCCAAAAGTTTCAGTATGTTACACTCCCCACCCATGAGCGGTGACGACGCCCTCCCCACTCGCGAGATTCGGCAACGCCCTCCCTACCAACGAGCGGCAATGGCGTCGGTGGCAGCACCGACGCCAGATCCGGCGGCCCCGAGCTTGGGGGCCATTGGATCTGACCCCAGCGTCTGTGCCCTAGTAGCCTCCGGCTTCTCCATCCCTCGATGTTGACAACGGTGAGCGGCGATGCCCGTTCTTGTGTTCTAGTGTGCTTGTTATGAGATGTTTGATTTTGTGATGAACTTTTGTTCTCTCTGTATATCCTCTGTGTTGTTCAATGTTGATTCTATGATTATGTTCTTGGATGTTAGATCGATCTCAGGGGTGATGGAATCAGATGGGTGAAGGGGAGCTGCTCGATGAATCAACTCAAATCAAGCCGATGCATCGAACCACTTTTTTTTTCATTTCTGGAAGCTTAAAGGTGCTGGTTCCTAAACCGGCACCATAGAGTCATCCTCAAATATGCCGCTTGTTGGATGCCGGTTGGGAAATCCGACATCTATGTTCGGTTCCCAACGGGCACTAATAAGTTTTTCTGTAGTAGTGTATATGATGCCTACATAAATAACTAATTAATTTTCACAGGCCTTAGATGGGTAAACGCATATTCAAACGGAATCTATTTAGAGGGTGCATTTAGCACTACTACATAAAATGTACGTCCAGGTGACACATAAACCTTTTATAGTTTTATACATGCATTTTTTGCTGTGCCTGCAAGGCTGCAACCAAGGCCTATAATCAAAAACTGTCATGAAAAATATATTTTCACCGACTGTTATCTTAGTATCCATCTATGGAATATATTTTGGGACTATTACAAAAGACATCCACCCATGTAAACTCTTTCACACATGAGAATATGAACAATGAACCACCTGCGTTGTTTTATTACAGAAAAAAAAATAAAAATCCAGCAGCTACAAAACAACACATGCCCATATAGTTTTGTATATTTCTTATGAGCATATAGGGACATCAGTACATTACAAAATTCACAGCTATATTTACATTCACATTCACATAGATAAAGAGGTAGTATTGCAAGTCGATCATACACATTGACCATATAAACAATTAGAAACAAAATACATATTTACAAATATCAACAGTTTTAACTCAGTCTCTGCCCCTGGATTGCATGAGATACAAAGTGTAATTACTATCTATGATGTCAACTCCAAAGATGACCTCTACAGTAGTTAATGCATGGATGTAAGCACTTTCTTTTGCTTCAACATACTGATCCATTACATCTCTGAAGATTGTGATTTGGTGTTGCTCCGAACAAAAAATAGATGTGGGACTGGTGCTTGAAGTCGTTAAACTAAATAGGCTCATGGGGAGTGAAAGTGTAGCCAAGCTCCTTCATCGCATGAAGTAAGATATATTGCAAGCTAGCCTTCCATTAGCACCTTAGAAGCTTCACCTTACACACATTACAAATCCAATTACTATTAGTTTCATTACTATACGAAAGAATGTAAATGAAAATTACGAGGTTAATGTGCCACGTCAATCGGATGGGTGTTGCAAAGTCTAAGAGCCATGTCTTCTACATCATCGTGATTTTCAAGCCCTTTTAGTTTGAAAGAACGACTAAAGTTAGGGAAGAGTAGTTCAATTTGTGTCTCAAGCTGGCTAGTTGCTTTCGTGATAGCATCTACCAAGGACACTAAAAGAGCACCTACGCTCCTATTGGATTTTTGCTAATTGATGACAAATGATTAAGGGACTAATGCACTTATTGAGTGTATAAACTGGGGATCAGTCCGATGAAGAAGAAGAAGATGAGATCATGAAGAATAAGGAATACAATGAGGTTCCGTTATGATGCAAGGCTACAAGTGACTAAGGATATCAAGATGCGGTAAACAGTTGGCAAGAATTGCCTACGTGATGGACCATGCATAGGAGAAGGACAAGCGGAGACTTGGCACCGAAGGACTTAATGTAGTGGTGAAGGACCAAGTACTTGGTACAACACCGACGTACTAGTCGAGGCTATAAGAAGTCACAGATTGCTAAGGATCAATCTTTGTTGAAGAAGAAGCGTATGGCGCAAGCCTTGGAAGATAGAGGATCAAGTTGTATAGCTTAAGACAGTTCTATGTGGTGTAGGACAATCAACCAAAGGAGATAGTGCATACGCCCCCCGTTTCTCATTTTCTTGACGTTTTGGACATGATCTGAGATACCAAGGAGTCATTAATTAGGTTGTCTATTTCCTGTTTTACCCCTATTAAATACATTCGAGTAGCACATCTAACTAGTACTTCCATGCAACCCATGTGGCGAGGCCACCAGTCTTGAACCCTGTTTTCTTGTTCCAATTTTTTCATTCCATGGCACTATGGTCATATTCTGATTTTTTTCATTCCATGGTATCGTGGTCATATGCAGCGACACTTTTTTGTTCCGTTTTTCATCCCATGAACTAGTTTGCAATTTGCTGCTAGTAATGAAAATTTTGCATGGCATTGTCTCACCTTCTTGTGTGACGTTGTCATGCAACTTCCAAGCCTCCATGGCGTCGTGAGCAACAAGCAGTGACTGGCGACTTGCAGCGGCATCGTGGTGAGTAGCGGCACTCGCTGTTTAAATGCACATTGGAGTTAATTTGTCATTGCTTGCGAGCTTGATGAAGTTGCTGCGCCACGGGAGATGAAGCGATTTGCATGCATTCAAGGGTATAACAGTCAAAAGTGACCACCCAAATGCAAAAACGTCAAGAATTCCCATCCAGATGGACAAGCCTCAAATGTCAAGAAAATTGATACCGGAGGGAGTATTTCAAGATCTATAGGACAATCTGGGAGAGACCTTGTCCGTAGTCAGTGTAACATCCTGAATATTTCGACTTTGGAATACGGAATTAAAAATTCAGAATAACCAAAAATCTTTTCCAAAATACATTCATGCCTGAACTAACTCATTTCGATCTGTCGTTTTTCGTTTATACGCGGGCTAATAGACGAATGTCTGAGGATATGTCGGTATTTTATTTCAAATAATTATTTATTCAAGGAACTATGATTTGCATATGCCAATTATTTTCGAAAAACAAAAACCCTCGGGCATATTTACTTTATAAATAAAACTATATATCTATATGTATCACCATTTTGGATAAAACCCATTAAGGGATAATTTATTAAAACAAATACCGTTCCAATAAAAAAATAGCTTTGATTATTTTGTATGAACCTTTATATAGAGTGATAAGCTTTTGTAAATTATTTGCAAAATAATGTCTATTGGTAAAGTATTTACAAAAAAAAAACCTTAACTGCGAAATATAAATTCCTAATAGGCTATTTCCAAAGATATGACCTCCTCAGACAAAGTCTAGTCCTAGGCATAATTTTAGTTTGCTTGTTATTTGTTTATTTGTGTGTGTCTAGAATTTGTGCTAAAGATCTCATTTAATTCTTTCCTTGTGGACTTACATTTCTTTTCCCTCCAAAATATCTTTCCAAATAATTCTCCTTCCATCCAGAGATTCTAAGCAATATTTGTTTCCGGAATCCTACCACCAACAAATATTTTGTGCAGTTACATCTCAAAATTCGACGGCCATTTCTCTCGTCAAATTTAATCGTGAACCGATGGAACCTGCAGAAGTCGAGTTTTTCCTCCAGTCATCTTTTCTCCAAATAAAATCTTCGTGTTTGGATTTTGGAATCCGAAATGCGTCCTAAATCGCTCATCCAATTTTTACCAGTTCTAAATTATTTTGCTTTCTACTCACTCCATTCATTGCAAGCCAAAATACTCATCTACCTCCCTGTATACATAGAACAACAACAAGCAAACTCCTTTTTCTTCCAACACACAAGGCAGCAATAATGAGACGCTGTGAAGGGAGACGAGAAACAGCGACAAGCTTTGTCCCTCATCCCATTCCTCTCCATGCAAGCATGGTCGTGCTTCCCGTGCACCATTGCACCATGCAAGCAAGCGCAGAGGCAGCGGTCCACACCGAACGCGTACGCCGCGTCCACGCCGTCCTGCAACAGCCCCATCCTCGCTCTGCTATGACTCCCTGTCGACGACGACCGCCCCACAGGACCGTCGGCCCCACTCGGCCGAGCAAGCTTGTCGCTGTCCGCCGGCTGCGACGGCTATAAAAGCCGCCCTTTTTCGCTCACTGTCGCTATCACACCGACGGGCCGAACACCGTTGTCGTTCGATCGGCCGCCTTCTTGCCGTGCACTGCAGCTCTGCGTCACGCGCCACCTCCACCTGGCCGAACGCTCAGCCCGGCCATCGCCCAGGCCGAGCCGAGCCTCGGTGCGTCGCTGCTCGGCCGACGCCGTGGCCGGCCGGCGCGCAAGCCGCGCCGCGCCGCCCCTCCACCTCGGCCAGCGCCGCCTCTACCGCGACGCGGCACCTCCACGCCCTGCCTGCGCCCTCCCCGAGCCGGCGCCAACCCACCCCGGCCGCGCGCCGCCGCTCCTGCTCGGCGCGCCACCTCCTCGCCGTGCCACACCGCAGCCGCCCCGGCCTCCTGGCCGCAGCCACACCCTGCCGGCCGCAGCCGCCGCGCCGCACCACCGCGCCGTGCCACCGCCGCCCCGCCTCCCCAGCCGCCGCCCCTGTCGACGCCGCCTCCCAGCCGTGGCCGGCGCACGCGCCAAAGCCGCGCCGCGCGCCGTCTCACGCCGCCCTGCGCCGTCCCGCGCCACTGCGCCCGTGCCGCGCCACCGCTGACGTCGCTCCTCCGCCCTCGCCGCACCCTCGCCCGGCCGGCGCTCCATCCCCTCATCCTGCTCGGGAAGCAGCAGAGGAGGCAAGAAAGAGAGAGAGAAAAGAAGGGATGAGAAGGAGAGAGAAAGAAGAGGATAAGGAAGAGAAGAAAAGAAAAAGGAAATAAGAGGTGGGACCCACTGGTGGGCCCCGTTATCTTGACTCTCTCCCCGTGGGCCTTTGACCGCAGACTTTCAAAAAGTCTATATCACCTCCCTCATGTTGTCGGGCCAAGCCCATAAGTCCTCCACAAGAAGTCTACAAAACATCCCCGCATTCATTGGGCCAACCGGCCTGATAATCTATCCAAAAGTCCATAAAACCTCTCTCATTTCCTCGGGCCGAGCCCAAGAAAATCCATTTCTACAAAAGTCTATATCATATCCTCCAGGCCGCAGTCCACCAACAAGCCATCCTCCTCACCAAAGTCTAACATATATCCCTCTACTCACCCGACCCCCTCTATTGAAGTTCATCTTGCCTCCCCAAGCCCTTCATTCCTGTTGGGTTGGTAATAAAAAGATAAAATCTAATGCTCCTCCCCGATACTGCTTTCGGCGACGACGTCACCGCGCGCCACGCCGTCATCTGAACCCCGAGAACGACTAACTTATTGAACGGCTAACCTCTAACATCTAACATTTGACCCATTGACTCACTAACCCGCTGACTTCTAACTCACTAACCCGCTGACCTCTAACTCACTAACCCGCTGACCTCTAACTCGCTAACCCCTAACCCCTAACCTGCACTAACCCGCTAACATTTATTCCTTAACGCTGTGTGTTCGTTTGTTGCCACCGATCGAACACGTGGTGTGCGAGGACGATCCGCGGGCCGACTGTCCCCAGGCTGTACATCGACGACCGTAGTTTCGTGTGAGGACCACCGCTCGGTGTGCCGCTACCCGGCTGCCGCAAGGTGAGCTCCTCTCCTGCTCTTCCTCTTGCTTTTGTTTCCTTACCGCCGTTGTTGCCGCGGCACGGTAACGTTGTGAGGCGCAACACCGTACCCGTTCATTACGCGGTTGCCCTCCGCAGCGATCACCGCTGTGCTGCCGGCCATGCATGCGCCACACAGCTAGCTGGCTGTACGTGTGCATGCACGCAAGCAGCTCACATTCACGCAGCTAGCTAGCCGTGTGTATGCATATGCATGCATGCTTGTAGCTCGCCCAAGCCCTTCACCTCACCATGCGCACCCTCTTTTAAAAACAAAACCCGTACGTGAGGAGTTAAGGGCGGTTCCACCCGTCAGACCTTTCCCTTTTCTTTGTTTTAAAACTTTTTCAATCTTTCGAATTCCATATCTCCCTCGTTTTAAGTCGGATTTGAACGAAACTTTTGTCAAAATCTTTCTAAAATCAAGATCTACGCAATGGCACTAGTTTGGTTATTTTTGATTGTTCTAGAATATTTGGCTCTTTTGTGTTAGCGAGTAGTTTGTGACGTTAGTATTCAACCGGACAGGGTACATCTGCGAGGAGGAAACTGAGCTAATCGAGAACGAACCCCCAATTGAGCAAGGCAAGTCACTACGCCCCCTTCCTCGAACATGTTGATCCTATTTTTATAAATGTGTTGATTGCAAATAAAATTGCATGCTAATTATAAAACGCGTACCCACATTTGCTTAAAGCCTTACCTTTGATATTGTTTATCCTTATGTATTTACACACCTTTGTTACCTGAGTATATTACTTTACGCGTGATTATTTACTCACTGCTTAGCCCTGCTTACATAGACGTTATACACTCCATATGTGGGATATGTGGATGTGGTTACACTGATCACTCGATGGGAGTGATTGATAGAGATCGGGTGGAGACATAAGCGCCACCCACAGCATGAAAACCTTTGTGAAAACCCAAAAACTTAATTAAACAAAAGTGATTTCGACTGGGGCGGCACGGATAGAATATGGGTGGTTCTGGGAACGGTAAGCCGCCGACCCTGGTCAGTTAAGGACCGAGTCAAGAAGCTAAGCAGGAAACGAACCGAGTACGACCACACTTCTTGAGTGGGGTTAGACCCGGTGGACTAGGTTATTCTCGTGGGGTGGCACCCCAGACATGGTAGGTTCTGGATATCGGTATGGAAATGTGGAAGTGTGTGGTTTAATGACGTCAAGCTTTATATATGTATGATGTAACCTTCAATCTCGGGAGCGCCAGGACTCCCCTCACAACCGGCTCGAGGTAGGAATGTGGCGCCGGGGGTGCAATGGGGATTCATAGTCCTTGGAGCGGGTGCCGCCATGCGAGGGTAACTGAAAAACCGGGCCGTGACAAGTCTCATGTGTTGGGTGAGTCACGGAGTGTGGGATTAAAAGCGTACATCCACTGCAGTGTGAGTAAATTAAACTATTCGAATAGCCGTGCTCGCGGTTAATGAGCGCCGGGACTTGTATTACTCTTGACTAGCCTCGTCAATTTGTAATATTGCTTAAAATATGATGGGTGTGGAAGGTGTGACCTTGCCTGATATGCAAAAAGGTCATAGTGGTTAAAATTGTGGAAATTGGATGCGAGGGTAAACCGGACCAAGCGAGGCTTGGGGAAGGTGGATGAACCCTCGCAGGTTAATGATAACTTCAACTTAACGTGGTTTTCAGTTAAAACTGTTGTGGGATAGGTTTGTGAAATAATTTGTGAAAACTAGCTTTATGCAAATAAACCAAGCCATCCTTGAACCCCTATGAACATTATATGCATTCTGTAGTGGTGGCTTGCTGAGTACGGTTGGTACTCACTCTTGCTTATTTACATCTTTTAGAAAGGTGTTGGTGTCGACCTGTACATGTGCTATGCTGGCAAGGAGTTACCGAGGACGGTGGAATAGGGACCTAGGTTCACCAGTCGATGCGTGTGGGATAAGATGGACCGCCGCTGCTTCGCTTCCGCTACTTCATTTAGTTGTTTTGGTATTTTGTGTTGCTGTCGACCATGCTTGGTCTATTCGGGTTCCATTTGGGCTACCCTTGTATTATTAATATATTGTAAGACCTGTAAGACGATGTCAGCTTGAGATATACAACTGTGCCATGTGTGTACCATCTACTGATCCAGGGAATGGTATTGTAATACACATGGGGTTCCCGGTATACACAACCGGGGGCTCACAGTCAGCCTGACGATGGAGAAGTGAAGTCCGTACAGTCTGGGACCAGTTGGACTATCCGAGAGAAGCTTTGTTGTCGTCTCACCGGTGTTTGGCAGTCTGGGACCAGTTGGACTGGAGAAGTGCTCTAGTACTAAGACTTTGGATAAAGAAGGAAGTTCTTGCGCGAGGCTAGAGTAGTAATCGATAACGTAAACGTGGTATCTAGGTTAACGGTTATTTTTGTTTGTTGCATGCTCCATGGGTTATAGAGGTAGGCAGTAGGTGGTGACAGTCTTGTCCATGCTTTGTAATTCTCCACGTTTGGGTACGTCATAGAGCTGTAGGCCAGATTCGCTTGGCAGACAAGGGGAAAGCCGATGACTAAAGCAAGTGATAGAGTTTTACCTTAACTTAATTCAAGAATCTTAGCCCATAGGAATCCTCTCTGTTCTCTGCCTACCATTTAGTTGTTGTCCTTGGACGAACCTGTTTACTAGAATTTACACACATGTTCCCTATGATTCGATACCCTTGGAATACTCCGAGCCTATGATTCGATACCCTTGGAATACTCCGAGCCTATGATTCGATACCCTTGGAATACTCCGAGGTGAAGTGCTGCAACGGTATCCATGTACTTGCAGATTTATATGTGATTGTAACAAATACCAACAATTGTCCCGTTGTTGTCGAATTGTTCGACACTATGTGTTGTCAGACTGTCCGCAACAGCACCGGAGTGTCTAGTTAGTTCTAATTTCCATTGCAAGTTTTTATAATTGCAGGAAAAGCCTATTCAACCCCCCTCGTAGGCAACATCATTGATCCTCACGACACTTTCACTTAGACTTAGAGGTGTCAAGTGCACTTTCAATTGGTATTAGAGCCTAACATCAGGATAGGCTTAACTGCTTGGAATGCTCAAGATGTCAAGGGACAATGAGATGACTCTGATGAGTTCTACACCTGATACTCAAAATAGTACAATGCCTACAAAAGGTGAAATGTATCTTAGAACTTTTACTTCATGGTTCTAATCTCGAGACACTTTCACTTGGACATAGATGTGTCAAGTGCACTTTCAGACGCATATCTCGATGCCCACACATGCCTGTGGCTCTACATGTCCGATGTCTGTCCCCAAGCTCGGTTCCTTGTGGGTTGGTCGGGGCAGCGGCAACTCATTAATCACAATGAGACACGTCATGCAATTGTTGTCGTTTACAAGGCAAGATTTGCATTAAATGTGAAATGATGCATATCTACCCGACGTGTCTACAAGGCAGGTCTCATCGGTGTCGATAGTGCTCCATGCTTCTACTCCAAGTCTCACATATGCGCGCTAGAGACATGGTAGGGCAAGAGGGCCTTCTTCCTAGCTGGCCCCGAGAGCGGCCCACCAGGGTCCCACCACTAGGCCTAATTGTTAGCAAGTGACAAGACTTTCCATACCTAACTCCTATTTACTGGGCGCCATTTGTCAAAGATCGATCACTGTGGTATTCCCCCGCTAAATATAAGGGGAGAGCCAAGGCCACCAAAAAGAGGGATCGGGTCCAACCCAAGGTGTCCCCACCTTAGAAACTTTTCACAATACCCATAACTATACTTTAGAGGATCCTGGACTGAACCTAGAATTTAGCTAAGGAAAACCAGCCCTTGTAAGGCCTAGTGGCCCAAGGAAAACCACGGATTCAACAAAAAACATCACAGGAGTAGAGTATTACGATTCCTAGTGGCCCAAACTTGTATAAACGCCCTTGTCTATATGTATTTAGATTTAAACCAGCATTTACGTCGTGCTTACTACGAATCTAGCATTCCTGCTTCCTGAGCCAAACATAAGAAGGAGACNNNNGAGGAGTCTGTGCTCCAACAGCTACAAAGCAAGCAAACTGGATGGTGTAAGGGGACGACGTAACTGGATGACGAGGCGCAGGTCCACTCTGTCACAATGCAGGTCGCAAGGAGGCACATGTCCACTTTGCCGCAGTGCAGGTCAACGAGGCATAGGGAAGAATAAGAGGACTGCAGATCTACTGGGCAATAGTGGTGGCGCTGGCGGGCAACGGTGGTTCTCTCAACCATTTTCGAACAGAATAACTCTCCACTACAGCCCTAGGACATAGAGCTCTCAACCACCTTGGCCTATTTATATATCTGAACGATTTATGTTGACGGCGGCTAAAAGAAAAACACCGATGAAAACAATTTAACTACGCAGTTTAAAGCTTGCACGACCCACGAAAACACTATCCATAGTTTCAAATATTTCTATGTGCGGACCATACAACAAGCAGCCCATGAAAATCATTTTTGTGGGTGGTTGTATGCACAGCCACCCGTGATAATAAATTATAATTTTTTTTGTAAGTTTATATTAACTCTGATGGCCGTACACAAAATATCTATGTGGTCCTTACTACAGGGGGCTCCAATTTGACTAGGTTACTCACTATTTTGTAACCTTGCATACCACTGGACCTTAGCTTGTTAGATATCATAACATTAGAGAGAATCCGTACAGAATTGGGTAGTTCTCAAGGGATTGACCTAACAAAACTACTGGAAATATAGTAAGGAGCATTGTGAAACTTTTCAATTCACAATCAGCCTTGGAATGAATTTTTTTATTTTTTAATATACAAAAAATTCTCTTTAAAGGCAGTTGCTTATATGAGCTGCCTGGAAAAATTTGGGACCACATGTCAGTGAGAACACAGACAGTCCTTGTCTACTTGTTAGTGAGAGACCACATTATCCTCCGACTAAAGTCAGGTGGAGTCATTGACATATGGGTCCATAGCAAAAAGGGCCAACATGTCAGTGACTCAACGTCAGATGACTTCAACCAGACGGTCTGAATCCCACTTGTCCGGTTACATTTTTCTATAAATATGGTGACACTTAAGAAATTTTGACTTAGAAAAAAGTCAAATCATCTTGTAATATGAAACAAATAAAATATATTGATTTTCACATAATGTAAGACAAAATATTCTAACTGGACCCACTTGTCATGCTTAGCAAAATACTACTTGGACTGCATAGCAAAAGTATTACATACCAAAATAAAACTATACAAAATACTACTTAGGCCCACTTGTCATACTCTAGACATAAAATAATAAAGAAAAACTACTAGTGGCTGCACCGCTTGGCTATTGACTAAGCCGTCGTCGTCGTCGAGCAGGTGCTGAAGGCCGGCCCCGTGGTGGAGCATGCTCTAGGCACTTGTGCCGGGGTGGCTGGCACCGTCCCAGAACCAGCACTAGGGTCAAGTGTCATGCCTTCTCCTCCGTCTCTTCAGCCGCAGACCCCTCCTTCCAGTTGGTCGACGCCATGGCCACGCAGGCACCCCCTAGAACCATGGCTAGGCAGGCAGCCGCCTCCTGCGCCTCGGCTGCGTTGGGGGCCAACGATGTCGCCTCGGTCACGATTGGTGGCCCCTGCCTTCGCTTTCGCCTCTGGCTCCTCCTCAACTGCCTCATCCATGCAAGTCATTTCCACCGTCGCGGCCACGAAGACTGAGGCCACATCCTCGGCCTCCGCCTTGGTGACCTCCTCGACCACCTCTTCCACCACGCTTGCTGGAGCGGCCATCGCCCTCGCCCTTGTCGTCATCGTCCTCCAACTCCTCTTCCGATGTCGGGTCCTTATCATAATATAGCTTTGGTGGTGACCTGTTGTACTAGCGCTCGAGGTCGCTGTCCACTTCATTGTTAGGCCTTGGCAATGGTGCCAGCGATGACGAGGTGTTGTCGCTGGAGGAGCTACTGGTGTTGCCGTTCTCCTCCTCCTTGTTGGTGGTGATGTACTGTGGCTGTCGTGGTGAGTCCATCATTGCTGGAGTGACTAGAGAAATTTGAGATGGAAAAGGAGAGCGTGCGAGAAACCCACCATACCCACTATTTAAAGAAAAATAGTCATGCCGTGGGAGCTAAGGAGGCGTGGCATGGTAGTGGAGGATGTGACTGGCGTCCGACGGTTCATCTACTAAGGAGGAAGTGACCAAAGTTGGCGGCAAAGCCAAATGTAGTGCATGTAGTGAAGACTTGATGTAATGGCGGGAGGAAGATGAAACACCACCACCACAAGCCGACATTTAAGAGTGCATCGTATGAAAAATATAGTTTACATGGGTGGCCATCTACCATGCGATGCTGTAATAGCTCGGATTTTAGCTATATTCTTAGTCATGATAATAACTTGGTCATACTAGGATCTATTAATATATTGAATTGTTGTTTCTAATTCGGATTTCTTGAATTATTTATTAACGGTTCATCGCTCGATATTAAGTCATAGACATGCATTATTGATATATTGTTAGTTAGACTAAACCTTGTGAGAGTGGGTTAATTCAAGAATATTAAATATGGTTCATGCCACATTGTTGGTCATGGGTTATGTAACATACCCTAAATTCTAAATTTCCATTTTTTTGCATCTAAAATATTGAAAATGATTTTTGTGATTTAGAAACACTAAAATTTTCCATACAAAAACCCTGGGCGAGTCTAAGAATACTAATTTCGATATACAAATTCGTGATTAATTTAAAACCTTTTTCTTGATAGTTCAAAGAAAGAAAATAACACATAGTGTGCGCATGTAATTGCATGATGTATGGTTGTGACTTGAGTCCTTTTATTTGTTTTTGGATTTTTACTGGCTTTTCATATTAGGCCTCATGAGCATTAACTTAAAAACTGAAAGCAAATATTTAATGTATATTTACAAGGATGTAAAATATATGAAGTTGAGTAACTAAAAGTATAAATCATGCTCAACATCATATTAGGTCAAGAATCATCTAAATATAATTTTACAGCACTTAATTATATTTTATAATGGGAAACATATAAGTAAAGATAAGCTTATTGAATATTTAAAAATAATTGGTGCAATATAAAATCATGAGGAAATTCATGTATATACTATGTAATATATACATCTCACTGGAATTTTGGTATAATTTAATATGTAGTTTTGATACCCCAAATAATTAGGTTAAAGCAGTCAAACCATAGTTATTTTCAAAACCCTAATCGGAAAAATCAAAATACATCTCATATATGTATTTTATCACATGAAAATGTGTAGCGGATTTAATTTATTAAAATACTACTCTATTTATCAAGAATTAATATAATTTTTCCAGAATTTATTCTGTAGGTTTGAACATTTTACAAATTCAAACAAAATTCGGCTGAACTGAATTTCTTTATTTTACTGAGATTAAAATATAAATTATTTTCGTGTGAAACCAAAGAAAATGGAACCTAGGTATTTTTATCTACCACCATAAAAATCCACATTATTTTATTTTACACAAAAATTAAGTTTTGGAATTTTAAAGAAGGGGGAAAGAAAGAAATAGGGAAAAACATTAACCTTCACTTAACACTGTGTCCACCATATTCTATACCCATTCCTCTCTTCTTACCTCTGAACACCACGCCATGGACCCACTTGACAGTGACACGGGCTAGCTACACTTCTGTGTTCAACCTTCTCCACCGCTCAAGACCGAGAGAGAGACAAAGACCGAGGAAGAGATCGACGCCGGTGGTGTTCGACACATGTCCGGGGACGTGGCCACCGCTGATCTCACCCTCTATCTCTCCCAGCCGCGTCGCCTCCTCTCACTCTCCGCCCAGATACCGAGCCAACCGAGGGAGAGAGCTCTCAGCTCCTCTTTTCCTCCTGTTCTTCGCCTCCAGCCGCCATGGTGGAAAGAGCGACGACCGACGTCAAGGCCTCTCCATCCCCATCTCCTTCGCGTTCCCTAACCTCCTCATAACGCCGAATCCATCCCCGCTGACCTCGCCCTCAATCGCACAGTCGATCGCCGGGAACGCCAACGCGCCCATGAAGCTCCAAAGCGTGCACCGAGCACCGCCACCATGACATCATCGCTGTTCCGGCTGTCACGGACCACCGCGAGCCAAGTCACCGCGCCATCAGCTTCTCCTTGAAGTCCTCTCCAAAACCCCTCAAGTATCCCCGAGGATCGTCCACTGACGAAGGAGATCGGCATCCTCTTCTTCAACTCTGGCCAACCGACGCCGTCGCTGTTTTCTTCCACTCCGGTGAGCTCCAAGCCAATTCCTTGCATTTACTCTATCCTCTAGTGGTTCCTAACCTCGGGAATATTTTGGTTTGGAAAGTTGTTAGCCGGTTTGCTCTACCGTCATCAACCCGGAGTTTGCTGCCGCCGTCGGAGTTCTTTTCCAGTCGCCGTCGATATCTGAGTTTCACCGACCATTTCCTTTCCCTTGGTAAGTCTCTAGGAGTCCTATAGGACTATATGCATGTGTTCGTTCGCATCGATTCGAGCCGGACCTTGTCTTGCACTTGCAGCCGAGAAGCCGTCGCCGCTTGCGCTGTCGCCGCCGTCGATTCCGACCACCTCCGGCGATGGGACGACCACCGTCGGGTGCGCAAGAGGAAGGAGCATCTTTTCCTTTTTGGTTGTACCGGCCGAGGAACCGCCGTTCGCCGCCGACGCCATCCACCAGCCTCCTGTGCCACCCCAGCCTGCGCTAGCTGCTGCTGCTCCCTTTCTCTCCATTAAGCCGATGACAGGTGGGCCCCACTTCATCTAATAGACTGAGATTTGTTTAGCAAGAAATTAAAACATATAAGGTTCTATTTGTAAAATCTCTATGTATGACATGTGGACCCTAGGACGTAGTTGTAAATAGATTAAAACATAAGCACTCTTAATGAAGTTTCTTTCAACACGTGTTAAGGACCTCGGGTTCTAATCCAAGAACACCGAGGGCTTTTCTGCAAAACAACCAGAGGCTGACCTGTGGATCCAATGATTTTTATTTTGGAATTATTAAAGGAAATGGATAAATCTATATATTTTCAACTAAAAATTAGTCCAAACTTGTAAAATTCATATAAAATTAAATATAACTCCTTTTGAGATGAAACCAACTCCAGTAGATCCATAAAATTGTAAAATTTAATTTGGTGTAATAAAATCCCATGCTCACAGTAGGATTTTAATTTCTAAATTTCAAATGTGAAATAGGTAACTTAGAACTTGTAAAAATTATAGAAAATTCATTTATAATACAAATGAAATGAACTAAATTTCTGTAGAACCAGTAAAGTATGAACTTTAATTTGGTAAAATAAAATATGGTACTTTCTGTACAGGAAATAAACTAAAATTGTAAGTCATATAAAAACACTTATTTTTCACATAGGACTTGTTTAATCTCTAGAAAATTATTAGTTAATCTCAAAATTATGAATCCACTACTGTTCACCTTATAATTATGTACCATTTGACCTGGATAAAAAAAATTTGACAAAACTACCTCCTAAAACAAATTTAATTAAGTAACTAATTCTCTTTTCATTAAATTTGTAAAATTCATAACTTTCAAAATAGCAATGATAAAATAAAAATTTCTTCACCTAAATTCATTTTAAGATATAACTAACCCACTGAGGAATTCATGCATTTTAGAGCATTTTGGATCTTTCGCCTTATTTGGATGTTTATTAGTGTTATACGTTATGATTATTTAGATTCTGACGTTCCGGGATACGTGGAGCAAGATCCTGAATTTGAGTGTGATTTCTCACAGCAGACAGGCAAGCATCTAAGCATATAGAATCCCTATTTTGCTAAAATGATTTGATTGCAAAACGATATATATGCATGTGTTGTTTTATTACAAACTTATCGATAATGGTTAGAATTGGTTATACCTAATTGCTGCATATCCTTCCTTGTTTTGTTGTTGCCATTTATTCTTGTAACCTCGAGATGAAAATACTTGGGAAGGTTTACTTGTTTACCGATGCTTAGCCATGCTTAGATCTAGTAGTGTTTAAAATCGATGGATGGAGCTATCGATTGAACTTATTCACTATTTGCGATTTATGGGCATAAAATTTGACTACTTACACTAAATGGTTCATATGGAAAATATGTTTAACTTGGACGAGTGATAGGGCGATGAAGGGATTGTGGTTTTCCCTGATGCAAGTAGCCTCGTCTGGGTTGTTAAGGACCGAACATGTTGTCATCTATTCAAGCACCTTACGTACTACCACACGCCGGGTATGAGACGGCTTGACTTAGTACTACGTTGCACTGTAATCATCTACGCTACGCTGGTCAATCGTGAGGATGCTGTTCCTTTGGAGAACCCAGGTGTGTCGTGTTTTGGCAGGGGGTGTCTCCCACGATGGTGAGCCCGCCTTAGCCACATCACACACGCACGTGGCTAAGTCGTCGGGGGCCTAGGCGGAGTTTAGGTGATTGGGGTGGGACTAGAAAAGGGCATGTTATGAGCTTGTGTCACTTGTGAGTCACACCTGTGTGGTGGTGAAAGCATTTGATTCTTGTTCATTTCGTGTGGGTAAAGATGTACCCCTCTGAGCAGAGTAAAACTATTCGAATAGCCATGTCCACGGTTACAGGACGATCGCTTGATGTGTTAGCTCAACTATGTTAGCATCAAACCGGGTTAAATGGGTTGATTAGTCTTGGATATGAAATGGATATATTGATAAGCCATAGTTGGACAATGGTTGTCCATGGTTGGTGATGAAGACACTGATTGTGCTTATAGATAAATGGTGTAGAGAGAACAGACTATGCTTGTACATGAATGGTGATGAGAGCACGGGTTGTGCGGGTTGTGCTTATTTGTGATTAAATTTCAGATTATGCTAAGTTAGAAAACTCTATTTTTGCAACTTGTGATTTGCTCAACTAAATTGGCTTTTATGCAAAACTTGAACCATTTTGCCATCTTCTAAGGTAGAAACTTGCATACTCCTTTCTTATATATATATATATATATATATATATATATATATATATATATATATATATTAAAGAGTAAGTCTTGCGAGTACATTCCGTACTTAACCCGATGTCTGCAATTTCAGCCCAGGATGTTGGCGTAATTGATTGTTCTTATTACCCTACCAAGGGCGGTAAGGGTGGTGAGTAGTCTTATCAGCTTTACTCTTGCCCGATTGGTTACCTTGTGGGATGGTTGGCAAACCACAGGTTTTACTTTTGTTTATGTAAATTTATGAAACTTTCGCTGCTATAGTTTGTGTTGTAAGATGGGTTGCTAAATCTCATTGTGATATAAGTAGATTGCTGTACTTTTATCTACCTTTATGCATTTGTGATGTTTATCAATTGCTTGCGATGAAAGTGCAAGGCTAGTCGCTTTTCCTGGGGACTAGCTAAGCACGAATATGAATTTTGAGCAATTGAGATGTTGTAGAGCTCTCGCAATTTGAGTCAAATCTCCTGAGATGTGTAACACATCTGGTCGCCGCCTTCGTGTGGTTTGACGGACATATCTCAGGCTGAAGTTGACTGGCATGCAGAGTTCCAGTAATATCTCCTTTGCTCATTATTCGGCATTATGGATTTTATATCGAATGGTGTTAATTTGTGATCATGGGCACATTGAGATATGAGTGACTATTTATGCGTGTATGGATCCCACTCAATCAAAATTATGTGGTGATCACAAATTGCATTAGACGGTATAATTTTCGGGTGCCGACTGGTTATAGCGGGGATTTAGTTGTCACACGTCATTGAGAGAGGTACACAAATGCACAATAGAAACTATAACACTTTATTCACAAATTATTTTATTATAGGTTACATAAATACATACATAGGTACAAACATGCATACCTTGTAAATCTTATACATTATGCATCTCATATATTGTGCATATAAATGGTGATTATATACATCATTAACTAAACCCGCACACCCTGCATATATGTTAGAAGAAAAAATTAAATATATTAGAAAATGTTTTTGTAATCTTTGATCACACAAATTTAATTTTAATTCAGGAGGTTTGCATTTTTAAAATTTCAGAAGTAGTGGCAATAGAAGACTATTTTAGAGTTACTGCAATTTAAATGGACAAAAAAAATCTGTAAAGTGAGTCATCTCAACCCACATTCCAAAATTATCCATTTTTGCATAAAACCCCTGAGTTTTAAGGAAATTACAAATCAGTTCCTAAACTCAGAGTAACCTCCAAAATTAGAAAACTCTATGGACCCAAATGAATAAGTGACAAATGTCCACGATCCGTACTGAACTTTATTTAATTTAGAAAATCAGTAAAATCCCTTAAATTATTCCACCGACAAGTTATAGTAAGGTGTCAAAATTACAAGCACTGATTAACCATGCAAGTTGGTGACTCACCAAAAGCCTATCCATCCCACCAAACGGTAACCACAGTACAGAAGCAGCAGTAGTAGTATAGTAGTCTCTGATGCAAAGGATAGCAGCAGCGGATCACCATAGCAGCCGCAGGGTAAGGGGCAAGTAGCAGATACAAAGAGCAGCAAAGCAGTAGAATTCCACCAGGAGCAAGGCAGCCTCGGCTGGAAATCAGTAGAGATCAGGGAGAAAGAGAGATAGCCAACTAGAAGTTATGCAACCACACCGCAGCTCAACCATAGCATCCATGGGAAAGCAAGCAGGAAGAGAGAGAGGTCAGAGGAGGAGGAGAAGTACCTGAGTTATAAGTGGAGCAAGGAGCTTCATATCAAGAAGGTGATTCAGTTCCAGGAGGGGCTGACACTCCAGCTCAAGAAGGTGCCAACCAAGCTCCAAGAGGAGAAGAAACACCCTGACCAATTTCAGGAGAAGCTACCTATAGCAGCTAAACCAAGGAAGAAATAAAATTAAAGCATGGCATCTACTTTGACCTGTGCATGTTTTTGTATGATTAGGAGTTATAGGTATGCATCTGCCTTCATTAGAAATAAACAAGACCATTTCTGATTCAATAACAAAACCATTGCTGTGATTCAATAACAGAGCAGCATGTGCGTATAGACCCAGGAAAAAGAAATAGGCTCATAAGTGAGATAGGCAAGGCATAAGTATTTTGATCTGACTAGGTATCAAGAAGGCTAGTTGCAGTTTAAATAAATAATCTAGCATGTATAGGGTAGCAGGAAACATTCTAGATTGAGACAAGATTCAGTAAAGACCCTTTAGGACGAACTTTTATTATATAAATAGTTAGAATTGGTTAAAAATTTAATAAGTCAACTTTAGGAACTTAATCGAAGTTCAGTGCCATCATTATTTAAGATATACACACTGAAACATATAGAGATCATGTGATGGCAGATTTCACAGTAAAAATCCTTAGAATTATTGGGCAATACCATAGCTATGTCTGAGCATCAATTCAGTGGTTAGTCTAGCACATTTTTTTTTAGTAAAGCATATAGAAATAATAACCTGACATGAAATCTATTGCCGTAGATCATCTTGAGTTATTAAATAGTACTCTCTCCATTTCATATTATAAGTCGTTTAATTTTTTTCTTAGTCAAAATTTTATAGGTTTGACCAAATTTATAGAATAAATTAGCAACATTTATAACATGAAATTAGTTTCATTAAATTTAACATTGAATATATTTTGATACCATGTTTGTTTTGTATTAAAAACGTTACTATATTTTGCTATAAATTTGGTAAAACTAAAAGAAGTTTGACTAAGAAAAAAGTCAAACGACTTATAATATGAAACGGAGGGAGTAGATGTTTAGTTTCAGGATCAAGCTGCAAGATATAGAGTTCCCCTAATTATTATTGTAACTTTAGTCTGAAACAAATTACTACACAGCATTTCATGCATTAATTATCAGGATTTCTGTAAGTGTATATTTAGGGAGCAATCATGTCAGTGTAATCTAAATTTCTGTACTGCAAATGCGTTTACTTCTTGTAAGCATTCCATTGATAAGCATATAGGCATCATCTAGATAACTCAAATCTTGTCCCAGAAATCTAAGTTAGCAGAGATCATTCTGGAGATAGCACCAGCAGAATTGATCATTTAGTGGCCAATTGGACCAAATAACAAGCATCACTAGAACACCACAACCATTACACAGTATCAGGAAAGAAAGGAGCACCACACCAGTACAGCACACTAGGAATCTGAGAGGCGAGGATTGAATAGGGACCTCACCTATGGAGGAGAGGGGTGCAGTAACCGGAGTTGCGCTGTGTTTCCACCGGCCATCTCCACGGAGGCTGCAGCAGTAGGAGGCCAGCGGATAGGGTTAGCTTGGGGCCGGATTCGTGAGGAGTTGCAGAACCAATTCTGGGTGGCGGCAACTGCGGGGCAGCTGCTAGGGGGGTTCGGCAGAGTGGGGCGCGGCAGCCGGCGCTTCGAAGAGCGGCGGCGTTGTCGGCGCTGCTGGAAAGTGGCGTCGCTGGAGAGAACATGAGGGAGAGAAGGGGATAACAAGAAAAAGGGAGGAGAGAAAGAAGTGGGCTCGATGGGTTTAGTTTGTTGGGCTTTGCTAGATTGGCTCTAAATTGGGTAGCCCAAGAAATTAAATGGAGAGTTAGAATATAAATAAAATTTGTATGAGACATGGAAATTAGTTCAAACTTTTCAAAACTATTTCTTGCAAATTCTGATATACTGTTGTAGTTGATTATTTTAATTCACTCCATCAGATTTGTAAATTAATTTAAAGTGTACATTTTTTAAGTGAATACAAATACTATATCATAATTCAAATAAATTTATTCCTTCAAAATATTCCTTATAAATTACTTTGTCAAGCAAACCAAGATGTATATTTTATTGAAAGCAATACATTTAGAGGTTACTGAATAAATTCCTCTCTAGTGAAGAAAATTTCCTTTTTAAGTAAAATAATTACTCTTTTAGTATAATACTTATTTCAGAACCAAATAGTTTATTTTAAATTAAAATTCATCTATGAAAATCACAAATAAAACCTAAATCAAACTTTAGATACATAGTGATAACGAAAACAAGCTCGATACACACACACACTATACTAGACAATACTCTACATGTCATTTAACTAAATAGCTTGTCTCACGTACCCTCATAATACAGTAATTTGTTTACTGCATCGTTTATCCATTCCCACCCGTCTCCCCCTTCTCACCGCTAAACCTATGATGAAATTTACTATGTCAATTATCCATTATTTATACCCATCTCACCACACAAAAACAATACATCCCTTTTCCCTATCCATGCTCACTTCCATTTTTTTTAATATGGTGATGGAGTTCTTGGGAGCCACCTCCATCATCGACAGAGCTCTTCGGAGTCGGCATATACAACATCGTCGACGACAAATCCGCTCCACCGCCAACGTATTCATCATCTCCGTCGACGGCATGCGACGGGATAAGGTGACAATCCCTGGTGGTGACCCTACATGAGCACGGATCCGGCCATCGTTGGCCCAGATCCGCGAGCCCATCGGTGATGTGGCGACGAGGCGCACCCATGACCTCCAACCTACGGTGCTGAGGGCGTTGGGTGGATCTGGAAGGAGGCGCCTAACCACGCCGGTGCTGATAGGATCCAGGGAGGCCACGAACATGCGGCGTTGATGGCGATGGGTTGGTTGCGCCCGGGAGGCAAGGAGGCAGATCAGAGGCGATCTGCAAGTGCGATGGTTGGGCACGGTCTTCTCTTCTCCATTTGATTTTTGTTTGGCAGCTGCCTTTATCCGATTTGATATATTTTACATGCTTGACCTCATTTGTTCTTGTATTTGGAGCTCTTGATCCGTTGATATAAGCCATGACTTTTGACTATATTTGGTTTGATAGGCTAGTAGGTTCTGCAAATGGGTTCAAACGGATCAGTTGTCGAAATTTGATTTTTTTTTCTTATTAGATGTAACTAGTCCTTTCTGGGTCAGTCAGGCACGTCAGTTTGATTGCTGATACATGATACTAATCTGCAATTTTTTTGTGATTTATCTTGCATTCTCGACCCATCGTCGCCTGGAGCCTGGTGAGCCACGGCTGACGCTGGCACGAACTTAGACACCACTTGTCGGACTGTTTGTCGGCCACCGGTCTCATCGTCTGTGGCTCCATTTGCTCTGGCAGTTTCCCTCACTTCTGGCGAACAGGCGATCTTGCGTACTTATCCTACTTTGTTTCTTTTTCTGATTGTACAACGGTGTAAATGTCATGAAATTTTTTTAGTCAAATTGATACAATGCAACAATACGCACGATTAAAAAAAATATTATCCATGTATTATCCTGATGGAAAATTTTCACTGTCATTTATGAGGCGCACACCAGACTAAATATGTTATTGTACTAGCCTTGTACATAAGAATACCTATGAGTAAATAAATTGCTACCATATAATATATATAGATAAAGTTACCTAGTCGACGACGATGAAAACAACCGACGGTGAAAACGATGTTGTCATCAACAACGGCGGCGGAATCTATCAACCTTAGAGGCGAAGAACCCAGTCGGCGGCGATGAAGGCAACCGACGATGAAGACGATGTCGCTATCAACAACGGTGACGAAATCAACCAACCAACCATGACCGACGGTGAAAATGATGTCACCATCAACAACGGTGACGAAGTACATCAACCGTGAAGACGAAGAAACCAGTCGACGTGATGGAGAATCCCGACGGTAAAGACGATGTCGCTGTCAACAACGGCGATGGAGTATACCAACCGTGGAGGCGAAGAAAACCCGTCGGCGGCGATCAACACTACTACAGAAAGGATTTTTGCAGACGGGCGGATTCGATCTTCGCATGCGGTTGGCCGGGCCGCATGCGAAGATCGATCTTCGCATGCGGTCAGTTATGACGGCCGCATGCGAAAACCGATCTTCGCATGCGGCCGATATAAGCAGCCGCATGCGAAGATAGATTTTCGCATGCGGTCCAATTAAGTGGATCGTTTGGGAAAACAAATTTTCCAACAGCAAAATTAATATTCTATCGTATTTGATATTATATTTCGTATGATTTATTATCGTATTTTCGAATAGACGCATATGAGATAGTCGGATTGATGATATTACTGTAAGAAATATCAAATACATAACCATAAATTGAAACGTTGTTTACATACGAAGCATATGTTACAAATATCACAACTGTTTCATCACATATATAATTAGTGTACATCTCATTGCATTTGTTCTTTCTCCCACTCTCTGAGAGGTTGAAATTTGTCTTCCAATGCGAGTTCACTCTGGTTGTCGTAGAAGAGACCTCTTGCGTTGCAGACATCACGACGGATGAATCGGCAGAGGTCAGCGCACACGTTCCAGATAGTCCTGTCGTCGAATCGTTGTGCAACATAAGGGATTTCCGGGATCTGTGCACAGCAAAGTCAACAAAAGGTTACTAAGTGAAATATGTGTTGTAGTTGGGTTTCTTTGTAAAGAAGGATATGTTGACGTACTCGGTCACTGGTTGTTCGGTACCTCCCGTTGACTCTGAGCATCTCGCACACGTAATATCCGCACAAGTTGGTTCCCGCTGGTTGTTTGTAACACTGCGATATAATTACGAGGGACCAATCATTAGACATAATTCAGGAACTAAGGTACGATAGTTTGTTGTATTGGCATATATATGTTCGTACCGGCCAGCCAGTCTTGACGGATAACTTCTTCTTGGCCGGATCATGTACTGGTCCACCTCTTTTGCGGTAGTACTTGTGTGCTCTGTTAGAACAAAACAATTGTTTCTCCAGTACTAAGAAAACTAGAAGTCAAAAAAAATGTCTATTGAAATGTGTATCACTTACAAATTCAAAATAGTTAGGAATTCCATAAACGTCTCCTTGTCATAGTGTGCGGGGTCCAACGATACAATCAATTGGTCTTTTGGATATACGAGGAATAGTATGTAGTGGTCGCTGCAATTAAGAAAGACAAATTAGAGATAGAGAATTTAAAAAATGATAAATTAATTTAACACATAGAAGAGAAAGCTTACCTGAACGCGTAGGGGACCATCACGACATTTTTGTCGGCGTGCGCCAACATTGCTATTGCCAAGTATGTTGCTACCTCCAGCTTCTTGGTCTTGTGTAATTGCTTGATATATTCTTCCTTTTCTGGAGGGGTCTTGTCAACCAATTCCGGGCAGTCGGCTCTCATCTGTACGGTGTGTTGCGTTTTGCATATCCTTGTTGGATCGACGTAGCCAACCGATGATCCAGTTCTGTCAGCTTCGTGAAATTGCATCCTATACAATGTAAATGAAGTAATGAGATATGGTTTTTTTGTTTGGAATGATACGTGTAACATATAAGAGTTCAGACTTACAGGCAGAACGCGGCAAGGAGATTCACATCCATTTTGTCTAGCTTGTAGATGGCGTATAGGTCCCGGAAAGAGATAAAGAATATCCCATTAGGACCACTCATGAAAGCGCCTTCCGGGACGGCGACGCTTATGAAACCGAGACCCTTCCTAGCAGCCTTGATGTACCATTCATGCATTACCCTCATTTCCCAGGGTAGTTTGTTAAGAAGATAAGTTGGTAAAAATGGCTTGCCATATTCATAATTTTCAGGCACATCTGCAGATACCCAAGATTGGACTTCATCTTGGGCTCGTAGTACTGACTTCTGACTGTCTGACATGACATGCGCTAGTTCTTTTGACTTATCAGAATTCCTGAAAGCTGAAAACATGAACTTCTCCTTATCCTTGTCAATCTCCTTTGGGTCGTATGTTGATATCAACTTTGGAATTAGACGACGAGGTTCCAAGGGATTAGACCTCGGTCCGGATTTAGTTCCTTCAGGTATGGGCAGTTGTTCCACCGGAGCAGATTGGGGTGTGGGCGGAGAGGGTTGAATTGTTCGCGGAGAGGGGGAAGCTGGAGGAGCTGCCTCTTGAGCTGGGGAGGGCGGTGGAGTAGGTAGGCGAGGCGGGGACCTAATCGATGGTGGCGACGCTGGATCTGGAGGGGAAGGTGGTCCAGGAGGCGACGGTGGTGCTGGAGCGGCAGCTGTCTTTGCTTGTTTTGAGGTTGGAGTTAAAGATGTTGGTGCTGGAGCGGCAGCTGTCAGGATTATGTCTCGACGATGCCACAATATAAACTGATTTACTGCATCGCCGAGAAGTTCAATCCCCTCCGGTGCAGGGATGTCTAGTTCCATAGAAGTGTGCTCGCTATGTACCTTAGCGACTTGTACCCTTGCATAATCCTCAGGGATTGCCGTGTTGTGGAATTGCCGGCCGGGTATCGCTAAACCCGTTGCAACCTCTTTAGTCTTTCCAGCGCGGCCGATAGGTACTACGAGTGAGCACGGAGTTGGTTCGGTTATACCATCCACAGCGCAAGGAGTTGTGTCCACTGAGCCTGCACTGCTACGTACTTGAGTTGTTGGCTGTGGAGATTGGATGGTTTGCTGGCTATCAGGGAATAGCCTTGGAAAGGCCGTGGGGTTTTCAGCTGCCAACGAATAGAAGTGTTCCTTCACTTGCGCATAGATTTTGTCCGATAGTTGTTCTTTGTATTTGTCTCTCTTCTTATAGCTTGATGTGTCCTGTGGGAACCCTAACCTCCAACTCGTCTTTGACGACAAACCCCTTACACGTCCAGAGTGTTCGGCGGTCCCCAAGGCTGCAGTAAGTTGGTCATTCTCCCTCCGTGGGACGAACTGTCCTGATCTTTCTTTCTCGGCGATCTTCTGCAAATTTTCAGTGATCTGTTCTATGTCAGGAGTCTCGAATAGTATATCTCCCTCCTCCGAGACCTGACCTGTGCTGCGCGCCCACACCCAATTCTTGCTTCGTTCCACCATGGGGTCTACGAGCAAAGGCTTGCCAGCGGCTGCAAACTTTTGCTCGGTTTCTCGCCATCGATCGACGTGCCCAGCGTATCCACTCGAACCCAATCGATGGGGATATTTGTTCTTCTTCGCCAGATCTGACATTTTTTTCCTCAACGCCAACGCTTCAGCTGTGGTACGATCCGCAACGAACGTATCCCAGTCAGCCTGCGATATATGTCCATAGTCATTGAACGGGGGGCGATTCTTCTGGACGTAATCCCGATTTAGATCGGACTTCCACTGTCGCCATCGATCTCCCATCTTTTTAAGTGCGTACTCTCTGCCTATGACCTCCGATCCAGGAGGGTACACGAAATACCTTTGCAAATCATTCCAGAGCAGTGTCTTGATGTTCTCGTCCACCTTTTCCCATAACTTAACATTGATTGGACAACGTGTCCTGACTAGAGTGCCACAGGTGTTGCTGAACCTGGACCTCACAATCGATGGCTCGACGGGCTTCCCATCCTGATCGACAGCAATCACGTTGTATGTTTCCTTTGGTAATTTGTTCTTGCTTCTCTCACCACGTCTTCTTTTCCCACTCCCGCCTGCACTCGCAGATGTATCCGTACGATCCGGGGCAGATGTAGCAGTGTCCATTTCAACTTCTTCCGATCTGCGAGTCCTCCCGGCCTTACGTTTCGAGCGGCGTCGGACTTCCATCTGCAGAACATAAGTCACTCTCTATATCATTAGGCAGATTTGGTATTTACGTACGAATTAATATATGGCTAACGATGTTCAACACTTACGGCCTGTTCCATAGGTATGTAGTCCGGATCATCATCGCGAGGAGCGACTTGTATTACTTCCATCGGGTCACTTGGTGTTCGCCACGTTTCTTCACTAGAAGCGTCAGCCTCCTTGTTGCTACCGGAAATCTGAGGAGCTTTGCCTTCTTCAGGCGCTACTGGGGCATTCGATGGAACCTTGTCGTTCGACATCTTTCACATTGACGTAAAAACAAATGAGTACACAAACCCGAATATGATTTCTCATATAACTATAAATAAATATGTTACTACTTTTTTAAAAAAATTTTGCAAAAAGACATAGGAGTATAACTCAGTCACAGAGGTTGCCATCAGTAGATCGTACGTTTTTAAAGATCTTTGGTATTTTCGTGCATTTATCGTGTCGTTTTTGCACTCTCGCTCAAAGACATAGGAATATATGATGGCTTATGAAAGCCTAAGATATGCCGAAAACGAGCGGCTCATTTGTGTCCCCAATTAAAAAAGAATATGGAACAAACAAGCTTAACTTACAAGACGGTTTGGCATATACCCGAGTCATGCTCTTGGTCTCCATCACAGGTGCTTTAATTAATTTTATTATTCGTAGTCAAGCTTTTTTTATTACTATTATTTGGTTGCACACCTTTTTTCTTTACAGAAAAAAAAACATTGGAACTTTGAAAGGCTATCAAACAGTGGATATATATATATGTAGGGTTCTCAACGGAACAGAACAACTTGGAAAATAGTTAAGCCGTCCTATCAGCCCTGGCACGTACTATATATTCCAGTCGCAAGCGAGCTTTTAACGTCGTAAAGGAAGCCCAGCATTTCTGTGGTGTTTGCTATAAAGAACTTTTATGTTTTTAATGGACGTACTGGGGCACGATATCTAGTGCAGTTTGTGTTTATATATTTGACATGTTGAGTTTTGTACATACGGCCGGGTGAAACAATCTCTTCAAGTTGGTTAATTAGTTGGTGTACCATTACTTGCAAATTAATTTGGTGTACTTAATTGGAATATATATTGAATACAGATAAGAACACTTTTTGTACCATTGTGACAACGTTGTCCTGCCACAAAAATAGCGTGGCTAAAAAGTTTTATATGTGAACATAAGTTTCCAAAGAGAGGGTTTACTCTTATAATCATATTAAGAAAAGTTTTAAACATAAGGAAAGTCCTTTTTTTTAACAGAGTACAAATGCACATGCTCATATATACGTGAGTACATCCACCTCTATAGTAAATCATAAACACACGCCTTACTTTTATAAGCATCTTTGAGAGATTAAGTTTACGCAAACGTTTCGCACATATATATTCTTAAATTCACATTGCAAAAAAAATATCACATTTCACATATACATATATATATCACATTGCAAAAAATTCACATTGAAAAAAAAATATCACCTTTCACATATACATATACATATATATATCACATTGCAAAAAATTCACATTGAAAAAAAAAATCACATTTCACATATACATATCACATTGCAAAAAATTCACAGTTATCACATCACCATTGACATATACATATACATATATATATTTCACATTGCCAAAAATTCACATTGCAAAAAAAAAATATCACATGTCACATATACATATCACATTGTAAAAAATTCACAGTTATCTGTAAAAAAAGATGTTACCGGCGACGAGGGGGAGGTCTTGGAGGCCGGAGGCGTCGGGGGAGGAGAGGGCTTGGCAGCGCCCGACGGTGTTCGACTTGGAGGCGGGCGGCGTCGGCGTGGAGAAGGAGGAGAACGGCGTCGGCGTCGGCGTCGAGTCGGAGGAGGAGCTGCCGGCGGCCGCGGTGCGCGTGGAGGAGGAGGCCGGCGATGAGGGCGACGGCGTCGGCGGCGTGGATGCGACCGGCGGCGGCTAGGGTTCGGCGGTGGCCGCGGTGCGCGTGGAGGAGGAGGAGGAGGCTGGAGCCGGCGGCGGCGAGGGGGAAGGAGGAGACGGTGGCTAGGGGGGAGGAGAGGAGGCCGGCGACGAGGGCGACGGCGTCGGCGGAGTGGAGGCGACCGGCGGCGGCGACGAGATTTGGCAGCCTGGCGGCTAGTGTTCGGCGCGCTAGGACTTAGAAAATTTCACCATCCGCTTAGACAGCCGCATGGAAAGATCATTTTTCCATGCGGCCGGTAAAGCCGCCCGCATGTGATAATGTTCTTTCCATGCGGCCATCTTAAGAGCCCGCATGCGAAAATAATTTTGCCTTTTGGTTAAACTTTTTTTTCCCATATTAGTAAACTTCATTGGTACAACTAAATTTTTTTATTACACACAATATTTTCAAAATACATCCTAAATATGTAGTAAATTATTTATAACAATGGATTAATAAGATTATGTAAAGAAACTTTCGTGTAAAAACATGTAGAAAAAAAACAACGTTTAGCAGTTCGAAATGTGGGCCACTTTCATTCATCCCGATAAATTTAGAACACCACGACAACTAAAGGTTACAAAAGAACTAGAGCTTAATTATCTTTGTGATACCATCTGATCGAACGTACGACATATTAGCTTCGTCGATGGTTCGCTCGACCTTCTTAATTCGCATAGGAAGATCGGTAAACAATGGTACATCGTCGAACTGGTTGTAATCAGCGGGGTCTTCGATGTTGTCGATGCCGACGATCTGTTGTTTTCCGTCCACGACAATATCCATCCATTCATCCAAAGGGTCCTTCACATAAAACACTTGAGCCACACGCTCTGCTAAAACCGAAGGATCATCCTTGTGGCCTATCTTACTGTAATCGACTATCGTTAGCCCATAGTCGTCCACGGAAACCCCTGTTGTGTCTTTCACCCATTGACAACGGAGCACAGGGATCTGGATGTTCAGGCCGTAGTCGAGTTCCCATATTTCCTTTATGGTCCCGTAATACAACTTCTTTTCACCAGTTGGGTCGATCGCTTCGACACGAATCCCACTGTTTTGTGAGACGCTTTTCTTGTCCTTCGTACTCGTGTACAAGGTAAAGCCATTGATGTCGTACCCTTGCCATGAGTTGACAATACTTGAAGGCCCACTTGCCAATCTTTGTAAAGTAAGTTGCTCCGTACAATCACCGACTGGCAGGTTTAGATCTTTGAACCATTGAGGAAATCGACGCCTGTGCTCTCTTGAAACCCAATCGGCGGATCGTCCTGGGAAGCAGGCTTTGATTTCTTCAAAGTGTCGCTCAATGAATGGCTCGACGATAGCGAGCTGTTGTAGAACGCTGCTGTGTGCCACGGCCACTGTTTTGTAATCATTATCGAAAAACTGCTTCCTACCAACAGTACCCCTTCCAGATAATCTCCCTTCGTGTCGATGCACAGGAATCCCAATGGCATTACCATCCTTTATGTAATCCATACAACACTCGACCGCCTCTTCAGTTGTGTATCCCTCTATCATTGATCCTTCGGGGTGAGCGCGATTGCGTACATAGCCTTTGAGGATTGACATGTAACGCTCATACGCCCACATCTGGTGTAAGTATAAGGGACCAAGTTCAATAATCTGAGGGACGATGTGAACGATCAAATGCTCCATCATATCTAAATATGATGGTGGGAAATACATCTCCAGCTGACATACGGTCTCCACAGCAAATGTCTGAAGGGGACCTAATTCGAGAGGATCAAATACCTTTTGTGAGATTCGATTGAAAAAGTAGCACAACTTTGTTATAACCACCTTGGTATGGACAGGTTTGACTGCCCTTATAGCAATTGGTAGGAATACCGTTAGCATCCTATGGCAGTCGTGCGCATTGTATCCGGAAATGGTCAAATCTTTCGTTGAGACTAGCTTCCTGATGTTCGATGAGAAACCACTAGGCACTCTCACCCCTTGTAAGCATTTACAGAAGGCTTTTTTCTCTTCAAGTGTCAACGAGTAACAAGCAGGAGGTATCTTGCTCTTTCCATTTGCCAGCTCTACTGGGTGAAGGTCATGCCTTATGTCCAAATTTACAAGATCATTACGTGACTTCAGTCCATCCTTCGTCTTACTCGGGATGTCCAGCAAGGTGCCGATGGTGCTATCAAACACGTTCTTCTCGAGGTGCATAACATCAATTGCATGACGGATCTCTAGGTCCTTCCAGTAATCTAAGTATCTGAAGAAAATTGAGTGCTTCTTGAATGGCAATGTAGTATTCTCCACGTCATCAACTTTCTTCCTCTTTGCTGTCTTCTTCTTTCCCTTGCCAAATACAACCTTAATGTTCTTTGTTATATCATACACGTAAGTACCACTTCGTGTTTCAGGGCCAGTCTCGTTCTCCACTGTCTTGTCGAACAATCTGGCCATCTTACGATACTTGTGTTTTCGTGGTAGAAACCGTCGATGTCGCATGTACACTGTCTTCTTAGACGACGTCAGGTATTTGTACGAAGTCATATCCAGACATATCAGACACCCAGTCTTCCCTTTAATCTGACCGGATAATGAAAAGTTTGCAGGTAGATCATTGATGGTAACAAATATGATCGCACGTAGATTGAAGTGCTCCCGCTTGAACTCATCCCACAGCCGTAACCCCTCTTTCCATAGCTCCTCCATGTCCTCCATCAAAGGCTCAAGAAAAACATCTATATCGATTCCAGGTTGCTTCGGACCTTGTATGAGGATAGTGAGAAGAATATACTTTCGTTTCTGACATATCCATGTTGGAAGATTATACATTGTGAGAAGAACTGGCCATGTGCTGTGTGAGCTGCTTAAATCACCAAACGGGTTCATTCCATCAGTGCTCAACGCGAACCTTACATTCCTTGGATCCTTACCAAATTCTGGGTGCTTTGCATCAAATGTCTTCCACTGGCGAGCATCGGCAGGATGTCGAATCATACCGTCTGTCTTTCGGCCCTCTTGATGCCATCTCATCAACTCAGCATCAGTCGGGTTTGAGTACAGACGCTTCATGCGGTCCTTAATTGGTAGGTACCACATCACCATTGACGGAATTTTTTTTCGCTTACGCTCCGATGAATCTAGGTCAGTAGACTCTGTGTGAACGGGCCCATTTCCCGTTTTATACCGACTTGTGCCACACGTTGGGCAACTTTCCAAGTCTGCATATTCTTTGCGGTATAATATACAATGATTCTCACAAGCATGAATCTTTTCAACACCAAGAGATAAAGGACATATGAGTTTCTTCGCTTGATATGTATTCGAAGGTATGAAGTTAGGCTTAGGAAGCAACACACTCAACAAGCTCATCAGATCATTAAAACTTGTGTCCGACCATCCATGTTTAGCCTTCAATCTCAGAAGTTCAAGCACTGAACGCAGTACCGTGAAATCCTTATCACATCCGTTCGTTTCATCGTAAAGAAGATCCTTCGATGCCTTCTCCAGTGCCTGCCAATTCTCTAACCGTCGTGATCTACCCGCTAGAACCTCAGGTTCGACATGGCGTAGCATATCTTCTATATCAAAACCGCCCTCAAAATCATCACTATCTGTGGACACGTCTACATTTAACCTTTCACGGGACATGTCTTCGATTACAAAATTCTCTGCCTCATTCATCTCCGGACTTAACTCTTCATCGTCATCTTGGGGATCGGCGATTTCCCCGTGATAGGTCCAAACCTTATAATTGGCGGTGAATCCATGTTGCATTATGTGTCCCAAAATTTCGCCATGATCTACCAGCAATTTCTGATTCTTGCAATGACGACACGGACAAAAAATTTTTGCCATATTCTCCCTCAAAGCATGCGCCTTAGCCTGATCAATAAATTTAGATGCTTCCTTCATAAATATTGGCTGAGTTCTCCGCATCTCATACATCCATGACGACCGATCCATCTATATATAAAGACAATAAAATTACAGACACAAATAATAGACCGCAGGTATTTTATAAAGACGTGTAAATACATATATATATCCATCAGAAAAATACAACAATACAAGTAACTAGTATGTATAAGTGTTTACATCCAAAATTTACACATCAAAACATATATTTTGAAGCTAGATTTTGCAAAAACTAGCTAAAACAAACCTTATCAAAATTTTAAAAAAGCTATAATTTCCACCAACGAAATTTAATAAAAATGGAGCCAAATGAAGGAGGAGAGAGAGTTCTTCACCTTTCATATAAACTTTAAGCAAAGATTTCGAGTTGAAAACCTCCCCCCCTATTTGTTGCATGCATAGGAGAGAGAAGAGCTCGGTTTGAAATGGTGAAGTTCGGGCTAGCTGCAAGATATATGGGCCCATCATCGCATGCGGTCCGTTAAGACAGCCGCATGCGAAGATTCATTATCGCATGCGGCTGCTTAAGACGACCGCATGCGATAATAGGCCTATTATCGCATGCGGCCGTCTTAAGCAGCCGCATGCATTATCGCATACGGCTGCTTAAGACGCGCATGCGATAATAGGCCTATTATCGCATGCGGCCGTCTTAAGCAGCCGCATGCATTATCACATACGGCTGCTTAAGACGGCCGCATGCGATAATAGGCCTATTATCGCATGCGGTCGTCTTAAGCAGCCGCATGCGATAATGAATCTTCGCATGCGGCTGATTAACCTGCCCTCAGGGGGGCGATTTTTGCAGGCGCGCCCACAGGTCGTCCGCATGCGAAGATAAAGCCCCCCCGTACAGAAAAATGTTCTCTGTAGTAGTGCAAGGCAACTGACGATGAAGACGATGTCACCATTAATAACGATGGCAAAATCTACCAACCATGAAAACGAAGAACCCAGTTGGTGACGATGAAGGCAACCAACAGTGAAGACGATGTCGCCATCAACAACGACGGCGAAATTCACTAACCATGAAGGCGAAGAACCCAACCGACGGCGATCAAGGCAATCGACGGTAAAGACGGTCGCCATCAAAAACGATGACGAAATCTACCAACCATGGAGACGAAGAACCTAGTTGACGACGATGAAGGCAACCGACGGTGAAGATGATGTCGTCGTTAACAACAGTGACGAAATTCACTAACCGTAGAGGCAAAAGGCAAAGAAGCACATGCACACGAGGAGCAAACCAATTTAATTAGTAGTAACAAAGTATATAGAAAGGGTATATGCATGCCACAAGCGTGCATATTTGCATGTAGATTTGACTATCTCTGATTTGGTTGATCAGATGGGCTCCCACAGCGACACGATGGCGAACGGGAAAAACACACCGACGGCCGTACATGCAACCTAAAAATCAAAAAACGATAAATATGTGTTAGCATGGCCAAAGCCACCATCTCCCAGCAGCGAACGGTTTGATCTCGATAGTCGTCCTGTGCATGCGCGAACAACCATCGCTCCGGTATGCATGCAAAACAAACAGCAAAGTTTGATTAATTATGTTAGCAAGTATAGAGCGAGATAAATGGTGTATGGCAGGATTATTAGTTAATCCATGCATGCTAATTGAACCAACACGTCGGGCACGTTTCCAGCGATTTCCTCGTGTGAGCTTTCCTGCATGCCCGACCAACCTACGACTCGGACTCGCTCTGAGTGGGACTCGGATTCACACCGAGTGGACGGAGTGCTTTGCCTTGCGTAGCGGCGGCTTACCAGTGCCCAATTGAGGAACTTGGTCACCGGTAATATGTGTAGATGGGAAAGAAAAAAAACATCAATATATGATTAAAAATTAATCTAATAAACAACAAGATATTGGAAGGAAAAACCTGGTGACGACAAAGATTAAATCTATCGAATTTGCCAAGATTGATCTCAGACAGGGATTAGATCTTGGAGCAAGGACGATATCGGTGACTCCTAAAGTGGTTTCATCGCTCTTGTTAACGAGACTCGACACACCCCTATCTGACGCGTCAATTGTCAAAACTAGATTCGGCAATAATAAAAGAGGTAGCGCACGAGACCTAAAAGTGAATAGATGTGAAGGTAAAAATTTAGACAGGTTCAGACTCTCTCGATGAGAGGTAATACCCCATTCCTGTTTGGGGATTGTATCCGTCGGGTGTATATTGAGATAACGATCTGATACACTGCTGGGGAATTGAGCATTACTTCCGGTTGGCAACCCTTTATACTTTCCATAGCAACCGGGACCATCAATCTAGGACTAAAGATGCCCATCTTGGCATCCTTAGTCCCGGTTGAAATAATCGGGACTAAAGATCCATCTTTACCATCGGTTGGTAACACACCAACTGTTGTTAAAGATGATTTTTCTTTTTTTAAAATGTTTTATATTGCTTGCTGCATGTTTATATATATGCATATATATGTATAAATACATATATATATTCATGTGTGTGTGTATATATATAAAAAAGTAAATACATACATATAAGAGTAATATATATTTGTATAGCATCACGTATATATAATTGCTAGTATACATTACTTATGTACAATGAGAATTTACTGATAAACATATACAATCATTGTTAATTCCTAATGTTCCATTATATATTACAAACTAGGACAATTCATCTTGAGGAATAGGTCTTCCGTCGTCGTGAAATTCTCCCACCAGATTAACAATTTCATCCATAACAAATCTCATGAGTTGTTCTTGAACAGCCTTGATGTAATCCTTCTAGGAAAGTTGGTCCTTCATCCATATAATCTATTGTTTACAAAAATGAGCTATGAATATATTAAATCAATGAGAAGAGTGTAAATAATGTACATGTAGGTGTTTACGTACTTCGATATCCGCATCAGTGTTAACGGCGTGTCATGCGATGAATAAATTTACAAACATAGTAGCTGCACAAGTTGGTCCCCTGTTCCTGTCGTAAACACTAAAGGAGAAACAAACTTATGAAATATTTCTAATATCGAATAAATGAGATTTATAATTTTGGACCATGTACGTATCAGAATGTTCATCTGCACTGACAATTCACCCTTGAATTCCCCACGGACGTTTGCACGGAATCTTGCCTACACCCTACAGTTGCAAACGAATTAATGACGCTTTGATCCATATAGTAGCGATAGCAGCAATCATAACGAGAGTACTAACGGATCACATTACCTGTTAATCATGTCAATGATATCATCGAAAACATCCCTATCTTTGCGCATAGAGTCCATGATAATAATCTGGCCTTTGGTAATCTCTATGACAAAGAGGACCCAGTGAAATCTGCAGAATTCGTGAAATATGATTTACATATCAATTTATAAAAACGAGAAGGAAGTTGTTATAACAACCGGTAAAAACTCACTTTGTGTTGTATGGCAATAGTATATACTCCTTGAAATGTTGCTGCACCAGGAATTTGTAAATATTATTCTCGGTTTCCACTGGCCAGCGTTCTAAGGTCTTCTCGTTGATTACGTATGGGTCCATGAAACCGCACTTGAAGTATCCTTCTTTCTGGCATCTTTGAATCTTCATTGTACGGTGAAAAAAGACGTTAAATTTTCGATGTCACATATGACGGGCAAATGAACGAAATTAAATTAAACGACACTTATAGAACCCAGCAACTCATAAGAGAGACGTCAAGGGCGTCTTGATGGTATACGTCGTGGCAATATTCCTAGCGTATCCACATATCGTATGTCCTATGGAAAAAATGTTCATTTCTAACCCTTGCCGTGAACATCATCCTACCCTTTGCTAATTGATCCATGTACCATTCATGGAATCGGTACATCCGGGTAGAGAGCTTGAAGACCAACTCTGGCTTCACAAGTGGTTTGCCGAGTACGTACTTGTGCTTAAGTTCTATGCTCTCTATAGGGGCCTTCCCTAGCAGTTGCTCCTTGCTCAGATTTGTATGAGCCATAAATTGTTGTAAACTAAAGTCGTAGTGCGACGGCATTGGCTCAACCATTTGTTTCTTTTGTATTCCTAGCTAAGGGATAGTCTTTACCTTTGTCTTTCTTTTCTCAAAGGACTTTTGAACTGAGCGGTCATAGTCTGATAGTAAGTTCTTTTTCGTGGATTCGCTCATTTTCTGAAAGAAGGCATTAGTCATCGGGTCTATTGGAATCTTCTTCTCGGGAACCCGTGGCCTAAAGTGATCCTCCACTTGTTTTCTGACGATCTTGTCAATCTCCTCGTCTGTCCTATCATACGTTCTTTTCTTGAGCGTGGGTAGTTTTGGCTCGTCAAGTCTTGGCTTCTTCTTGTTGTGTGGACTTTGACGACGCTGGATGAGGTGGAAAAGACCGCTTGGTACTTGCAGCTGCTTGCGGCATTGATGACGAAGGAGACTGTGCAGGTGGCGGAGATGGTGGAGGCGGAGGAGACCGCGGTTGCGGAGAAGACGGTGCCGGCGGAGGGGACTGTGGTTGCGGAGGCCGAGGCTGCGGTGGTGGAGATATAGGAACGGAGGCCGCTACTCGCCTGGGAAGCACGATGTACCGCTTTGTCACGCCCGGAATTTCTATCCAAAATTCCAAACGCTTACATGGGTGTAAACCCTTGTCCAGGAATCAGCCGAGGCACACAATAACAAATTGATGAAAGAGTGCAATTATTTATCTAATTAATAAACGAATATAATGTCATTACAGAGGTAGATAGTTCCTCTCAATCAATAAAATTCTAAGCAGTGAAAAAGAAGAAACAAGCGTAGACGACTCCACTCCACAAGCAGCTTAACCAAGACCCAGCCTAATCCTCCAAAGCATCACCTTCAATGAAGTACTCCTTCTCTGATGATGATTATTATAAGGTGAGTACATAGAATACTTAACAAGCCACACAGCAAATATGCAAGTGTACAGGATAATACAAAGGGTGACATAATAAAGGCTCATTTGCATAAATAGCATTTAATAAACTTTTCAGGATTTACAAAACAGTAAAGTACTCAATTAAACAGTATTAATAAACACTACACAACATTCCTGTTGCGTAGGCCCAACCATACCTAAACAACCACACCCGATTGCACAGACCTTATCTCCAAACCAGGAATTAACCATTTCAAACCAGGAGTTAAACAAGTTACCACCATTGTCGGTGACATGGGACCGGGGGTATCATGACTAGAGGCTTGGGTGGCCGCGGTCCTCCATGTGTCCCAACCCCCTCGGGGGGGTCGGGCCCGAGGGTGACGTGGCCACCCCTCCCTCTGTCTCCCCGAGGGGTCGGGCCGCTCTCGTTTCGGCCCCGAGGGCTGGGGCGCCCCGACCCCCTGTGATTTTGGCGCCACGTGTGCGGGGTAGGTGAGCACAGCAGGGCTCACCTAACCGCATTTATAGCGGATCAGACGAGCGCACCACGCCGCATTTAATGCGGCGCAGCGCACGCTTATCCGGTCCATGACCGGCCGCGGTGTGTGACCGGTCACAGACCGGTCAGATCGCGGGTTAGGTGGCGACAGGCGGCCGATGGCACGCCTCGCCCCGTCCCGTCGGAATGATGAGAGCCTTCTGGCTCTCGTTCCTAGCCGGAGCCGGCGTGCTAACTCCTGGAGTTGGTATGTCAGTCCCGGTCAGATCCAATCCAGACTTCAGCGCAGGCGTGGCAAGGAAGTTGCCGGCCATTGAATGAAGGTTGAAACGGGCGTCCACCGGGAGAGCTGGCGAGCGGGGCAGAAGGCGTGTACCATGCTTGTCAGAAGTCACTTCCGGCTATAGACTAGCCCTCATTGTAAAAAGAATGTTTCTTTTCTTTTCTTAGGCGGCTTGAGGCCCATGTGGTGACCCCTGGTGAGATAAAAGGAGGCCCAGGCCTAGGGAAGAGGAGGACTCGGGCGAATACGCTCTAAAGGCGGAACTCTCTTTGTATTGTTGGAGACCCCCAAATCCACCAGAACACAGGAGTAGGGTGTTACGCTTCTCAGCGGCCCGAACCTGTCTACGTCGCCCTCGTCCTGTGCGTTTCCTCTCTCGCTGACATTCCTCAGATCGAGGGCGAAGAACCTCACTTAGTGCCCCCGGCCGAACCGGCAAAGGGGGGCCCGCGCGGTCTCCCGGTGAGGAGCCTCACGCTCCGTCATCTGGCGCGCCAGGTAGGGGGCACGTGTGTCTTTCTGAGCCCTCATCCTCTTTCGCGTGGGCCAAGCTTCTCTCGCTCAGCCCTATGGCCGAACGGGCAATGGTCCACAGCCTCTCTCCGAGCGCTAGTGGTGATGACAGGGAGCAGAACCCGCGCCGTCGGGCTCGCACCCCGCCGTCCCCCTCTCGCCTGAGTCTTGGGCGGGGGAAGGCGCTCGAGGAGGTCGAAGGATCCACGACCTCGCCGCTCGCGGGCGACGGGGGAGGACGGCGAGACGGGGCGCGTCGCCGCCTCGCCTACGGTGATGGCGGCACGCCCCAGGGCGCGCTCCAGGCTGCAGGCGCGCTCCTGCGTCACCCGCCCGTCGTCCCCGATCCAGAGACTCCAGCCCGACGTTGGCTGGATGACGTGGCCGACTTGGTCATGACGGCGCAGCAGCGCCTAGACGCCGGCGGGCGGTCCTCCGCCGCCGGGGCCTCTGGCGCTGCCGCTGCCGGCTCCATGTCGTCGAGGCGGAGGGCGCGGCGAACGACGGCCGTTACACGCCGCTCGTCCGCCGTTCCCTCGTCAACGCCTCCGACCCAAGAAGATGTGCGTGGGGGGCCGGATGCCCGGCTCGATATCGAGCGCCGGCGCGACGCTCGTCGCGCCGCCCACGCAACGGAGGGCGCTTCCTCGTCCGGAGCGCCACTTCGGTCCGGTCACGGGGGCCGGCCCCCCGTGTCCCCGGTCGGCGGTGCCGGCTGTCGAGCCTTTGTGGCGAGCCTTCGGAACGTCCGTTGGCCCCCAAGGTTCCGGCCCACCATCACCGAAAAATACGACGGAAGCGTCAACCCCGCCGAGTTTCTCCAGATCTACACGACCGGGATCGAGGCCGCGGGGGGTGACGACAGGGTCATGGCGAATTTCTTCCCCATGGCCCTGAAGGGTCAGGCGCGGGGTTGGCTAATGAACTTGCCACCTGCGTCGGTCCACTCTTGGGAGGATTTGTGCCAGCAGTTCACCACGAACTTTCAGGGCACATATCCGCGCCCAGGCGAAGAGGCGGACTTGCATGCGGTACAGCGAAGGGACGATGAGTCTCTTCGCTCGTACATTCAGCGGTTCTGTCAAGTCCGCAACACCATACCATGCATCCCCGCACACGCGGTGATCTACGCGTTCAGGGGGGGCGTGCGGCACAACCGCATGCTCGAGAAGATCGCCTCCAAGGAGCCCCAGACCACCGCGCAGCTTTTTGAGCTCGCGGACCGTGTGGCCCGCAAGGAGGAGGCCTGGACCTGGAACTCCTCCGGTTCTGGCGTGGCAGCTCCGGCCGCCCCCGGGTCCGCCGCTCGGTCAGGGCGACGGGACAGGAGGAGGAAGAAGAGGTCGGCCCGTTCCGACGACGAGGGTCATGTCCTCGCCGTCGAGGGCGCTTCGCGGGCCCCCCGAAAGGGGAGGCCTGCGGGCGACAAAAAGAAGGAGGCCGGCGTTCCCAGCAGGGAGCGTCCGACCGGCAAGTGGTGCACCGTGCACAACACCTCCCTCCACGACCTCGCGGACTGCCGCGCGGTCAAAAGTTTGGCCGAGCGGACGAGGAAGTGGGAGGAGGAGAAGAGGCAGGAGCGCCGTGAGGGCAAGGCCCCGGCGGCTCCCGCCGGCAACCGGCGAGGTGAGGCCAAGCAGAAGGCCCCCGCTGAGGACATCGATGATGGCGACGATGACCTGGGGTTTCAGGAGCCTGAGGCCACCGTCGCCACCGTCGATGGGGGAGCGTGCGCTCACGCTTCTCGCCGGAGCCTCAAGGCCATGAAGCGCGAGCTTCTGGCCGCGGCCCCTACCCATGAGGCGACGCGGCGGGCGCGGTGGTCGGAGGTTGCCCTCACCTTCGACCAGACCGACCACCCGCCGTGCGTTGCCCGGGGAGGACAGATCGCGATGGTGGTTTCCCCCACCGTTTGCAACGTGAAGTTGGGGCGTGTCCTCGTAGACGGGGGTGCAGCCCTCAACATCCTTTCCCCCGCAGCCTTTGATGCCATCAAGGCCCCGGGGATGGTGCTCCGACCGTCCCAGCCGATCATCGGCGTGACGCCGGGGCACACCTGGCCGCTGGGTCATATCGACCTCCCGGTCACCTTCGGTGGTTCCGCCAACTTCCGCACGGAGCGGGTGGACTTCGATGTGGCGGACCTCAGTCTGCCCTACAACGCGGTCCTGGGGAGGCCCGCGTTGGTGAAGTTCATGGCGGCGGTCCACTACGCCTATCTCCAGATGAAGATGCCGGGCCCCGGTGGCCCCATCACCGTCCATGGCGACCTCAAAGTCGCGCTTGCTTGTATGGAGCAGCGCGCGGACCACCTCGCCGCGGCATCCAAGCCCGCGGACGGCGACGAGAGGCCCAGCACCTCCGTCCCGCCCGCCCCAAGGCAGCGGATGGTCACGAGCGACGAGGTCCCGGTCAAGGAGGTTGCCCTGGGCGACGGCCCGTCCGAGACCACCCGGATCGGTGGTCTTTTGGACGACAAATAGGAAGACGCGCTCGTCTCCTTCCTGCGGGCAAACGCCGACGTCTTCGCCTGGAGACCGGCGGACATGCCCGGGGTCCCCAGGGAGGTGATTGAGCATCGTCTCGCCGTGCGGCCGGGCGCAAGGCCGGTCCGGCAGAAAGTGCGGCGGCAGGCCCCGGAACGTCAAGCCTTCATCCGCGAGGAGGTGGCGCGACTTCTGGAGGCCGGATTCATCCGTGAGGTCATCCATCCGGAGTGGCTGGCGAACCCGGTCGTCGTCCCCAAGGCGAACGGCAAGCTTCGGATGTGCATCGACTACACCGACCTCAACAAGGCATGTCCTAAGGACCCTTACCCCCTGCCACGCATAGATCAGATTGTCGACTCCACCGCGGGGTGCGACCTTTTGTGTTTTCTAGATGCATACTCTGGTTATCATCAGATTCGCATGGCTAGGGAGGATGAGGAGAAAACTGCATTCATTACCCCCATAGGAACCTATTGTTATACGACAATGCCTTTCGGGTTAAAGAATGCAGGTCCTACTTTTCAGCGTACTACTCGAATTTCCTTGGGTAGCCAGATAGGACGCAATGTTGAGGCCTATGTTGATGACTTGGTTGTGAAGACACGCAACCAAGAGACCTTGCTCTCGGATTTAGCGGAAACTTTCGAAAGTCTCCGCTCCGCCCGCATAAAGCTGAACCCCGATAAGTGCGTGTTCGGCGTGCCTGCGGGCAAACTTCTCGGGTTCTTGATCTCTGCCCGAGGCATCGAGGCCAACCCCGAGAAGATACGAGCTATAGAGCGGATGCGCCCCCCCAGCAAGCTTAGGGACGTGCAGTGCGTCACCGGCTGCATGGCCGCCCTAAGTCGGTTCATATCGAGGCTGGGAGAGAAGGCGCTACCCCTATTTAAGCTCCTCAAGCGCTCCGGGCCGTTTACCTGGACGGAGGAGGCTGAGCGCGCCTTCACTCAGTTGAAGGCGTACCTCAGTTCTCCCCCAGTCCTGGTCGCCCCGGAGCCAGATGAGCCGTTGCTACTCTACCTGGCGGCAACCCCGCAGGTGGTCAGCGCGGCGTTGGTCGTGGAGCGTGACGAGGACAACCCTCACTCCGCGCCCCCCCACCCTGTGTCGGCTCGACCCGGGAGAGAGCAGGGAGGAGAGGCCCCCGAGCCGAACGGCGGCCTAAGGCCCCCGACGGCCGGAGCTGGCCCTCCGCCTGCTTGTCTGACGGTGCCAGGCGCCCCCGACCCCCAGGATGGCCCCGGGGCCACTGCGGGAAGGCCGCGCCTGTCGCCCTCCGACCCCGAGGTCGTCGGCACAGAAGCCGAGTGCGCCCCACACGGCCTCTCGGACGAAGAGCGCCCTGGAGACGCGGCCCCTGGCAAAGAGGATAGGCCCCGCCGAAAGGTGCAGCGGCCCGTCTACTTCGTTAGCGAGGCCCTCCGGGACGCCAAGACCCGATACCCTCAGGCCCAGAAGATGCTTTACGCTATTCTGATGGCTTCGAGGAAGTTGCGCCATTATTTCCAGGCGCATCGGGTCACGGTGGTTACGTCTTACCCCCTCGGCCAAATCTTGCATAACCGAGAGGGTACTGGACGGGTGGTGAGATGGGCAATCGAACTCTCTGAATTCGATTTGCGCTTTGAACCACGCCACGCGATCAAGAGCCAGGCCCTCGCCGACTTTGTGGCGGAGTGGACCCCAGCTCCCGAGCCCGTCTCCGCCCCCGAGGCCAGCCCGGGCCCCTCGCAGCTGCCTCACACCGCCTACTGGGTGATGCAGTTCGACGGCTCCCTGTCTCTTCAGGGCGCCGGTGCGGGGGTCACTTTGACCTCGCCGAGCGGAGACGTCCTCAGATACCTGGTCCGCCTCGACTTTCGGGCGACCAACAATATGGCGGAGTACGAGGGACTCCTTGCGGGACTCAGAGTGGCGGCTGGACTGGGGATCCGCCGCCTCCTGGTGTTAGGCGACTCCCAGTTGGTCGTTAACCAGGTCCGTAAGGAGTACCAGTGCTCTGACCCGCAGATGGACGCCTACGTCCGCCAGGTGCGGCGTATGGAGCGCCATTTCGACGGGATAGAGCTTCGGCACGTGCCCAGGCGGGATAACGCGGTCGCCGACGAACTCTCAAGGCTCGCTTCCTCGCGAGCCCAGACCCCACCGGGCGCCTTTGAAGAAAGGCTTGCCCAGCCGTCGGCGCGACCCGACCCCCTAGGGGAGACGGACGCGCCTGAACGGCCCCCGAGGCCCGTCGGAGTCCAGGCCTCGGGACCCGAGGGGAGCGCTCCCAGCTCCCCTAGATTGATTGCTTGGATCACTGAGATCCAGGCGTATCTCGCAGATAAGACTCTACCCGAGGACCGCGAAGGGAGTGAACGCGTCCGTCGCATCTCCAAGCGCTACGTGCTGGTGGAAGGGACCCTCTATCGGCGCGGGGCTAACGGAGTCCTCCTGAAGTGCATTCCTCGGGAACAAGGCGTCGAGCTTCTCGCCGATGTCCATGAAGGCGAGTGCGGAGCCCACTCCGCCTCGCGCACCTTGGTTGGCAAGGCCTTTCGCCAGGGTTTCTATTGGCCGACGGCTCTCACCGATGCGGTCGACCTGGTCCGGCGGTGCAGGGCGTGCCAGTTCCACGCCAAGCAAACGCATCAGCCGGCCCAGGCCCTGCAGACCATACCTCTTTCGTGGCCATTTGCTGTCTGGGGGCTCGATATCCTGGGACCGTTCAGGCGGGCCCCGGGCGGGTTCGAGTATCTGTATGTCGCTGTCGACAAGTTCACTAAGTGGCCCGAGGCTTATCCGGTCATCAAGATCGATAAGCACTCCGCCCTTAAGTTCATCAGGGGCATCACTGCTCGGTTCGGGGTACCTAACCGTATCATTACGGATAACGGCACCCAGTTCACTAGTGAGCTCTTCGGCGACTACTGCGAGGACATGGGTATCAAACTCTGCTTCGCCTCACCCGCCCACCCCAGAAGCAACGGCCAGGTGGAGCGCGCCAACGCGGAAATCCTCAAGGGCCTCAAAACCAAGACCTTCAACGTCCTCAAGAAGCACGGCGATTCGTGGATCGAGGAGCTGCCAGCGGTGCTCTGGGCGAACCGAACCACGCCAAGCCGAGCAACCGGGGAAACGCCTTTCTTCCTCGTCTACGGCGCGGAAGCGGTCCTCCCATCTGAGCTCACACTGAGGTCCCCTCGGGCCACCATGTATTGCGAGGCTGATCAAGATCAGCTTCGCCGAGACGACCTCGACTACCTGGAAGAGCGAAGGCGGCGCGCGGCCCTTCGAGCCGCGCGCTACCAGCAGAGCCTGCGGCGCTACCATCAGCGCCACGTCCGGGCCCGATCACTCTGCGTCGACGACCTCGTCCTACGCCGCGTCCAAACGCGTGCTGGACTGAGCAAGCTCTCACCAATGTGGGAGGGTCCGTATCGAGTGATCGGCGTCCCCCGGCCGGGCTCGGTTCGGTTGGCCACGGGCGACGGCACAGAGCTGCCTAACCCGTGGAACATCGAGCATCTTCGTCGCTTCTACCCCTGATGGGGGTCGGGTGTCATGTCTCGGGCTCGGGCCAACCCCGCACCCCCCCCGGGCGTGCAGGGTTGGCCGGGGGCTACCACATGCACATACTTATCTTTTTTCTCTTCCGTATTTCAATAAAAGCACTTTCGATTTCCAGAGGACCGTGTCTGTGCCGTCGCTTCCTTTTGAAGAATCTCGGCTTGAGTTAGTACGCTCGTGCTCGGCCCTGCCCTCGGTGGCCCGGGCCGGCTAAAACCGCCAAACGGGGCCCAGAACCGAGCCGTGCCCCGGGGCGTGGTGAACTCCGGGGGGGAATCGGCAAAGGCCCACAATCGGGTCCTCCTAACCCTCGGTCACCGCGCTCCCGGCCTGGCCAGTCTCGACACGCGGATCTCCCCAGGCACTAGCCCCGACCCGCGCCGTTTGAGGCTGGGACCTGGGCACGAGCCCTTGCTCAAGCCAAGACTCAGAAGGACCGCGGCACAGACCATCCTCGTCTTATACGCACAGCAAACATGACTGACATAGAAATTTCCTCTTTATTTGATTGCAGATTAAACCAGTCTATACAAGCAGGGGGCTCGAAGGCCTCGGAAGGAGAAGGTAAAATTTAAGATCGGCGGGGGCTTGGGGGCTCACTCCGACGCACCCGGGCCGCCGGCCTCGCCGTCGCTGTCGTCCGCACCGTCGTCGCCGTCCTCCTCCTCGGAGTCGAGGGCGAACGCGAGCCGAGGGGCCGTACCCTCGAAGCTGTGGACGATGTGGTCGGCGGCGTCCCGGACCTGCGCGCGCGCGCCGTCCTCGGTTCCGGGAGGGAACTCTTCCAGCGCTGTCCACGGGGAGAAGTCGGGGTCCCTGGCCTGGTAGCTCGCCAGTACGAGCTCCACCGCCCCCCGGGCGAGGTCCCTCGAGGATGACTTGATCGTCTCCTCGAGCTCCTCGGGGAGCCGTTCGAGGACCCCGGCCATCTCCGAGAGGCGCTGGGCGAGGCCCCCCTGGTTGGCGGCGTACTTCGCGTACCGCCCGCCCCAGAGGCCCGCCTGCCGCCCGGCGCGGTCTAGACGCGAGACGGCGTCCCGAAGCATGCCGGGCCCCACCTCGCACGCCAGGCGGAGGGCCTCGACCTCCCCGGCGGACGAGTCCAGCGCGCCCTGCAGCTCGGCGACGGTGTGTTCGGCGGCTGCGAGGCGGGCGGCTAGGTCGTCGTGGCCCGCGGCCGCCCCGCCGCGGTGCGCTCTCGCGTCCAGCTCCTTCGCCCGCGCCTCGAGCTCAGCGGCCCGCTGGTCCAGCGCGGCCCTCTCGGCGCGGGCGCCTTCCAGATTGCGGCGCGCCTGCTCCTCCCGCGCCGCCTCGCGGAGGAACAGGCTGTCCGCCAGCCGCTGCGCCGCGGCCTCGGCCTCCTCGAGAGCTCGCCCCCGCTCGGCGAGCGCATCCTCGCGGAGGCGGAGTGCGGACTCCTCCTCGGCGGAGGCGGCCTCGTGCGCCGCCAGTGTTGCCTCCCGGGTGGCGACGGCGGCCTCGCGGTCCGCTAGGGCGCCCTCCTTCGCGTCCAGGGCGCGGGCGCGTTCCTCCAGCGCCGCGACGCGAGCCTCAAGGGCCTCTTCCCGCTGACGGGACGCCGCCTCGTTCTCCGCCGCCCGCCGCTCCCGGGCAGCGGCGGCGTCGAGGACTCCCCGGGCGGCGTCGAGCTTCTCCTCTAGCTCCGCCGCCCGGGTCCCGTATTGGAGGCGGAGGTCGTCCCGCGCCTCGTCGAGCACGGCGGTGGCGATGAGGGCGGTCTCCCGCTCCTCCTCTACCTCCCTGGCGATCTCCGCCAGGTTCCTACGACGGGCCTCCAGCTGTGTGGCGTGCTGGCGGTATGCCTTGCGGCCCGCCACCACCATGGCCTCCACCAAGCGCCGCCCCTCCTCGACGCGCGCCCACGCCGCGTCGAGCTCCGCCAGCTCCGCCTGCAGGGCCTCCATCTGGGCACTTAGCCCGTCTAGCACCGTGCTGTTCGCGGTGGCCAGGGCCTGCAGGAGGGGCTCCGCGCTCAGTGGGGCGGCGGAAGGCAGAGGGGAGAGCCGCCTCGGTGTGGGTGCCGCGCGGCTCGGCCCGCCGATCGGCGTGCTGGACTCGGGGGCGTCCCCCGAAGCTGGCTCGTCCCGAGCGTCGCCCGGGGCGTCGGGCCCGGGCGGCGCGTCCGCGGCCTCGTCGTGGGTGGCCTCGGGGGTCGTCGTCGCCTCGGGCGGAGTCGGCTCGGGGGCTTGGCAGGCTGCACGGTGTGCACGCGCCGCCTCTGCCTCTCGGGCGGTCTCCCCGGCCCGGCGGAGTCTGGCCTCCTCCCGAGCGGCCTCCTCGGCCTGGCGAACACGGGCGGCCTCCCGGGCAGCCTCCTCGGCTTCCCGAAGGCGGTCCGCGGCTTCCCGTCGGTCAGCCTCCCGCCTCCGGGCCTCCGCGGTCGCCATCTCCTCGGCCTCGGACCGGCCGGACTTGGAATGGCGTGGGGGGCGTGACGGGATCTCGCTGAGGCAGAAGAAAAACCAAAGACAAAAAGAAGCGGGTGAGTAAAAACTCGCCTTGGGGAGTAGATACAGCCGCAGTGGGCGTGGGAACGAACCTGCGGGGAGGTCGGCTGAACGACCACCTCGGGGGCGAGATGAGGCTCCCCCGGCATGGCTCGCTCTCCCCCATCTTGCGGAGCCGTTTCTTCCTTCGCTCCCCCTCGGGCTGCGGCGCCGGCACGGCACCCTCTGGGCGCCTGCTGCTGGCACGCACCGCCCCGCTCCCTCGGGGAGGAGATGGGGGAGGAGTACCTCCCAGCTTCCTCTTCCCCCTGGCGTCGGCGGGGCGGCTGCCCCCCGGGCCCCCGTCGCGGGGCCCAAAAGCACGACCCCCTCCCGGGGTAGATTGTTCCCCCCTGCGGCTCCCGCCTGCTCCATCGTGGCCTCGGGGGGCCCGCTCCCCCGACGCACCGACCACCTGCATGATGGCTAGGATGTTGGCGCGCTCTGGGTCGCAGCAGAGGGGGAGGACCCCTTGGGGGATGAGGGATGCCTCCACGGAGCTGAGATTCAGCACCCGTTGGACCACCATCCTGAAGTCCTCGGGGTCCCAGTCCCATTTTTGCCCCAGGTGGGTCCTCACATGGTCCTCGGGCCCGGTGTACTCCCAGGCGCCTCGGGCGCGCCGCTGGAGCGGCGCGATCCGGCGACGAAGGTAGTCGCCGAACACCATGGCCCCCGTGAGCCCCTGGGATCGTAGACCCGCCAGGCGGTCAAGAACGGCGTCGTAGCCGTCCCCCAGATCCACCGCCGCCCGCCAGCTGGAGGCCTGCGCCGGGGGCTGGCTCGGGAGTCGGAGGCGCGCTTCGTCGGCGAGGGGGGTGTAGAACCAGTCGCTCTTCCAGTCGTCCCACTTCTTGCGGAGGACGCAGGGAATGTAGCGGTTCAGCACCTGCCCCCGCGGCTGGAAGTAGCAGCCACCGACTGCCGTCGGCGGCGACACCGGCTGCACGGTGAAGAACCACCGGAACAGCCGGAGAGATGGGCGCACCCCGATAAACATCTCGCACAGGTGCGCGAAGATGGCCAACGTCATTATCGCGTTGGGGGTGAGGTGCGCCATCTGGAGATCATAAAACTCCAGAATATCCATGAAGAAAATAGAGAATGGCGGGACCAGCCCCGCCATTGCGAAAGAGAGGAAGAAGACGGACCGCCCCGGGTAGTCTGGCGCCGGGCGTCCCTCGCCCAGCGTGACCACCTCCCGGCCGGTGGCAGATTCCGGCATGAATCGGCGCGGCAGCCCGGCCTGCCTCTCGCTCGTGATGCGGGAAGGCGGCAGCACGCTACCGTCGAGCGGTGCGGAGCCCCGTGCCATGGCGCCGGCGGAGGAGGAGCTTGAGAGCGAGCGCGTGCGGCAAGAGTAGGGCACAGGAAACGAAGAGTTAGGGCACGAGTGGCGAAGGCAAGGGGAAAAATGGAGAGAGGAAGGAAACGAATCCCTTCCTCGGCGTCTTTATACCCTTGCCAACGCTATGCCCGGCTCCTCGCTTCCTGCGCCCACTACCTCGCCCCCTCGTTTCTCGCGCCCACGCCTCCACTAACCCCACTCGCCCGTTTGCGGCGCACGCGGCAGACGTGCGCCCGTGGCGGTTGAGATGGGGCAGATAGTGCGCGCATTAACTGCGCTCGCCGACCGTGAAAAACGCCATCATCATATCCCCAGGCGAAACGAACCGGCACGTCCCGATTCCCGCGCTGCTCGAGTAATGTAGCGGTCTTAAAGAGGCCGCTCATTATCGTCGGTCGGTTTTCTCTTACCGATACGCGCGATTCGCGACTGTTGGGTTCCTGTCCGCCTGTAGGGACCGGCCCCACCCGTCACCGGGCCTAAGGAGTGGCGTCACGCCCGAGCGCTTCCCTCGAGGGGGGTGGTCGCCCTGGCATAACGCCGGGGGCTATTGTCGGTGACATGGGACCGGGGGTATCATGACTAGAGGCTTGGGTGGCCGCGGTCCTCCACGTGTCCCAACCCCCTCGGGGGGGTCGGGCCCGAGGGTGACGTGGCCACCCCTCCCTCTGTCTCCCCGAGGGGTCGGGCCGCTCTCGTTTCGGCCCCGAGGGCTGGGGCGCCCCGACCCCCTGTGATTTTGGCGCCACGTGTGCGGGGTAGGTGAGCACAGCAAGGCTCACCTAACCGCATTTATAGCGGATCAGACGAGCGCACCACGCTGCATTTAATGCGGCGCAGCGCACGCTTATCCGGTCCGTGACCGGCCGCGGTGTGTGACCGGTCACAGACCGGTCAGATCGCGGGTTAGGTGGCGACAGGCGGCCGATGGCACGCCTCGCCCCGTCCCGTCGGAATGATGAGAGCCTCCTGGCTCTCGTCCCTAGCCGGAGCCGGCGTGCTAACTCCTGGAGTTGGTATGTCAGTCCCGGTCAGATCCAATCCAGACTTCAGCGCAGGCGTGGCAAGGAAGTCGCCGGCCATTGAATGAAGGTTGAAACGGGCGTCCACCGGGAGAGCTGGCGAGCGGGGCAGAAGGCGTGTACCATGCTTGTCAGAAGTCACTTCCGGCTGTAGAATTGCCCTCATTGTAAAAAGAATGTTTCTTTTCTTTTCTTAGGCGGCTTGAGGCCCATGTGGTGACCCCTGGTGAGATAAAAGGAGGCCCAGGCCTAGGGAAGAGGAGGACTCGGGCGAATACGCTCTAAAGGCGGAACTCTCTTTGTATTGTTGGAGACCCCCAAATCCAACAGAACACAGGAGTAGGGTGTTACGCTTCTTAGCGGCCCGAACCTGTCTACGTCGCCCGCGTCCTGTGCGTTTCCTCTCTCGCTGACATTCCTCAGATCGAGGGCGAAGAACCTCATGTAGCGCCCCCGGCCGAACCGGCAAAGGGGGGCCCGCGCGGTCTCCCGGTGAGGAGCCTCACGCTCCGTCAACCATTTATTATTATTTAAAAATATAAATGAGACTAATCACGAAAAACATTGTTAGGCCCGCCCATAACCGCGGGCACGGCTATTCGAATAGTTTTACTCTGGCCAGAGGTGTACATATTTACCCACAAGACACAGCCTCAACATCATATCAACCATGCATCGCGATACTGCAAAAGTACCCGAATAGAGACTGTGACAAGACATCACGCATAACACAATTCAATGCAGTGCACCATTCCTGGATCATAGTCATTCCCTTTAAACCAAGGTATGGACTCCCCAGCAACCCCCGTGGGCTTATCTCTGCCACTTCACAGTCTGGTGCCCTACAATAAACCATGCTATACACAACGTCCAGCCGTTGCCCACGCTGGCTTGTGGTTAGTACGGTTAATGCTTCACAACAGTAACTCGTGAATTGGTCCTTAATTGTCATGAGCACGACCATCAAAACCATGTGCTCACAACCCACCATTAATCAAGTTTTAGTTGGACCAATTAATTAATCAATCACGATTAGCCATCATGAGCTACCATTAAATGAATAACAATAAGTGATAGTGAAGCATCAATTATCTCATTAATGTGCTAATGTTTCTATGCAGGGCTAAGCATCCTAATAGTTTTAGTTAAAACCATATAAAGTTATAGCTAATCCAATTATTAACCAGGTGACAAAGGACAGGTGATCAATAACAATAGGGTCATATCAAAGACAATAGGTTATTCCCACCCGGTGACATTCGAAAATAGATGCAACAGTTAAATGGAAACAATAGCTTTAAATAGGTTCAACATGCTCAAAGTAGTGCTTTAGGATCTGTGTGACTTGCCTTGCTGATCTTCGAAGACTTCCGATCGTCCTTCAGCATAAACGGTCTCTTCGGAAACGTCGGAACTAAGGCAAATGAACAAAATCAATAAAACAGTACAAAAACAAACATGAACAGTACATGTAGATATTTTTAATGGATAGATCTTGATTTTATATGAATTTAGCAACTTGAACCACCCAAATCCAAATTACGGTGAATTAGTTATGAATTTTATAAATTTACCGATTTAAACGCTGACATCAGCGATGACATCTTCGCCGGCGGTGGTGGCTCGGAACCCTATGGTCGCCGGCGATCTAGGGCACGGCGGCGAAAACGGAAGGCACCGGCGGCAAGAGCATGATGAGGGAAGCTCACTGAGGGGCGGTGTGACGATGGACGACGACGGAACACGACCGGCGGCGAGGTAGAGGCAACGATGACGACGGGTTGATGGTGACAATGGCGTTCCGGCGATCTTCGGCGGCAACAGAAGGGTGGACGGTGTTCTCCTCGCAGCTGCAAATCCAACGGAGGTGGCGGCGCTGATCGGCGATGGCGGAGTCGACGGCTACGGCCGGCTGGAACGGCGGCCGGCAGCGGAGAGAGAAGGCAAACGCGGGGAGAGGGGTTTCGGGCGGCGGCAAGCTAGGAAAAGGGGTGGAAACGAGAGAGGGGACCAAGGGGGTGTTATTTATAGGCTCGGGAGGAAGATTCTGGGCCTAAAAGGGAGGATTTGGCGTCGGATTCCTAGGGTTATCCCGAGTTTGCCGGAAAGGAAACAGCTTCGATTCGCGGAGATTTGCTTCGGTATTTTTGGGGATTTCTTGGGGTAAAGGTAGAGGAGATTAAGGGAAATCCGTTCCTGCAACTAATTTTGGAAGGGGAGCAATGGGGAGGCCGGATTTTATGCGGGATGGGCGCTGCTACAGTGCGCACGGGCTCGGCCGGCTCTGCCTAGAGGTTGAAGATGATACTGTAGCATGGGGAGGTAAAGTAGACTTTATGCTGGGCTTCCTTTACTTGGCCCGATTGAAGGAGGACACAAACTAGACTTTTTAACGAGGAAAGAAACAGGCCAGCAACAGAGAAGAGCCAAAGGGAGGGAAAGTAGACGTTTACAGATTCGGCCCAAACCTAGAAGAGAGGATTTTGATTCCTTTTTCCAATTAAATAATTGCTGAAATGATCTTTTGTTTATTAAAAATACTTCCATTGCTCAAATAATTCCGGGAAAAATCCAGAAAATAATTGGGCACTCATAATATTTAGGAAAATTTTATCTAGCTCAATTTTATGTTGAAATTTGTCAAGAATTTATTATAGTTTATCTTGTAGGATTTTAAATAATTTTTAAAAATGCATTAAAGAATGTATTATGAAATTAAGCGATTTTTTAGAGCATGACACACTTGCACCATAGTATAATGGCATGGGCTGTCCATGCTAATTTTGTCTCCCCGTCTCCTCCGGGAATTTCCAGCTCGAGATCCTCAAAGCCTTAGACCACCAGCTCAACTTCGACCTTTGAGTACCGAGGTGGAATCGGTCTACAATGGTACGTCCTGCCTTGCTGCACTTGTATGGTCATGCCCTTCGCCACCTTCACGAGAATCGAGGTTAATTAGTAATTAACATATGCACAAATATTTGCAATTTACAAGCCAGATATTATAAAACTACGAGTATACCTTGATTGATATGTTCCTGTAGGGAATATGCAGCTCACACGGTGTCCGCTTTGTGATTTCATCCACGGGACACGGTGGTTTGTCAATAGCTGGCCCTACTGCAACGTCGATGCTATCTTCCCCTACTTGCCCTATAGAAGCGCAGCTGCTTCGATCGTCGGAGGGGCTCCCCATGACGTAAGGAACAGACGGCTAGGTCTGCTGGCTCTGTTGTTCACTTAAGCGTTGTTCCACCTGTCTTGCCACCTTCTCTTGCAACCGTGCGTCGTGGGTCGCGATCTTCAATTCAAGATTTGCCAATTTCGCATTTGTATCTTTCTTGCTCCTCATGCGACTCCGATACGTGTGGAAGTCTTCTTTAAACCCATTCTTTCATGGAACCATGCCTTTTCCGCGCGTTTGTCCTGGGTGCTCCAGGTTTTCCAGTGCGAGCGTAAGCTTGTCCTTCTCTCTGTCCGGATGGAATCTTCCCGTAGAAGATGCCTCTAGGGCATCCACAAGACGGCGAGCTGCTTGCCGTATGTCATCACTAAAGATCAGGGAACCATCACCGGGATTCAGTGTCCCCCCATGAGCGTAGTACCAATGTTTCAATCGTTCAGGCCAATCAACTGTGGCCGGAACGATTCCTCTTATAGCTAGAGTATCCTCCATTTTCTACCACTTGGGTACTGTCTTCTTTTAGCCGCCCGACCCTACCCGGTGAAAGTACTTCTTCTTGGAGGCATTGGCTTTGTTCTTCGCTATTCTGGCTTTCCCTTACTCTCCTGTCTTGTAGGCCACAAATGCATCCCAATGATCCTTCAGTTTGGGGAATGCGTCGAAGTCCAGTGTCAGATCCTTCAAGATATATCTATGGTACAAATCTTTCTTGTAGCCCTGGAATTGTTGAGCCATCTTTTTTAGCGTCCAATCCTTCACTTTGGCATGATCTGCCTCAAGGATTGTGAATGTCTCGAGCATGGTGGTCCACAGCATGTCCTTCTCTGTAGTTGGGACATATGTTTGTTCAACATCCCCTCGTGACCTAGTTTGGCGCCAGTTTTGTATGCTGATGGTCATGTGATCCCTCACGACCCAACCGCTATGTGACACAAATTTTCTTGCTACATCAGCGAGGGCAACTGGTTCGCCATCTGGGTTCACTTCAGTTATGATGTGTCGCCCCTTCACCCTCCTCGCAACACCACGTTGTCCGTGTGCCCTCTTCGTTCCAACGTTCGATTGGCTGGCTTGTTGCTCATCTTGGTTCTCCTCATTCTCTTCGTCATTCCTCTCCTGATTCTCCTCCTCATTTAAATAATGGTTGGGGGTCCTCATTCCCCTCCTCGTCGGCCCAATACTGGCTGTTGCCCTCATTGATCTTGTCCAAGAGAAACTATTTGTCATCGCGATCTGTCATCTGTTCGTAATATTAAATAGTACAGAAAAAGTTATTATTATCCGTATTGTTGGCAACTACGAAGAACTTCTAAAATTCACTTAGTTAAGAAATATGCAACCTACATTTATATCATCATGTATATCGACATTGTCGGCAACTACGAACAGCTTCTAAAATTCACTTAGTTAAGAAATATGCAAAAAAGGCACCATTTAGCAATTTAACAGAACACACCCTTAAGAAATATGCAACCTACATGTATGTTGTTATATATATCCACATTGTCGACAACCTACATGTAAATTGTTATATATATCTAGCCTTAGGTATGCATACAATTAGAATTAACACGTCAGATCTCATATATCACATATATTGCCTTAGCGTGTTGCTTGGCGACCTTCGAATTACATAATTCAACTTAAGAGTCGCTCACGTCCAACCTTGGCAACAAAACAATCGTTAGGTAATTACAACATTTGCATCACACAACTAAAACATAACCCTAAGTTTTTTTAAATTCTAAACATACTTTTAGTTTCATACATCGTTAAGTCAGAGATAGTTATTCAAGATATTGGGTGAACACAACACCTCGCTCTTTCATAGCTACAAACCGATAATTTCTGTAACAAATTTTGTCTTGACTCCCTATGCAAAGGAGTTAAGACAAAATTTGTTTTAGAAATTATCCATTTGTGTTCAGTCATGAAAGACCGAGTGCTTGTGTTCAGCCAATACCTTGAACCAGTACCTCCGAGTGCTCGTTCGTTTGTTCATTTGGTCATTCGCTCATTTGCTTGCTCGTTCGTTCGTTCGCTCGGTCGTTCGCTCGTTCTCTCCCTCATTCGTTAGTTCACTCGATCATTCGCTCGTTCCCTCACTCGTTCGGTCATTCGCCAATACGTTAGCTCGTTCGGTCAGTCGTTCGTTCGCTCGTTCCCTCGCTCGTTTGGTCATTCTCTCGGTCGTTCGGTCGTTCGCTCATACGTTCGCTTATTCGGTCGATTGTTCTTTCGCTCGGTCATTCGGTCATTGCCTCGCTCGTTCGGTCGTTCGCTCGTTCGCTCACACGTTTGTTCGTTCATTCGATCGGTGGGTCGGCCGCAGCGGCCGTACGGCCATGGCGGCGGCGGTAGTGGCTATGGCGGCAGCCCCGGAGGAGAGAGAGGTGGAGGAGACCGGAGAGATGCCATGTGGCCTTACCTTGAAGAACGAAAAACGACGACGACGACGGTGAGGGCGGCGACGACGATGATGAGTGCGATGACGATGGCAACGACGACGACGGCGGTGGCGACGAGGACGTCGACGACGACGATGAGGACGGCGGGAGAAGATGATGGAGGTCGGCGCGTGGTGATGAGAGATGAGATCGAAAAAACTGCTGACTGTGGAGATCGGAGAAGACGGTGCGCCCTCATATATATACAATTTTTTTGACCAACCGGGACTAAATAAGATTTCCCGCTATTTCTAAATTTTTTTTGTCCTAGCTTTGGTTAACAAAGTAAAAACTTAAAAAGTGTTAACCGCGGCCAATTTATATTAATTAAAAGTAGGTTTAAAACATGAGTAATTAACTTTAGCCCAATAAATTGCATTAAAAATATAATTAGCCCATGTGAAAAATAATGAGAAAACATTTGAAATAGTTTAAAACTGTTATAAAATTTTAAAAATCATATATAATTAGCCCATGCCCGATGAAGTGCATTAAAAATAAAATAAAGTCATAAAAATAATAAAAAAATTTAAAATATGTTAAAATTTGGTATAAATTTTCAACCAATAATTAATTTACTAAAAAATAATTACGAAAAATCTCAGTTTCCAAGACATACCATTTTTGAAGCATGAACAATAATTAATTTACTAATTGGGTTTTTTCAAACTTTCAATCAAAATACTTCTTTCATTGCAAGAAATAGCAAATCAAATTAATATATGTCGTGCATACACCAAGATAGTTAATATTATTTAATTACATTGGACAAGCACCAAGGTAGTATAAATAATTTACATCGTCCGTATAATCAATCTCACATCGTGATGGCTGACCTTACGTACTTTCTCCTTACGATTGTTTCTTTGCTATGATTGTTGCGTAAGTAAGGGGTGTTCTCATTGGATAGGAGGATGCTCGAGGCAATCGTCATCGCGAACGGAGGTTGCCCTTCAAACTGATCGTAATCTTCGTTAGTCTTATCCTCGACTCCGACGATTTTCCTTTTTCCTGGGAGAACCACGTGGTGCTTTGGCTCGTCGGGCCCTTTCCCCTTCTTTGGCTTACTACACATGTCCTTCACATAAAAAACTTGCGTTACATCATTGGCTAGGACGAATGGTTCATCTAAGTATCCAACCTTGGTAAGGTTAACTGTTGTCATCCCACAGTCATCAATCGTTATGCCTCCACCAGTCAGCCTAACCCATTGGCACCGAAACAGAGGGACCTTCAAAGGTCCATAGTCGAGTTCCCATATCTTGTCGATGGCACCGTAATACGGGCTAGTTGTCCCATCGTATCTCATGGCATCGATACGAACAACACTGTTCTGATTCGTGCTCTTTTTGTCTTGAGCTCCTTTGTAAAATGTATACCCATTGATCTCATATCCTTGGAATGTCGAGATTGACCAAGATGGTCCCCTCGCCAAGAAGGCTAGTTGTTGGTCAATCATCTCGTTACCCATGAGATGTTGTCGCAACCATGTGGGGAAAGAATCAATGTGACGACGTGTAATCCAGGCATCAGACTTACCGATGTTTTTGGAGCGAACAACCGCTAAGTGCTCCTCAATGTAAGAGCCACCAACGAATATTGTTGTAAAACCATGAAATGTGCTTTACGAAATAAATCGTTGTCTACAGTCATTATTGCTTTCTTTCCAAGAGTCCTCTTTTCCCATAGTCTCCCCTCATGGCTTGACTCGAGGACCTTGATTGGATGAAGGTCTTTAATAAATTCTACGCAAAACTCAATGACCTCCTCTGTTCCAAACCCCTTGGCGATGCTTGCTTCAAGATGAGAACTCTTACGAACGTATTTCTTTAGAATGCCCATGTACCTCTCGAATGGGAATATGTTGTGTAGGTACACAGGACCGAGAATACCGATCTCTTTGACAGGGTGACATAGAAGATGCGTCATTATATCAAGAAGGATGATGGAAAGATCATCTCAAAGCTGACAAGACATTGCACCACGTCATTTTGTAGAGCTGTTAATCTGTCTGGATTGATGATCTTCTGCGAAATTGCGTTCAGGAAAGCACATAGCTTTGTTATTGTTACCCGGACATTATCAGGAAGGATACCCTGAATTATAACAGGAAGTAGCTGTGTCATCAACATGTGGCAGTCATGAGACTTTAGGTTTATAAATTTCTTATTATTCTCTTTTTATTCGAGGAGTATCCAGACTGTACCTTGATGCTATCCAGGAATTCAAACATACTTTCCTTTTGTGCCTTGCTCAAAGTGTAGCTGGCTGGACTCAAGTAATGGCTTCCTTTCTCCTTCGGTTCCAGATGAAGGCTGTCACGTTGTTTCATATGCTTCAGATTATTACGTGCTTTAAGGGTATCTTTTGACTTCCCATATACACCAAGGATGCCTAGCAGGTTGATGCAAAGGTTCTTAGTTAGGTGCATCATGTCGATTGCGTAGCGGACATCTAAGACTTCCCAATAGGGTAACTCCCAAAAAATTGACTTGTTCCACATCGCCGCGTGACCATCTTCACTTGCTATAGGTTGGTTGCCAGGTCCCTTTCTAAATACTACTTTCAGATCTTTCACCATAGGAAACACGGTTTTTTCGTTACGATGTTTAGGCTTAGTATGGTGGTCTGCCTTCTCATCAAAATGTCTACCTTTTTTTCGTACAGGGTGGCTTGTAACAAGAAATCGACGATGACCCATATACACAACCTTCCTACAATGCTTCAAATACGTACTGCCAGTATCATCCATACAGTGCGTGCAAGCCTTATACCTCTTGTTTGATTGTCCGGATAGGTTGCTAAGTGCAGGCCAATCGTTAATGGTTACGAACAGCAATGCTCGTAGCTTGAATTGCTCCTGTTTGTCCTTATCCCACATAGGGACACCTTCTTTCCTCCACAGCAGTTTCAGATCTTCAATCAATGGTCTTAAGTACACATCAATGTCGTTACCAGGTTGCTTTGGACCTTGAATAATAATCGGCATCATGATGTACTTTCGCTTCATGCATAACCAAGGGGGAAGGTTGTAGATACACATGGTCATAGGCCAAGTGCTATGACCGCTGCTCATCTCTCCAAATGGATTCATGTCATCCATACTTAAATCGAACCTTATGTTCCGTGCATCCTTTCCGAACTCTTGAAATGTTCTGTCGATGTTTCACCACTGCGACCCATCGGCGGGGTGCCTTAGCATCCCGTCTTGTTTACGTTCTTCCGCGTGCCAGCGCATCATTCTAGCATGCGCTTTGTTCCTGAACAAACGCCTCAGCTGTGATATTATAGGAAAATACCACATCACCTTAGCAGGAACTCTTTTCTTCGAAGGCTGTCCGTCAACATCACCTGGGTCATCTCATCTAATCTTGTATCGTAGTGCCTTACAAACCAAGCATGCTTCTAGTCCTCACCATGATAGAGGATACAATCGTTCGGACATACGTGTATCTTCTAGACTTCCAGTCCTAGAGGGCAGACTACCTTCTTAGCTTCGTATGTTGTTTCAGGTAATTTATTTCCCTCGGGAAGAATATTCTTTATGAGTTTCAATAACTCGCCAAATGCCTTGTCAGTCACACCATTTTTTGCCTTCCATTGCAAGAATTCCAGGGTGGTACCCAACTTTTTGTGCCCTTGTTCGCAACCTGGGTACAAGGACGTTTTGTGGTCCGCTAACATCCGCTCTAATTTTTGGACGTCCTTTTCTCTTCAACAACTTTGTCCGCCTCGCCTATTGTATTTTCTGCAAATCCATCGTATTGAGCCTAGTCCGGAATGTTGTCGTTTCCTTTATCTTCTTCCATTGCAACCCCTGACTCTCCGTGTGAGGTCCAACAATTATAGCTAGGCATGAATCCTGACTGCAACAAGTGGATATGAAGAGTTCTTGATGTGAAATACTCATTCTGGTTTTTGCACTTTTTGTGTGGACAACATATAAAACCCTTAGGCTTGTGGGCATTGGCCACACTCAAAAAATAATGCACGCTATCAATAAACTCCTTTGACCATCGGTCTGCGGTGTACATCCATTGCCGATTCATCTACACCAAATAAACAAATGTAGAGAAAGTCCACCAAATTGAAAATAATTAAATAATCATATAATAATTTAAAACATCATAATTAAACTGACACATTTTTAATGAATCTTTCTTATTTCTAACGATTTTATCGAGTTTTAAATCAACGTAACCAGAGTCATGGTTAATTATATATGAGTTCTATCATTTTTTAAAAACGTAAATATATTTCTTCATGTATTATGCTTATTTTAATTGTATTCAAAAGTTTTTTAAAGTTCTAAACAAATTTTTAATGCATCATACCTATTTCTAACTATTTTAATGATGTTTAAATGGACTTAGTTTTCTATTCTTTTGTTCTCATTATCTATATTTCTCATTTTTTATTTTTTTAATATTTTTATTCAAACATTTCTAATATTATGAAATACCCTTCTTTTAATTCTCTACATCAATTTTCTCTCTTTTTTTTCCATATACCTATTTGATAGATAATGACGTATAGAAATATAGCTACAAATGTGATATGTTAACCATACATCAATAGAGCATGAAGTTGCTAACCTTTTAGATCTCTTCGATTTGTATAATATCACCAAAATATTTCCATATTTTTGCAGCAATGGCTCGGACTGGAGGAGGAAGAAAATAATATAAAGGACACGATCTTTATATCAGTTGGTGTTTTATCACTTTAGTACCAGCAACTGGTACTAAAATGATGATCTTTAGTACCTGTTGGTAACAACAACCGGTACTAAAGATCCGTAGCGGCCTGACAATGCCTAACAAAAGGTGAACTAGGACTAAAGATCATAACGAGCTGTTGCGTCTTTAGTACCGGTTCGTAAGACAACCGAGATATTTGTGATTTGGCCGATCGAGTAAAGATTGGTTCTCTAATTGTGATAGTTGTTATCTGTGTGGTCATGGCCCTAAAGGGCTCCCTGCCCACTTTATATAGGTTGAGGGACAAGGTTACAAAGAGGAGAACCTAGCTGGATACAGCATTAGTTTCCTAATCTATTACAATATTATCAAACCAGGACTTTTGGTCGTTTCTTAATACATAAGGAAACATAATACCCAAGTCATGGCCTGTTACATATTTCATATATATAATATATCCCCTATATCCAGTCGGATAAACCAGCCGTATGGGTATATGCTACCCATAATCTCCACAATCAATGTCCTTAATTACATTCTCCACATTATTTTCACTAAGATGGCAGAAATGAAAAAAAGAGCATATGTACAGTTTCCCGCTCACAAATTTTATATGGTTTTTTTCCTCAATTTTTTCCCAGTTCTGGGTAGAAAGAATCGTGTGTGTATATATATACACACATACGCGCGCACACACATATATATATACATACATACATATATATATATATACATATATACATATATATATACACATATACATACATATATATATATATCTCTATTTGTTACTCTATTTTTTCTGGGATGACAGCCATATGTTGCCTTGTTTTTTTTATGGCAGAACAAAAGGTCTGCCCTGATTGTGGATTAAATTTTTGTGAATGTCATTCTGCAACTACTAATTTTGCTCGTGTTTTTTCATGTGTAAAACTCAGTTCAAGTGCATTTCTTCTTTTTTATTTTTGTTCCTGTGAATGGAAAATCTCAGTTTATATCCTCGCAAAAAAGATAATCTAGGTCATGTCTCATTAAGTTACTTTTTTTTTTCTTGTGAGCCTGGTTGGTTTGTCACCATCGATGCTCTGAATGGCTTGTCGAAATAATGGGTCTTGGATCCTCGCAAAAAGAAAAATTATGGGTCTTGGAAATATATATCATGCTGTGGATCTCTTCCATAGAAATCTCATTTAATTTTGGGCTCCTAATGTGTTCGACGAAATAAATGAACATTGGTACAGTACTTTTGTGAATGTTATTTTGGACACCATCGCTCGGTGGACTGAGATGTCATTTATTTCGAAAAAAAAGAGACAATATAGAGATATAATAGACATATCATTTTGGAGATATAATAGACATGCCATTTTGGACATATAAAGAGAATTCAAGTCTACAATATTTGATACGTTAATTGTAAGAAACCATTAGGTTAGCTGTTGCAATGATACTAGCCATACGGATATAATATTGGAACAAGATGAAAAATAAAGGTGTTATATGATATCATTTGCACGTCACAAGGACACATCATTTGATATGTGAAATCACTTGTATATACCACTACTACAGAAACGGTTTTTCTGGACAAGACCCCCAATAGTTTCCAGGCGGGCCATAAGTGGCCGCGCCTGGAAAAACTGGTCCCGACGGGGCCGGTAGTTGGCCCGCACGGGATAATGCATTATCCCGTGCGGTTCACTTAAGCGACCGCACGGGATAATGGACCTTCCCGTGCGGGCCGCTTAAGACGACCGCACGGGAAGGTCCATTATCCCGTACGGTCCGCTTAAGCACCCGCACGGAATAATGCATTATCCCGTGCGGGCCGTTAAATGGACCGCACGCGATGATGCACCATAAAACATCTCCTATCCCCGACAATGCCACTTTGAACATGGTGTTTCTCTCTCCAAAAAAAGGCAATTATAGAGGGGAAGGTCTTCAACTTGAATTCTTCAATTGGAATCAATACAAAAGGTACCATGCTTGATCTTCTCTTCCATTTGCTTCCATTTTAAAAAAAATTTATTGGTTTAATGTGAAGATATTTGAATTTTTTTAACTCGGTTTCTCTCTCAAAAAATAGGCAATTTCTTTTGGTGGGAGGTTTTAGACTTAAAATCTTCGATTGAAATCAATATAAAAGGTAATGTGCTTGATCATCTCCTTTATTTGGTTCCGTTTTTGTAAAATTTCATTGGTTGAATGCGAAGATATGTAAACTTGTGTGAATTGTTATTTTGTGCTATTTTTGTAATTTGTAGGTCAAATATTTTGTTTTTTGATTGAACCATTTTTTGGTAACTAATATTGTCTCAATATTATTATTTGCTGTGAATGAGGTTTTAGTTAAAATGTAGGATTTAAGTTTAATTTTTTTATTTAGAAAACACCGGCAATATAATATTAATTAATGCTGTGAATTTTTGTAGATGGATCGGACATGGATGTATGAGACACGAAGAACTCATCCGGTGTTCATGAGAGAAGCATCAACATTTATTGATAAGGCTAAGGCACACGCTTTGAGGGAGAATAGGAAGGAAATTTTTTGTCCTTGCGTGGATTGCAAGAATTAGAAGATGTGGAAAGATCCAGACCATTTTGTGTATTAAGTCACTGTTGTTAACAGCGGATTTTCGTAATCGACCCGGAGAGGGAAGAGGAAACCGAAGCAGAGAGAAAGGATTGAGTTGGAGTCAGACCAGGTCTCGTATCGGACCCGGTAGCCGTATCGGACTGGGAGAGGCGCTACCAGGAAAAACGTATCGGCCGATATGGATTCAACATGGTCATCGGCCGATACAGGTTGCAAGTTAACAGAGTCAGCGTGGCCTTGGTCTGGGCTCAAGATAAGCTTCAAGGAAGTTGCCAAATAGAGATAAAGCTCGGTTTCAGGCAATTGTATGTTGTAAATCGAGTAGGTTTAGATCTAATCTGTGGCAAGAGTCTGCTGCAAAGACTTGTTTGTTAGTTAGAGATAAGATCGTGTCCTATAAGGACCCTGTTGTAATCTCGGGTATAAATATCCCGGTAGTTTGTACATAGAAGCACTCTCTGAATCAATCACACAAACAAACCAGTTCAATCTACTTTCGGCGCATCGCCAACCCTCACAAGAGGTTAACTCCCGACGAGTTCTTGCTTCACCAGAGCAGAGGTAAGAACTCGTGCCTGACGATCTGCATCGTCGGGGCTAGCGTGTCGCTTTAGGCACGTTAAGCCCTGGCGATGTGATCGTCGTTTATCATGTGTTGGTTAATCTTGGCGCTGTTTTCTAATTCTGTCTCGCCAGCGGCTAACTCGTTTTAGGGTTTACGGCCGACGACGATCGAATTAGCTTTCTCGTCTAGATTATCTAAGGCATCTACCATCCCCAAAAGCGATCGACGACTTGATTTTCTTTGTGTTAACTCTCGATCTACACTCTAAGTTGCTATCGACCTTAGTCATGTTTCGAGGTTTAACACAAAGCCTATTTTCTGATCGTAATTAAGGATAGCGCCGGGGTTTCAGCCGGTCTTACCTAATGCATGTGATTATTTTATGTTCTTGCATGTGTTTGCCACTTATGCAGGTGGATTGGTGAATATAAATATATTGATTACAGGGTATTCTCAGGATCTCTCTGTGGTTGGTATATTTATATTGGCCGATTGACTTGTATAAGTTCGCACTAGAGTATTAGCTAGTGTTAACATGCTACCCTCATCGGCCGATTCCAGTAATTTGCTACAAACATGTTAACATGGGTCGATGAGATTAGATTTGTTCTATCAGTTCTATCATATTATTACCTCAAGTAAGCCGATATAGGTTTGCCCTATCGGCCAGGTCTCCACGATGCAACATCGGCCTATCGGCCGATCGGCCATCGGTTCTCACATGGTTTACTTGTTTAATCTTGTTGATTGCAGATCAAATCAACTGGCACGCCCTACACGCACCTAGGCAAGCCATTGGACCTGCACTGGAGCTAAGCAGATCTCCCAGGCCGCCGTGGAAACGTGGAACCCGTTTTGTTGCGAGGCGGGTCTAAATTCTGCGTCAGCACGGTTTTGGCACTCCTGGTGGGACCCAAGAACGCAAGCTTCACAACAACAAGAAGACCGCTTCAAGATGTCAAAGCAAGCTGAGATCTCCGTGGAGAACGTCGTCTCCGTGACCGTCGACCAGCTCAACGAAGAGCAGAAAGCCGAGATGGAAAAGCTGGTCGAGCAGTTCCAGAATATGTACCTGCAGACATACTCCAGGACTCGGCAAGGCACCATTATCCAGAAATCTAAAGTGGTAATGCCGAGCGCTGGAGATGGAGCCAGCACGTCGGCGGCGGCACACGACCACACCATCAAGACCGAAGAGAACGCTGCGCCGATGTTGCAAGACAGAATGGACTCCGCAGTTCATTCTGTGCTAGTCAACCAGTCGGGGATCCTGGTGAACACATTGACCAATACGGTCAAGTCGATCCTAGATGGGTCAATCCACCAGTACAAGCCTCAAGGGCCGATTTTCTTGCCAGAAAATAAGTTCCCTGCCTATCGGACCTTGAGGAACGACCTGAGCACGGCTCCACAGCCGATAGCACCGATGCCACCCCCATCGGCACAACCGACATCAACCTTGCCGCTGGTCCTCACCAGGCAGACGGGAGGATGCCCCCAGCACATCACGAAGGAGCAATATACACAATGGACGAAGGGGAAGCAACCAGTGATCGAGCCGATGCAGCAAGTTCCTGTCAACCCGCCATCGGCCAGACAACCTCACATCCCCACGACTGGCAACCCTCCGCAACCAGCTGCGTACAATGTGCCGCAAGGCTACCAGTAGTACACCGCAGGGCAGTACAATGCATAGAACCTAAATCACCACTACCAACCGTACTCCCCCAGGCAGTATCAAGCAGAGGGCCTGCAACAATCTTATCAGCAAGACCTCCCACATCGGCCCGTAGGATACTGGGCCGACATGATAGCCAATGTGATGCGAGATCAGTTCGGTTTGAAGCCCAAGGAGAGTTCTACGGTGTATCGGCACCCGTACCCCGAGGAATTTGACAGAGTGCCACTGCCAAGCCGATACAAAATCCCGGATTTCTCCAAGTTTTTGGGGCAGGACAACGTCTCTACATACGAGCACGTGAGTCGATTCCTAGCACAGTGTGGGGAGGCATCGGCCATTGAGGCGTTGAGGGTGAGGTTTTTTCCTCTGTCTTTGTCAGGGTCAACATTTACATGGTTTTCATCTTTACCCTGCAATTCCATCACAGGATGGATAGATCTTGAAAAGCAGTTTCACAGATATTTTTATAACGGCGTGCAAGAGATGAAACTGTCTGATCTTACTGCCATCAGGCAACGAGTGGATGAATCGGTCCTAGAGTATATTCAAAGATTTAGGGACATAAGGAATAGGTGTTACAGCCTCAGCCTAACCGATTCACAGCTCGCCGACTTGGCGTTCCAAGGATTACTGGGGCCGATACGAGAGAGATTCTCCTCTCAGGAATTTGACAGCCTAGCACAGCTAGCCCAACGAATATCGGCCCACGAGCAATGATTCCAGGAGGCAAAAAAGTTCGCGAAGAAAATCAATACAATCTATCAGTATGCCTCCGATGAAGATGATGAAGAAGACGCCGATGTCGACCTGGCCGAGTGGGCCCGGATGAAGAAGCCGACAGCATGCCAGTGGGTCAAGAAGGGCGATAAAGAGGATAAGTACGACTTCGACATCAACAAGGCCGACAAGATATTTGACCTACTCCTGCAAGAGAAGCAGATCCAGCTGCCAGTGGGTCATGTACTGCCATCGGCCGAAGAAATCAAGAAGAGAAGATATTGCAAATGGCATAACACGTATTCCCATCATACTAACGAATGCAAGATCTTCCGACAACAGATCCAATAGGCCATCGAGCAAGGCAGAATTAAGATCGATGATGCCAAGAGGCCGATGAAGATAGAAGGACACCCGTTCCCAGTCAACATGGTGCGGGCGGACAGGGCCGACGGCGGTGGCCATCGGACCGGCAAGCGACCTCATCAGACTAGGCTATCGGCCATTTAAACAAGCTCCTAGGAGATTTAAGGCCGGTATGCACGAAGCTATCAAGACAGAGATCACAAGACTTTACGATGCCAACTTTATCAGACCCTGCCGATACGCGGAGTGGGTCTCCAACATAGTTCCAGTGATGAAGAAAAACGGCAAGCTCAGGGTGTGTATCGATTTCAGAGATCTAAACAAAGCAACACCAAAGGATGAGTACCCTATGCCATTGGCCGATTTGCTAGTTGACGCTGCGTCTGGACACAAGGTTATCACCTTCATGGATGGGAACGCAGGCTACAATCAGATTTTCATGGCCGAGGAAGATATCCACAGGACAACCTTCCGGTGTCCGGGGGCAATCAGCCTGTACGAATGGGTTGTTATGACCTTCAGCTTGAAGAACGCTGGAGCTACTTATCAGAGGGCCATGAATTATATTTTTCATGATCTTACTGGCTCTTTGATTGAAGTCTACATGGATGACGTCGTCTTGAAGTCAAGAGAATATGATATGCACTTGGCCGATTTACGCAAGGTACTTGAAAGAGCAAGGAAGTACGGTCTCAAAATGAACCCTAACAAGTGTGCCTTTGGCGTATCGGCCGGTCAGTTTTTGGGTTTCTTGGTCCACGAAAGAGGAATTGAGATTACGCAGAAGAATATCGACGCTATAAAGAAGATCAAGCCTCCGACAAACAAGACCAAGTTACAATCTCTGCTCGGCAAGATCAATTTTGTCCGGCGCTTTATATCCAACCTGTCAGGAAGAATAGAGCCGTTCACTCCGTTATTGAAGATAAAAGACGATCAAGAGTTTACAAAGGGTGACAAGCAGCAAAAGGCGCTGGACGACATCAAAAAATATTTGAGCTCCCCACCAGTTCCAATTCCTCCACAGAAGGGAGTTCCGTTCAGGCTGTACCTATCGGCCGATGAGAAGTCTATTGGCTCAGTCTTGGTTCAGGATATTGATGGCAAAGAGCGAGTTATTTTCTATCTCAGCAGGAGGCTGCTGGACGCCAAAACAAGGTACACGCCAGTGGAGAAACTATGTTTGTGCTTATATTTTTCATGTACTAAGTTGAGGCATTATTTACTTTCCAATGAGTGCATTGTGGTAAGTAAGGCCGATGTGATGAAATACATGTTATCGGCCCCCGTGTTGAAAGGAAGAATTGGGAAGTGGATTTTTGCCTAACAGAGTTCGACTTGCGGTATGAATCGGCCAAAGCGATCAAGGGACAAGCCCTGGCCGATTTTATTGTTCAGCATAGAGATGATTCAATTGCATATTCAGATATTGTGCCATGGACATTGTATTTTGATGGATCTGTTTGCAGACATGGATGCGGTATCGGCCTAGTCATCATATCCCCTCGGGGGGCAAGCTTCGAGTTTGCCTTTACTATCAAGCCTTATTATACTAATAATCAAGCGGAGTATGAGGCTGTTCTCAAAGGTTTGCAGTTGGTACAAGAGGTTGAGGCCGATTCCGTGGAGATCATTGGTGATTCACAGTTGGTCATTAATCAACTTTCTGGGGAGTATGAATGCAAGAACGATATTCTCAGAGTTTACAATGAGGAGTGCAAGGAGTTGCTACAAGCCTTCAAGATTGTGACGATGAGGCATATACCCAGGAAGTAGAACTTCGAGGCCAATGATTTAGCTCAGGGGGCATCGGGATACAGGCCGATGGCTAAAGATGTTCAGATTCAGGTTGCTACCGTGGATGCCGATGACTGGAGGTTTGATATCATCGAGTATTTGAGAAACCCTTCTCAATCGGCGTCACGAAGAATGAAGTATAAAGTTTTGCATTATGTCTTACTGGATGATGATCTATATTATCGGACGATTGATGGTGTCTTGCTTAAATGCTTAAGTCTTGAGGAAGCCAAAATTGTTATGAGCGAGGTGCATGAAGGGATTTGTGGAACACATCAATCGGCCCATAAAATGAGATGGCTTTTAAAGCGCGTCGGATATTTTTGGCCAACAATGCTAGAGGATTGTTTCAAGTATTATAAAGGATGTCAAGATTGTTAGAAATTTGGAGCAATTCAAAGAGCACCGGCATCGGCTATGCATCCAATCATAAAGCCGTGGCCGTTTCGTGGATGGGGAATAGATATGATCAGCCAAATAAACCCGCCATCAAGCAAGGGACACAAATATATACTAGTGGCTACAGATTACTTTACAAAGTGGGTTGAGGCCGTTCCCCTTAAGAAGGTTGATTCCAAGGACGCAATTCAGTTTGTCAAAGAGCATATAATATATCGGTTTGGACTTCTACAGACATTGACTACAGATCAGGGATCAATCTTCGTGTCCGATGAGTTTGTGCAGTTTGCTGAGAGCATGCGTATTAAGCTATTGAATTCTTCTCCATATTATGCGTAAGCTAATGGGTAGGTAGAAGCTTTTAACAAGACTTTAATCAAGTTGATCAAGAGAAAAATTGACGAACAGCCAAGACGGTGGCATACCACGCTGGCCGATTCCCTTTGGGCGTATCGGATGGCTTGTCATGGTGCAACTCAGGTGCCACCTTATCAGCTGGTTTATGGGCATGAAGCTGTGCTGTCATGGGAGACCAACATCGGCTCAAGGAGGATTGCCTTGCAAGACGACTTGACAGCCGATGAGTACCATAATCTTATGGTTGATGAGCTAAATGACTTGGTACATGTCCGACTGCGGGCATTGGAGAAAATAAAGCATGATAAAGATCGAGTTGCTCGTTATTATAATAAAAAAGTTGTTGCTAAGTCGTTTGTGGAAGGGGATCTTGTTTGGAAATTAATAATGCCGATTGGTTCTAGAGATAATAGATTCGGCAAGTGGTCACCTAATTGGGAAGGTCCTTTTCAGATTCATCGATGTGTTTCCCGTAATGCTTATTTGCTTAGAGGATTAGATGGAGAAGTTTATGGCAGAGCTCTTAACGGCAAATACTTAAAGCGATATTATCCAAGCGTATGGATCGACTCATGATCGGCCCTCCAGCCGATTTATAATTACAGCCGATGTGCTATGCATCGTCTTTAGATGGCCGATATATACTATCATCCTTAGTTCAAATTTCACAACATGAGCCCTCATCTTCTAAAATTTGGGGGGCATATATATATACAAGTGCGGAATTTTTCAAGGAAATTTTCAAGTTTCAAGTCTTATTCTTCATGATTCTTCACGTTTGTTGGATTGATCTAGGTTTATGGAATTCAAAAAATTTTCTAGCTTGAGTTTCTTCAGATTTATTCAGATCAAATTCGGCTGCTTGGCCGATGCGATTTATGTTTACAAAGTATGAAGACATACAATATATTACATCACCCTATAAAGTCTGCAATAGCTGTGATGGCTCTACGGCGGATTTGCTCAATATCTTCTATGGCTTGGGCGTCATCGGCCGTCGACCCTGGGATTGGCTTCAACGATTTGCTCAGGGTTGCAAGGTACTTGGCCGATGCCTTCAGCTTTGCCGTCTGGTCTTCTATAGCCTTGGGTGATGCAGCTATTCCGTCTTCCACTTCTTGGATTTCTTTGCGCGTGGCTTCTAGTTTCGATTCTAGATCTGCTTCAAGGCGGCGGAGTTCTTCAAGTCTATTCTTCAAGACAATTGGTTCCACAGCTAGCTTATCCAACCTGGTTTTGTCAGCATTGACTTAAGCGTTGCTAGTGGACAGGGCCGATTCCAGTCTCTCACGTTCTCGTCGCTCTGCGAGTCTTTCTTTCGCCTTGTTAAGCTTGAATCGGTATTGCTCCAAGAAGATGGCCAGTGTTAAGATCTCCATCAGGTCTTCGGGCAATTGATCTTGAATTTCTTGTACCCTGACCCTGATGGGAGTGCAATCCTTCACCAAGAACTCCAGTGAGGACTCCAGCCGATTGGCAATGTCAGTTAGCCGGTTCTTCAGCTCATCAGAGATCGACGCCTTGGCTGTGGTGGGTGGCTCCTTGTCCTCATCATCAAGAAACTAGCCGATGTCAAAAGAGAACATATCGGCTAGGTTCTGCAAATATCAGTATAGGCCAAGGTTAGCCTGGTCAAACGAGAATCGACAAAAGGGGATCAAAATAATCTTGGTTACCTGTGTTGGAGCATCGGTGCTGCTTGCATCGGCTTCCTTTTGCTGTGTTAAAACAGTAGGCGAGGGGGTTGGCCGATGTGGTGCAGGTGATGGAGCCCTAGGCTGAGGAAAAACAAGAAGATGGTGAACAGATATATGTTGATAGAAAGACAATGTAAAATTAACTCTTACCGAAGCAATCGGAGAGGGTGGTGGAGAAGGAGAAGGAGTCCTTAATCGGGCCTTGCCTCGTTCACGCTTCTGCAAAGTTGCCTTTTTGGTTCTTGGTAAAGGGGCCGATCGAGTTCGTTCCTTCAACAAAGACGACGCAAGAACCTTCAAGGAATTAAGGTGTAACATGCCAATAGAAGGAGATTGCATAAATTCAAGAAAGGAAACGTGTTACCTAGCGGATTGCGTGCCTGGTTTTCCTTGGCTGGGTGATGTCAGCTTGGTCATCGGCCGGTTGAATTGTAGTGGTCTTGGCCGATGGTTCCTCAGTAGTCTCGGCCGATGGATTTTCTTCTTTAGGCGCATCGGCAGCTGCTGCATCGACCTCTTCCTCCATCACTTGTTCGTCAAGGAATTCTTCTATGGAGGGGTCTAGTTCTTCTAGATCGGCCTGGTCATCAGTCTTAGCCTTCTTGCTGGATTTTTGAGATTTTCCTTTGGCTGGCGCTTTCCTCTTGGGATTTTCTTTGGTCATCGGCCCTTGGAGTAATGATGATACCTTTGGGGCAGTAAGGCCGATGATTGATTCCAGGATAGTTGATCCTGATGGAGCTACAGCTTGAGCATAACAAATTTTCTGTCCACTATTGCTCACGGATGGAATTGGCCTGTCTGGGACTTGAGGGCTGATACCCTGGATAAGCTCCGTCACATAAAATCTGGCCGATTGATGGAAAATATGAGCAACCCATTCTTGCCACCATGCTTGGAAGTTGATGTGGATAAAGGCGCTCAGATGTAGTCGGTCGCAATCACCCAGCTTTGGGACTTCAATTTCCAGTGCTTTATTCATGATCAGCGTTGATGACACCGTGCCTCTGCTCTCTAGAAGTTTATGGAAATATAAGCTGATGGGAAGTTGTCCAAGCCCGCACTGTCTAGCAGCCACCATGGGATTATAGAATTCATAGGACAGGCTAATGTTTCTTTCTTGAAATATGCATACTGGGAGCAGGCATGGGGTGATGCCGATCATGAATGATGCTCGAGACTCCATGTCATCATTTACCAGGTCCAAGTGGAGATTGTCAGGGAGTTCAAAGCCTTGGTCTGAGAGGTAGATGAACATATCCATCTTAACTGATGGGGGCCCGGTGTAGAATCGAATGAACCATGTAGACATATCTTCAGCCGATTGATCTGCTCCAGGGTAAACAGAAGCCGCCTCTCCAAAAGACATGCACCTTCTGGTTCAGTGGTCTTCGTGATCGGCATACTTTGATGGGAAGCAGGAGTCCGATAGTGGAGGCTGATCGACTATGGTGTTGGTGTAGATAGTTAGCCAAAGCTGGATAAACCACCATGGTCCTCCATGAGCCACAGTTTGCTTCAGCATCAGATCCTGAGTGGAGATATGAAGCAGCCGATACACAGCTCCCAAGAGATATCGGCCAAGGGGGATTTGTTTTTTTATCAACCAGAGCTTGAGCCAAATGTTGACAATTTGTAGTGGGGCCGCAAGTTGATCCACAAAAGACAAATCTTTCCAACCATAGCGTCAGGAAGGCCACGTGTTCTCTCTCTGAGACTGATCCTTGTTCCATGTGCTCAGAAATATATCCAGACCAGCCTCCAATCTTCATGGTTTTCAATTTGTGGCTGCTGTTTGCCAGGAGGCTGAAGGGATTGATCCCGGACTGAATGTCTAGTCCTGTTAGCATCTTGATGTCGATCAAAGTTGGGGTCATCGGACCTTGCTTGAACAGGAAAGCGTTCAAGGTGCTAGACCAGAAGTAGGTGGCCGCTGACATAAGTGGTTCGTTTTTCTTGGTATCGGCCAGGGATAAGGTAATACATTGGCTGATTCCTATCTCGTCCCAGTGAACCTGTTTGGCTGCAGCAATCCTCTTGTGCCAGGTTCTGTACCCATTGAGCTTCGACGGCCAGGATCTGAAAGTGTGCTTCCATGAGGAGACATTGGGCTTGGCTTGCTTGAAGGGGACTCTGTTTGTCTCGGCATTTATCAGCCAGGTTGGGTCGCAATTGCCCATGGGGCCTAGCAGGAATCGATACGATTTGTCGTTGGTGGGGATCAAGATTTGGTTTTTGATGACCTATGTCATAAGAACAACGATGAAAAATAAGACCCGGGGGGGGGGGGGAAGCAGAAACCCTAGTTTGAAGAAATTTGATTGAAATCGGCGGGAAAGTGAAAATGTGGATTCAGAAGGGATTGACTTACCACAGGGATCTCGGAGGCGTAGAACGGAGTGGAAGCCATTGTTGTCGTCGAAGAGGTTGCCGTTGAGGGGGTTGATGCCGATAGGACGCTGAGGGGTCGCCGGAGTTGAAGAACGCGAGTGATTGCTGAATCGGCGGCGGAGGGTTGCGAATCTGGATCTGCGCGGTTTTCAGACAAACCTTAGCAAGGAAGTCGATGGGTTCCTCGGAGCTAATTCTGCCACATTATATAATGAAGCGAAATTGGGGGGCATGTGTTAACAGCGGATTTTTGTAATCGACCCGGAGAGGGAAGAGGAAACCGAAGCAGAGAGGAAGGATTGAGTTGGAGTCAGACCAGGTCTCGTATCGGACCCGGTAGCCGTATCGGACTGGGAGAGGCGCTACCAGGAAAAGCGTATCGGCCGATACGGATTCAATATGGTCATCGGCCGATACAGGTTGCAAGTTGACAAAGTTAGCGTGGCCTTGGTCTGGGCTCAAGATAAGTTTCAAGGAAGTTGCCAAATAGAGATAAAGCTCGGTTTTAGGCAATTGTATGTTGTAAATCAAGTAGGTTTAGATCTAATCTGTGACAAGAGTCTGCCGCAAAGACTTGTTTGTTAGTTAGAGATAAGATCGTGTCCTACAAGGACCCTGTTGTAATCTCGGGTATAAATATCTCGGTAGTTTGTACATAGAAGCACTCTTTGAATCAATCACACAAACAAACCAGTTCAATCTACTTTCGGTGCATCACCAACCCTCGCAAGAGGTTAACTCCCGACGAGTTCTTGCTTCACCAGAGCAGAGGTAAGAACTCGTGCCCGACAATCTGCATCGTCGGGGCTAGCGTTGCGCTTTAGGCACGTTAAGCCCTGGCGATGTGATCATCGTTTATCATGTGTTAGTTAATCTTGGCGCTGTTTTCTAATTCTGTCTCGCCAGCGGCTAACTCGTTTTAGGGTTTACGGCCGACGACGATCGAATTAGCTTTCTCGTCTAGATTATCTAGGGCATCTACCATCCCCAAAAGCGATCGACGACTTGATTTTCTTTGTGTTAACTCTCGATCTACACTCTGAGTTGCTATCGACCTTAGTCGTGTTTCGAGGTTTAACACAAAGCCTGTTTTCTGATCGTAATTAAGGATAGCGTCGGGGTTTCTGCCGGTCTTACCTAATGCATGTGATTATTTTATGCTCTTGCATGTGTTTGCCACTTATGCAGGTGGATTGGTGAATATAAATATATTGATTACAGGGTATTCTCATTATCTCTCTGTGGTTGGTATATTTATATTGGCCGATTGGCTTGTATAAGTTTGCACTAGAGTATTAGCTAGTGTATTTATCTTCATGCTACCCTCATCGGCCGATTCCAATAATTTGCTACAAACATGTTAACATGGGCCGATGAGATTAGATTTGTTCTATCAGTTCTATCATATTATTACCTCAAGTAAGCCGATATAGGTTTGCCCTATCGGCCAGACCTCCACGATGCAACATCGGCCTATCGGCCGATCGGCCATCGGTTCTCACATGGTTTACTTGTTTAATGTTGTTGATTGCAGATCAAATCAACTGGCATGCCCTACACGCACCTAGGCAAGCCATTGGACCTGCGCTGGAGCTAAGCAGATCTCCCAGGCCGCCGTGGAAACGTGGAACCCGTTTTGTTGCGAGGCGGGTCTAAATTATGCGCCAACACCTGTCTAGGCATCAACCAGGGTACACAAAACGACAAATCAATAAACAGACCCAAACATAAATAAAGCGATAAATACTTACAACAGAGGCACTTAGTCCTCACACCGAAAAGAAAACAGCAGCGGAAAGAGGCGATCCTAGCGGGGCTTCGGCTCCACTCCACAGGCAAACTCAACTGGGGTCTGAGCCTTGGTCCTCTAACTTCATCTTCAACTCAGAAGTACTAAACTTCTGAAAAGGGGGAAAAATAGCTAGATTGAGTACAACCACCGTACTCAACAAGCCACATCAAAGATGCAAACGTGCAAAGGGGAGACAGAGGGAGGCTTGTGGCTATTTGCAGAAAAGCGGTTGCAAATCTTTATATTTTAAAACAGTAAACAATTGTTTAATTATGACTTGATTAAATTTCCACTGAACAACGCTACAACCACGTTGAACAGGCCCAACCATTCCACCTGAACTACACCAGTTCATTAAGTCAAATTTATTAAGCATGTGGGACTAATCACGGTGAATCTGGTTGATTGCCCATAACCGCGGGCACGGCTATTCGAATAGTTTTACTCTGATTAGAGGTGCGCAACTGTACCCACAAGACACGATTCCACACATGTTACCATGCCCTGAAGTATTGCCACGATACTGCAAAGGGGGAAATCGTGACAAGACCTTTCACATAACTCCTCATAACCAAGCGGACCACACCGCAGGTTTTGCCCCCGCTCCCTTACCAGCAGCGGTCAGCCCCCCTTGTGCCTTGGTGAATCCGGCAGCCGATCAACCGGTATATCCCCGGCCGACCCAACTCCATCACGCCCACCCTTGCTGGGGAGCGTCGGCTAGGAAAGAGCTATGCTACAGATCCAGCAGTTGCCCATTCTTGCTTGTGATAAGCATTGTTATTCTTCCAGGGTTTCCCATGAATCGGTCCTTAATTGCCATGGGTGCGACCAGCAAAACCATGCACCCATAGCCCACCATTAGGTCATATTTTAGTTGGATAATTACGACCAACAAGACATGGTCGGGTGTCTCGAGCGAACTGCTCGTTAGAAGCTAATTGTAAACAGTGTAATTATCCCATTAAATGAGCTAGTGGTAATTAAGCATGGCTAAGCATATATATAATTCTAGCAAAGTCAACATAAGTGACATAAGCAAGTCAAATTATCACCCAAGGTTAACAAAGGACGGTTTAACAAGTAAACATGGCACAAGCAGACGGATAGGTAAACCCTATTCCCATGTAATTAGCAAAACATGCACTTTATTTGCAAACGTAAAACATTTCGTAAAATGGGTACAACATGCTCAAGGGAAATGTGTGACTTGCCTTGCTTCTTCAAACAATCTTCCGGACTTCTTTCTTCGCGAGAGCGAACTTCCGAAACGGCGGAATCTACACGCTGGCACGCAAAATGAGGAAAAACTCTAATAAAAACCAAATAAACAGTACATAAAAAGTAAACAAACATGTAGAGCTCAATTTTAGATGAATTTTGCAAGTTGAATGGCTCAATTTGGAGTTCGTATGAATTAGATATGAATTTTAGAAGTTTTGAGCCATTTAAATGATTTTTTGGAAATTAAATCGATTTATTGCGCAATTATTAATTAATTTTACAAAGGAAAGGACTACGCTGACATCATCAAAGGGAAACGGCGCCGGAACGGCGGGTCCCACGTGTCAACGGGTCAAGGGGCGGCCGGTCCACGGTGGACCAAGTCCAGGCACGCACGGGTGCGGACGCACCACGTGGCGCCAACATGGCGGCCACGGCGGATGGACGGGAGAAGGTAGCGCCGACATGGATGCCAACGGGGCGAAGCCGCGGGCGGCCACGTGGTCTGGCTATGGACCGGATTGACCAAAGGGGGCCCACGCGTCGGCGACACAAGGGTCGGCGAACCGGAGAGGAAAAGAAGGTAAAATGGACTTTGCAGGGGAAAGGGGAAAAATTGGGCTGAGAGGGAGGTAAACTAGACTTGTGCAAAAAGGGAAATGGAAATGAGCCAAGGGAGGTAATTTGGACTTGGGAAGAGGCCGAGGAGGTGAACTGGACTTCCTCAGGAAAAGTTAATGGGCCGACGGGCCGAAAAGGGAAGGAGGGCAACGAGGGACCAAGATTGGACTTTCGCGAGGAGATGCGCCAATCGGCCGACGACCCAAAGAAGCGGGCGGAGGGACATGAAATGGACTTCCCGCGATGGGCGGCGCCAATCGGGCCGGTGGCGGCCCAAAAGGAGGAGGGATGCAAAATAGACTTTCGCAGGGAGTAAGGTCAATGGGCCCAACGGCTGCTGGGCCGGAGGGAGTGGTGGGCCGGCCCGGGGGCGGCCTCTACGGCCGGGGTGGGTGGCTAGGGTTCGGCCGAACCGTAGGCCGAACCGGCCATGGCACGGCGGCGGCGGCCACGGGCCGAGTGACGGCGAGGCGGCGGCACGGCCACCGGCGGGGACGATCGGCGAGCGGCGGCGGCGGTGGCGCTGTGGTGGCGGCGGCGCACCAGGGGGGAAAGAAAGAAAGGGAGAGAGAGAGGGGCTCATCAGGCGGCAACGGCGACGGAGGCCAGCCGGAGGCGGTCGAAGGTTGCGGCGGTTCGGGCTCGCGGGGAACGGGCGGCACCGGCGACGGACGGAGGGGTGGAGGCGCTGCCGGGGTGCGGCACCGCACGGCGAAGCCGAAGGGGGCGGCGGATTTTGGCGGCAACGGCAGGGGCGGCGGGAAGTGGTGGCCGGAGCGGTGGCGGGCGGCGGCGCACGGGCGGAGTGCGTGGGGAGCGGGGAGAGGGCGGCGAGCTCGGGCGAGGAGGGGAAAAGGTGGAGGGGAGCACGGGGATGATTTTTATAGAGGAGGGAGGGCGCGGGATGGCCGGGGATGGCCGGAATAAGCGGGCGAAGTGGGCACGGGTGTGTTGACGCCGAATCCGTACCGCCAATGTAGACCCAGCGTGCGGACACATGAAGGCCTGGGAGATCTGCTTAGCTCCAATGCAGGTCCTAAAATTGATGAAGCGCGGACGTGCCAGTCAGTTTGATCCCGCCACTGACAAGATATGCAAAATAGCAGAACAAAAGGTCTATCGGTCGATAGGCCGATAGGGCAAAAACGTATCGGCCGATAGGCCGATAGCCAAAACAATCGATCGGCCGATGATAACATGATGATATAGCAATGTGATATAGCATAATCCAAATATAAAATAAACATTGATCTGAAGATTAAAGCACACATCGGCCAAAGATCTGATGGCATAAACTCTCAATAAGTAGATAAATAATAAACGCTCTGTTGTCATCGGCCAGATCCAATCTATATGTAAAACTCTTGGGCCAATGCAACATCTAGATAACTCATCGGCTGAAACCCCGGTGAAACCCTTATTGGCAGCCAACAAGCAGGCTAGAGATTACGGTTCTAATCATGACTTAGTAGGTCAAACCGAATTGATGCAGCACTAACTATGAAAAGAAACGCAAGACCTAGACAATCAAACCCTTGATTGATTTTCGGGGTGGTGGATACCTTAGCCAATCTAATCTAGCAAGACGATTTAGTCGATACCGGCATAAACCCTAAAGCGAATCTCGGCCGATACGACTAAATCGAGACGCCGAACCAGATTGACTAAGATATATGATAGTAGGTGCTTACGTTGACGAGATCAGAAGTCGAAGCCCTAGCCTCGACAGCACAGGCAGCCATAACGAGACTTACCCCTCATGGGAAGGGCATGAACTCGCCGAAGAAGACGAAAAGTAAAGGTTGGCGATGCGCCGAAGTTGTATTGATCGTGAGATAATTTTACATGAACCTTGGGCTTACATATTTATACCCATAGGCTAACAAAGATCCTAACAGAATACGATTCAAACTTTCCTAAAGATAAAGGGAAAAAGATAAAGTCCTCATTAGACACTAAACACACTTTCCTAAAGATAAAAGAAAACTAACAAATTCTTTCTAATTAATAGATACAAGCCGCATCTCCTTAGACTCGATCTTCTCTGGATAAGATCTTCCCGAATCTAATAAGAATCCGACTGCTGTTGATGGTTGGTTTTAAGAAAACCCCCATCAGCCGATATAAGACTCTAGGCCGATACCAACCTTGAGCCAATATGGATCCTGGACCGATGAGGACTTCGGGGCTTACCAAATTCTGGCGTTAACAGGGTGGTGGCCGGCGGAAATGGCAGCGGTTGACTCGGCGGAGGTTGAAGAAAGGAGGCTATCCAGACTTCGCGTGGCTAGGCCGGAGAGGGGAAGAGGGGAGCCGAATGGGCCGAGGCAGCCTTGGGCCGAGGGAGAGAGGAAGGAGGGAGGGACGTGGCCCGTGGGCCACGCGGGATGGAGGGGGGAGGAGGCCGCGTGGGCCGCGGGAGAGAGAGAGAATTTTGGGCCGAAAATGGCCCAAAAGAAAGGGGACATTTTTAATTCGTTTTTCCATTAATTTAATCCGTTAAATGAACCTTGTGACTTTAAAATTATTTCTTTAGCTCCAAAAATTCACGAAAAATTTTGGAGAGTACTTTAGGGCACGGGAAATATTACAAAAATATTTCCGGCCATGATTTTTAAAGGAAATTTTTGATTTCCTTGCTAATTTCACTTGTTTAAATTGCTTTTAATTTTTATTAAATTTCTGGAAAATGTATTATGAGGCAATTTTTAATCCCGATCGAAAATCGGGGCATGACAATCCGAATGTAATTCTGGGACACATAATTCAGCGTGGATTTATGGAGAAATACACAGTTTGGACTTATCATGGGGAAGTCGCCCCTCCTGTAGAGATTCATGATATTTGGTTCGATCAGGCAGAGAATTTTATAATTGAGGACTTGTCCCGTCAAATGACTGGTGATTTTTGGCGGCTCTGGTTTTGACGCCGCAGAGGTTGATATTGATCTTGATCTTGAGGATATGTTGCGGCACGCTGAACCAGAGGTTCTAACGAGAAAGCAAGAGATTTAAACAATTGGGAGGCGTTGCAGAAATCAGCGAAAGATCTTTTGTACGATCAATCAAAGGGATGTGACATGGATTATACAGTGTTGCTGTCGGTGCTAGAACTTCTTACATTGAAGGCCAGGCACGGATGGTCTGATACTAGTTTCAACGATTTGATGGGTCTCCTGAGAGCTATGCTTCCTAAGCCTAACTTGTTGCCAGCTAACACCTACCAAGCCAAGAAACTGATATGTCCATTATCACTTGGTGTGGAAAAGATCCATGCATGTATTAATCACTGTGTACTTTATCGCAATGAATACGCTGACCTGGACAAGTGTCTAACTTGTGGGGCGAATAGGTACAAAAAGGATAACAGTGCCACCGATAGTGATGTTGCCGAACCAAATGCATTGGTCGAGCCAGGAAAAAAGATTCCGGCCATGGTGATGTGGTACTTGCCAGTGAAAGATCGCATGAAGCGATTGTTCTCGACCCCCACCGATGCCGAGTTGATGAGATGGCATCAAGAGGGTCGAAAAACAGATGGTATGATTCGACCCCCCGCCGATGCTCGACAATGGAGAAACTTTGATTCGAAGCACCCAGAATTTGCAAATGATCCGAGAAATGTAAGGTTTGCGTTGAGCACGAATGGAATGAATCCGTTTGGTGACCTAAGCAGCTCGTACAGCACTTGGCCTGTTCTGCTCACCATGTATAACCTTCCGACATGGTTATGTCAGAAGCGAAAGTATATTTTGTTGACTATCCTTATACAAGGGCCAAAACAGCCTGGCATCGATCTAGATGTGTTTCTTGAACCTTTGATTGAGGATATGCAAGAAATGTGGGAAGAGGGTCTATGATTGTTTGATGCATACCGACAGGAGTATTTTACTCTGCGTGCTATCATATTCGTTACTATAAACGATCTGCCAGCAAATTTTTCCCTCTCAGAATAGATTAAAGGAAAGACTGGATGTCTTATATGTCTGGATAACATATCGTACATATACCTGACCTCGTCAAAAAAGTTAGTTTACATGCGTCATCGTCGTTTCTTACCACAGAAGCATAGGTATCGTGCGATGGCTACCTTTTTTGACAAAACTCTTGAGGAAGGTACTGCCCCCGAAGCAAAGGATGGTTCCACGGTGTTCAAGCTGACAAAGAACATAAAGGTCGTGTTCGGCAAGAGAAAGACACCTTTAGGCAAGAGGAAGAAAGAAGTGGTAGAAAACACGCTGCCCTTCAAGAAACATTCAATCTTTTTCAAGTACCTGACGTACTGGAAAGACCTGGAGATTTGTCATGCCATTGATGTCATGCACCTCGAGAAAAACGTGTTTGATAGCACCATCGGGACTTTACTTGACATCCCAAGTAAAACAAAGGATGGGTTGAAGTCACGTAATGACCTGGTCAATTTGGGCATAAGGAAAGATCTTCACCCGATAGAGCTAACGAATGGTAAGATTGAGATTCCACCGGCATGCTACTCAATGTCACTAGAAGAGAAAAATGCTTTCTGTAAATGTCTTCGTGGATTGAAAGTGCCGACTGGATTCTCATCGAATATCCGGAAACTAGTATCGATGAAAGATTTGTCGATTTTTGGATACAACACTCATGACTGTCATAAGATGCTTACGGTATTCCTCCCTATTGCTATAAGGGCGGTGATACTAGTGCACACCAAGGTAGTGATAACAAAGCTGTGCTATTTTTTTAATCGAGTTTCACAGAAAGTTTTTGATCCAGAAGAATTAGGATCCCTTCAGAAATTCACAGTCGAGACAGCTTGCCAGCTAGAGATGTTTTTTCGTCCATCGTACTGGGACATGATCGAACATCTCATTGTTCACATTGTCCCTCAAATTATTGAACTTGGTCCTCTATACCTACATCAAATGTGGGCGTACGAGTGATACATGGCCGTTCTGAAAGGGTATGTCCGTAATCGTGCTCATCCGGAGGGCTCGATGATAGAGGGTTACACAACTGAGGAGGTTGTCGAGTGTTGCCTAGATTATATGAGAGATGTCAACCCCATTGGGATACCGGTGCCTCGACATGATGGAAGGTTATCTGGGAAGGGTACTGTGGGAAGAAAATGCTTCTACGACAACGATTACAAAGTGGTATCAGATGCACACAGCAGTGGTCTTCAACAACTCGCCATCGTTGCGCCCTACATTGAGCAACACACTTCGGAGATCAGAGCATGCAATCCGGGGTGATTCGACGATTGGGTTTTGAAAGAACAGAAGCGCACTTTTCCCCAATGGCTGAAGGATCAAAAGCTACCGTATGGAGAATCAATCGAGGAAAAAACGGTAGAAAGACTTGCAGCTGGCCCAACAAGCCTTGTGACCTCATGGCAAGGGTATGACATCGGCAGATATTCTTTTTACACAAACAGCAAAGATAGGAAAAGCCCAGCGCAGAACAGTGGGGTTCGTGTCGAAGCGTTGGACGCAACAAGGCAGAACAAGTCTTAATACGGGATCATACAAGAAATATGGGAACTTGACTACGGTTTAAACATTCAGATCCCTGTTCTCAGATGCCAATGGGTGAAAGATAACATGGTAGATAAATTTGGATTTACGTGTGTTGAACGGAGTAAAATTGGACACAAGGATGATCCATGGGTCCTTGCCGAGCGTGTTGCACAGGTTTTTTATGTGAAGGATCCTTCCGATGAAAAGATGCACATTATTGTATCGGGCAACCAACACATCATTGGTATTGACAACATTCAAGACGCACGCGATTATAATCAATACGATGCCATTGAGTTATTCACAGATTTTCCTACGCGGATGAAACGCATTGAGAGTGTCCTCGACGAATCAAAGTTTGCATCCGTGCGGAAGGATGTTAATCCAAAAATTATGAAACGTTAGTTTGTTTTTGTGTAGAATATGTTTTTGTGTACGAATGTATCAAACTTATGGTATTACGACTGAATGCGCAGTTGTGTATCGAACTTATGGTATTTTGTGTGGATATGTTAATTAATTAATATGTGATCAATTGATATATTAATATGTGATGAATTTACATTGATATATTAACATTTGAACTGATATTTTTTTTAGGTTTATACTTTCACGTGGAATAATTAATAAATGGAATAGTAATTACATTAATTAATAAATGGAACAGTACTTACAATAATTAATATGTTAGTTAATAAAATAGTATGTACACATATTCATAAAATTAATATATGCTTGATATTGTTTATATATCCTGTGCAGGCGGCTTAAGTGCCCGAACGGAAAGACTATCTTCGCGTGCGGGCGGCTTAAGCTCCCGCACGGAAAGACCATATTTCCATGCGGGCCGTTTAAGCCGCCCGCACGGAAAGACTGTCTTTCCGTGCGGGCAGATTAAATGGCCCGCACGGAAATATGGTCTTTCCGTGCAGGCGCTTAAGCCGCCTACACGCGATGATCTCTGCCTATATAGGTACGCGCGGGCGCCGAAAATTTCTAAGTCCCGACGAACCCTAGATCTAGCGCCGGCAGGCTGTCAAAACTTCTTGCGACCATCGCCTCCACCGACCGCCGCCTTCCTCACCACCGCCGCCTCCTCCACCGCCTCCACCGACCGCCGCCGCCGCCGCCTCCACCGTGGCCGCCTCCTCCAACCGCGCGCGGCCGCCTTCTCCGCCGCCGCCTCCACCGACCACCACCGCTCCACCGCCGCCTCCACCGCGGCCGCCTCCTCCGACCGTGGCCGCCTCCTCCGCCGCCGCCTCCACCTACCGCCGCCACTCCACCGCCACCGACCGCCGCCTCCACCGTGGCCGCCTCCTCCGACCGCGGCCGCCTCCACCGCCGCCGCCTCCACCGACGGCTGCCTCCACCGACCGCCACCGCCGCCGCCTCCACCGCGGCCGCCTCCTCCGACCATGGCCGCCTCCTCCGCCGCTGCCTCCTCATCACCGCCGACAGCTAGCTGGCCGGCCGGTGCGTGTATGTGAATTTTTTTTTTGCAAATTTTTTGAAGTGAATGCATGTGTTGAAATTATTGTCAAATTATTGTTGTATGTGATGTGAAATTATTGTCAAATTTTTTGTAAATTTCTGATTATATATATGTGATGGAAAAGCTTATATAAGAAATTAGATGTTTATTTATATATATGTATAATTATTTGTTTGTAAATATATGTATAATATATGTGATGTTTGTAAATTAGATGTTTATTTATATATATGTCCTAGGTTTGCATGGAAAAAGAAAGGGATTTTGGCGCCTTTGTTTGAACATGCTACTGTGATTTTTTTACAAAAATTTGACGTGATTTACCTAGTGAACAATTAATATAAATGCACTCTTTATATGCATAAATTGTGTGTTTCTAAAGCAAAGAAGAGCTTAACATGCCAATTGTTTTCCTGTCTGTAAATCTATTTTCATATAGCATAACTATATTATAATTTGCTTTCTGTGTTAATTTTTATTCCGAACATAAAATGTTCATATCTACATGCGTAAAACTACATCAGTTATATATTATACATTTTTATTACAACACGTGGAGAAGGGACAAAAACTAGTGGTTTTCAATTTTTTTTAATCCTGGAATAAATTGTCGATGGAAAGTGTACAATGTTTCAAAGATATCAAGAAAATTAAGACCCTATTTAGGAGTTTAAATTTCTCATAAACTGCTTGAACAGTACACATGTATAGCTTTAGAAATGTGCATCAATCTGAGGGAAAAAATTGTATACAAGATTTAGAACAATATTCAAGGAAAATTGTACTTTATCCTTGATATTTTATACATTAATTGATGACGTCACAGCTTATGACCAAATTTATTTTTTAGAAAAATTCATAGGTATTTAAATCCACTTTATCATCTCACATATTAAATTAATCATAGGTTCATATAAACAAGTATTCCGGTACAAAAAGGTTTCATGTAATATATCATCTCGCAAGATTTTAACTTAAAATATAACTTACATAAGGAGAATAAAAAAGAGAAATGCCAACCATAGATTAATTGTGTTACGACCAACCGTAGATCAAATGTCGAACGAGAAAGCTCCCTCCGATGCACCCAACGTCGAACCAACGCAAGAGGTTTCGAGCGAAGGCACATGTAAGACACTAAGCGATCCTTTCCATATCAAAGTTACGTCAGCACCACCGGTTGAAGAAGACCCCGTCTACATCCCTATGGAGCAAGCAGTAAGTCAAGCCGTAGTGTTATAAACTAATCCGTCTCCCTCTCGGTCGCATTTAACTTTTTCTGATGTATGTACAGATGAAAACAAGACGCCACTCAAAAAGAAAGGCTGCCAAGTCTGTCGTCATAGCCGAAGGCGAGACGGACACAGCAATGTCCGGTCCGGTCGCCAGCACCACCGGAGAAATGCCCGGTCAAAAGAGAGGACGTGGTAAGAGAAGTAAGACCCAAACCCCCAAGGAGACATACTATATCACCTCTCTGAACCAGGATGGGAAGCCACTAGAGCCCAAGGTAGCAATGACAAAGTTCAGCAGTACTTGCGATGTAGTGGCCAGAACCCACGGCCCTTTAAATGTAGATTCCTGGGAGCAGGTGGATGACAACATGAAGAACTTCATGTGGAACGAGTTGCAGAAGTGGCTTGTATATCCGCCTGGTTCAGAGGCTCTGGGAAAAGAGTTTGCTTTAAAAACGATGGCGCATAGGTGGAGGCAGTGTAAATCAGACATGAACACTTACTACGTGCAAAAGAACAAGACTCCATTCGCCGACTACGGTGGTATTACGCCCGCCGAATGGGACACCTTCGTGGCAAAGATGACAAGCACGGAAGCCTTAGCGCAGAGGAAAAAGATGTCCGATCTAGCTAAAAGGAACAAATACCCGCATCGGTTGGGTTCGAGCGGCTACGATGGCCACATAGAGAAGTGGCAAGCAACTGAAGAGAAGTTTGCCGCCCAAGGCAAGCCCCTGCTTGTAGATGCACTGAAGGAAAGAAGCAAAAACTGGGTTTGGGCACGGAGCACGGGCCAAGTCACCGATGAGAGAGAGATCCGTTTCGAGGATCCGGATATCGAGCGTGTGACCAGTAGTCTAAAGGACATTGCGGAAAAAGAGAAAACAGGGGAATTCATTGCCAAGAGGGAAAATGATCAACTAACAGCTGCATTAGGCAACACTGAACATTTCGGACGAGTAAGGGGTCTATCGTCAAGGACGAGCTGGAAGGAAGGGTTTCCAGAGGAAGCTACGGGTTACAAGAAACGGGATAGGTTTAAACAGAAATTGGAAGAGAAGATAGCAAAACAAGTTGAACAACATTTCTACTCTCTTGTTGCTCAAAATCGTCAAGCCTTCCCAAACTTGTTCCAGTAATCCGAAGAACCCACAGTACAGGTGCCAAGCAGTGTCGGGTTAGTAGACACCGCACCTTATCCAGTAGATAACATTACTGCCCCGACGCCGTGTAGCCTGCTCGTGCCGATAGGAAGGGCCGGGAAGAGAAAGGAGGTGGGTACAGGACTTGCGATACCAGAGCGTCAAATTCAGAACACGCCAATCCCTGAAGAATATGAAAGGGTGCAAGTGGCCAAGGTGCATGCAGAGCATACTAGTTTAGAGATAGATATTCCAACACCGGAAGGGGTAGAATTGCTTGGGGATGCTGTGAATAAGTTTATACTATGGCATCGACGAGATATCCTGCTGGTCGGTCCATCGCCTTCAACCCCACGCCCGCCTGCACCGCCTTCTCCACCAGGGCAAGATTCGCCACCTAATCGGCCTGGTTCCCCACCTCCCTCCTCCCCTAAACCAGAAGGTCCTGATTCATCACATCTGTCAGCCCCTGAAGTCCATGCAGAACAACCTCCTCCGACACCACAGTCAGCATTGGCGCTACCTGAAAGGCCTCTTCTGAGAAGCACAAGTCTCCCAAGTCCGACCAAGCTTGAACCTCATCGGCTTATCCCAACAATGGTTAGGTCAACAAATGATAAGAAAAAAAATGGCCGTATACGAGGAAAGGTTAGTGTTCCAGGCTTTCAGGGGGAGAGCGCCGACTGACAAGAATCAGGATGAAGCTCCAAAGTTGTCGGATTCCCAAAAATCGGTGAAAAATCAAATGGAGGACCTGCAAAACTGGACTTCCGACGAAGTGCCAACAAAGTACGCGAACGGGAAGCCGTTCCTGCCGCCGCACGTCATGGAAGGCCTGCCTTGGGAAATGAGGCTGATGCATGACTGGTATTTGAAGGCGTCTAAAAAGGGCATGGAAATGATTACTATGAAGGTCCCGGATAACGCTTTCATCAGTGGACCAAATGGGATGCTGGTAATCGATTTCAACGACCTTCACGCATTATTCAAGCTGGACAAATTGGATATAAATCTCGTTGCTGCGTTTTGCCTGTAAGTCAATCGTATTTAATGTCATAAATGAATTCATTTGCTAACTAACTTCTGATAAATTACCCGCTGCATTACGTAGGATGCAATTCCACGCCGCCGAAAAGGCCAACCATCCAGTAGGATACATCAACCCAACAAGGGTTTGCTGGACGGAACACACGGTGAATATTCGTGCAGATTCCGCTGAGCTCAAAGGTAAAACGACGTCCGAGAAAAAAGCGGTCGTCGAACAAATGCAGAAGAAAAAGATGGTCAGCGTAACACTGTACTTGGGCAGAGCGATGGTTGCGCACAAAGAAAAAACTGTCCTCTTGGTCCCTTATACGCTGCGGTACGTAAGATTCTTCCGTACTACTGATATTTTAGTACGATATCACCTACAATTAACATATCTTCTTTGCAGCGATCACTACATACTTTTTCTGGTATATCCGCGGGACCACTTGGCCGTAGTGCTGGATCCGGCACACTATGGCGAGGAAACATTTACAGAGTTTCTCATTATATTAAATTTATAATTCCTGTTATGCACCATTTACTAAATATTGGTTGTTGTACTCTCGAAGACACATAATTGACTCAAACATTTATTTTGTCTTTATAGAACACACAAATATTACGTAGACCACGGTGGACCAATCAATAATCCACAAAAGAAGATGCTTCTCGTGAAGACAAAATGGCCGGTAATTACATGTCCGTTATAATGACATTTCCTATATATACTTGTTTCACTCAAAATATTGATGTATACAATTTTATTCAACATAATGTTTTAAGCAACCACCAGAGACTAATTTATGCGGATACTACGTATGCGAGATGCTTAGAATCAACGGGAGATACACTACAAAGTTTGAAGAAGTAAGTTCAGAGAAAATATCTTTTTACACATTATAAGATCTTATATAATTTTCCTAACTATAACAATGTGTATTCCTTCTTAAACAGATCCCGTCCGTTCCAGTTGTAGCGAACCGGTTCGACGATCGAACCATACGGAACTTGTGTGCAGATATTTGCCGCTTCATCCGCCGCGATGTCTGCAACCATTTGGGCGATTTCTACGATCCGGAGAGCCAGCTTGCGATGAAGGATACCTTCAAACGACTTAGAGAGTGGGAAAAAGAACATATGTATACTAGCTAGTACAAACATTTCTAATTAAGTATATATTTTATGTGGTTTTTTGAACTTTTGTAAATTGCGAGACGTGATGATATGTATATATGTGAGGCGTACAATTTAATATCTTAATTCCATGAAAAAATAATTAATTACGTTTAATTCTTAATATGTGTGATGTGTATATATACTATTACTGAGAGAAAGAGGGAGGGAGAGATAAGCCAATATATGCACAAAAAATAATATATGCACAAAAAAATTAATGCTACTGTCTACCTTTCCGTGCGGTCCACTTAATTAACCGCACGGGAAGATCGATTATCTCGTGCGGTCGGCTTAAGCGGCCCGCACGGGAAGATCCATTATCCCGTGCGGGCCGCTTAAGCCGACCGCACGAGATAATCGATCTTCCCGTGCGGTTGGGCCGCCCGCACGCAAAAATGGTCTTTTCCCAGACCTTCTTGCGCGTGCGGGCAGGCTTTCCGCACGGGAAGATGCCTTTCGGCCCGCACGAAAAAACCGTTTCTGTAGTAGTATACATCAGATATTTGATATCATTTGCATGCCATTTATTGATAATGCCACGGTCAGAATGTTTTTACAGATATATCATGATCTGAATATGCCATTTATGGATATATCGTTGGAAAAAATCATTTAGAATAATTTGTTGCAAAAATTTTCAGAATTTCATTTTTCTCTCCAATTCGTATGACATATGATAAGAATTCTGAATGCGCAAAAACTTAAAATGCAATACATGGCGTGTGAGGTCCTTGCTTTAGTTGTTCACTGTTGGGTTGATGACACAGTACTCAACTTTCTCTTCGGCAACAGCAGGAGGCAGCTATAAAATTGTTGGGTTGATGACCACAGTACATAGCTGCTGCTGCTGAAGGAGTGAAGACAACCATAAAAAAATAGTATTAGTACAAAGCATCACCCAAACGGTATTTTTGGTAACTACAATATCACCACACGTCACTGACTGGTGCAAGCCGAGTCAAAGAGCAATAGTGAACACCATCAATGTAGTTCGTACTGCCACTATGGCACCTAAGAGTTAAAATATCATGTAAGATTGAGTGACGAGATAAAGGAGAAAAATAAGGAGAGAGAGAATGAGCCACCTCTTATATAAATGGCAACTTTGATCCAAAAATATCTGAATCGATTCAAAAATGCTTTTGATGAATGACATTTCACTACTAATAATACTGTAGAGAATATAATTTTCGATGAAAAGGAGAGGCACATGCATAAAGAAAACAAAAAGAAAGCAGTACTTAAGCATGAAACACTGACGAGCCTCCTTCTCTAGCCCTTATAAAAGGAGTCGTCGGTCCAGCTGAAAAGAACACACACCCCCAGAAGCAAGAGCCTTCAGCTTAGCCTTCAAGAACATCTAGTCTCTTAATTTAGTAGTACTATTAAGAATCTACCTTGCTAGTATACCGAGAGCAAGGAGTATATAGCATAAGTAGTTTGTAAGGTTAGAAAAACTTGTTTGTATCTTTCTTCGGGGTTTTCGAAAAGAAAAATCATATGTAAACTTATATGTTTAATATGAAGTAATTTTTTTTAAATATCTTTGTTCGTTTGTTCTAGACGAGTGTTTATGCTAGGGACTCTATAGGAGAAACCTCTCCGGTTGTTCTCATTCTTAGCCTGCATCTTGCATAGGCGTTAGGAGACCTGTGTATCCGTAGAGAAGTGTTCCCTTCGGATGAAACTGCCTGGGGAGACGGTAAACTCTCAGCTAGATCGAATATGGCTAGAGATATCTAAATAAAGTTACTTCTAAAAACAGATAGGTGAGGCATGCGGTGAGTTTCGAGTAGGACTTTAAGACTTCTGAATCAAGCACCAGCTATTTGTCTAGGATTTGTCACCCTATAAAGATCCTGAAAGATTAAGAAAATTTTTCGGGTGAATAGTAGTGAGCAGTAAATCAGCATTTGGAATAGTAGTGAATAGTGCAGTGCACAGTGAATCAGCACTTGCAATAGTCATACCACTTGAAATATTTGAACAAGCAGTTTCCTAGGTTAATTAAGTCATTTAAGTCTTAATCTAAAAAGTTGTAGTAAAAGTGGTGTCAGAGCCTGGTATCATAGAAAAGCTAAATTTAAAAGCTAATATTGAAAAATTAATAAATACCAAGGATAATATTAATATAAAGTGTAGACTGAGTCGTACCAAAGAACTTAGTTGACACTCTTATAATAGCCAACTAAATTTAATCGTTGATTTGATATATAATTTCTATATAAATTGAGGTAAGAGACAGGAAGACATAGAGCAAAAGGTTGAAGAATTATATAAAAAACGGAAGAAAATTGAAGAACAATATTCTCTTCTTAATAATAAACTAAATTCGGTATTAAAATTGAAAGATATCAAATAGACACTTTATGATCAATAAGACATCAACGTGTTTATTGCATGGGATTCTTTGAGAATAAGAATGAGTTATATAGAATATCTAGAGAAGTAGAATTAAGCATTCTAACGAAACCAGTAGAATTAAAAATAGTGGCTAAGGAGTTTGAAAATGGATTAATATATGGAGGATATAACTATATTTATCAAGGTATGTATATAATAGGAATCAAAGGAATGACAAGAAAGAAATTAGGAGCTAAATTATTATTAACCTTGCTAGATAAAAGATGGGACACAATAGATAAAGCATCATTAGGCTATCTAGAAGGAGATATGAATGAGAACATGTTGATATCCTATATAGCACCTGACTTAATGATGCTTGTAAAAGAATTCATAGATAAAATGAGTTTGGGTTTCCAAAAAAAAGGGATATGAAGAATTTAAAGGGACAAATTTGTTAATAACTATAGAACTTATAGAAAGATTAACTAATAAAGATTCTTCCAAATACAAGATAAATGTAAATGATGTGATATAAAAAATACATTCTAAACGAATAACATTCATGAGCCCTTTAACAATAGACTCTGAAGAAAGAGCAGGAGAAAAAGGGCAATTAGTGAATTTATAAAAAGTAAAACTTTAAGTCATCCTGAAAGCTACATAAGTTACCAAGATAGAAAATAGAATACCAGTATGAGATTTACAAACTATGAATCTATAACCTCAGATGATCTCGATGAAGAAACATCTGATAAAAACATTATAGATAACAGAAGACATAATATTTTGGAATTTATGGAAAAATTAGATCAGGAAAGTGAAATAAAGTATTATGAGGAGAAATAAAAGAGGTAGCAGTAGAATATAATAATTCGATGAAAAGTGAGTGGCCTAGAATAAGAGATAAGGAACTTTATTTCTACGTAGAGTTGTCTAGGATAAAGAAACTAAAAAAGAATAAAGACATGGCTATGGAAACCTTCCAAGAAAGTAAAGCAGAACAAATAGGGCTTAAAGAGATGACTGAAGGTGACAAAACAGAGCAAAGCTATGAAGAAGAAATTAATCTGATGAAGAATATAGGAAATATAAAAGAAGATAACGCAGAACAATACAATGATTTTATAAACTCTTTAGATGATATAGGTTTGGATAATCTTGATAATGCAATGAAAGCCATGGAAGTGGAATTATGATCAGGAAAGAGGAAAAGATATGGAGAAGGTAATATAAAAAATGAAGGAAAAAGAGAAAGACCTACTAGGGCAACATGAAAATGGCCCCCAGACAGAGAGGAATATTCATATAATTATATCCAATGACAATATAGGCACATGGGCACTAAGAGAAGAGATTTTGAGAAACCAGTAAAATTTCAAAATCAAAGGAGTGATGGTATTATATTAAATCTAGCCACACATGACCTATTGACTGGTTAAATAATATTAGCATTTGGAAAGGGTTAATAGTTCAAAAATATATACAAAACCAACACAACATAGGGAACAAAGTAGAAGATATGATAACTTATTTAGAAAATTTTGTAGGTGAATCAGCTAAAGTTTTATGGGAACAATGGGTTGAAAAGAATCCTAATAACTACGAAGAACTGAAAAGAGCAGGTAGTAACCCACATAATTTTGCAAATGTAATATTCAACATTATTATGGCTGAAGGTCCAGAATTAGATTATACAACTTTGCAAAATGAAAGATTAAAAGAAAGAGAAAAACTAACACTAACAAGTTGGAAGGGCATAAAAGAATTTTTCCAACATTATTTATATAATGCTACAACTGCTAAACAAGGATATAACAGGGGTATAGTTGAACGTTATTTCAATAAATTACTTGACTCATTAGGAAGTATGATATTTGAAGAATATAAAAAGGAAACAGAAAGAGCTAAAATTAATATTTCTCAAGCAATAACTTTTGTGTTTAAGCAATTAAGAAAAATATGCACAGGTATACAAGCTCAAAGGTCTATGAAACATTCTGATTATAACTTTTGCAACAAAATAGTGAAAATACCTTTGTCATATGGAGAAGATAGCTCCAAGAATAAAAGGAACTATAAATACCAGAATAGACATAGTAATAATATTAGAACAAAAAAAAGGTACTTCCTAAGAAGATCTATTCACCTTTCTTACATTAAAGAAATGTCAGAATATATAATCCAAAGAAAGCGTATGATAGAACATGTAGGTGTTTTATATGCACTTCACCTGACCATTTAAGTAGAACATGCCCAAATAAAGATCAAAAGAGATATTCTATTAAATATGTAGAGCAAGAGAGAGTTTTAATTATAGATAGCGTCAATGAAAATATACTAGTATGTGATGATGAAATAAAGGATGATGAATCAATATACTCAATCATAAAAACAGATGAAATAGAAAATACTAATGAAGAAGAGTCGACCGACGAAGAAATAGATTTGATTGATGAGCTAGGAGGGATAAAAATTGAAATGATGGATCAAATAAGTTGTAAGCATGATTGGATTAGAGGAAAGGGGGACTATAATATTAAATGTGTGTTTTGCATCTATTACCCTAGCCATGATAATAGAGTCACCTATAGTATATGCCTAAAACAAGCTTGCTCTGAATGTATAAAAGCAAATAAACAGAAATGGAGAAAGGAGATAGAATTAGAATTAGATGAAAGGATACTATCTACTAGAGTGCGAGGTTTAGAGAATAGAATAAATAAACTAGAAGCAGAGCTAGAGAACTTAAAAATTAATTGTGATATTAAGACATTGCTAGAAAATGAGGTCATACAAAACACTGAATTTAAAAAAATATTGATAACATTAAAAGATTGTAATACTTCTAAAATAATTCAACTATAAGATGCCATAACCAATTTTGGAAATAAATATATAGTAAAGTTGTCTTTCAAAGAAATCTTAGGAATAAGAATACCAGTAAAAATAAAACTATCACCAAAAGTGTCATATAAAATTCTGGCACTTGTACACACTGGGTGCACAAAGAATATTATTCATGATAAGTACTTCATAAAATGTCCAGAGATAGTCCATACAATGGATGATAATAAAGAAGAAGTTTCTATAGATATGTCCGAAATAAAGAAAATTCACAATCAGTTAGCCTATAATATTGGAGTATACATTAACGGGACCAAATATATAATAGACGAGATTACAATAAGAGACTTATCAATGATAAATGATGACATGGAAATTGGCCTAAGGTTTCTACAACAATCAGTACAAACCACACTAATACATGAGCAAGGAATTACATTTATTCCATAACAAGATAATGTTTCTTATATTTCATAAGTACAAAAGCGTGGTGGAACCTCCACCTCCAACCTCGATAACCTTGAAGCGCCCAATCTTGATTTTGAAGAGAGGATTAATGAATATGATATTAGTGAGAATATTGACAATTATTATATATCAAATTCCAGTATAGAGTGCATAGGACTTCAGTCGTTTGCACCAAATTGGTATAGGGATGTTAAGGCTAAAAAGGATATTGAAAGAATTATCCAAAGATTAGAGGACATTCAAATTATAAGTGAAGTACTGATGAAATATTGGGAGAAAAATTCAATTATATGTAAAATAAATATAATAAACCGCGACTATATAATCAAAACATGTCCAATAGAGGCTGCCCCAAAGGATATAGAAGAATTTAAAATGCATGTAGAACAGTTACTAAAATTAGAAGCAATAAGGGAAAGTAGGAGTCCACGTCGATCGGCCGCCTTCATAGTAAGAAATCATGCTGAAGAAGTTAGAGGAAAATCAAGGATGGTCATCAATTATAAAAGGTTAAATGACAATACCATAGAAGATGTGTATAACATTCCTAATAAACAAAAATGGATTAATAGAATACAAGGTAGTAAATATTTATCTAAGTTTGACTTAAAAGCTGGATTTTGGCAAATCAAAATGACAGATAAATCTATAGAATGGACTGTATTTACTTGTCCCCAGGGACATTATGAATGGCTTGTTACGCCACTAGGTTGAAAAAATGCACCTGCCTTATATCAGAGGAAAATGCAGAACATATTTAATGAAAATCAAGAATTTGTATTAGTCTATATGGATGATCTGTTAATTTTCTCAAAAACATATAAGGAGCATATTTCTCATTTAGAAATATTTTTTTAGAAAGGTAGAACAAAATGGATTAATTTTATCCAAGAAAAAAATGGAAATTTGTAAGGAGGAAATTAATTTCCTTGGTCCTGAAATAGGATAAGGCAAAATACATCTACAAGAGCATATTGCTAAGAAAATCCTTCAATTTCTTGATGCCATGATTGATAAAAAGCAATTACAACAATTTTTAGGAATAGTAAATTATTCTAGAAATTGCATAGATAATTTAGCAAAACTAGCCGGACTTTTGTATGCAAAATTAAGAAAAAAATGGCCAAAGATACTTTAATTCTGAAGATATTAGACTAGTAAGAATAATAAATGAGAGAGTCAAAGGTTTAAAACCCTTAGAGCTATCGTGGGACAATAACTACTTCATTATTGAAACAGACTCATCTCAACAAGGTCAGGGGGCTGTATTAAAACAAAGACTCACTAAATATTCATCCAAGACAGAAGAAAAAAATATGCAGATATGCCTCTGAAGTTATAAATTTAAAACTATAAGCAATACAGATTGAGAAATACTTGCAATAATTAATGCGATAAATGCTTTCAGACTATATTTAGGTTTCAAAGAATTTACAGTTTGAATAGATTGTGAAGCAATATGTAGATATTACAATCAACTTAATAGCAAGAAGAGTTCTACTAGGAGTTGGATTTTATTTGAAGATATTATTACTGGAAATGGGTACATAGTTATATTTGAACATTTACCTGATCTGCTCTCTTGTTTACCTATTTGGCATGTATGAAGAAATCAATGAATTATAATGGAGTCAAAATTTTCACTTTTGGAGATGACAACAAACTTAAAGTATTTCCACCGAATACCTATAAATTTAAACCAAAAAACCACATAATCCTAGATGAAGTACAAGAATGCATCTTAGACAATTTTTGGTACCAGTATAACAATAAGACAGAAGAAATGGGTTATATGCTATCAATATTAAATAGCCTTGCTGAATATTTTCATCTACTAAATGAATTAATGCTCGCTTCAAAAAATCATGAAGTAATACAGTCGAAGCCCATTTATGTGGTATTTGATGGAAAGCTCTTAGAAGTGTATATATCTTTTGAAGAAATAATAGCCAAAAAAATAGATGCAAAGTTAATGGGCGGATTATAAAGGAAAGAATATAAAGATATTGATGAGGCCATAAGTCAAGCCAGAAAAATATTGGGAATAAATTACTACTTCGAGCCAGCCGCAAAGGAATATATACAAAAATGCAAAAAAATCCCGAAACAAAAAAGCTCTAGAATCCCCATGATATGCCAATATAAAAGAGGAAGGGTCATCCAAAAAACCTACATATAAAGAATGCTTGATTAAGGGAGTGGATCCCTTAGATGGTGAATACAATGATTGCAAGAAAAATTGAAAAATTTTAAGAAGCATCTCCCCAATGGAAAAAAGAATTAAAAGAGGACGTATTAAAGGAAATAAAGCAAGAAATTAACAATAAATTTGAAGAAATGAAAAAAGCATATGATGAAATATTTGATGTATCTTTTTCTGATGTTGATACTAGATATGGGTGGTTATGGGCAACCAGAACAATTAGCAATATAGCTACAATATAATATAGGTTCATTTGATAAGGAATTATCAATCATTCAGGCGTGGGAAGCCTAATAATTAATCTACCTCAGTTATATGTCTGAATCAATCCAAAAATGCTTTCGATGAATGACATTTGATTGCTAAGAATATTGTGGAGAATATAACTTCCGATGAAAAGACACCTATGCAAGATGCAGGCTAAGAACGAGAACAAACTGAGAGGTTTCTCCTATAGGGACAAGACAGACAAGGATAATTAAAAAAAGTTACTTCATATTAAACAAATAAGCTTACATACGGTTTTTCCTTTCGAAACCCCGAAGGAAGATACAAACAAGTTTTTCTTACCTTACAAACCACTTGTGCTATACTCCTTGCTTCCAATATACTAGCAAGGTAAATTCTTAATAGTACAACTAAACTAAGAGACTCGTGGTTCTTGAAGCCTAAGCTAAAGGCTCTTGCTTCTGGTGGAAGCTGGACCGACTCCTCCTTTTGTAGGGGCAAGAGAAGGAGGCTCGTCATTGCTTCATGCTTATCTTCTCAGCACTGTGATTTCATGAGTGCTGGTATTTGTTACGCACACAGATAAATTCGCAAGCGCACGGATACCGCTGTAGCACTTTCCCATAGAGTATTCCAAGGGTATCGAATAAAAGGAACATATGTGTATTATCTACGATCAGGATTCTATCCAAGGACAACAACTGATGAAGGATTTGACTAGAGAGGACTCCTATGGACTTAACTAGCTAACTTAAGTTAAAGGTCAAACTCTATCGAATGCTTAGGGCACTGACCCTTCCCTGGTCTGCTAGGCTAAGTCCGGCTTTGAGCTCTGTGATGTACCCGAACGTGGAGGGATACAAAGGACGGACAGGGCTGTCACCACCTAGCACCTACCTCACTTACTGTGGAGCACACAACAAATGAAGGTAAATACTAACCTAGACACCATGTCTAAGTTATTGCTTACTACTCTAGCCATGCGCAGGAACTTCCTTCTTTATCTAGAGTCCTACTACTAGAGCACTCAGTTTAACACTAAGCGACGAACCCACACCGATGAGAATATATCTCACTTAAGTAAACTAATTAATTAATATAAGGAAGAATCGAATACTTACTTTATAAAAGGAAGCATCCGCTGAGGTACAAGCGAGAAGAAGGCCGACAATCCTGGCGTTTCTCTAAAACTCAGTTGGAAGAATGCCGACACGTCCAGCACTCCTCTTTAAAATTCTCGAAGTTACTCCAATATTCCGGGACACTGCTTCCGGAGCTTCCCCTCACTCTATTAAATCCCACATACTAAAGTAAAGTCTAAAATCTAAAAGTGAGGGTTACTCTACTTTGTTGTGCATTTTCCAAGTGTGAAGGTCTCCTCCTTTTATAGCTTGTAATGGCGGTTGTTGANAGATCGGTGCACCCATAACCGCCATTAGGGAGCAATCCTGGACCTCCACGTGGAAGGCCAGGATGAGTGGCCACAAAGTCGGTTCTGCCGAACCTATGGTTCGACGAACCTATGGGTCCCACCTCCTGGCCTCTCCTTTGCCCGGGAGACTGACCGGTGGGCCCTTATAGCGATTAGGATGGTTTGACCCCAATTTAAGACGGTTTCAACTGACTTATGGGCCCACCAATCCTTGTACTCGTGTGTGATTGGCTGGAGGTTCATTTTCGTTTCACGGCGGGTGTATTTTCTCCTTAATTGACCTGCATACATATATTTACCAAAGCTAGTGGAAATGGTTAGTAGTAAACCCCTACCACTAAGTTTTGATAGTATAATCGATATCTTTTATGCAGAAGTTGATGGTTAAAGTTTGCACTTAACGACCATCAACAACACCCCCGCACTTATCCTTTACTCATCCCTAAGTAAAGCTCATGAATCTACTAGAGTAATGACTTCCTGCTCAAAGAGATGACATACAAGTTATTCCAATACATACTTGTGTTTGTGAACCTTGATGTGTCTACCATGCCATCTTGGGTGATTGAAGAATGGAATGATCATGGACTTAAATCACCTTTACTCCTTCCAATGAATTACCTTGGGGTTTTCTTTGATGCTTATAAAAACATAACTTTTACGATACTCCATAATTGATTAGCTCATGAATCTACTAGAGTAATGACTTCCAGTTCAAAGAGAGGACATACAAGTTATTCCAAGACATACTTGTGTTTGTGAACCTTCATGTGTCTACCATGTCATCTTGGGTGATTGAAGAATGGAATGATCATGGACTTAAATCACCTTTACTCCTTCCAATGAATTACCTTGGGGTTTTCTTTGATGCTTATAAAAACATAACTTTTACGATACTCCATAATTGATTCTCTCGAATCACTCAAAGCATGTATTTTCCTTATCAAGGCATTGATGTTGCCTTTTTTTATCCTACCTTCTACTAAGGCTTATGTGGAGCTCAGGGTAGGGAATAAGAAATGGCATACTTGCATAAGATATTTTGTAAAGTCAATTAGAGGTTCCAAGAAGATAACCAATCATATAACCATGACCAAGCTTGTACACTTACAAGTGGATGGAAAAATGGAAAAAATGAGAAGTGGGACGGTGACTCATTTTTGTATGATCCTCCTCCTAACATTTTATTTTAGAGAACATGACTATTTTCTATCTCTTTTTTTTTCATTATGCTCGAGAACACTTTGTTTCATTCCCTTTTGAGCATTGTTTTTTTTTTGAGCTCATGTCTCATTTGGCATGGATAGGAGGATGAAGAATCATAGTATTTTGAGTCTTTATTTGGTGGATGCTGACTTCCGGAGTAGAAGTTCAGCATATGGTGGATGGAAAATTTTGCTAAACCCCCAATGTAGAGGAAGAGCAATATTTTTTGTGGCTAAGTGCACAAGACTTTAATCATGAAAATATGAAAGGAATCTAACAAAGATCACAACCATGTGACAAAACTCAAAAGGATAGCAAGCAACATATGTATAAGGTTTCATCATTAAGATCGACATATGGCTTTGATAGGAGGGAAACATCAATGAGGAGTATCTAAAGTTATTTTATTTTCTTTTATAAAATTCCCAAGGGTTCAACATCAAGAGCAAGATTAATATCATCGGGCCATCTCTCATTCATCAATAACTTAGATAACATGTGGTCCTAAGGATATGATTCACAAGCAATAGGTAGTGTTCCAAGAATACAAAGCATGTAAGTCATTGTTGCAAGCTGTTGACGACGGATTTTGGTAATCGACTTGGAAAGGAAAGAGGAAACCGAAGCAGAGAAGAAGGATTGAGTTGGAGTCGGACCAGGCTTCGTATCGGACCCAGTAACCGTATCGGACTTGGGGAGTGTTGCTATAAAGAGCGTATCGGCCGATACGGATTTGGTTTGGTCATGGACCGATGCGGGTTGTGAATTGACAGTGTCAACATGGGCTTGGTCTGGGCTCGAAGTAAGCTTCAAGGAAGTTGCCAAATAGAGATAAAGCTCAGTTTTAGGCAATTGTATTTTGTAAATTAGGTAGTTTAGATCTAATCTGTGGCTAGAGTCTGCCGCAAAGACTTGTTTGTTAGTTGTAGATAAGATCGTGCCCTACAAGGGTTCTGTTGTAACCTCGGGTATAAATATCCCGATAGTTCGTACATGTAAACTCTCTCGAATCAATCACACAAAAACCAGTTCAATCTACTTTCGGCGCATCGCCAACCCTCGCAAGAGGTCTTCCTCAACGAGTTCTTGCTTCCTCGGAGCAGAGGTAAGAACTCGTCCCCGACGATCTGCATCGTCGGGGCTAATGTGTCGTTTTAGACACATTAAGCCTCAATGATGTGATCGTCGATTATCATGTTTTGAATAGTTTTGACAGGTGTTTTAATTAAGCCTTGCCAGCGGTTTACTCGTTTTAGGGTGTACTGCTGATGATGGTTTAATTCTTATGCTTGGCTAAATTGTCCAATACATTTACCATCCCCAAAAGCGATCGAAGACTTGATTTTCTTTATGTTAGCTCTCGATCTACACTTTGAGTTGCTATCGACCTTAGTCGTGTTTCGAGGTTTAACCTAAAGCCTGTTTTTGGTTGTAATTAAGGATAGCGCCGGGGTTTCAGCCGGTCTTACCTAATGCATGTGATTATTTTATGTTCTTGCATGTGTTTGCCACTTACGCAGGCGGATTGGTGAATATAAATACATTGATTACAGGGTATTCTCAGGATCTCTCTGTGGTTGGTATATTTATATTGGCCGATTGGCTTGTATAAGTTTGCACTAGAGTATTAGCTAGTGTATTTATCTTCGTGCTATCCTCATCGGCCGATTTCAGTAATTTGCTATAAACATGATCACATGGGCCGATGAGATTAGATCTACTTTATTATCTACTTTATTAGTTCTATCTTATTACTATCTCAAGTAAGCCGATATTAGGTTTGCCCTATCGGCCAGGCCTTCACGATGCAATATCGGCCTATCGGCCGATTGGCCATCGGTTCTCACATGGTTTACTTGTTTAATCTTGTTGATTGCAGATCAAATCAACTGGCACGCTCTACTTACGACTAGGCAAGCCATTTGGACCTGCACTGGAGCTAAGCAGATCTCCCAGGCCGCCGTGGTAACGCGGAACCCGTTTGGTTGCTGGACGGGTCGAAATTCTGCGCCAACACGCTTTTGGCACGCCCGGTGGGACC